>JARHVA010001769.1:2382458-3114938 GCA_037957365.1 Torreya grandis
ATTTACAACAATTGTCAAAAGCCTAAAAGCACTAAGCAAGATTAATTACATTGCAAATCTTAAATTAACTTGTCTAAATAAAAATTCCAAGTTGAATTAGTGAATTTCATTTATCAAAAAAGGAATTTTTAGCCAAATATGAAATCAAAAGTCAAAAGAGCTAATAAAGTGATTTATTAATTTCTAAATATTCCAAAAAAGTAAGTCACAACCCCACAAATATCTAAAGGGAGTTGTCATGGCTCATAAATATCTAAAACTGAGGTGTCAAAATTTCATGAGTGCTTTGATCCAACCCACAGTTAGCCTGACTCAACCTAGGTTATTTTAGACTCAACCAAAGTTATAAGTTTACCTAACCTCCCATAAGGTTAGAATTAGTTCTTACAACTATAAATACAAGTGCCCACACTATATGCCAACAAGCTTTTGTGTGTAAACTTATTTTGCAGGAATGTCTTCAAGAAGCCATTGAGAGTAGTGTTATAATGCCCATTTTATGCCAAGCTTCACACCAAGCCAAACCAATAGCAAAGCAAAGCCACAAGTGACCATTGCATGTGCTACCACCATGGAGAAGCATTGACAAGAGTCTCTAATGTCATAGACTGAGCATGAGCATCTTTATGCCAACAAGTGGACATCAAATTCGACAAATGAGGTAAACTACTTGTGTTATATTTATCTTTATTTTCAGCCTATAATCGGCAATTTTGCCAAATCTAATCGACGGCTTCACCCTGTTTAACGGCGACTTCGCCAAAAAGTATTCTCTATCTGTGTCTATGTTTATCAGTAAAACAACGGCTTAGCTCTTTTGCATAAACAGTGGCTTCGCTCGGTGTTTTCAAAAACACAAGACCTCAAAACGAAATGTTGTTTATTTATTTGTTTTTTGGCCTAAAGACAAGCAAACCCCCTAACATTTAGTAGGAACAAAGATGGAGAGAAAGAGGCGTAAACACTTCTAAAATCTCACATACACTTTTGTTTGGTGCTTAAAATCAACTTAACCAAACTTATATTTTAGCATTTTCAAAGTTTTTACAAGTTCAAACAAGGCCAAGGAGTCAAAATTTCAATCACATTTGAGTTGGTGATATTAAAAAGAACATACACTTTAGTTAGAGCTCTTAAAAGCTTTTTCATCTTTTGTTTATTCTTTGTTTATTAGCTAGTTTCAAAGTTTATAGATTAAATTCTTTGTTTGTGACAAATAAAAAACTATTGTATGTATGCTCTCCCCCCATCCCCTATAAGGAATTCGGGTGACCAAAAACACTTGGTTTATTGCCTTGTTTGTTTAATCTTGTCAAAAAGAATGTCGCGTATGCTCTCCCCAAGCTTCGAGTGACTTGGGTGACCCAGAAACGACCACTAAAGTCTTTTTAATTTATTATCTTACATTTGGCTTGTGGGCGGGAGTTCATTGCCTCCTCACAAGTTCTTTAGGGGTGCATTGACCTAGGATTTCATCTCCCAACATCTTACCAACCCCACTCCACAGTGGGGTATATAAATGAGGCACGTGATACTAGGATTACCAAGGGCGAAGCAGCTAGCCTCTCTAATCCTAAAAAAAACCCAGATCAAGGCTTGTTAAACATCAGACTTCACTAAGCAGTACACAACTAAAGTCATTGTACAAAGGAATAGACCTTTGCTTAGTAAGTTAGCGAGTATAAACCCAATTGACGTGATTGCGCCCTTGTGTTAGCCACACTTGAGACCATTTAGTGCATTTTAAAACTTATAGATTTTAGTCAACCCCACTTGTCGTGGAATATATTACCAAATGTCGAGTGCTCCTCACTCTAAGTTCGTGCCACGTGCCAATGCTTGAGCGACAAAGGGGGGTGTAAAAAAAAATCTACCTACACTTCTTCTTTAATTTTTGGATTAACAATTAATTCCTCACGAACATTGGTATATCGGTGAAAGTTTTGGCAGAAGATACACCAACCCATGTCAGTTTTAGGGATAAAACGAGTCATTAGTGTTATTTCGATTTTATTTGATTTGCATGTGAGTTTTAGACTAAAATTGTTTGTTTGTACTGTCAAGTCCAAAGGAGTCCAAAAATTGTCACATTGTTTTCACACCCCTTTAGCCTAAGAGGTGTTACTATGCCCGTTTTGTTTCACACTTTTGCCTTAGAGTTTTATTCCAAAACCATTTGTGTGTCACTTGTTTGAAGGAGAGTTTTACGCTGCCTAAATCGTTCAAAAACACTTGTCATGTTTGAAACCAAGTTCCAAAACCATTGTTATACTTTTTGTTTCAAACATGCAATTACACTACCCGTTTTGGTCTAGCGCATTTGCCTTAAAACATCTGGGTATTTTTACATTAAATTTGAAACTCAATCTTTTGAAGTACAAATCTTAAGCTAATCAGATTTACACAGAAGCATTGTCTAATTTGGGCTTAGATAGTCTACCTTTTGTGTTTGGATTGTGTTACTTGACTTGATTTCCTATTTGATGTAAAAGACCCTTTGCCTAGACCTAACAGTTGTTTGTTGTCTTGTGCCTTGTTTGGAGAGTCCTTTGAGCCAAGTTGTTGCCATGTGCCTTGTTTGAAGTTTGTTGCGTTAAGTTCGAAAATGTGCTAGTTCCATTGTTCAAAAAGTCTCTTGTGAACTAAATATTGAGTCTTAGTGAGCCAACTACCAAGTGTCTTCCAGGTCAATTGGCTTAGCATTAAGTTGTTTTCCAAGTTGTTTTACCGAGTTTATCCAAGCCAACTTCCTTAGTTTAGTTTGTTTTTGAGTTCTTGTTTGAGTTATCTATTTCCGAGTCTAGCCTTGTTTTTCATGTTAAACGATTATAACCGCTTTTGGGCAAATCATTGTTAGTCTTTGACCATAGTTCGCAAATTGTACTACCTTGTCTAGATACTTTTGTCATTGATTATAACCACCGTTGGGCAAATAAGTACCTTAGCCATAGACGAGTTTTGAGCTTTTGTGTTACCTTTTCCACTGATTATAAACACCTTTGGGCAAATCAGTATCATTTGTTGGTCCGGTTTCAAATTTGTTTTGTTTTCTACCTCTGCCTAGTTTAGTTGTTTTACCCTTTAGGCCTCTCCTACAAAAACAAAAGTTGTTTGTTTTTTAGACCTCGGTTGTTTGCTACCTTTAGACCTTTGTTTTTCACAAGCCCTAGCCATAGATCCGAACATGCCTCGATTGAATTTGTTTTCAAGTGCCTAGCCCTTATTTATTTTCAAGACTAATTTCACTTTGCCTAGACCAATGCCATGTTCCATGTCCAAATGGACCTAAACCAAGACCGTTTTCATAGACCAAGACTGCCCTCTTTGGGCTAATTGCCAAACCCAGTGATGTTGATTATCATATGCCGAGATCGCCCTTCTTTGGGCCAATTAAAGTACCAAGTTCATTTTTTCAATGATAACAATACCTTATCCCCTACTTATGCCGGTAATCTTCCTTTGGCCTGCAGTAGCAACCAAGCTCCACAACACTTAAGGATTACCATTCCAGGCCCTTCTCATTTGCCCTGCATTAGCAACCAAGCTCCGCAGCGCCCAAGGATTATTATTCCAGGTCCTCCTTTAGCCTGCAATAGCAACCAAGCTTTGCAGTGCCCATTCATTATCATTGCAGGCCCTCCTCCTTTAGCCTGCATTAGCAACCAAGCTTTGCAGCGCCCGTTCATTACCATTCCAAGCCCTCCTCGAGCCTGCATTAGCAACCAAGCTTCGCAGAGCCCAAGGATTACCATTCCAGGCCCTCATTTTTTGGCCTGCATTAACAACCAAGCTCCGCAATGTCCAAGGATTACCATTTCAGGCCCTCATCCTTCAACCTGCATTAGCAACCAAACTCTGCAACGCCCATTCATTATCATTCCAGACCCTTTCAAAACTGGTAGCTCATTATTCCAACAAGATTGCGCAATTGTGACTAGACAAAGCACAATTACCATCCTAGACCTGCAGCCAGTCTTTATTGAGCCCATCTTAGATGAGCCTATTTACAAAGAGCTCATAATTGAACCAAAGATCATTCTTCATCCATTGCCAACCTTCCCCCACTTCAGAAATTCCAAGCTGGTCTTTGAACCACAAAAGAGCCAATCATTGCCTCCAAGGGCCATCATTCAAAGACCAAGATGTGTCCAAATCTAAGGTTTTGCAACCAATTGTAAGCCAAGGCCAAGACAACCAACCAATCCTTGATTATTTTGTTGAAACACCTATTTGTGATGAGTTAACCTGTATTGAATCACCCTTTGACCCTTTTCCTTTGGTTGTAGTCTTTGTTGAGTCACCCCCTAATGATTATAACTGCCTTTGGGCAAATCATTATTTCTATTATTGCCCTGTTTTTAAGGAGCCTCACTTTGACACGCTAGTCTCTGTGGAGTTGCCTATTGAGCCTATCCCTTTTGTTGAGAAGCCTCCCTTTGACAAGCCAGTCTTTGTGGAGTCCTTAGTTGAGCCTATTTTTGAAGAGCCCATTGTTCAACCACAAGCCATTACTCGTCCAATACCAAACATTCAACATAGCATCTTTACTGCCACACCAGATGAAGAATGAAGATTAAAGTCAGGATTTATTTTTGAACCGATATCAAATTCAACATCAAAAGCAGAATCAATGTCAGTCTCAACATCGGATTCAGAGTCCCTTGAGTCAAACTCAGCTTCAGAATCAGAATACATTTGTGGTTGTTACAACATTGGTTACACATGCCTTGCAAATTAATTTGAATAAATTTGTGTCCTTTCCATAGTTTGTTAGGATGATTACTTCAATATCGTCACAAGTTCTCATAGTATCTTCTACGACATTGTTGAACTACATCCATGATGACATCAGTTGCAGAATATTGGGGGACCAAAACCACATTCATGCAGAAAAAGAACAATCTCCTAGTCAAACCTTTTCAGAGGTGCTAGAGGGCAATCAAAGTCCAAACTCAACATCTTCTAATAAAACCTTGTTTAAGGCGCTAGAAGACAATCAAAGTCAAAAGTCAACGTTCCTTAGTGAAACCTTCTCGAAGGCACTATGGGACAATCAAGACAACTTTATTCATATAAACCTCTTCGAGATACCAATAGCTGAGCACAATAGTTCTTCAATGCTTGATGAAGACATTATTAAAGATAACATTAGCACAGCTTCCAATCTACAACATACTCAGATGGCAGCATCTCTTAGGCCCAAACAACAAAAAAATCTGATGGTCATATCGAGAGCATATTCAAAAGCCTTCGGCTCCACCACAACCAAAATTATGTCGAATCCAGAATAAACAACATTGTGTGCCTGAAAATCCCAATCTTAATTTGTTGCCCAACCATTATACATTCCATTATGATCCATTTCTCCATTTTCAAATAAGACCTTTTAGCCAATGTTTATCCTTATTTACCATCCTTGGCCAGACTTTCCTTTATAGAGGCTATGAAGACATCTTGTCTCGAAGTTTGGAGGAAACAAAATCAACGACCAATGAAGATCACAACAACATTATTGAAGTCCAAATCAGCAGCAGATTCTTGACAGAGCAGCTATTCAGAAGGGGTGTGGGCTAGCAATTTAAACATTTGAACATTTTGGTTGTATCATATGTTGAACAGGGCAAGCATCTCCACATCAATAGGAACAACAAAATCATTTACTTTGTCTTGCCCTTGTCGTTGTTTCATACCCTGCCATTTACCTTGTCACTTGGGGCAACCCTATTACCATTATAGCCCATTGTCCATTCTGGTTATATGATAAGCTGATTAGGACGTGCATCTCCACATCAACAAAAACAACATAATCATTTATTGTGCCTTGCCCTTTGCCTTACCATTTCCCTTGCCTTTTGCCTTGTCTTACCGTCCTATCATACCTTAACCCCTTGCCAGCCAATTATTTTTACCTAACCCCGCCCATCACATTTGGCCTTAGTTCTAATTCATTTGTACTTCAAGGACTTTTTGTGATTGATGACAGATTCAATTCCACCAATTGTTTCAGATTAAACGTTTGAATGGCAGTATATGAAGGCACTATGACAATGGTCCTGACAATTGCATCCTTCATTTGTTGTTACGTTCTATACTTATACTACTAATTATAACCGCCTTTGGATAAATTAGTACCATTGAACCTTTGCCATTGTTTTCTAATTATAACCGCCTATGGGCAAATTAAGAGCAACACCTTTACCATGCATTGCCGCATCACCTTGCCTTTATTGTTGCCATGCCTTGCCATTTACCTATGCTTGAACTTGATGGTACTTAGTCAGACGCCTTTAATGTAGGTGGAACTAAAGTGACTTGAAGCCCTGCAGGACTATGTAGACAGTGTTTGATTCACGTTGAGGTCAACTCAGTCACCCTTTTGCCACACTCTCGCCGTTTTGCGAGCAATTTAAGTTTGAACGCTCTCGCTATTTTGCAAGCATGTTTGAGCCACGCTCTCACCATTTTGTGAGTTGGACCAATCTGTATCTCGTGATTCTCGATTGAGTTGAGATGCCTAGAAAATTCAAAAAACATTTGAAATTTTTCAAAATATCTTAAAAATCACAAAATCATTAAAATTGGCTTAAAATTTTCATGCGAGATATAAAGCCGCCAAAATTTTCTGGGATGGGCCATCTTATCTATTCAGCTTAATTTCTAGGCCACCTTGGCCTTTTCTCTCCCATTTCTAGGAGAACTAGATCGACCTGAGGTCTGCACAAACTATGTAGACAGCTCTTAGATACATGGGGTATCTCGAGATAGCTTGGCCACCTTCCTTTCTTTTTCGAACACTTTGCCTTAAGGATTCTGGGACTCCTAACTATTTCACAAGTAATCACTTGTCCTTTAGTTTCCCCATCCTTATTGACCTTAGTTGTACGCAGTTATCCTCCCATTTCTAGGAGAATTAGATCAACCTAAGGTCCCCATAGACTATGTAGGTAGCACTTAAATAGGGCATATTAGGTTAGCTCGGCCACCTTCTTTTCTTTTTCGACCACGTTTTTGCGTTAAGGATTCTAGGACTCCTAACTATTTCACAAGTAATCACTTGTCCTTTAGTTTTCCCCTCCTTATCGACCTTAGCCACCTTCCTTTCTTTTTCGACCACTTCTTTGCCTTACGGATTTTGGGACTCCTAACCATTTCACAGGTAATCACTTGTCCTTTAATTTTGCCATCCTTGTTGACCTTAGTCGTACGCTCTCGCCGTTTTGCGAGTTGATGTTGTGAGCATTGTGCATTCAAAATTTGATGCACTAATGACCACTTGGATTTTCTTATGCTCTCATTGTTTTGTGAGCACTTTCTGTTTGAACGCTCTCGCCGTTTTGCAATCAACCTCAACCAACACTCTCACCATTTTGCGAGCTCATTCTCATTCCAAGCCATAGATGTAGTAGACACTAGGAATTATTGATTCAGTTCATGGGTGCATACTCGTCTCTTATATTTTAGTGTGGTTTTAGCCTAAACCATTCTCTTGCACTTGCGCGATTGGTTTGTGTTGACGTTTTCATGACTGTGAATGCTATCCTTCACTTTTTTTACGCCTCACCATTTTGTGAGACCATTCCCATTTTTCTCTACAAGTCAATCATGTTTTCATTATTATCATTTTCTCCTATCCATATTTTGAGAGAACTACATTTGACCTTAAGTTCATGTTTGACCTTGTGTCCATGGAACTATGTAGGCAACGTCCACTTGCCTAGTACATCTGGAGTCAGCTCGACTACCCCTTTCTTTTCTTTTATTCCTCCATTTTGTTCATTTTATTTGTTGTCTCCTATAGCCTATGGGCAATGTTTGTCGTCTTGTTTGTGTTGTCGTTCCCTATAGCCTAGAAGCAACATTGTGCCATTTATTCTTGTGTTGTTTTACCTCTATCATTGCTACCTAGCTTAAAAGTCACCCTGTCACCAAGAGTAACACCTCTATTACACATGCATAAACAATTTGTATTCTGATTGTACTAACATTTTGAATAAACATTGTTTATATATTGTTGTTTGTTTAGCTAAGTTTATTTGTTTGCCTTTATGTGTTTAGATTAGTTTGTTCCCTGTAGCCTAGAGGCAACATGGTGCCATTTGTTCTTGTGTTGTTTTACCTTTGTCGTTGCTACTGAGCTTAAAGGTCACCCTGTCACCAAAAGTTACACCTCTATTATACATGCACAAACAATTTGTTTTCTGATTGTACTAACATTGTGAATAACCATTGTTTGTATATTGTTATTTGTTTAGCTAAGTTTGTTTGTTTGCCTTTATGTGTTTAAATTAGTTTGTTTATTGCACTTTTCTTTGTTTTGGTTGGTTTGTTTGTTTGTTTGTGTTTGTTTGTTTATTTTGTTTATTGTTATTTTGTTTGTTTGTATGTATAGTTTGTATAGTTTATTTGTGTTTAGTTAATTTGTTTTGTTTGTTTGTTTGTTCTGCTTGTTTGTTTAGTTTGCTTGTTTTTATTTGCCTTTTTGTCTTTTTGTGTTTTCCTTGGTTGTTGTAGGGCTATTACATTTTATTTACCTTCAAGTCTTGATAATTTGTATCATGTTACTTAAGTTGTGAATGTTTGTATTTAGTCCTACACTTGGTTTATTTGTTATATTTATACTTTGAATTTGAGTGTTCATATCTTAATTTTAGATTGTTGATATTAGCATTTAAACTAAGTTTTTCATGTTTAGAGTATATATTGTCATTATGGTTGTTCATAACTATGATGCATAATATCACAAACTATAGCAAAAATCAGACATATAGAGACTATCGTATCAATGCAATGGCAGTACTTCTCTGGGATCACAAACTGACATATCTTAAACATCACCCAAACACAATAATTAAACAAAAAAAATGAATTGTAATACCTACTAGTTAGGGCATGCATCTTCATACTAGCAAGTAGTCCAAATTCATACCTATCCTCTATGTCAGTTCACTATCAATCCGTGATTACGGGTTCATTACGTGAGCTTCCTTGGCCCCATTGGGGCAAATCGACAATTGTCCCCTATTCTTGATCAAATTAATTCATTCACCATCATGGTTGTATCAGTGCTAATACGGACGAGCATCTCCGCATTGGCAGGTACAATCAAATAATCTACATGGATCAATTCTTATTCTTCTATTTTATTCCTTATTCCATTTTCTCCCAAATCCTGGGTGATCTACATTGCCGTGAGGTCTATTTAAACTATGTAGGTAGTGCTTGGATACATGACATATCTCGGGTCAACTCAACTATCATCATCACCACCATTTTTCTTCCAACCATTTCTTTCATCACTTTGTGCATCCTCGTGTTCTTGGTTGTTTGTAACTTCTCCAGTCATTAGACCATCGCACTTATGTTTGCACCCGCTCATCTTTAATCTGTGTGACAGGTTATATCCTTAAGTTATTCTTCCCAATCTACCCTACTAGGGCACAACCATTTTATCACGATTAGATCCGCCCTACTGGGGCAAAAATCTTTTTCCAATTTAGGTCGTCTTAATGAATTTAACCGTCTTTGAGCAAATCATTATTTAGACTCATCTGCCTTACTGAGAGGCATATTTGTGCCACTGATTATAACCACCTATAGGCAAATCAGTGTCTCAACCTCTGTTACTGATTATAACTGTCTTTGAGCAAATCAATATTTTAATCAAATGCGTGCAAGCATTAGCTCGATTGGATTAATATCACCAATGGGTTAATTCTTTTTGCTTTTTTTTTGAGGGACTGTCCATCAATCGTATGAGTTGGCCACTCCCTCGAGAGGGCATCATAGGCTTCCCAAACTTTATTTGAAGCATCATTACTCAATCATTATCTTTTTTTCCTTCTTAACAGCTTTTGCATTTTTTGAAAAGACATTACTATGCCTGTCTCACAACGGCTTCTCAAACAAGGGCAAATTGTAGACTCAATTTTGGCCACTTTCATGCCTAAACCGAGATTCAGTTCAATTTCTAGCAAACGACGTAATCTAAGCTTAGAAATGACCTAAATGCCCACATCCGTCCGAGTAAGGGATTTAATTGCTTAAAAACTTGGTGAGGCTTGCTTATTTGGGGTACTACCCTATATGCACCAATAACCTAGTTTGGTTTCAACCCAAGTCAAATTACGACTTAGTAATTTGACACTTTCGGCCTATCAAGCTATTAATTCAAAACATTTAAAACAATTGCTAAAAGCCAAAAAGCACTAAGCAAAATTAATTATATTGCAAATCTTAATTAACTTGCCTAAATAAAAATTCCAAGTTGAATTATTGAATTTCATTTATCAAAAAAGAATTTTTAGCCAAATATGCAGTCAAAGGTCAAAGAAGCAAATAAAGTGATTTATTAATTCCTAAATATTCCAAAAAGGTGAGTCAACCTCACAAATATCTAAAGTGAGTTGTCATAGCTCATAAATATATGAAACTGAGGTGTCAAGATTTCATGAGTGCTTTGACCCAACCCAGGGTTAGCTCGACTCAACCTAGGTTATTTTAGAATCAACCAAAGTTATAATTTAACCTAACCTCCCTAGGGTTAGAACTAGTTCTTAGAGCTATAAATACAAGTGCCCGCACCATATTCCAAAAAGCTTTTGTGTGTAAAGTTATTCTGCAGGAATGTCTTCAAGAAGCCATTGAGAGTAGTGTTATAATGCCTATTTTATGCCAAGCTTCACACCAAACCAAACCAATAGCAAAGCAAAGCCACAAGTGACCATTGGAGAAGTGCTACCACCATGGAGAAGCATTGACAAGAATCTATAATGTCATAGACCGAGCACGAACATCCTTATGCCAACAAGTGAACATCAAATTCGACAAATGAGATAAATTACGTGTGTTGTTTTTATCTCTATTTTGTGATCTTGTTCAGTATGTTATGCTCCCCCTACTTCGTAGCCAAGAGTGTTTAGTTCTAGTGTATTGTTGTGCATGGATTTTTATCATTTTGACTAACAAGGAACTAATCAACGTTTGTGTGCTCTTCGAACACCTAAGATACACAATCCATCAGTTGGTTCCTTCTCCAATTTCCCTAGAAATTTTTGTAGTCGTTTGTGGTATGGCCAAATGGACTCATGCTTCCCTTGACAAGGACTATAAATTTCAATGACAATTTTTTTGTCTTCTATGAGCAACTTAAAAAAAAAATTGAATGCTTTCTAAAGTTTCTCCTAGGTGTTTTTCTCCTCTCGGTGTGTTTGTATACCAACCAATTAGCACACCTTTGAGCATGGCCGGAAACAATCATAGCCAATGTTGATGTTCATCGGTCTACACATTGGCCATAAATATTGTGTTGCATATTCTACGATGATGGATAGGGAACTCTAACCCATCACTAATCAACTTTGGCATCTTTTGTCTATCAAAATCGAGACTCAATGGATTACCAATCATTGTGTTGGTTTCTAGACGATCCCTGTCCCACACACCCTCTTCTACAAATAGTCTTGCATTTTTTGAAACTCTCCCAATTTTGTAGAACATGCTTTGGTCTCCGACTCTTCCTTGATCTAAGCAATCCAAGCAGCACTATGCTTGACTTTTGACCCTCTGTTTAACCTCTACACTTCATCCTCTTAGTTTGCCCTGAGTTCTTGATTCCTCTTCGTCGTTGATTAGCAAGCCCTCAATACACCTTTTGTCTTTAGAAAAGGCGCATCTCTCCTTGCTATGAGGAATTCATCAAGTACATTCTTGGGTCAAGGATTCCACTTTCCAAGGGGGCTGAAACTCAGTCTACTGCTCTATAACACCTTCCAACCCAACTTGGTCAACAAGGTCTACACCTCCATCAAGAAGAGGTGATTACCAAACTTTCCATCTTTGACTACACTTCTCTCTCGCTCCCGCTTCAGCCTCAACTCTGAAGTTTTGCTTGATCCTCAAGTGGCACATTATTGGCTCCCGCCTGTAGTCTTTGTACTCTCTTTGTTGCACTAGCCGAACTGATCTTATTTATCATTTTTTCTCCCTTACATTGATATTGACTTGTTTTGCCTATATTCGAGCTAGAGGGGATTAATTATTTCTCCGACATGAGTCTTTTGATCATTCTTCTTCCAAAAAATGCTTTTCGTACCATTGAAAAATTATGTCATCTAACTTCTTATTTTCCGGCATGGATGCAGGCCAAGCTGTCCTAAACAACATCTGTAGACACCTGCGCTTGCTCAAACTGCTCTCATACATGCTCTCGCATGGATGGGCCCAAAGATACAAAGTCCTAAGTTTATGGGTCTTTTCTTTCCCAATTGATTTCTTTCGGTTATTCAACTAGTTGGCCCATTCACTCTCAAGTATGACTCCATTGTGGTGCATCTTCAATGATTATTGCCAACCATATGTCCTACCAAACCTAAGCTCGAGCAGGGAATGACATCAATGCTATACCAATAAGAATACAATAGCCTAGTGTTGGAAAAGAATGAACATACCAAAGATTGCACATCATATAGAATTAGATAACTACAACTTCAGTGATATAAAGTAGTGTACATCTAATAGCTATGATACAAGTAGAGTATGAGAAATATGAGAGCTCCCTTCCTTGACCTTTGTCATCCTATATATTGTACAAGGAGAGTCTGAAAAATATAGGAATAAGAAAGTTAACTGCAATTCTCTCTTTGCGAGTTCATTATCACACCGCAAGGGATGAAATTGCATTGCCTCGCTATCTATATACATCATCCAAAATCTCAATGCATGATTCCTAAGGGTGATGGATTGACTGAGTGATGTTGCAAATCTATCAAAATGAGTATAGAGCCAAATTTTGACACATGCCTGCCATAAAGGATGACCTAAGTTTGACCTCAATAAACTCCTAAGGCTTGAGTGCCTAATCCAGACGGATTTGTTGGTCAAAAATTTTGTGCAGATGTGGTAGGGTCCCTAGGGAATCTAAGGGCTCCATTGTATAGATTCGTTGGTAGTCAAACCCATCCAGATGGACATACAAATAAGAAGGGAGGTGTGACTACTAGAGATAAGATCATATGAGATGAAAGGAAGAGTCCTATAGCTGAGATCATATGGGTTGAACAGCCAAAGTGATCTCCTAGGGGCGTCTAGGAGATCTAATGTTTTCTAATGCTCCTAGGGCTGTCTAAAGTTCCTAGGCTTGTCTAGAGCTAGCGATTCTGCAATGTGGATCAGATCTCAATCTAACCTCCCATTGTCCCATCATTGATCAGTATAGGAGGTCAAGATGCCATATTGAAACAAAAAGCATTGGTAGTACCCATTTTTAATGTCTTGAAAGCGTTGTAACCCACATTCAGTGCATGTTTGTTTCTAATAAAACAATCTTTATTGAGCTCAAAATATGTCACAATCCAACTTGTTCACATATTAATTAGAATCACAGGTCTATATTTTCATATGAACGGAGCTTTCTTATGAAGAATTAGACCAATCTTCCCCATTGTTTTGCAATTGAATATTAAAGGGTGGCTATATCCTAAGGAACCAATGACACCTTTTAACCAAGAATGCACTTCAAGCTATGGGTTCTCGGTTGGCTCATCGCGTATCATTGATTTGTTATTAAGGTTACGATGTGTAAAATCTGGATTGATGATTCTTGTATAGTATGTCATAGGGAAAAAAACATCATTTCCAGCAATGTTGGGCAGCATGTTTTGGGATTGGATTAAGTTATTATATGCCCCCCTAGTTGTTGGCCCCCTTTGTTGGAAAGGAGAAATTCTTGGGTGCATTCAATGGCTCAGCATCGTGGGAAGCACAGTTAATCTACTATTTTCTATCTATCATTTCTTTCCTTTGGCATTACAGATGTAGGGAAATGTTTTCAAGAGACCCTTCTATTTTTATTTGTGAAAAATTGCATTATTAAATCTATAATTTAATAATAATAATTTAAGTTGTACAAATAACATTGATTTCATAACATGACAAAATGACACTTATGCATTATTATAAATTAGCGGACCAAAAATAATATTTTATTAAAGTGTTTTAAATGCTTTTAGGGTTTGAATTAAAAGGATTATTTTAAAAGAAGGTGCTGGGCTTAAAATGAATTATTATTCATTACTTATTGAAATCAAACCCTATTCCAGAGCTTGAGCCTTTCTGTTCATCTTTTCACCCAATGACAAACTCTTTGGTGTGCAAGATTGGAGGACAGAAATTCTCTAATTCCAATTGTGGTGAATCCATCCAAGAATCATATTTGTGCCGAAAGATTGAAATTTCCATTTGCCACAGCACTACTACAGCGATTTGTAACGTTGCTACAGTACTTTTGTATCCTGTTGTCAGCGATATTTATGATCAAATGTTCAATGCAGATCTGTAATGAGTGATTTTTGTTGTATGTCTACAATAAACTTGGGTTGTACTCTGCATATTATATAAGTAGGTATTTATGTATATTTTATTTCAATGCCCAGTTGTCTTGTCATCAATATTCATAAGTATTTAGCTCGTTACAATAAAAGATTTTAGTTGCATTGTATTTTCAGCTTATTGAAATAAGGAAATATGTGGGGTCTTGGTATTATCAATAGGGTTTAGAATATTAGTCTTGTATGTTGCTGCTCATTATGTTATTGATACCCAATATTGGAAAAAGAATTCACAAAAAAATTAGAGATTATAACTAGTGGGAAAGGGACATTACAATTGTAATGTCCCCAATTTTAGCCCTACGCTCTTCTTTTGGATTTAGCCTATTTTTGGGAACTCGTAGGTTAAGCAGAAGCTCGAATCAGGGTTTCCAAACTTCTTGGAGGACGTTTTCGTCTTTTTGCAGAGTATGCACTTGAAAATGTTGAACTTGGATTGTGGATTCCTTTTGGGTTTTTTTAAAACTTCGCGGTGATATGTTTTACTTGGCACACAGAGCACTTTCAGGGACTTTCTATTTTTAGTAAGTTCAGGTTCGGTGTCGGATCAGAATTTTGAAAATGGAGTTGGATTCATCTCGTCAAGACCTTTCCAACGAGCTATGGATCTTCGATTTCTGACATCATCTTGGCTTCCGTTTTAAAGTCCGCAAAGTATATATTATTATTTAAATTGGACCTTGGTGCCTAGGTTTAACAACTTTAAGTTGTTTTAAAAAGATGTTCTTTATGGGGTGGGTGTCTCATTAAAAAAATTAATTATAGTTCTTATTGAATATTTAATCCAAGCTTAATTTGGACGCCACCTTTTGGGGGAGGGTTTCTAGAAGGGTCAAACAGAAATTATAAAAGGAAGCCTTTGGTCCTCACTTGGATCATCTTTGTCTACAGGAATGTTTTGCTGCCAGAATGGCTTTGAGATCGCTTCGAGGAATGAAGGCCTCCTAGCTCGGGCATCGCTTCTTGTTTGAGAGACAACAACTAGTGGTGATTTAGTTTAGTTTTGTGAGTTCATTGGGTTTTGTGCATTGTAATCTGCATTGTGTCTAATTAGTATTCTGATTTTGCATATTAGAGGTTTCCAGATCTTACATTTTAGCTACAGCAGATTCGAATTTTAATTTGTAAATCCAAAAATACCAAAAAGATTGTTCTGGGTATTGTGTCATTGCATCTTATTGGTAAAGGCGCCCCTTCATGAATATTTGCAGATTTTAATACGAAGCTTATGATTTTATAATGCAAATCCGTCATTCCTTGAAGGCTGTACTTTTTAGAGTGCATTGGGATTCGTGTCAATAATTAATAACCATCTTTAGATGCCATTTCTTATTACTAAGTTAGGTGCCATCATTTTGAGGGTCTATTGCATCAGATTTGAGATCATTAGGGTGAGAAATGAGAGAGTTATGAGCATATGAGTAAATTCATAGGTTGTTGGTCCATACTGTTTCAGATCTACATTGGGCTGCGTGCATCAAATAAATAGTATCTTTTGAGTTTCAGTGTTCTGATTTGGTCGCCATCATACTAGAGCCATTGTGCAATTCATTTCATAAAAAATTGATGAAGTTTTGAGCAAGTTGTGAGTGAAATTGTGAAGTACAGGGCTGTTGTTCGTGCACACGGAAATCTGGACTGTCATAAATCAGAATTTGAGGTTGGTCTGCTTGTTGTACTTTCAGATCTAATCCTTGTTATTCAGTGAAGAAAGTTCAATACATATTATTGCAGCTTGATTTATATGTTGATCCACATTATTGTAAACTGGCAGTAGTACTGACAGTATAGTTATTCTTGCTCATCATAGTTTGTAATGTTCAGCTTCTCGTTCAGTAATTGTTTGTAATAGATAAATCTCCGCCCTATAGTAGCTACTCTCCCACTCTGGGTTAGCAAGCACATTCTAGGTGTTGAGTATTTCCAGCTTTCAGCATTTTCTTTCAAACACTGTTATTTGTAATCACTCCGTCAGATGGTCGCCCCTCACTCCGCATTGGATTGGGTGGCACATACTTGACGTTGAGTTCCCTTTCAGCATCACTCCGTCAGAAGGTCGCCCCTCACTCCGCATTGGATTGGGTAGCACATACTTGACGTTGAGTTCCCTTTCAGCATTTAGAAGTAGAAGATCCTCTGACCATATGCTCGCCATCATCGGCGCCATCCTTGGTTAGAGTTACTTCCTGCATAAGCACTTTGTTTCAAATCCTCTGACCAATGCTCACACCTGGCCCACATCGGGATACTGGTGTACATTCTGGTTAGAGTTGCTTTCTGCACGTTTTGGTTTATCCTCTAACCTTAACGGGTGCATTGATTGTAATTTGCAATTTGTAAAAATCAAAAAATTTGGCTCGGGATATTTCAACAATCTCCTAGGGGCGTCTAGGAGATCTAATGTTTTCTAATGCTCCTAGGGTTGTCTAAAGCTCCTAAGTTTGTCTAGGGCTAGGGATTTCGCAATGTGGATCAGACCTCAATCTAACCCCCCCTTGTTCATTGATCAGTATAGGAGGTCAAGATGCCATATTCAAATAAAAAGCATTGGTAGTACCCATTTTTTATGTTTTAAAAGAGTCGTAAACCACATTCAATGCATGTTTGTTTCTAATAAAACAATCTTTATCGAGCTCAAAATATGTCAGCATCCAACTTGTTCACATATTAATTAGATTCACCGGTCTATATTTTCCTATGAACAAAGCTTTCTTATGAAGAATCAGACAAGTCTTCCCTATCGTGTTGCAATCAAATATGAAAGGGTGGCTATATCCTAAGGAACCAACGACACCTTTGAACCAGGAATGCACTTCAAGTTATGGGTTCTTGGTTGGCTCATCGCCTATCATTGATTTGTTATTAATATTATGATGCATAAAATCTCGATTGGTGATTCTTGTATAGTATGCCATAGGGAAAAGACCATCATTTCCAGCAATGTTGGACAACAAGTTTTGGGATTGGGTTAAGTTATTATATGCCACCCAAGTTGTTGGCCCACTTTGTTGGAAAGGAGTAATTCTTGAGGACATTGAATGGCTCAGCATCGTGGGAAGCACATTTAATCTACTATTTTCTCTATTCCATTTCTTTCCTTTAGCATCACAGAGGTAGGGCAACACTTTCGAGAGACACTTCTATTTCTATTTGTGAAAAAATTGCATTATTAAATCTATAATTTAATAATAATAATAATAATTTAAGTTATCCAAGTAACTTTAATTTCATAACATGGTAAAAGGACAATTATGTATTATTATCATAAAGCAAGCCAAAAAGTAATATTTTATTAAAGTGTTTTAAATGCTTTTAGGGTTGGAATTAAAAGGATAATTATAGAAATATGAGCTGGACTCAAAATGAACCATTATTCCTTATTCACTAAAATCAAACCCTATTCCAGAGCTCAAGCCTTTGAGTTCATCTTTTCACCCAAGGACGAAAACTCTTTGGTGTGCAAGATTGGAG
Organism: Torreya grandis; assembly: GCA_037957365.1. NCBI lineage: Eukaryota > Viridiplantae > Streptophyta > Pinopsida > Cupressales > Taxaceae > Torreya > Torreya grandis. The sequence continues at coordinate 2,400,314 of JARHVA010001769.1, forward strand.
GACGGAAACCCTCTAACCCCAGTTGTGAAGATTCCATCCAATGATCATATTTATGCCAAAAGATTGAAATGTATTTCATTTTCAGTTTGAAACAACACTACTACAATGATTCATACCGCTGCTACAATGATCTGTACCATTGCTACAGTAATTTGTACCACTACTACAGTGATCCATATTGCTGTTACAATACATTTTTACACTATAATTTTCTATATTTATGATTAATTGTTCAACTCAGATCTCTAATAAGTATTTTCTGTTGTATGTCCACAATAAACTTGGGTTGTACTCTGCATATTATATACCCAGATATTTAGGTATATGTTATTTCAATACCCAGTTGTCTTGTCATCAATATTTATGAGCATTCAACTCATTACAATAAAAGATTTTCGGTTGTATTGTATTTTTAGCTTATTGAAATAAGAAAATATGTGGGGTTTTGGTGTTATGAGTAGGGTTTAGAATATTAATCTTGTATGTGCTTAATATGTTGTTGATACCCAATATTGGAAAAAGAATTCACAAAAAAATTCAGAGATTATAAATAGTGGGAAAGGGACATTACAATCTCCTAGGGTCATCTAGGAGATCTCATGTTTTCTAATGCTCCTAGGGTTGTCTGAAGCTCCTAAGCTTGTCTAGGGCTAGGGATTCCGCAATGTGGATCAGACCTCAATCTGACCCCCCTTGTTCATTGATTAGTATAGGAGGCCAAGATGCCATATTGAAACAAAAAGCATTGGTAGTACCCATTTTTTATGTTTTGAAAGAGTTGTAAACCACATTCAGTGCATGTTTGTTTCTAATAAAACAATCTTTATTGATCTCAAAATATGTCACAATCCAACTTGTTCACATATTAATTAGATTCACAGGTTTATATTTTCCTATGAACAAAGCTTTATCATGAACAATTAGACCAATCTTCCCCATCGTTTTGCAATCGAATATGAAAGGGTGGTTATATCCTAAGGAACCAATGACACCGTTGAACCAAGAATGCACTTCAAGCTATGGGTTCTTGGTTGGCTCATCGCCTATCAATGATTTGTTATTACGTTACAATGCATAAAATCTAGATTGGTGATTCTTGTATAGTATGCCATAGGGAAAAAAACATCATTTCCAGCAATGTTGGACAACAAGTTTTGGGATTGGATTAAGTTATTATATGCCACCCTAGTTGTTGGCCCCCTTTGTTGGAAAGGAGTAATCCTTGGGGACATTGAACGGCTCAACATCGTGGGAAGCACATCTAATCTACTATTTTCTCTCTGTCATTTTTTCCTTTAGCATCACAGATGTAGGGCAATGTTTTTGGGAGACCCTTCTATTTTTATTTGTGATAATTTGCATTATTAAATCTATAGTTTAATAATAATTTAAGTTGTCCAAGTAACTTTAATTTCATAACATGGTAAAAGGACACTTATGTATTATTATATTAAAGCAAGCCAAAAAGTAATATTTTATTAAAGTGTTTTAAATGCTTTTAGGGTTGGAATTAAAAGGATTCTTATAAAAAGAGTTGGGCTCAAAAGGAATTATTATTCCTTACTCATTAGAATCAAACCCTATTCCATAGCTTGGGCCTTTTTGTTCATAGTTTCACCTAAGGACAAACTCTTTGGTATGCAAGATTGGAGAACGAAAACCCTCTAATTTCAGTTGTGGGGATTCCATTCAGGGATTATATTTGTGTTGAAAGATTGAAATTTTTTTCATTTTCTGTTAGCTACAACACTACTACAGTGATCCGTTCCGCTGCTTTAGTGATTTGTACCATTGCTACAATGATCAGTACCATTGCTACACTAATCCATATCACTACTACAATACTTTTGTACTCTGTTATCTGTTGTATTTATGATTAGATGTTCAACGCATATCTGTAGTGAGTGTTTGTTGTAAATTCATAGTAAACTTGGGTTGTACTCTGCATATTATATAATCAAGGATTTGTGTATATGTTATTTCAATACCCGATTGTCTTGTCATCAATATTCATGAGTATTCAACACATTATAATAAAAGATTTCAGTTGCATTGTATTTTCAACTTATTGAAATAAGGAAATCCATGGGGTCTTGGTATTATTAGTAGGGTTAAGAATATTAATCTTGTATGTTGTCGTGTGTTATGTTATTGATACTCAATATTGGAAAAATAATTTACAACAAATTTTAAAGATTATAAATAGTGGGAAATAGACATTACAATGGTATCAGAGTTGTGACCTTGCCAGCCTGTGAATCAGACAGGAAATCATGGGAGACAGAAAAAAGATACCTACAGAAGAAGTTTATTCCTTGCATGAAAACATCAATAAAAGTCAAAGAGATTTGACAAGGACCATCCAGAGGATAGTGAAAGAATCCATGACAAAAATGATACAAGCCTTGTAGAATATAAATCAGAACAAGGCTACCCAAAGGAGTCCTTCAGCAATTAATTGACCCATGTTTCTTCAAGCAAATTTCTTACAAAGGGAAGAAAATATGCATCCTATTCAAGAGGTGTTGAATAAAATACAAAAGGACAAGGATAAGTACAAACTTGAGGCTACCAGAATCATTGACCAATATCAAGGGATGTCTGATAGTTTTAAATCTCAAATTTCCTTTGATGATTACTTAGAGTTACTCGAAGTGAGGTATCCAAATAAAAGATGTTTTTATGAATACATAACAAGATTGAGAAATAAAGAGGAACAGTAAGAACCAAAAGAAGTTGAGCAAGAGCCATAGAATATGTTCTTGAAAAAATACGAGAAAATGGAATTAGAGGTCCAACAGGGTACAGAGGAATCCGCCATGCAAGTTGAAGGTAAGAATCTTTTGTCAAAAAAAGATATTTCATTGACTTCTAAGATTGAATGCCAACAAAAAGTTTGTCTTAATGAAGTCAAGGAAGAACAAACATTACTTGTTAAATACAAAATTGTAAAAGATGTTCCAATAATTTCTAAGGGTGTCCACGAAACACCTCACAAGCTCAATAAAAGCCCATTATGCTCCCAAGCAAAGAGGCATAGACTATTTGGTAGAAACTCAAAGCTCATAATAGTTAATGAGTCACAAAGGAGCCAAATATCTCAGTTGGAAGCCATAAATCAGCAGCTGCAATAGCAAAGCATTCATTATCATTGTTCATGCATGGGAACCACAAAAAGGTATGCCATAATCAGTTTTTTTTCAAGTTTCGTTGATTGATCCTTTACTCTATCCTTATCCCAAAGGACCAAATAAAATTGTGCTAGTGGGACTAACTAGAACTCAAATTTTTAAATGGGGCACAAATAAATGTGTGCATCTTTTGGGGGAACCAAAGGAAGCATTCAAGTTAACTACTTGTAAAGAGGAAGTATCATGGAATGCGTAGATTACAGGATATGGTCAAAATAATTATAATGAAAAAACCCTGAGATTCATGAGTTCAATGCAAGGTCCAACGACATGTCACCTGACATTTGATAGTGCTCTCAAGGCAAGTGACAATGGAGTAGCTCAATTACAACGTAAGCATATTCATACATATGCGATTTTTGTTGGATTCAAATTTGATGTTTGGTTAGAGAGTGCAATTGCCCGAACCATGGTCATATGCATAATATTTGTCGTTATGGTTGTCGGAAAGTGGGCAAATGACTATTCTCCATACAGAGTCAATGGCATGCTCGGTGGGGCAGCAACAGTTTCCTTTTCTCATAATGGTTTTGATTCAGTTGTTAGTATTGTTGATTTACCACTCAACATTGACATAACATTTACCATGTGTAATAGACTGTATTTATGTGGAAGTAGTGGCACATTAAGGAAGATTATGCTTAATCATGCTAAGGAAGAAGGTATTGGTAATCCTTATCAACCACCATTTGTGGTAAACAGTCAAGAAGGCAATTCACTGAGTGCTTTTTAGTGAAAACTAACGTATGATATTGCATATGCCTATGAACGTAAGTGCCAAAACTCTTGTCATTGTGGGAAGCATTCTAATAAGGGAGAAAATGTGAAAGGGCACATAGATCTTTTTGCTCAAGGTAGCTTATGCGCTCGAATATGGTATCCAGATTATATTTTGAGACACATGAAAGGTAAATTTTGTGATGAGTTCAATATCATTATTGGTGATAAGATATATGTTATGAATGTGTAATGTTCCCAAATGGGACAATTAGGCCTAATTGGGGTTTACCCAATAAACCCTTGAATTAAATTGCCAAAAACCTGAAATTTGTGCTCCACAAACCAGCTAACCCTAGCTGAAAAATTTAAGAATACCCAAGCAAAACATGCCAAAATAACTCCACAAATAGCTAAAAAATATTTGGAAAACAATGTACATTTTTTAGACCAAAATAAATTGGAGTAGCTGAAAATACCCCTGCCAATAATCTAATTTTTATGTTAAGATACAACTGCATTTTTCAAGCACTTGACACCACAAAAACATCCACAGTGGGTGGTCCAAGATGCAAAATATTTTAGTAATTTTCTAGATGTTTTTAGGGCATTGAATGGCCCTCAAACCCCTGCAAAACCGATCAAACACAAATTGACCTAGCTAGATTAAATTAAATAAAATACTACCAAAGCCTAGAAGAGGGTTTCTATTACACGCCCTCCTTCAAAAGGGGTCTCCAAGCTCTCCAAACAATTTGCCCCACTTGGAAAGCTTATACAAATAACTCTTTAAATTAGTTTCCTTAATTTTAGCCCTCAATAATTTATTATTTACCTCAATCCGCTGAAACTTCAAAAATTCATATTTTCCAGAATATTTGGAATTTCAATGCAAATGTTAGCTCAACATGATCACAAAAATAATAGCTTTCAAACAAAATTAAAATCAAAATTTTCCCTCCATGGAAAGTCCCTCAAAAGTAGTTTCGAAGTTATAAAAACCCTAGTTACAGCCGTAGATTCTTTCAAAATCAACAAATCTCTTCAAACCAAGTTCACCCACCTCTTTGACCTACAAATCATAAATTTTCAATGCTTCGAAGTGTTTGTAATAATTCCTTGATAAAGGTGGTGTCCAAAAACACCTTTGTAGATCCACTTGCATACAACTATGCAAAATTGAAGTGCAATTACAACCCTTAAATAGAATTGCCCTATGTGGAAGAGTGGAGGTTTTTGTCCCCAAACTCCTTGGTGCACTTGAAGGTTTTCATCCTCAAGTCATTTATTCAAGCTTGACATACTTGCACAAGAATTTCAATATCAAAAATATATATCCTTCCCAAAAGAGCCTTCCTTTTTATTTTATACGCTTCCTCCAATTGTGGCGCCCAAAATAGAGAGGAAGAGTTACTAATTCCTTTTTATAAAAAAAATATATTACAAGCTTCCTTATAAAAGCACTTTTAGAACTTAAGTGCCCATGACCCTCAAAAGGTCCCAACTTAAGTGAAAATTAAATAAAAATTACTTTTTGCATAACTCAACTGAGAATTAAAATACTTAAGTACTTTTCACTCTTTAAATAGCCCCCACATAGTTCCCTTCTCTTTCTTTCCCTTAGTCTTGTGGGAATAAAACCAAGCTAAGGGTCTAAAGCAAGTTATGTGTCATGTCCCCTTCCAGTTGACATCTCTCAGAGCTTATGATTAGCCTATTATGCGACCCGCGTAAGCTGATAGAATGGATAGAGGGTCTTGATTGGAGCTTGGCTTGGCTTCGGTCGTCAGATATTACCAATTGGCTTTTGTTCGGAGTCATTCGGACACCATTTGCCTAGCCTGCTATTTTTAGCAGTAATTGTCACTCAGTGGAGCACCCCTGCTATTTTTAGCAGTATGGTTTGGTCATATGCAAAATCAATCACTTATTCCCCAGCTTCAGACGGTTCGTGAATCGGACATATTTTGAGGGAGATATTAATATTTTAATTGTCAAATTAAATATTAATTATCTAGGGCTTATAATATAAAGTTATAATATTATTTAATATTATAACTTAAGTGATCTATTGAAGGGGTTGACCAACATTGAGAGGGGCCACTTTTTAATTATAATTTATAATTAAAAGTGAATTGAAGACTTGAAAAATTAAAAAGAAAAAGTTCGAATTTATTTAAATGATGCCTAATTGAGAAAAGTCAAACTTTTGATGAATATAAGGCTTTTCATTGGGTTTGGAGCTCATTATGTTTTGAAATCGAATTTTTTCTAAGTCCTTCTAAGAACAGAGCCAAGGGTTCTAGTTTTTGTTTGGCATTGGAGAATGACCATCTTCAGTGTTGCAGTTCAGAGGCTGTGAAATACCAGCGGATTTATTGTTTTTAGAGGGGTAGCTTCATTCAAAGGTTATCACAGAGCTTCATCAGAGATTGCATCATTCAGGGTTTTCAGTTTGGAATTCATCCAGAATAGTTTCTTCTTTTGAGGCGCCTATTTCCTAAGATTCGAACACATCAAATAGGGGTCGTACTTCTATTGGTTTGTTGCTATCATAGAGCCGTACTTCCCTACAGCAGGGTTGTACCTTCAAGAAAAGACGTACATTGTCATCTTGGGCAAATCGCCTACTTCTTTGATCTTCTGTCTCCATCTTTTGTGGCGCCTACACCTTGGTATCACTTTCCAAGCATCAGACGGAGGGAGTAGATTAATGATGAAGCCGTACCATTTCATGTACTCTTTCAGCGTGCTGCAATAACCAGGGTTTCATCAAAATATTGTTGCTTTTGATTTGCATGTTACCAGATATTATTTGTAATTGTCATTGAAGGTCAATAAATCGATTGGCATCATTAGATTCATTAGATTCTATCATTTTTGGTGTTGCATTATTTTATTTAAATTTATTCAGCAATTCTTCAAAAATCACCACTTTCATTTGTTCATGCAAAAACACAAAAAACCCAAAAATGTCCGAAAAACTAGAAAAAACAAGCAGTTTTTCAGAGAAAGTGAGAACAGGGGTTTCTAAATTATGCTAAAAAGGGGGACATTACAGAATGCTAACCTGGTCATGGAAGTTCAATGGTTGTAGTTCATTGGACAATACTCAGAATCCTCAATCCAAGGGGATAAACTTTACTTTAGAAAGAGTTCTGATGTTTAGAAAAATGGAAGTAGCACGAGTATCAAAATGCTTGGTTGTGGAAGGCATTCGTACCTTCTGAGTTTATAATAAGCTAGATAAACACCATTTTGATATTCAAAGTTTTTTGAATAAGTATAGTGTGGTGTTTAGTTATTTGCCCCCAGGATCACAACCAAATCAAAGAACCCAACACATCATAAGTTTGCATTCAATCTCCAAACATGTTAGCTACCCCAAGATGCACAAAGGAGGAATTGCAGAAGATGAAACACTACAAAATTACATTGAGGGAATCTTATGGCTTCATTGGTTGCAAAATTGGAAGTCATTCTTGGCAACATTGCACATACTTGGGGCATGACCAAATATGCAAATTTGAACATATGTTGGAAAAGGTTTGGTTTCTCATGTCAATTCTTGCAATGAATCAGACTAATTTTATTATTGCTAGCACATATCAAAATATTATTGGAAGTACAATTACTATTGGGCAATGTGAAAGCTATGCAGATTTTACACTCCTTGGAAAATACAATAGAGTTCCTAGGGTTCATAACAGGAATAAAACTAGCAATAAGAATGCTGCTACCGCTGATCAAATCCAACAAAAGATGGAGGTGACTAAATTATACGAAGAATATGTTGCAAAAATCAAAGGTGCATGTCCCATTAAAGAGGTGGAAATTGGTGCAAATGTAATCTATGTTGTTTATGTAAGAAGGAGCTCAACAAGACAACAAGAAAGATTGGACCATTCCAATAAATTTCAGAATGAGGTAAACAACAAACTTGAGGAACAAAGAAGGAAACAATTCTTCGAGCTCAGAGAAAATGAAAGGCTAAAGAACAAGCCCCAAAAATTTTAAGTCAGTGTGTAGTTTTCAAACAACAATTTACACAGCAAATTAAAAAAACTGGTATCCCAACTTGCAGAAGTCAAATTTCAGCAACAATAAGAAGTTTGCATCCAAGAACAATACAAGGTACAGTTGCGTATTGATCAAATTTCACGATTATATTTTAGCTGATTGCTAAATGAAAAAGTTTTCAACAATTTCAGAATAAGTTCATAGAAAATAATGGAGTTTTCAAAGCAAAGAATAAATCAGATGATTCTAAAGGCATTGCTGCCCAAGGTGGTGTTGCAGAATTTCAAGATGTTCCCATAATTACCCATCAGCCATGGCCACAACTTTACATTTTAGAATCGCTGACAATAACAGATCTGGCTATGAAAATGATAAAACTTTTTAATAGAGACTACGGTAAATCTCTACCTATTGTAAGGAGATCGAAGAAGGTTATGGTAATGCTTTCCCTACAGCTCATTAGGAGGTTTCAGGTGAAATATTTTTAATTGCAATGAAAACAAAGAAGCATGGAAATTTACAGCGTATGTTAAGCAATGCATAAAACATAATTGTGGCCATAACAAATAACATAGTAAAAGATGGGCGGAAATTATTTTTTCCATTACTCATTATTCAACGACAAAGCCACAACCTATAGCAAATTCTGAGCCTTGTGAAAGAATAATATTGACAAAAAAAATCATAGTTGCGGAAGTGTCTTATGGTGCAGAATTTTCAGCTCCTAGTTGTATCATAGTAGTCCAACAAAAGCATGGTGATGAGCTCATTTTTCACATTAGGCAGCCCCCAGGAAAGCTAGAAGTTGGTAAAACAAAACAAACAACCGAGTTGGGTATATATAAGGAGTCTACAAGAGCCTTGCATATGACTGTGGATCGGCAAGCAAAGCAATTTGAGAATGAGAAAGACAAAATATATGCATGACACAAAGATATAGAGAACACTTCAAGGGAACTACATAAACAAGCCTCACCCAAAGTTTTGCAGCCGAAAGAACATACCACGTCACATAAGAAATTCAGAACATGGAATTGCAAATTCCCAAGGATCAAATGGGGATGCAGTTATTACAGAGATGGTCATTTGAGGAGAGTCAGAGCGGTTGAGCTTGCATTGCTTGAGGACAAGCAATTTTGTAAAAGGCAGATTGCCATGTCCCCTTTTCTAAATATTTTTAATTAAGGAAATAATTTAATAATAATAATTTAAGTTGTCCAAGTAACTTTATTTTCATAATAGGGTAAAAGGACTCTTCTGTATTATTATTATTATAAAGCGGGCTAAAAGATAATATTTTATTAAAGTGTTTTAAATGCTTTTAGGTTTTGAATTAAAAAGGTTATTATAACAAGAGGAATTGGGCTCAAAACGAATTATTATTCATTATTCATTGAAATCAAACTCTATTCCAGAGCTTGAGCCTTTGTGTTCATCTTTTCATCCAAGGACGAAAACTCTTTGGCGTGCAAGATTGGAGGACGAAAACCCTCTAATTCCAGTTGTGGTGATTTCATCCAAGTATCATGTTTGTGCCGAAAGATTGAAATTTAATCCATTTTAGGTTTGCTACAGTGATTTGTACCGCTCCTACAATGATCCATACCATTGCTACAGTGATCCGTATACCACTACAATGATCCATAACACTGCTATAGTACTTTTGTATCCTACCATCAGTGGTATTTATGATCAGATGTTCAACGCATATCTATAGAGTGTTTTCTAATGTATGTCCACAGTAAACTTGGATTGTACTTTGCATATTATGTACCAAGTATTTTTGTATGTGCTATTTCAATACCCAACTGTTTTGTCATCAATATTCATGAGTATTCAGCTCATTACAATAAAAAAATCCAGGTGCATTATATTTTCAACATATTGAAATAAAGAAATCTGTGGGGTCTTGGTGTTATCAATAGGGTTTAGAATATTAATCTTGTATGTTGTTGCTTATTATGTTATTGACACCCAATATTGGAAAAAAAATTCACAAAAAAATTCAGAGATTATAAATAGTGGGGAAGGGACATTACAATCTCCTAGGGTCATCTAGGAGATCTAATGTTTTCTAATGCTCCTAGGGTTATCTAAAGCTCCTAAGCTTGTCTAGGGCTAGGGATTCCACAATGTGGATCAGACCCCAATCTGACCCGCCCTTGTTCATTAATCAATATAGGAGGTCAAGATGCCATATTGAAACAAAAAATATTGGTAGTATCCATTTTTTATTTTTTGAAAGAGTTGTAAACCACATTCAGTGCATGTTTGTTTCTAATAAAACAATCTTTATTGAGCTCAAAATATGTCACAATCCAACTTGTTCACATATTAATTAGATTCACAGGTCTATATTTTCCTATGAATAGAGTTTTGTTATGAAGAATCATACCAATCTTCCTCATTGTTTTGCAATCGAATATGAAAGGGTGGCTATATCATAAGGAACCAATGACACATGTGAACCAAGAATGCACTTCAAGCTATGAGATCTTGGCTCGCTCATTGCCTATCATTGATTTTTTATTAAGGTTATGATGCGTAAAATCTGGATTGGTGATTCTTGTATAGTGTGCCATAGGAAAAAAAACATCATCTCCAGCAATGTTGGACACAATGTTTTGGGAATGGATTAAGTCATTATATGCCTTCCTAGTTGTTGCCCCCGCTTTGTTAGAAAGGAGTAATTCTTGGGGGCATTGAATGGCTCAGCATCATGGGAAGCACATTTAATCTACTATTTTCTATCTGTCATTTCTTACCTTTGGCTTCACAGGTCTAGTGCAACATTTTCGGGAGACCCTTCTATTTTTATATGTGAAAATTTGCATTACTAAATCTACTATTTTCCTACCTGCCATTTCATTCCTTTGGCATCATGGATGATATCAATTCCCTAAACATAGGTGCAAGATTAGATATGTGGGTTCTTCTTGCTTAAATTGGGTGAGCGCCTCAACCTGACTACTTATTATCCACTAGTTATACACAATCACATACATGTATTGCTTTATAATGTTATATAAGGTGAATGCTTTCAAAAACAACACCACTTTGATCTATTAGTTTGCCTGTTCAACCGCAAGTACTAGAAAGATCATCCAACAAGTGACACGGCCAAAAGGAAAAGTAATCAAGTACCAAAATAATAATCTATGAACCATTCTTAAGTGAGGGACAGATCAATATATGGTTGAACTGTTTGATCCAAACTTTGGTGAAAGAAATTACATATAAGATGTTAAAGTTTCACATCTCAATTAAACATAAATAGTCACGACTGATGTACAAAAATCCCAGTAAACTAATATGGGGTCAAGAATTTTTTGTTATGGCAAAGGATTGTTTCAGAAAGAACGTAAAACATCTGTTAACTATTGCACAGTGGATAGTTAATTGTGTCAATAAAACCATGTCCAACAGATTGTTCTCAATTTAAATTATCTAATATTTCCAGCAATTCTAGTTGAAGCTGTTCAAGTTCCCTTACGATAAAAATTATTGTTCTTCCATAATTGAATGACCATCAGTTTCCATTTATCCAATAACAACCTTAAATATAGCTTTTGCTGAATGAAATTCCCTGGAGTTTTGAAAGGCATCAGCAACACGTGCCCCTGAAAGTAGCAATATTGACATTATAAGTTTTGTGATAGGACCTCAAACATATCCCTAACAAGAATTGGAAGACAAACACAGGTGCATCATATGCATAATCAACCATGAATATTACCAAGCTCTACATCCATCTGTGGAGACCAAGGAAATGTGAAAACGCACTCTTTACTGTTCGCTTCAGAAACAGATGGAACCTGCCCTGGAAAAATTCATTTGGAGAAGACTTTTAGATATTTGACAATGGAAATTGCCATGGAAAAATAACTTTGGAGGGGGCAATGTACAAAACCTGTACTGAGAAAATGCCACACTGCAACCCCGAATCTTTCTTGGTTCATGGTGGGCAGTATCACAGCTTTCACCTAGATACAAAATGCATCATACATACTGAGCCAGGTATAACTCCCTAACTCTGACTGCATACATAGTCTATATGTCTTGTCAATTAATACTAGAATTAAAAACATGTTATAAATACATCTCAAATACTTTCTAATCTCGACTGCTGTCTAGGTGCCACACCATACCTCATGATATGAAGCAAAAATGTAGCCACAAGAAAGTAGGATAAATGTTGGCAATGTCCGCTTACTCTTTCCGGAAATGAGAATCCCAAGACCTGTACCTAGCTAGAGCACAAAGAACAAGAAAAACTTTGCCAACATATCTCAATTTCATACAATAAGAAGCAAGAGCAAAAAATTTGAGAGTAAGCAAAGTAAGGAAATCAATAAATAATGGGAAGAGGGAACAGGAGTTTCGTAAGAACATGTTTACCAAGTCTGCTATGTTACTGGTGGATTCTCCTTTAGCTGTAATATCCCCTATGTTTTCTCTGAGTGCAAAAGCCTTGTAGATTGGAGTACGGGTTGATGTTGAGGACACCGCAGCAATATTCTGATAATGCACAAGATTAAAACAAAAGATATAAGCTATACTTGTTACAAAAATAACTACATTTAGGGGGAAAATGAAAACCCTGATAAGAAAAATAAATAGTAACTGGGCAAATCTATAGGGGCATCTGCACAAATGAACCACATTCATAATATGAACAAAAAATATCCCCAATGGTTATTTGATTGGGAAGCTAAGCAAAAATACTTTTCCAACGCAGTCAAGGTTAAGTCACTAAAGACAATGCAGAAATGCAGCAATGAATGAGCAGAGGCTTTCAGATATTACAAATCCACTCTTTAGAGGGTTGCTGCCTTTTCCATTACATGATTTTATCTTAACTGTTCGGCAACGTGAATAATAATATTCCATCCAAATATTCAAAGGATGCATCATTTCATCAATTACACTAAAAATGCATTGGCTTCAAGTGATAATTTGCACTGGATACATCATCAAATTCTTGCTAGTAATTGGATTGAGTACCTTCAACATAGTTTGGGTTGGGTAAAATGTGGATCATACTCTCAGACTTTGGCCGCTTCTCATGCTTCTCGATTAACTTTGACCAAACCTCCACATTATGCTCGTCTTCACAATACTTTCAAGTCAAGTACCAACACAATCCCAAATAATGCAGCCACACTCCTCGCAGCGAAAGTAGATTATAAGATTTTAATGGTCACGACTACCTCTAGGATAGCCGTGGCACCTCACAAGGAACCTTCACCGTGCTCAACGACAGTTTTATGCATCATGTTCCACAAACTGCTAAAGATTTCAAATGGCATTGACAACTCAAAAGCTAGTGGTCTCACAAGTGGAGTTGTTGCAAACCTCACACTACTAGATGATTGCTACCTGTTTCCCTAGATGCAACAACAAACAAGTAGATGTCTAATGGGTTGTGACCCAACAAATCTCACAGCTTCGAGGGTTGTGACCGGATAGATCTTGCAACTTGGCATAGCAAGGATTTTGGCACAAGCGACAAGTCAGCCCAATGGTGGCCTTTAATCCCACAACCCACACACCAAATTTCTAATCATGCATTCTACACTTTCTGAGCTGCTCTATTGATGAGGCAATCTGATCGATCAGTACCTCCATGCACAATGTAAACCCATGTAGATCCATACCTTTCAAAGAGAATCCAATTGCTTCCTTATGCATGGCAAAAGCGCATTGGATCACCAATCATTCGATATGTAGCTTCAATATTTTAATGAACCATTTACGATATTGCATATCATTCAACTCAAAAGGGAGATTTGCAATAAGGTCCTTCAACCTTTAATCATTGAATGTCACTATCTCGTCATGGAACCAGTCAATGTCTTTACACTTGGCAATGCTTTGCTGATCTAATTCTGGGTACTCAAAACAATCAAAAAAACTTTAGGTTCCATGTGGATCATGCTTAAGGTACCATTCAAATGTGCGACCCTCCAACATAGCGATAAATTGTTGGAACTTCCTATTTGGATCTTTAACACCTTTCAATTGGTAGATGATATTGCAAATCTGCAGATTCTTTCTAGTACCCTTAACTTTGACAAGTAGTAGGGGCATTGTGCCTTCAAATATGAGCTGCAACTGAGGAGACACCACTAGTTGGGGCGGTGAGGTGCCACCTTGTAGTTGGGGTAGGTTTCCTCCTGGGGGGAAGATTCCCATCTTGCACAGGTTGAGTACCACCTGGAAGCAAGGATTTTCCTAATAGTGGCACGCTTAGGCCACCGCCTTCCAAGATCCTCCCAAATAATTTAGGTATGTGTAATCTAACCAATAGGAACATGCTAAGAGATATAGCTTTTCCTCCAAATGATCTAACAGGTTGTGTAGCAACCTTCTCAATTGCTAATGATAAGGCTTCCTCATTGTCGCTAAATGCACAAGGGAAGTTAGTTTTGGTAGGTGGTGGAGCTCTTTGTCAAACCACAAGTTGTCATTCTCCATAGAATAAGCGTGATACTCAATCTCACTATCAAATCTTGCATCACTAATGTCTATGATTAGCAGCTGATACACAACAAACTCCATAAAAAGTCAAGTGGATCTCTTCTCCGAATCTTTCAATGACTCCTTCACAATGTTGTCCCTTCTATTATAAGCATGCACACATCTAGATCTTTCTCACATGCACCTCACGTGTTGGCACTTCATCGCAAGAGTCCTCTTCAACCTCTTCAAACTCATATATGCGCCTTAAGCTCTCTTCTCTAGTAGAGAACTTGAGTGCTCCTCTTTGCAACCTATGTCGAGCCCTCTCATCCAATCCAACCAACCCTCCTCCCAAGCCTCTAATGTGTCTTAATTCACTTATTCTTCATCACTTCATCTTCCTACCATTTGTGACATCCCATGGCACATGGAGATTTATGCCTTCTTGTGGACATGCTCAACCCTTTTGTTTATGGCAACATGTAAATCATCAAGGATGTTTGCATAAATAAAGCTCCTCTCCCTGTTAGGAATTTGGCTTCTGCCTTGTCAACAAATGAACAATAATCCACCACTTACTTTAATACATAGCCACTAGTTGCGCCCCAAAACATAAACATATAAAACACACATCCAAGGAACGTCTAGAATCTCCAACTGGTAAATGGTCTCCATCCACACCACAAACTTAGAACCACAAGATCAATGTTTCTTGAGCCATGCTAGCAACCACTTATATAGCTTTATAGGAAATTTTACAAAGAGGATCTCGTAAATGGGGCCATAGTGCATATATAAAATGACTTAACTACTTTTCTATGTGAGACACTTCTCAAGAGCATCTTTCTCATCAATCTCTTCATATTGCATTTCAAACCAACTTTCAATCTTTGGCTTCATCAATGGCCACATTGTTTTCCCATGCTTTGGAGGAAAAATGTCAACCCCAACAACAGAACCAAAATGTGTTGGTCAAAATGACTACCACAAACAAGACACAAGAATGCTCTATGACCTAGATCAAAAAAAGGAAAATCCCAAGCTAGTTGGCACATTACCCAAGTGAATGTGATCTCTTCAAAACATATAGAGTGAATGATCATCACAGAAAAATAGGACAACCCATTCGCTTACGCAAAACAGGCAAGGCTTAAACAAGCGACAACTTGCAAACTAGTCATCTATCACATCTAGACCATGAATTAGCATCTTTCTAACACGTTCTACTAGCAAAGTAACTAAGAGTTAAGATCCAAATTCACATTCATCTAGTCAAGGCATTACAGTAATATCCCGAACCAGGATATTATATAAAAAAATTGTTTTTCTTGAAATTTCGTTTATGTCAAATATATATTTTTTTTATTTTTAAATAATAATATATTGAATTGAATATAAAATGATTACAAAGTTTCCAAATTTCGAATATTACAATCAGCCACAGGGGTTTTCGTCCTTGGGTTGAGGTGACAAGGGTTTTCTTCCTTGCACCTATTCACACACTAAGGGTTTTCGTCCTTAATGGTAAGTATAAAGCTTCAAGTTTATACAAGATATAATGTAAATCCCTGAATGATTGAATGATTCCCCTCTTCCATCAATGGTTGGATATAAATATCTTCATAACCTCTCACCAAGGGATGCGTCTCTTCTAAAATTGGTGTCACTTCCTTAAATGAAGGTTGTTGATAACAAATGAATTAATTAATTAATGCATAAAGATTAATGTGTTGTCTTATAATGCTGCGATCTCCTTGTAGGTGGTTTAGCGCTCATTTTACATTGCAAACCTGTTGATTATGCCCAGTGACCTCTTCTTTGAGCGTTGCGTTGATGTCTTGGGAAGCTGCAATTTGTTGTTGGCAGGGATTTGGGGATATTACAGTCTTCCCCTCCCAAAATTGCTTGTCCTTAAGCAATTGGAAGTTAGGATGTTCAAGGATTGAGGCTCCTTCACACGTGGCATCTTCAAGAGGTAAATTTTGCCAACGAATTAAATATTCGATGATACTTATATTCCTTAGCTTCTTCTCACACACCTCAAGGATGGATTCAGGTATTAAGATCAACTTACCTCCATTGTCCAATGGTGGTAGCTCGATGGAAGGAACAATATGTTGGCCAAGTGCCTTTTTTAGGCATGAAACATGGAAAACATTGTGTAGTCTGCTACTTCCAGGTAACTCCAACTCGTAAGCAACCTCTTCGATCTTTCATATGACTTTATACAGTCCATAGAAACGTGGTTTGAGTTTCTCGGCTCTGCTTTACTTGATAGAGTTTTGTTTGTAGGGTTGTAAACACAAATACACTGAGTCACCAACTTCAAAACTCCTTTTTGTTCTATGTCGATCTGCATATAGCTTTTGTTGATTTTGTGCTTGTTGAAGATTATCCTTGAGAGTTCTAAGAATATCTTGACTTTGTTGAATTAAGTCTTTAGCGCTTGTAACTCTGCTATCTAGAATGACTAAGTCCACAAAAGATCGAGCATCATACCCGTACAAAGTTTTAAAAGCTGACATTCCAATCGACTTGTGATAGGAAGTATTATAACAAAATTCTCCCAAGTGTAACCATTTGATCCACACATGTTTCCCCGAAATATAATTCCTTAAATATCCTTCAATCCGTTTATTGACAGCTTCAGTTTGACCATCTGTTTGTGGATGATAGCTTGTGCTTGGGGCCAACTCAGTACCTGCTAAATGAAAGAGTTCTTGCCAAAACGAACTCATAAATTGGCAATCTCTATCACTAACAATGGTTTTTGGTAATCCATGTAGTTTGAATATCTCTCTAAAGAGTATCCCAGCTACCAAAGGTGCATCATACTTGACGGGAAGTGGAAAGAAAGGAGCATACTCCATTATTGATCAACAACCACATAGAGGCAATTCTTCCCTTGAACTATTGGCAATCCAGTAATAAAATCCATCGAAATACTTTACCATTTTCGAGTAGGGATGGATAAAGGTTGCAATAAACCTACTGGAAATTCATGCTCAATTTTATTTTATTGGCAAGTAGGGCATTCTTGAATATACTTAAGAACTTCACTCTTAAGCCCTTTCCAAAAGAATAACTCTCTTGTTTATATGTTTTGAGATAACCCGGATGGCCTGCCAAAGGACTGTCATGAATAGCTTTTAACATTTTATGTTTAATTTTTTATTCGGGTACCAAGAAGATTCTATTTTTATACAAAATTAGACCTTCTACTACTTTATACCGTTCATCCCCATTTTGTCCTTCTAGAATTGTATTAGCAAATTCATTTTTAACATATTCGGTTGCTATAAGGACTTTCCAATCAGCTGCAATGGTAGATATGGAGCACAAGAAGGGTTTTCTTGATAATGCATCCACCACAACATTATTCTTCCCTTTTACATATTCAATATCGAAATCAAAAGCTTGGAACTTGCTTACCCATTTTTGTTGTCTATCATTTAAATCCTTTTGACTCAAGAAAAATTTCAGGCTATTATGATCCATCCTTACTATGAATTTCCCACATACCAAGTATTGACAGAACTTGACCAATGCGTGCATAATTGACAACATTTTCTTTTCATATGTAGAATACTTACACTCGTGTTCTTTCAATTTCTTACTTTCGAATGCAATAGGATGACCTTGTTGCATTAGGACAGCTCCAATTCCTTCTCCCAAAGCGTTGCATTCCAGCACAAAGGGTAATGAAAAATTGGGTACCGTCAATACCGGACATGAACTCATTTCTCTCTTAAGTTCTTCAAATGTTGATTGAGCAATTTCAGACCATTGAAAGGCTCCCTTCTTTATTAAATTAGTCAAAGGCGCAGTTATCCTGGAAAACCCTTTAACAAATCTTCGATAATAAGTGCATAATCAAAAGAATCCTCTTAATTGAGTTGTGTTAGGAGGAGGCCAATATAATATTGCTTGAATTTTATCTTGATCAACATGCACTCCTTGTCTATTGATGATATGTCCCAAGTATAAGATTTTCGTCATTCCAAACTCAAATTTAGACATTTTGGCGAAAAAAGATTGTTGCTCTAAAATTCCCGGCACTAAGTCTAAATGTCTCAAGTGTTCCTCCCATGACATACTATATATCAATATATCATCGAAGAAATTTAACACAAATTTCCTCAAATATTGACCAAATATATGATTCATGCATGATTGAAAGGTGGTTGGAGCATTGGTCAATCCGAAAGGCATGACTAAGAACTCAAAATGCCCATAATGACATCAAAATGTTGTTTTTTGAACATCGTGTCTCACATCCATATTTGATGGTATCACGATTTTAAATCAATTTTGGAAAAATAAATAACTCCATGTAGCTCATCAATTAATTTGTCAATTCATGGTATTGGATATCTATTTTTTAGTCTTTTTATTTAATTTTCGATGGTCTATGCACATTCTCAACGTGCCATCTTTCTTGTTAGCTAAAATAAAAATGATGCAAAAGGACTAGAACTTGGTCTAATATGACCCATCTCCAATAATTCTTTAATGGATTTTTCAATCTTTTCTTTATAAATTATGGGATGGCGGTAAGGTGTGGTTATTATGGGTCGGGTACCATTTTCTAATTCAATGATATGTTGATACCCCCTATCAGGTGGCAATCCATGTGGGATATTCTCAAAAACTTTAGCATGTTTATTATGGGTTGAATATCAATATGATGTTTTTGTGGCTCTGATTTTGTAGAGCTTACAAAACATTATGTGGCTCATGAAACTTGGTCTTTCCTGAATGTTCGTTCCATCCTCTTGCCGGTAATCACTTTGGGGGGGCCATTAGCCATACCTTGAAGGACTACTTTCCCATCTACTTTAAATTTTAATTCCATGGTTTGATAGTTTTGGGTAAATTCCCCCAAGGAATGTAACCATTGCACACCTAGTACCAAGTCCTTTTCGCCAATGCCCACCACATAGAAATCATCATTAATTTGATGCCTTCCCAAAGTGAGACGGAGTAGTAGGATTCTCTGAGTGCATGGTATGGTAAAACCGTCCGCAACGGTTACCTTAAAACCCTGAAATTCTTTTGTTTTTAAGCCCATTTTTGTCACCAATCCTTCATCGATGAATTGTGAGTGGCCCCACTGTCTATTAATACGGTGATTTACTGGCCTTGAAGACTTCCTCTTACTCTAAAGGGATGGTACCTCGAGGCTATTGATAATGTCACAAGAGTACTTCCCCATGTTTTTTTGCCTTCTTTTGGTTCAGGGATGGTTTCTTCAACTTCTGTTTCTTCTTTGTCAAGGTCCCCATCTGAAACAACTTCAATGTAATGGACTTGTCATTTTCCCAAACAACGGTGACATGGTCCCCAAGGATCTTTACATGTAAAGCATAAATTTTTCCTCCTTAGATCATTTCTTGTTTCTAATTCTTTTCCCGTCTTAGGTGGGTTGTTTGGTTGGAATCCTTCTGGTGGAAGTGGTTTTCTTTGTTGGCTATAGGGTATTGTCCCTTGCTGCCCTGACGACGTGGTTCGTGGTTGTCCATTATTGGTTATCTTTGGCTGCACAAATGGCACAATTTTATTCCTCGATGTTGATGTATCCAAATCTAATGCCTTTTTAATCATTTCTTGGAGGGTGGAAAAATTAAAGGCTTTGACTAAACCTTTGAGTGGTTCGATCAATCCTTCCATGAACAATACTATAAGCCTCATTTTCGTAATATCTGGAACCATCACAGAGTCTTTGGAATTCTGCCACATATTCTTCCACATTACTATTTTGTTTTAGTAATGCTAATTCTCTAAAATGGATTTCAGGGTCGATTCTATCGAATCTTTTGATCAACCTTTTAGTAAATTCGTCATAAGATTTGATAAGATCATGCCCTTGCATAATCTACCCATGGTACCACCATCCATGAGCAATACCTTCGAGATGAAGGGTTGCAAATTTGATCGCTTCTTCTATCATGGGTCGGAGTGATAAATAGGTATCTAACTTTTGGATCCATGCTTGAGCCATGCATTTGTTAGAGCCATCAAAATTTGCCAGGTATAATTTACCCAATGCATGTTGAAGATCTTTTTGATTATTTTGAGGTTTACGCTTTGTTCTGATGCCATTACGATTTCTTTTCATGTCCATGAATTTGTGAGTGAAATTTCACTTCATAATGCATCCGAAAGGACTCAATATTGTTCAAAATCTGTTGTAAGGTTATCTCCAAATGACGTTTGGGATTCCTCTTCTATACTTGATTCCCTTCTTGCAATGAATTTTGGTTGAAAGGGTCTATTCAAAGAACTCGTGGTTGTTTTGTGAAACAGTTGATTATGACTAGTGTTAGAATGATCATTTTCATCATTTTGATATCTATGATTCATCATAGATTGCATTACGAGAGCTAATTGATTCATGGTGTTAGCCAATTGTTCCTAGCCTTGGATAAGTCTATCAATCCGTTCATCGGTTCCATTCCTTTCTTCCATATTGTTTTCCATTTCCTTCATTGGTTGATTTACTTACTTGGCTTTATTTCTTCTTTTGTAATATAAATTATTGTTATTTTGCATATGAATTCCGTTCCACAGGATGGCAAGATGAGAGCTCTGATACCACTGTAATATCCCAAACCAGGATATTATATAAAAAAAATTGTTTTTTTTTTTTTTGAAATTTCGTTTATGTCAAATATATAATTTTTTTATTTTTAAATAATAATATATTGAATTGAATATAAAATGATTACAAAGTTTCCAGATTTCGAATATTACTACCAGCCACAAGGGTTTCTGTCCTTGGGTTGAGGTGACAAGGGTTTTCGTCCTTGCACCTATTCATACACTAAGGGTTTTTGTCCTTAATGGTAAGTATAAAGCTTCAAGCTTATACAAGATATAATGTAAATACATGAATGATTGAATGATTCCCCTCTTCCATCAATGGCTGGATATAAATATCTTCATAACCTCTCACCAAGGGATGCATCTCTTCTAAAAGTGGTGTCACTTCCTTAAATGAAGGCTGTTGATAACAAATGAATTATTTAATTAATGCCTAAAGATTAATGTGCTGTCTTATAATGTTGAAAACTCCTTGTAGGTGGTTTAGAGCTCATTTTACATTGCAGACTTGCTGATTATGACCAGTGATCTCCTTATGACCAACAACCTCTTCTTTGAGTGTTGTGTTGATGTCTTGGGATGCTGCGATTTGTTGTTGGCAGGGATTTGGGGATATTACAATTACAATCATTTGTTAATTAAGTTTTCATAAGCAAATGTAAATGAAATGTACAAAACATAACAATGACACATCCAAGGATAAGTTCACAACACATAAGTAAACATCATATAGATCTCATTACAAAAACAGAAAATTATTTTGACAACTTTAAGCTTCCATGTTCCATATTGTTTAGAAAAAAGCTTTTGAAAAAATTGGTGTATGCAACAAAAGTGATCGACATTTCGAATCACCTTCATGACCCATTACCAAGACAAATTTGACGAAAAGATAGCAGATCCAAAGCTCCTTATATAGAAACGCCAATACAAGTATGTGATGTTGAGGGACTTAACCCAAAAAAGAACTCATTAATTAATCAATTTAACTCTCAAATCAAGAGAAAAATCAATTAATAAAGACATAAATGCCCACAATGGTAATATTCCAAAAAATAAATGAAGAACACTTCTAAGTTCAAACAAATAAAATGCATTAGTTGACTATTCCCATTCAAAGAGCGAAAATAATTAATAGAAGGATTAATAACCAAACCTAGGAATTAATTAGAAACCGAGCGAGATCCTTCCCTAAGTTTCTAGATGATGGGTCTACAAGACTGACTCAAGCTAAGGGCTTCATCTCTATTCAATCTTTTGTGGTGCTTGATGATCTATGTCTCTTCCTTGAGATGACACATTGCAAAGTGAATTTCACAAGCAATAACTCTCGCCTTTTTGATGCAAACATGATAAGGGGGAAATGAGTACTCAACTAACACTAGTTTTTCACCTTGTTGAGGCAAAGATCTGAAAAATGCTTGATGCTTGTCTAGATGGACCTCCATATTTCCCCATAGGATTAATTAATTTGAGAGTTGAATAAATTAATAAATGGATTTCATTCTTTGAATTGAGTCCCCTTGGCATCATGTACTTGTATTGGAGTATTCTATATAAAGAGTTCTGAGTCTGCTATCCTTTCATCACATTCATCAAAATAACGGATCACGAAGGTGACCCAAAACATTGATCGCTTTTCCATCCTACACAATTTTTTTAAGAAGCTTTTTTCTAAAAAAAATAGTATTATATCTGAGCAAGCATTACATTGTTAGCCATTTCAAAAGCATAATCATACTCACTAAACTATTACAAAAACAAGATCTTAACATTATTTATACTAATTCAAGGCCCTTGAGGCAATTACAATCCACTCATGATCAATGAGAGTTAATTTTGCATCAAGGGAAGGCTTCACCCAAATCTAGAGTTGTCAACATCTATCTTCTCAAGCGAATTGTAACCGCGCAAAATATTTGGCACGCTTCATGACCTATTAAAGGAAAGCATTCCACATAATAGTTACTCTTTGTGTCATGTCCCTCTTTTGTTAGGGACATCCTTGAATACCCTTAGCCTTAACCCATTTCCCGGGGACTAAGGGAAAAGAAAGAAGGGAAAGAGTAATAAGTGATTTTGAATGAATACATATAAAAGGGTACTTTATGTATAAGAATCACTTAAGTTGGGGCCCTTTAAGGGTTATGAGCGTCACTTGACTAAAGTAAGAGTTTTAAAAGCACTCTTCCTTATGAGTTGAATATATGTTTCCCTCCCTTTTGGCCATGCCCCTTGGGGGAAGTTGTATAAAAACAAAGGAAGGTTTTATTTGGAGATATGTATGTTGTGATATTCAAATCTTGGTCTTTGAGCACGAAAATGCTTGAGCCATTGCTATGAAGACGAAAACCTTGAAGCAAAAGGGTTAAAGAATGCAAACCCTTTTTCTTCATTGGGGTAGCTTCACCTAGAGGTTGCCATTGAGTTATCTATTTCTCCAAATATGTTTTAAACACCATCTTTTGCTAAATTCAGGGTGGGCGACTTGCTTGTGGAGGTTGGTGACTTAATTGGTGGATGTTTTGCTCATACTTTTGGGTGATTTTGTGCCCCAAGTGACTTTCTAATTTTATTATAATAGTTCTGCATTGTGGCGACTTGACTTGGAAGGCTTTTGACCTTCTTTTGAGGGTCATTTTTGCCTTCGAATATTTTGTAATAATTTCTATATTTTTCCAACATTGGCGATTTGAATTGGAGGGCTTTTTGGCTTCAAATACATTCAGCAAATTCATAATAAATTCTATGTATCAATTTAGTAGTATTTGTGCAATTTTATTAGGGTTCCGTGAAGAGTATTGCATGATAGATCAGCTGCAATTTTTAATTAAATATTCTAATTGTGGGAACCTAGGGTTTGAGGGCTAAATCCTTTTTTTGAAGGGCTAAATTGTTTGATTGGATTATCTATTGGGTGCAGTGAGCTTGGCATAATTTTATGCTAATTTTGGGAGTGTTTTTGACAACTAGGGTTTGCTAGAAATAAAACGTGATATTGACATTTCATCTAGGATTTTGCAAAAAAATCAAAATTTAGAAAATATCCTATTATGGGACATTTTAGTAGTATCAGAGCCATATCTTGGCTAGTTATGGGTTTTCAAGGTGAATCATGCAAGAGGGTGACAAAAAACTAAGGCATTACCTTAGAAGTAAGAAGAAAGTGGAAGAAAATCAACAAATAGAAACAATGTTTCACTTGGATCAACGAAGGGATGACGCTGAAAATAGAGAAGAACAAAGGTTTGACAAGTACACACAGATCCAAAAACAAATAACATCTATGATGGCGGAATTTGTCCGCACTATGAAGGAAATGAGGGGTGACAAACCATCCAAGGGTAGTGCTTCTAGAAGTCACAAACTCATGGATCAGCCATCTAAAGAGAATGGAGAAGCTACACGTAGACCTAACCAACCTACTATTTTGCAAGAAGAAGTTGTCATTCCGGAAAGGAAAGAGCAATCCACATTGAAAGATAGTTTGTTAAAAGACTATGATGAGTACATGACCTATCTTGCTCCTTTTAGGGATCAAATGGATTGTTCAGCTTTCACTTCATGGAAGCATGGTCAAGTAGGTGACAATAGCACTAGCCAAAGGCACAAGGGCAGCCAAGGAGGACTGCACCATGCATTGGGAAAGCTTTCACTTTCTAATTTTGATGGTTCTCCCAAGAGTTCAACTAGGCCTTGGATTCAAAAGATGGACACATACTTTTCCCTTAGGCCTATGATGGAAACAGAGGCTATTCAATTTGCTACTTCGCACTTGGAAGGGCTGCCCATGAACGGTGGTATCATGGATTGGTCACTCAAGGACACCAACTCATTCAGTCCTATGAAGAATTCAGTAAAAAGATAATTGAAAGGTTTGATAGAGCTGATCCAGAACTACACTTTAGAGAGTTGGCTCCATTGAAACAAAAGGGTACAGTAGGGGAGTATGTGACTAAATTTCAGAGGCTTTCAATCATGGTAACAAATGTTTCAGAAAGAAGATTGGTGGTTCTATTCATGGAAGTTTTGGTTGATTCTATTGGGGGTTTGGTCAAGGCTTTTGACCCATCTTCTCTTCAAGGATCCATTCAAAAGGCCCTTGATCTTGAGTTTTCAACACCACAAGGTAAAATTACGCCCTTTATTTCATAAAAAACTAACTCTTTCAAACCTTTCGGATAACCAAAATACAATAATTGGGGGCAGCCAAGGGGTAGCACTTTTGGGCCACACAGATCATCTCCTTTGGGGCAATTTGATAGGCCAAACAAGCAAGGATTGGAGCAGTTTAGTAAGCCAAACCAGCAGGGTTTGGGGCAGCAAAGAGAGTTGTCAAGGGGGTATTTTGAAACAAGGAATGAACTAAGAAGGAAGAAGTTTTGCTTTGATTGTAGAGACCCTTGGACACCGGGTCAACATTGTTGTGGAAAGGATGAAGTGCACCACATTGAGGTGCATTCGAATGAAGAAGAGAAAGAAGAGGAAGGGGCAACCACCTATGAAGAAAAGCACTTGGAGATCCTTGGAGGAGAAGACTTGAGAGGCACCTTTGTTTGTTTCACTATCAGAGACTCCTAGATACTACCCCTTTCATTTGAAAGGTACAGATGTCACTATTCTCATCGATAGTGGGGCTACTCATAATTTCATTGATAAAAAGTTGGTTGTTTTATGTGGATTGCAACCTATTGAGTTTAATGGTTTCCAGGAGATCGTGGCAGATGGCTTCACCATCCCTCACACCACCAAAGTCCCCAAGTTGAGCATCAAGATGGGAACACATCTCATTGAGGATGATTTTTATGTGGTTGGCATTGGGGAGACCAACCTAGCATTTGGCATAAATGGTTGCACTCTTTTGAAGAGTACACACAAAATTACCACACCATGGAGCTCAAGTTTGATATGAATGGAAAAGAAGTGATCCTACATGGTTTGCATAAGGCACCCATGGGGACAACATCCAAGAGGCTGGAGAGCATGTTCTATGAAAAGATTCTGGTAGGGGCAGCAAGGAAAGTTATTTTTTTCCGAGTTGGAACAAACACCTCTCATGATGGAATTTGGTCACACATGTGGCTTAATGAGTGCAACGAAGGTGGGAAAAGGTTAGCCTTCCAAAGAGGTCAATAAATTGGTCATAGGACAACCTTCAAGGTATGTAGAAAATCATCAAATTTGTTTTTGCATGAGCTTGATTCCAAGATATGAAGGCAGACCTGAATTTTGTATTGAAGATCAATTTAAAGCATGGTTGCTGGGAGACGGGTACGGGTATGCCTTTTTTTTAAAAAATAGGAGACGGGGGTACGGGGAGACAGGTACGGGGGTACGGGGAGATGTGTCTCAAGAGGTAGGGGACGCATCTCCGTGCAACACTAATTTAACGGGTATAAACAAAAATCAGAATTAGTTGTGAAGTCTTAGAAATTCTTGAGCTTTGAGAATAATGAATTTGAAGGGTCAAATCAGCTACCTATTAAGGTCAAAAAAATTTATTTTTTGAGCACACTACAGCCCCTAACCAATTCTGGAAATGTATATGTGAAGTCTGATTTTTCTTATAAATTTATGAGTTGGTGAAGCAAGTCCAGCCACTTATTGAGGACAAAAATGTCGATATTTTAGGCATGCTACAGCCCATAGTAAGTTCTGGAAATGTATATGCAAGGTCTGAATTTTCTTAGTCAATTTTCTGAGTTGGCGAAGCAAGCCCAGCCACCTATTGAGGTCAAAAGGGTTAAATTTTGAGCAAACTACAGCCCCTAACAAGAAGGATCAGTACACAAATCAAATCTGAACTTTATTACTCGGAAAAATCAAGTTTAAGGGCCATTGTATGTCTCCAAGGTATATTTCCTAAGAAAAAAATTGTTATTCTTTTGTTACAAGATTGGAGGAGTCTACCATGGCATGTAGGAGTTACCAAGGAGTTGTTGAAGGGTGGCCACATTAGTATGCATAAAAAGAATGGAGATCAAATGGATTTTTCCATTTAAGGCAGCAAGGCATCACTTTCCGAATGTTTTTCTTTGGGCAGCTCTATCACTTTTTGTATGATGTTTGTGTTCATATTAGCTTCCTCAAAGTTGGTTAATATAGAGAGCACATGGGAAGCCAGCTTGGTAGTGAATTTGTTCGGTTTTGAAGGAAAATTTAGAGCTATACATCGTAGTTAGAGTCCCTATAACAGTAAGCTCAGTTTGGGTAACAAGATGACATTCTCTTTCATGAAGGAACATTTGACTTTGGTGGCAACTTGGGAACTTCCAGCCCTTGGGGGGCACGTTTGAAGAAGCTTGAGGCATGTTTGGGAGAGTTGGAGGCATGATAATGAAAGTTGTATTGTATGGCATAAGGGAACAAATATGATAGGCAGCTGTCACACATTTTCTTGTCATACTTACTATGACAAATCCAGCTCTTCTAAGGTAAAGCATGATTTCAATTTTGTTCCTCTAAGGTAAAGCATGATTTCAATTTTGTTCCTCTTAAAGTTGCACATATGTTTGATACATCAAGGGGCAAGAGGGAAGTGAGAAAGGGGATCTCCAAGAGCGATTACATGGTTGATAGTTGCAAATACAGCCCTCTAGCCATCATGTATAGGTCTCCTTGCAAAACATTTCATTTTAATATCAAAGGGCCTAGGAGCATGGGGGCCAAGGATTGGAGGATCACCTTGTGGAGAGGATTTCCAGCGCATGGAAGACACCAAAAAATACAATGGAGAACTTCTTTTTAGACTAATGTGTTTGTTTCTTGTGTAGGTGTTGATATAAAGGCAATCAAGGCCCGAGTGTTTGAAGATCACATTGCTGGAACACATTTTTCCAGCCACTTTTGTAATGCCAATTCAAAAAAAATCTTTGTTTTCATCATCTTATTGCCATTTTCGAAGTACATGGGCTCAATGGCAAGAGGAAAAAGGATATGATATTGTTGTTTTCTCAATTCCAGCTTGCATGAATAGTAAATAATCCTCGTATACAGTAGTAGGAGGCTTCACCAAGAGGGTTCCCCCACATGGGAAGGACTAAGGATCGAGTTGTGCACGAAATCTATAGTGGGAACAGCCCTATGGGTACTTCAATTGCTTGAGTACAAACAATTTTGAGCAGGGAGGATTGTCATGTCCCTCTTTTGTTAGGGATATCCTTGAAGATCCTTAATCTTAACCCATTTCCCGGGGGGCTATGGAAAAGAGAAATAAGTGATTTTGAATGAATACATGTAAAAGGTACTTTATGTTATAAGAATCACTTAAGTTGGAGCTCTTTGAGGGTCATGAGCGTCACTTGACTAAAGTAAGAGTTTTAAAGGCAATCTTCCTTATGATTTGAATATATGTTTCCCTCATTTTGGGGCATACCCCATGGGGGAAGTATAAAAACAAAGAAAGGTTTCATTTGGAGGTATGCATGTTGGGATATTCAAATCTTGGTCTTTAAACATGAAAACGCTTGAGTCATTGCTTTGAGGATGAAAACCTTCAAGCAAAAGGGTTAGAGGACGCAAACCCTCTTTCTCCATTGGGGTAGCTTCACCTAGAGGCTGACATTGAGTTACCTATTTCTTTGAAGGTGTTTTAAACATCATTTTTTGCTAATTTCAGGTTAGGTGACTTGCTTGTAGAGGTTGGCGACTTGATTGGTGGATGTTTTGCTCATATTTTTAGGTGATTTTGTGCCCTAAGTGACTTTTTGATTTTATTATAATATTTTTGCTTTGTGACGACTTGACTTGGAAGGGTTTTGACCTTATTTTGAGGGTCATTCTTGTCTTCAAATATTCTATAATAATTTCTATATTTTTTCAGCCTTGGCGATTTGAATTGGAGGGCTTTTTGGCTTCAAATTCATTTAGAAAACTCATAATAAATTTTATGTATCAATTCAGTAGTATTTGTGCAATTTTATAAGAGTTTTGTGCAGTGTATTGCATAATAGATTAGCTGCAATTTTTAATTAAATATTCCAATTGTGGGTGCCTAGAGTTTGAGGACTAATTCCTTTTTTGAAGGGCTAAATTGCTTGATTGGATTATCTATTGGGTGAGTTAAGCTTGGCATAATTTTATGCTAGTTTTGGGAGTGTTTTTGATAGCTAGGGTTTGCTGAAAATAAAAATAAGAATTGACATTTCATCTAGGGTTTTGCTGAAAATTCAAAATTTTGAAAATATCCTATTTTGGGGGCATTTCACTTTGCCTCATCCGTACTCACGACCACCCCATCGTTTTGATCCCTACTCTGACAAGTGCCCGTTTTATCAAAATTTGGAATTAATAGGTGCATTCACCCTAATTAAAATACACTGATTTGAAATAAAGCAAATGTTGTAAAACATCTTGCAACAAGCAAAATGGAAGCAGAATATTGAAATCAACAAATCATGATCGAATGAAAGAAGACTAACTATGAACAAAACAAAAGACTTAGTTGTTTGTTGTCTGTGATCTGAGTATGTGAAACTGAACAATGGCTAGAGCTAATCAACAAAAACTAATTTTGCAAGTGCCACGAAAAATAGAAGTGTAACTGTTTAGAAATAGGAGCATCCAAAAGGGGACATGATTGATTGACACTATTGTCCTCTACTGGTTGATTATGTCCTCTGCTAGACAATATGAAAGTTAGGGCAAAATCATTTGTGGTTGTTTAAAACACGCTTGTATATGAGACATTGACATTGGGATGTGCACGAACGACTTGCAAATAACTTCTTCAAAGTCGAAACCCTAATAGGACTTGCAATTGTTAAAAAATTGCAAATAGAAAACAGGGGGAGTGTCAAGGGCTAAACTAACCCCAATCACTCCCACCATGTAGCTGCCTACGTAACCAATACCCCAAAAGGGAAATCAAGCCCACGAAAATCTTTCACTTAAAGTGTTTTATGCAATTGTGCTCCTTTGACTACATGTATGCATCTAGAGATGACTTGAATACTTGATAATGCTTTATTTTGGTTTAGATAAAACAGGGTCTTGAATTGGCTAAATATTGCTTCAAATAATTATAATCAAATTTGAAAAGAATAGAGAAACTTTGTTCAATGTGCAATAATGTAAGTGTGCCTCAATATTGAAATTGTCAAGTGATAGAATAGGTGACTTAGATGTGTTTTAACAATCCAAAATGGGAAAAACACATGCTACCTATCCTAAAAGTATGAACCAACCTATAAACAAGAGTCTAAATTTGAAAAGTGACCCTTACTAGGGTGAAAGACAAGATTGACCCGTTGGGGACAAAACCGATTGCCATTAATGTCCCATATTGGTCGATTTTGTCATACAAGGAAATGTATGAATTTTGCGATATGGGATGTCCATACAGATGTTTAGAGGAATGTTTAGCAATTTAGAACATTTTTGTGGTCGTAACATAAGGGATAAGTCCATATAGATACTTAGAATAGAGTGAGGTGAAAAAATAGATCCAAATTAAATGTTCAAGTCAATTTAATTGAAAGTGAGCCAAAACTAATATTATCAAGTATTCATGACCAAATTTGAATGACTACATTTGCCCCTCTTTAACCTAGAAATGAAATTATTAAAGTAAAAGGAAAGATATATGTGATTGTGTACAACACATTTTTCCTTTTGGAAGAAAGCTCCAATCATACAAGGTGTTTTATGAAAAATCCTGTAATGTTGTAAAAGTAGTTAATTTTCATATGCGAAACTGAAAAAATAAAATGTAACTTGAATTTGAAAATATCAAAAAGAACAATAAAAGCGTACACATGTATGTGTGAAACCAATGTTGCTCTTGTAACTTTGCTATTAGATGATGTTTCCTTAAAGCATTGGAGAATTGGTGCTTCCTATGAAGCACTTGCAGAGAATTAATTTCTTAACTAAACCAATGGCGAATTGAGCATGAGCAAGCCCCAATTTGAATTGAATTTATATAGAAAATAAAACCAATTGAGAAATTTAGAAACCTCAATTTGTGTTGTTGGTCTTTGTAACCCCAAGACCTGAAATGGATTGAAATCGACAATAGATTCGCAGACAATACTGTTAGAGGGCATTGTACCTCCAAGCTATGCATTATGCATTTAACTAAATCAACCATTGCAGATGGCTTGTAGATTCAATTATCACTTTGTTCTTTAGTTCTTGAGTGCATGATCAAAAAAGAATGGAGAACATCCATGCTCCTACCATGTCTGCAGAGAGCAAGTAGTATTGAATGCATGGCATGAATTTGTATCATGCCCCCTGTATTTAAAAAATATATAGTGTGCATGAATCTATATCATGCCCCCATTGATAAATGTGAAATCTGTAATTATATGTAGATGCAAATTTGTAAATTATGTTTGAAGTTTGTACATGAATTTGTATCATGCACCCAAAATTGTATGAATCTGTGTTTTGTTCATGTAATGTGAATGCATATGCCCCCATAATCCGCATCAATAATTGAATTTTGAACCATTTTGAAATCTTCGAAATTGTGTTCTTTACCAAAGAACTTATTTTTGTTTTAAGGGGCGTATCTTCTGTATGAAAAGCCCATTGAAATGCCCCCCTTAGAAGGTGAAGGAGTGTGTATTTCGAAAGTCACTCATCTCAAAAGAAAAGTTAATTATATCATGCATATTAAGATGTTATCATTGAATATTGTAGCAAATGTGAAAAGTATGTCAACATAGTAAGATTTGTAATATTTGAATCATGTAACATGTGACACAAGACCTATAGAGATGTATCAATGAAATTCAAAGTGGTGAATTGTAATAGAAACATACCCAATAAGTAGTGAATGGTATTGGATCATGGCACTCATCAAACTTAACAAGCTCAACAAACAGACAAACATAATAAGCGCAATATCATACAATAAGACATGAATAATGTTGCACTACAAGGGACATGTTCAAATGTTGTATAAGTAAAGTTTGTGCACACAAGGCCAAGGACCAAACACAAAAAGACATGACTAATGTTGCAAACAAGGGACATGTTTGAATGTCACACAAAATAAAGGGCCAAGGGCCGCAAGCAATGGGCATGTTCAAATATTGCACATACCAAACAAGAAAATCATAGAGACATTCAAGCAATTTGCACACGAAAATCAAAATCCATACACAATAAACAAGCAAGATCTAATCTACTATGTATAAGTAATAGCATCAATAGAACATAGAACTAAGAAGATAGTCTACACCATGCATAAGTAATGTGATCATATCTTAGAAAATAGCATAGCCATGTACACAATGTAAGCTAGAAATGTTAGCAAGATATTTGTAACAAGTATATAACTCATTAATTTTTGAATCAGAGAATAATAACACCTATATTTATTGTAACATGTGGATAAGATGCTCTTAGTTTAGCATGACTACTAGTAGAGGCAAGTCCAACATCTTAATCCACATAAAATTTGTGTGCCTGCATAACACTCATAAATACCAATGAAATGCATGTGTAATAGGAAAAAATATGTCATATATTTATGAAATAAATAATATATGACAATGGCGTAAACTAGATGTCTAATCATACTCATGCCTTGATTTTGAATTTTTTACAATATTTTGAAAATTTTTGAATTTTTAAAATATTTGATTTTTTTTTGTACATTTTTCATTTTTAAACTAGAACCAATGAAACTAGTCATAACCATAGATTCGAAAGTAGAAGAAATGAGAGGGATCTGAACAATCCGCAACATATGTCAATGTGAAGTATGCATTGTGTACACATCTAGATTTGCTCGTTCCTCCATCATTACTAATTTCATCACTAACTTTGTCTAATTCATCCTAACATTAATTTATTCTAGTCCCCTAGTCACTAGTCTATCATTTCCAACATTTCTCTTGTCATATAGTAGCCTTATATCATTCCACGACAATTAATCCTCCTATTAATAATCCCACTTATCACTAATCCTCACTTATCCATTATTTTGGAATTTTTAATTCCTATTCTACCTACCCCCACTTTCTCTTACAAATTACTTTATAATCCCCACCTAATCACCATCTAATTGTCATTAGTCATTCATGAGAGAATCTATAATTCTCCACACTCTAGAGAATTCCTCTCTAGAATTCTCCAAAGAATTTCATATTCCTTGGAAATTCCTCATCCTCTCCTATATAAACTAGTCATCCTCCATGCAAATTCAACTAACATATGAGAGGCAAAACTTATGATATCATGCCAAATTTTGTCTATTATCTTTAAGCATCCATATCATTCATAGCCAATATGTTGTCCAAGTTCTGAGTTACAAGATAATCCAACATTCGAGCTATCAAGTGGTCATTTTGTCAATTTGGGGCATATCACTACATTTGGAGATGGATTGAGCTGCATAAGTGAGGTATAATTGTGTATTTCATTTTCTATTTTGCTGGTCTCTTTGTTTACCTTGCCCAATCATGTGTTTAGAGTAGATTTGAGATTGATTTTCAGTCATTTAGCAAGTTATTCATTGTCTTTGGCATTTCAATCTTGATTCCAAATTTATCCTAATACACACTGAAAATGATGGCATGGCCATGTATGAGCAAGATGTCCCCATTGTATACCTAAATTGTAACTTTGAAAAACATGTTGGGGATTGAATATGTATATGGAGAAATGATTGTACATCCTCACCTAATCAAATGTACACTTGTTAATGTATGTAACAAGTATTGTATGAGCAATATAGCACAGAAAAAGAAAGATTTTACTTGAATAAGTATTGTTTGTGTATACTGTCACTGAGTGAAATATCGAAAAATTAGATGTATTAAGGATTTGTGTGCTCGATATTTGATTTGACTGTGAAAAGGAGGCCTAGGACAGGATAAACCAACTTAGAACAGTATTAGCAATCGGTTTTGTCCCTCACTGGTCAATACTATCCTTGTCAAAAAAAGCAATTAGCTCAGTTCAATGTGTGAAAGCAACAAGATAAATGGCAAAATATGCAGTATAGATGACTTTGTCCAACTGTCCAAATCTAGCAGGTGCAAAAAAAGAGCCAAGAGGCCAAAAAGTTAGTAAGAGCCAAGGGCTTTAGAAGAATTGATCCAATCAATCACATGCAAGAAGTAGAAGAATAGCATGATGAAACAATCAAAAAGCTATATACAATCACTTTTTATTTTTTGAATTATTTGAATGTTTTTAAATTTTTAGATTATTTGAAAATACATGCTAACCAATGATCCCATGAAATAGAAAGTCATAAGACTGTAATAAGCGGTATAAAGAATGCATTTTGTGAATGAATTGTGCTAGATGTGCATGACTCAGAATCAGAAAATGCATCATGTGTTGTAATGAAACTATCTAAATCACTACTTGTGTAATTATATGTGGGAGTAGGCCTAGGAGATGTAGAATGGTTTGATATCTAAGGAGGACTTGTACAATATTGTGCCCAATGTTGTGCTTTGTGTAGAACATGTTGATCTCTATGTATCACCAATTTAAAAGATGTTACATGTGATGTTATTTGTTGGGAACTTGACACTTTTTTCCAATAAGTTTGTTTTTGCACTAGTTGTATTTTAGACCATTGCACCTTTTCTCTGAATTGGTTGAATAGAAATCATTTGTATAGGTACAACAACTATAAATGTGTTTTGCTCTTGCATAGATGTATCAATGAACTATGGTGGTGGATGGAGAGCGGGAGGAACCATAGATTGTAGAGGGTATTCATATTTGATTCCTGAAATTGTAATAACTTGATTGCAATGAATGTACGTTAAGCATCTATGTACTGTGGAAGGTACAACATAGAGCTTTTGTAACTAAGGGCATCCTAATATCATGTCAAAGACCCCATTTTGTGGTAGAACTAAAAAAAAGTATATAGTATAGCAAGGCCCACCTGAAGAGGCAACACAATATGTCCCAAAGTGGTTTGTTGTTTTTCATTAAATATCTTGACACTTTTATATGTTGCTTGTATATCATATTGTGTGTAACCCAATAAATGTAGTAATGTCATTATGCATGCATTCTCACTTGATCCATTATCAACTAGTTCACTATGAATAGGTTGTTTATCAATACATGCTTGTATACCTAGCATATGAAAATCAAAATCATGCACTCACTATCATCAAAATTAATAAGACGTGGTTGAGCATTTTGAATAATTGTACCAATAGATCTATTTAATGGATGATCATATGACTTAGCAACTGAATATGCATTGTAGGTATGATGTAATGTTCAATTATCCTTGTTTGTATTATGGTTTGGAAATGGCTCACTAAAAAATTTCCACTTAACATTTTCATTTTGTAAAGGCTTAGTTTCCTCTGTAAGAGTGTCTAGCTCAATGACATTGTTGTCGAAAAGATCTTAAATAAAATGCTTGAACTTGAAACAATTATTAGTTTAATGCCCATTGCATCTATGGTAATCACCATATAGATTGTTATCAAAATATTTACCTTGAAGTTTACTTATATCGACCTCTTGTGGTGGAGGTAGAGTATTAAGATTGTGCTTAAGTAACTTTTGTAGCTATTTATAAAGCAGTTGTAGTAATCTATTGGATTCTCTTTAGTTGATCTAATAAAACAAACTTGTTAAAAGGTTGAGAAATAACATTAACTATACTTTTTGCATCAACTTTAGTATCTATTGGTTTAGTTTTGTAAGATGGTTTGCTTTGAAACTTCGTTGTAGAAATTGTAGATGCGAGTGCATATTTGTGCTTGTTCAAAGCAAAAACCTTGACTTCTATTTCTCTTATTGTAGACAAAGTTCCTCAAATAATCTGAATTTCTTGAAAATAATTGACCCATGCAAAAGTGCAAAAAAACTCTGCTTGAGAATATCTTATAATTCATTATCTGCCAATGTGTTAGTCATTTTGGCAAGCACAGTCTTGTAACGAAGTACATTATTACTGACAGGCTCATTAGTTTCTTGTTTAAGCTTAGCAATTTGTGTATAAGAAAGCTTTTCAACAATGATGATAGCGAAATGATTAAGAAATTGATTTTCTAATGGATTGAATGTTTTAACCGATTGAATAGGTAAATCATAAAACCAACGCAAAGCGTAATCTTTTTAGGCTTCTTGAAAACAACTTAGTTAGCAACTTGCCATTAAAAGCATAATCCAAACATATGGCATGAAAATGTCTAAGATGTTTTGGATCTCTTTTACCTTCATATCATGGAAGTTTAGAAGCTACAAATCCTACAGGTAAAGTATATGATGCAAACCCAAATGATAACGGAATATGAAGCAAGGCTTGTAAATCCATTGATTGGCTAGCTTTTAGTATACCTTGCTCTAACTGCAACACCTTAGCATGCAAAAGTGATATAGTTTGCATGAGGCATTATGTAGTAGGCAAGGTATGTGATGTAGTATGCATAGCTATCAAAAGTCATGTATGAGTCATTTGGTTAGGCATGGCCATAGATATCTATTGGAAGCCTTGTGTTGCCTCCAAATCCAAAGGTGTACATGCAATAACAGTATCAATAGTGGAAGTAACAACATTTGTGGTGGGGTTAACAAGAAGTTGCTCAAAGGAATCATTTTGTTCATCAGATCTACTAGCATGATCATGTTTCTTTTGTTCTTGTCAAGCTACAAATAGCAAAGAGTCAATTCCATCTAAGTGGATATCAAGGTATTCACTGAATTATTTCACATCAACATACTCAAATCTATTGCTTTTAGTAGAATCGAATTCATGGGTCTCATCACTTTCTATTGCCATAATAAGTCCATCAAGAGTGTGTAAATTAAGCCTTATATCATCTTGAATGTCTAGTCGTTCTTGTTCATATGTCATGTTTGGCTTTACAAAATTTTACACTAATAGCATATGTGATGAGTTTCTTTTTATTACATGAGTGCTAATGATTTTCCTTATTAACGGAATACATATAATTAAAACTAGAGAAGCTTGCAACAGGGAATACTCATCTAATATAACAATAGATTCTTTGCAAATCGAGAAAAACTGAAAACTGAAATGTACAACTTAAAAGAAAAAAATGTATGGAGATTAGTAGATTCTCCTACGATGACTAATCATTGCCTACTTATCCAATACTCCAAAGAGGGAAATCAAACCCACATAGTTCTCCCACTATTGTTTGTGCAATTGTGTTCCTTTGACCATATGTATGCATCTAATGATGGTGTAACAATCCTTGCCCAATCTGCCCTTAATTGTCTCAATTTGTTGCCTTGTAATTTTTTTCAAACACTTTGTATGCAAAGTGCTTCTTGCTGGTTTTTGTCAAAATTTGATGATTTGTTTGAATGACGATGGATTAAAGCTTCAAGTGTTTATAGAACAATGAAAGAATGACAATGCTAAGTTCTAGATGCAAGAATGACTTCTTTTGTGTTCTTTTCTATGCAATTATGTGAATTCACAAAGCAAACTAATCATCTACAGCAAATGGATGTAGTCGAACATTGGCATGCAACCTACTAATCTCAATTCAAATGCCCAAAAGATAACTATAAATGACCAGCAACTTGTGATTCTTATTTGTATTGATGATTTGTTACAATGCTCCACTAGACTGGCCAAGACTCTTGGCATGAACAAGAATTACAATTATATGGTATGCTCGTATGATGGATGCACACCTACAACTGCAAATATAAGCTATACTAAAGGATGAATTGTATGCAATGAAATCTGGTTGGATTGAGGTGCCCTTGAGAATAGATGAAGGAGCAAGAAATTTCCAAGTGAAAGGATGATCTCCCAAGCCAAATCGAATTTTCCAAGCCAGTCGCCCCTGTTTTGGTCTGATCTCAAATTTAAAATAATATGCAATGAATATGCGTTGTCTCAAGCGTCTAATATCATCTCCATGCTCCAAGGAAGTGGGCGCACCAAGCCAAACAAAGAATCGATGCAAATTGGAACCCCCACAAGCAAAAACGTCCCTCCTAATGGCATCCTTCCTTGACTATAAATATTTGATTTTTATATCAAATTTCTCTACAATGCAATCTGCTCTCTTAAGCAAGGAAAATCGATGCCAAGCTATATAGAAACCAACACCAAAAGATAGCTATGCAACCTCCACAAATTCACCAAATCGATTTCTCCAAAATTGGCCAATGGCCACAAATTTTGCTCCAATTGAGATGACTGAAATATCACCTCCAAAATGCAACCCTTCAAGAGGTATTTCAGTCCCTCAGTTATGCTATCAATGGGAGTTATCGTTCCCAAAGACAAATTGATTCACTGCAAAAAACTTTAGGCTCCACAAGCATACCACAACAAAGACAACATCAAATCTAGATGATTCATAGTGGCAGCCCACACCACCCTTTATACTTTTTTTTTCTTTCCTTCATTTGGGAATCTTCTAGAAACATCATAATATTTTATTATTATTTTTCCCTTTTAATATATTATATTTGCACTTTAATATAAAATAATGAATTATAACATAAAGTACAAATATAGCATCATTTTGTAACACGAGGTTTCTAAAAATAGAAACATTCTAATAAATCATTAGAAAACCTCCAGAGTATGTCGAAACTTCCCCAAAGAAACCAACTGCCATTTGGGTGACTGCGGAAAAGACCCTCTAACCATGTCGTATTAACCTACGAGGGCCACTAATAGGCTAATCATGCCAAAAGTACAATGTCTAACTAGAAGGGAACATTACAGTCTACCCCTCCTGAAATTGCTTGTCCCCAAACAATCTCAAATCTGGACGTTGTAGAATCTCCTCAATCTCCCAAGTAGCATCCTCAACTAGCAACTCCCTCCATTTAATTAAATATTCCCTGATGACCCGTCTCCGCAAAGTCCTCTCTCGAACATCCAAGATGGCCTCAGGCACCAGTATCAATTTCCCCTCATCATCCAGGGGTGGCAAAGTCATGGAAGGAACCACACGATGTCCTAACGCCTTCTTGAGGCGTGACACATGGAAGACATTGTGTACTCTGTTGTCGGCTGGCAACTCCAACTCATAAGCCACCTCGCCCACTCTTCTGATAATCCTTAATGGTCCATAGTATCGTGGCTTAAGCTTCTCGACTCCGCTTTTCTTAAGAGAACACTGTCTGTGTGGCTGTAGCATCAAATACACCATATCACCAACCTCAAACGAGCATTCAACTCGCTTCTGATCTGCATACTACTTTTGTTGGTTCTGGGCCTTCTGTATGTTTTCCTGCAATGCTCTCATAATGTCCTGGTTCTCCTACAATAGATCACCAACACTAGGCACTCGGCTATCTCCAAATAACAAATCCTGAAAACTCAATGCATCATACCCATACAGCACCATGAATGGTGTCATCTAAATGGAGAGATGGTAAGTGGTATTGTAACAATAATCACATAAATATAACCACTTAACCCAACCCTTCTGCTGCCCTGTTATGTACTTCCTGAGGTAGCCTTCAACCCATTTATTCACAATCTCCATCTACCCATTGGTCTGCAGGTGGTAACTAGTACTCGGAGTGAGTTCTATCCCACACAGCGTGAATAGCTCTTGCCAGAAATGACTCATAAACTAGCTGTCTCTGTCACTGACTATGCTCTGAGGTAACCCATGCAACCTAAATACCTCATGGAAGAACAATTTTGCCACCTCCGTAGCTGAGTAAGTAGTTGAGATCAAAAGGAAGTGAGAAAATTTAGTCAAACGATCCACAACCACATATATGCAATATCGTCCCTGAGCTCTAGGTAATCCAATAATGAAATCAATAGATAAGCATTCCCACTTCCTATCAAGAATCGAAAGTGGCTGAAGTAAACCTGTTGGATATGTGTGTTCCTGTTTATTTTGCTGACAAACAGGACTCTCTGACATATCATAGAACATATTATTTGAGGCCCGTCCAAGTGAAACTCTACCGAATCTGCCTGTAAGTCTTGAAATACCCGGGATGACCTGTCATGGGTGTATCATGAAAGGTCCTCAAAATAATGTTCTTCATCTCCGATCCTGGGGTCAAATAGATCCTTTGTAAATGATTAAATCATTTACAATTGTATATCTGGCATCCTGTACTGACCCCTAAACAATACCTGCAGCCCAACTGTCCTTGGCATACTCTGCCACTATCAAGTGTCGCCAACCATCTGCTATCCCGGTCATAGAACTCAAGTGTGGACGTCGAGATAAAGCATCAACAACCACATTCTGTGTCCCCTTGACAAAGGAGATGTCAAAATCATATGATTGAAGCTTGTTGACCCATTTCTACTGCCAATAATTAAGATCTCTCTGTCCAAGGAAATGCCTCAAACTATTATGGTTTGTTTTCACCACAAACTTGTTGCCTACCAAATAATGCCTGAATTTGGCCAATGCATGCATGATGGCCAACATCTCCTTGTCATATATGTTGTACCCTCTCTCTGGACCGTGAAGCTTCCAACTCTCAAAAGCAATCGGATGCTTGTCCTACATAAGGACTACACCTATCCCCTCACTTGATGCATCACACTATAGCTCAAAGGGTTTGGAGAAATCCAGCAATGCAAGAACTGGACAAGAAGTCATAATTAGTTTGAACATCTCAAAATAAACCTGTGCCTCAGGAGTCCAAACAAATGCCCTTCTTCGTCAAATAGTGAGTGATGCCACATGCCGTGAATATCCATTAACAAACCTGCAGTAAAAACCACACAATCCCAAAAATCCTCTAAGCTGAGTAAGGTTCTCTGGAGTAGGCCATTCAACAATCGCATTGATCTTCTTTGGGTCCATATGTACCCCCTCAACACTGATGATGTGCCCAAGATACAATAATTCTATCATTCCCAAGTCACACTTGGATTCCTTGGCATACAAGGATTCACCTCCAAGAATACCCAAAACCACATCAAGATGTGCAATGTGATGTTCCCATGTTTTGCTATATACCAAGATATCATCAAAGAATACCAACACATACCTCCTTAACTACGAATAGAAGACCCTATTCATCGTAGACTGAAATGTCGTTGGAACATTGGTTAGCCCAAATGGCATAACCACGAACTCGAAATGTCCACAATGGCCCCTAAAAGCCGTCTTCTCTATGTCCTGCTCCCTGACACGAATCTGATGATACCCCGACCTCAAGTCAATTTTGGAAAAGTAGCAGGCACCATGTAACTCATCTCTCAACTCATCAATTATAGGGATGCGGTAACGGTTCCTGATTGTTCTTTTATTCAGAAACCTATAATCGATACACATCCAAAATGTACTATCCTTTTTCTTGACCAAGACTACTGATGATGTAGAAGGTGACTTACTTGGTCTAATGTGTCCCATGACCAGCAACTCCTTAATAGTTTTCTCTATTTCATCCTTCAGCCTCTTGGGGTGCCTATATGGGGTGACCATCATGGGCTTAGCACCCTCCTCCAACTCAATGATATGCTCAATCCCTCTGTTTGGTGGTCTTCCTGGTGGAATACCACTGAATACCTAACTGTGCTTAATTCTTAACTCCTAAATGTCTAGATGGTAAATTGGCTTCTGCTGCTCACCCTGTGTAGGCATCAAAACACACTCAGCTGCCCACTCAACCATGTCATGCCTCATAAGTCTCCATCCTCCTAAAAGAAATCATCATGAAACTGGAATCTCAAATAGCCTTGAGGACATGAGTTTTTCCATCTACCTGGAATGTCATTTTCATCTCTCTGAGATCCAGGGGGAATTTCCCTATGTCATGTAAACATCTCATGCCAAGTACCATATTTGTATCACCCATATTCACCACATAGAATTCGGTCTTGAACTCAGAGTTGTTCAAATACATAGGCAAATTCGATATCCTCCTTTCGCACTTGAGGGTATAACCATCTGCCACCTTAACTCTTATTCCCTCAAATTCCTCTGTCCTGATTCCATGCCTCAACCAATTGGGCATCAATAAAATTATGAGTTGCCCCTATGTCAATAAGAGTGATAATATTTCTCCCTGCTAGAACTCCACGCATTCTACATGATCCCTCCTGCTGGATGCTAGTGATGTGTGCATAACGTTGCCTCGTTGCCCCTTCATACTCTCCTCTTTCATGCTTATCTTCCTCGTGCTCTGTACCTAAATCCTCAGGATCAGATTCTTGATCTAATTTCTTCGACTTAGAGTCCTCATAATATGCCCACATCACTCTATTAGCTTTTCCTTTAAGTCTTAAGGGACACTCATGGTTTGCATCATAGGGCCCCTTGAAGTAGAAACATAACTTCTTGTGCAAATCATTAAGTGTAACCCTATCTAGAGGTGCTGATGATTTACCCTTGAAATCTAGTTTGTTCTTTTTAGAGAAAGATTTATTGTCTCGATATGAAGATCCCTTTAATGAGTACTTGCTTTGTGGGGCTACAAGTTTCATGCTCCTAGCCTTCTTCATTGCCTCCTGAAGTGTGGGAGGATAAAATGCTTTAATCCATCCTCGCATAGGCTCCAATAACCCCTCAATGAATAGCACCACCAATCGTCTCTCTGAGTGTTGGGCACCATTACTAATAGTTTTTGGAAGTCTCCAATATAGCTTTCCAAACTACCAACTTGCTTAAGCTAGGCCAAATCCCTTAAGTATGATTCTGGATCCTTCCTATCGAAATGCTCGATCAGTGTATCCAAAAATTCTTGGTAAGATGTGATCTGACTATGTTGCAACGTAACTAGTCCATGATACCACCATTCGTGTGTTGCTCCCTCCGGATGCAAAGTGGTATATTTGATAGCTTCTTCTTCTGTCATGGGTCGAAGAGCCAAGAAGGTATCCAACTTTTGAATCCATGACTGTGTTGTAGTCTTGTCACTGCCATCAAACATGGGTATTGTAAGCTTATTAGTAGCGTGCTTGAGTTCCTTATTCTGATTCCTAGGTCTTCTCTCCTACCGAGAACTATAGTAATTCATCCTAAACTGTACAAACCGATCAAAATGCATAAGTTCTTGTGCTTCAGGTGTCAATTGTTGCCATTCATCATGGGCAGCCATGTATGCATCAACATAGGTTGGATTCTCAACCTCTTCAATATTCTCCTCAGCTGGTTCATTTCTCATGAATGTGGGCCGAGTAGGCCTATCT
This sequence comes from Torreya grandis, assembly GCA_037957365.1. Classification (NCBI taxonomy): domain Eukaryota; kingdom Viridiplantae; phylum Streptophyta; class Pinopsida; order Cupressales; family Taxaceae; genus Torreya; species Torreya grandis. The sequence continues at coordinate 2,443,364 of JARHVA010001769.1, forward strand.
GCAGTGCGGGAGGCTGCCCTCTGCACTCTTTGGGACCCAGCTACACTCATATCATCTTCCTGGCCCTGAGGCTGTATTCTAGGTAAATTCAAATGCTGAAAAGTATTTTTCAATTGATGTAAGGCCCCAGCTACCTGCTACTGACCAACTCGTAAATCTCTCAAAGTGTCTCTCACTTCTCTGTCACCATTTCTATCATTGTCTCTTCTCTCATCTCTGTGTGGACCCAAATCTGCTCTGTCACCCATTTCAGCCACAGGTACCTATGTAAATGGATTTTCTTGCCAATTCCCTTCGTATTCTGCTCTTCTACGGGAATAGTACCTATGATGACCTCTCATGTGATATTTTAATCCTCCAAGATAGCAGGATCAGGGCTCTGATACCACTGTAACAATCATTGCCCAATCTGCCCTTAATTGTCTCAATTTGTTGCCTTGCAATTTTTTTCAAACACTTTGTATTCAAAGTGCTTCTTGCTGGTTTTTGTCACAATTTGATGATTTGTTTGAATGACGATGGATTAAAGCTTCAAGTGTTTATAGAACAATGCAAGAATGACAATGCTAAGTTCTAGATGCAAGAATGACTTCTTTTGTGTTCTTTTCTATGCAGTTAGATGAATTCACAAAGCAAACTAATCACCTACAGCCAATAGATATTTAGTCGAACAGTTGGCATGCAACCTACTATCTCAATTCAAATGCTCAAAAGATAACTACAAATGACTAGCAACTTGTGATTCTTATTTGTATTGATGATTTGTTACAATGCTCCACTAGACTAGCCAAGACTCTTGGCATAAACAAGAATTACAACTATATGGTATGCTGGTATGATCGATGCACACCTACAGCTACAAATATAAGCTATACTAAAGGATGAATTGTATGCAATGAAATCTGGTTGGATTGAGGCACCCTTGAGAATAGATGAAGGAACAACCAATTTCCAAGTGAAAGGATGATCTCCCAAGCCAAATCAATTTTTTCCAAGCCAGTCGCCCCTGTCCTAGTCTCATCTCAAATTTAAAATAATATGCAATGAATATGCACTATCTGAAGCATCTAATATCATCTCCATGCACCAAAGAAGTGGGCGCGCCAAGTCAAGCAAAGAATCAATGAAAATTGGAACCCCCACAAGCAAAAACGTCCCTCCTAATGGTGTCCTTGACTATAAATATCTGATTTTTGTATCAGAGTTCTCTACAATGCAATTTGCTATCTTATCCAAGGAAAATCGATGCCAAGCTATATAGAAACCAACACCAAAAGATAGCTATGCAACCTCCACAAACTCACCACATCGATTTCTCCAAAATTGGCCAATGGCCACAAATTTTGCTCCAATTGAGATGACTAAAATATCACCTCCAAAAATGCAACCCTTCAAGAGATATTTCACTCCCTCAGTTATGCTATCAATGGGAGTTATCGTTCCTGTTGGGTGAATATTTTGTCAGTCAGCAGTCTGATTGAGCAAAATAGGTCTTATAATCGACAACAAAGGAGACTGGTCGGCCCAGTGTGCAGGTTTACTACATCAGAGGTGGACAAATCTCTCCTCTCATCAAGGGGAGGTTCCCTATAAGTACGGAGGAGCTATATATACTATAAATACGCAGAAAATAACACTCAGGGGTAGGATACATCATCCATCTCTCTTCTTTCAGAGATGATGTTAACCAACAAAAGAGAAAATCCTGGTGAAAACACTGAGGGCACTTCTCTTCTCAAGAAGTGTTCTTACAAAGAACAGCAGGATTTTCTTTTAGGAAGTGACAAGAAACTAGTAGCACAGGCACAGTGACCAGCAGGATGAAATAGAACACAAAGTTTCCAACTCAACTGCCCAAAGAGTATAACACAAAGGATAATGGGGGCACAAAGTCGTCCCAGAATCCTCAACACAGAAGGAAAAGAAAAACACACACTGAAAACAATTGTGAAAGCACAAAGTCTTCCCACAGTCGGCTTCAGGACACCTTCCTTATTACTTTCACTAACTCTGCTTGCCAAATTAAATAGATGAGAACACATTCAGAAGACAAACATAGGAATAATCTCCTAAAATGATACAAGCCAAAACTGCAAACAACTTGCTTTCTCATTCAGATAAAATGAAATGAAATTACAATCTAAGCTCAAAGTCTCAGTCTTCTTTTTTCAATTGGGCAGAGTTTTGCTCTTGTAAAAATGAAAAGTCCCCTTTCAAAATGAGAGAAAATTACAATGTATAGCAATCACGCAAGGATTGGCGCTCTTTTCCATGGGACGGCCCATGCTGCAGTCAACGTCTTCAATGTGCCTTCAGTTCTGTCTGGAGGGACCATGCTGAGAATAGTGCACTGCCATAACTATGGCATGTCCCTTCATCTAATATGTCTCTTCCTTGGTATGGATTGTCTGGTCCCTTTAATGATGTCTGTGCAATTGTCCAATTCGCCATTACTTCCAGGAAGAAAAACAGGCCGCGTCCTTGATTTGGCGTGCTCAGAGGTCTGCTTCATCCATTGTTTCACCTACTAGAAATAACTCCCTTGAGGACATTTTGGCCTTTCCCTCTTTCTGCTACGATTTGAGCCCTCGAGCTATCTTTTCCCTTTCTGATTTTGTCTTTTCCTAGCATTTGAGCTCTCCAGGCTATATCCTCGGCTTTGCTGGCTCTTTACACTCTTCCATCAGCGGTTCTTCCCTATGGCATTTTGGCCTTTGAATGCATTCGTGCCCGCGCTCAAGCTTTGGCCGCTTTCCGCTGATCTCAGCAAGTGACATGTGGCATGTTCCTCTTAACTTATAGAGGCTTTAGAAACCTTGGAGAGTCCTGCGGATGATGACGCATGGCGGCTTCCGCTCTGCCTTAAAAACTCACTCGGGCCCATCACAGTCCTTACGAAACAAAAGGGAGAGACAGCGGATGTTGACACTTGTTGTACTCCGCCGAGCTTTTCAAGGGACACATGGCATGTTCCGCGTAATCTAGCAATCACACGGACGATGACACTTGGAGCGCTCCACTCTCGGGCTTTTTCCTTTCGGGCATTCCTTTGGTCGAGCTTATTTCCTTCGAACGAAAGTCCAAAAGAATTCCTTCGGGGTTTGCCTTAGTCATTTTCCCGCAGAAAATACTTCCAAAAAAATTCTAACAGCTCTTTCACTTAATAATTTCTTTCGGACAAAAAGTCCGAAGGAAATGTTCCCTGTCGGCCTTTGAACAAATCCGAAGGAATTCTATCTTTTGTCTTCTCTTCGACCCTTGAACCAATGTTGCCTGCCCTCTGCAAGGGCACTTGGCTCTTTGGCTTTGGGGCAGCCCCTTGAACCCGCTGATTGAACCAACTTTGGTTCAACAGTTCAATCTCTTCATTTGGCTAAGTCTTTTTTGATCTTCTGAACCAAACGCGTTGAACCAATTGGTCGTTGAACCCGTTGAACTTTTGAACCAAAATGGTTCAAGGTTCAACAGTTCAATGGTTCAATGCATCATTTTTCGCTAGGTGTTTTGAAGCCATGGAACTTTGAAGTGGTTGAACTTTGAACTTGACAAATGCGCTCAAATCTTGTCGACGACGTTGAACCTTGAACCCATTGAACCCGTTGAACCAAAATGGTTCAAGGTTCAACGGTTCAATGGTTCAATCCTTGCTTAGAAGCTTGCCGATGAACATTTTTTGGTTGAACCAAGGCGTTGAACCAATCCTGAAAATGACTAAGTGTTGGAAACTTATTCTTTTGATTGAACTCACCTGCAGAAGCCTTTGAACCTGTTGAACCTGCTAATTTCAAGCACGTTGAGTCTGTAGAAGCATATCTGCAGAGTTTGTAGATTTCTGGAAAAGCTTTGAAAAATGAAGGACTTTGAATGCTCAGAGTAATTTTTGAAAAGGGGAGATATGATTTTGGTCTGTTGAACCAAAATAGTTCATAGGTTGTCCCAAAAATGTATGACATTTTTCGGGGACAACAGTTCTCAAAGACAAATTGATTCACTGCAGAAAACTCTAGGCTCCACAAGCATACCACAACAAAACATCAAATCTGGATGATCATGATGGCAATTGGCTCCAGTTGGGAAACTTCCTTCAGTTGAAAACTTGGAACAGCTGAGGGGAGTAAAAACCAAAATCTCCAGTGCCTTGAAGTATGCCATTGGGCTATGGAGTCATGCTACCTAAAAAGAAAGGCTCCAAAAAATGAAAACGAAAAGCACAAAGTAGAAACAAAGACTATACAGAGATACATATGTACAGGTGAACTTATCTGACACTTCAAGAATTGAAGTATTTCAGACGCTGCCCATTGTGAGACAATGAAAATGGCGTTCCGTCCTGATAAACCAGCAGGAAACCATTTTGTCCCCAGAATCGGTGACGGGCGAATGGAACTCTCCACCAGGAATCACATTTTTTGTGCACTCCTTTTGGTTCTCTTCTTGCGCCATGGCAAGATGCGGTCTCCAATCTGAAAACCATAAATCTTTGCTCTCTTGGCGAAAAGTTCTTTTTGCTGACTTCGGAGTACAGCAGTATGGTTCACTACCATAGCTTGTTGTTCTGCTGGTTAAGTCCAACACATATTTTGATTGTCAGCATCAGACCCCTCACAAACCATTGGTTCAGCATCTCCTTTGGCATGAAGGAGTTTGACATCTTCATCCTGAGCAGCGTTCAATCCGAGTAAAAGAGATTCGTACTCGGTAGTGTTGTTGGTGTTGCTGAACTGCGACTTGTGTGAAGGAGGAAGAATATCTCCTTGACGAGATATCAACAACATCCCGGCTCAGCACCGGCAAAGGAATTGTTGCCATCGAATTCTCGGATCCAAATATCATCAGAAACTGATCTTCTATCAGATTTCTCTTTATTAGAGATGGAAGATCCTTTTTTATTTACTATGCCCTACCAATTCTTCTGATGTCTTGTTTGAATCAATTCCTGGATCACCAGCTACAGGACTTTCATCTGCAGAAACATGAACATCCTCTATGGACAAAAAATAATTACCCTTGCTTGAAGACTCAAATAGAATATGAGCTTCAGGTGTTGATGTCTGAGTGACTGGGATGGGCATGTTCCTTGGGGGATCATGAGTTACCTTTCTAATCTCTTGTCCTGTAGGGACCATTGTATTCTTAACACACTCCACCAACCTATCCAACTGCTCAGGGTTGGCTTGTAGGAATTCAAATTCAGTCATTTGAATTTTAGTTTTTTTGACATGGTCGACTATGTTAAATAACTGAAATGGACTAGGACGAGAGGATGGAAGTTCATCATTTTGGTTTTTGAGAGGGGGAGGACTGGCCTGCGAATTTGAAGCAGAAAGTGTAGGAATGCTTGATGTATTTACCTTTTTAGCAGTCACTGGGTCCTATGGTTGGAAGGGCAGAGTGGTTCCCCGCTTAGCAATTGAAATTGCAGGCTGAGTTCATTCCTCTATTCTTTTTTTATCAACTTGCTGGGCTGACTGATTCTTGGACCGGGTGAACACAGCGTATGATCCATCAAACGTTTCACCTTTACTTCTGGGTTCATCATGATAATTCAAGAAACCAATGTGGGAGTCGCCACCTGACTCTTCTTGACCATCCGTGAAGAGATCAGCGTCATTTTCTTGATCAAACTCAGGTTGGAAAGAGAAATCATGTTCAGTTTCCAGATATCCAACTGTTGAGTTGGTTGGAGGTGCTTCAAGGGCGAGGTTCCTCTGTGGGGAGCAAGGCGATTTAGCTGTCCTTGATTCCTAGCAGCATTGCCTTGATATGCCTGATTCTAAAATGTCCTCCTTGGCATATCCCGATTAGGGGGAGCAGACATACCTTGGGCCATTTGCCTCTTCAAGGCTAGCAGTTCATTTGCCAGCTTTTGCACCATTTGATCAGTGGTGGTTGAAGGTGGATACTCAAAAGATGAAGAGGATTTACCTCTGTTAGGATCTCTCTTTATCTGTCCTGCCAAAATAGGTCATCTTCTAGCTCAGTAGCCAAGTTTTGAGCAGCCTCAAGGTCTGTGTCTAACCCGTCTCAACAGAAAATTCACTTCAGGCAGCTGTGAGTTGATGAAGAAACACTGGAGATTCCGAGGTGTCGGCCTGGCGATCATGGGAATCCTGTGCCTCAGCTTGTCGAACTTGGCAATGAAGTCCCTCATAGATTCATGGGGGTCCTTCATCTGTGTGAGCTGGGCCAGCAAGGCATGTGCATCTTCTGCAGGTTTGAACCTAGCTTCAAATTTAGCTTTAAGTGTATCCCAGTCGGTCACTGATCCAACCTGCAGGTGGTAGAACCAGTCTGCAGCAGCGCCTTGTAGTGTCTCCACGAAAACCTTGACTGCAACATCCTCAAATTCCACTCCTATTACGCGACAGGCTATGCTGAAAGCTGCAATGTGTTCATCAGAATGAACTTTCCCATCACCAAAGAATTTGGGAAAAAAAAAATTGAGCTGCGTGGTAGCTCATGTAGGGGTAGAGTTAGATTGAGTGGGCCAAAAGGTTTACCCCAGGGGCCTTGAACTGCCATGATTGGATTATGAAAAAGAGGGATAACAAATCTGGGCGGCGTGTGTATGGGCAATGCTCTACTGACAGCAGAAAAGGAAGCTCTGCCTTGGGCTCTCTGGCTTCTTGTATAGCATGGAGTTGCTAGATTGCAGAACAAGAATGAAAAAGAGCAGGATCTGCTTCAACTTGAAGCTTGAGACTTCAAACTGCGCGCTCTTCCCCAACAAAGTCGTCAAAAAGACTATTGGATGAATATTTTGTCTATCAGAAGTCTGATTGAGCAAAATAGGTCTTATCATCCACAGCAAAGGAGACTGGTCGGCCCAGTGTGCAGGTTTACTACATCAGAGGTGGACAAATCTCTCCTCTCATCAAGGGGAGGTTCCCTATAAGTACGTAGGAGCTATATATACTATAAATACGCAAAAAATAACACTCAGGGGTAGGATACATCATCCATCTCTCTTCTTTCAGAGATGATGTTAACCAACAAAAGAGAAAATCCTGGTGAAAACACTGAGGGCACTTCTCTTCTCAAGAAGTGTTCTTACAAAGAACAGCAGGATTTTCTTTCAGGAAGTGACAAGGAACTAGTAGCACAGGCACAGGGACCAGCAGGATGAAATAGAACACAAAGTTTCCAACTCAACTACCCAAAGAGTATAACACAAAGGATAATGGGGGCACAAAGTCGTCCCAGAATCCTCAACATAGAAGGAAAAGAAAAACACACACTAAAAACAATTGTGAAAGCACAAAGTCTTCCCACAGTTGGCTTCAGGACACCTTCCTTATTACTTTCACTAACTCTGTTTGCCAAATTAAATAGATGAGAACACATTCAGAAGACAGACATAAGAATAATCTCCTCAAATGATACAAGCCAAAACTGCAAACAACTTGCTTTCTCATTCAGATAAAATGAAATGAAATTACAATCTGAGCTCAAAGTCTCAGTCTTCTTTCAATTGGGTAGAGTTTCGCTCCTGTAAAAATGAAAAGTTCCCTTTCAAAATGAGAGAAAATTACAATGTATAGCAATCACGCAAGGATTGGCACTCTTTCCCATGGGACTGCCCATGCTGCAGTCAACGTTTTCAATGTGCCTTCAGTTCTATCTGGAGGGAACATCCTGAGAACAGTGCCCTGTCATAACTATGGCGTGTCCCTTCATCTAATATGTCTCTTCCTTGGTATGAATTGTCTGGTCTTTTTTTTAATGTCTGCGTAGCTGTCCAATTTGCCATTACTTTCAAGAAGAAAAACAGGCGCGTCCTTGATTTGGCGTGCTCAGAAGTCTGCTTGATCCACTGTTTCACCTACTAGAAATAACTCCCTTGAAGACATTTTGGCCTTTCCCTATTTCTGCTACGATTTGAGCCCTCGGGCTATCTTTTCCCTTTCTGATTTTGTCTTTTCCTGGCATTTGAGCTCTCAGGGCTATATCCTAAACTTTGTTGGCTCTTTACACTCTTCCATCAGCGGTTCTTCCCTTTGGCATTTTGGACTTTGAATGCATTCGAGCCCGCGCTCAAGCTTTGGCCGCTTTCCGCTGATCTCAGCAAGTGACATGTGGCATGTTCCGCTTAACTTATAGAGGCTTTAGAAACCTTTGAGAGTCCTACGGATGATGACGCCTGGCGGCTTCCACTCTGCCTTAGAAACTCACTCGGGGCCCATTACAGTCCTTACGAAACAAAAGGGAGAAACAACAGATGTTGACACTTGTTGTGCTCCGCCGAGCTTTTCAAGGGACACGTGGCATGTTTCGCGTAATCTAGCAATCACACGGACGATGACACTTGGAGCGCTCCACTCTCGGGCTTTTTCCTTTCGGGCATTCCTTTGGTCAAGCTTATTTCCTTCGAACAAAAGTCCGAAAGAATTCCTTCGGGCTTTGCCTTAGTCATTTTCTCGCAGAAAATACTTCCAAAAGAATTCTAACGGCTCTTTCACTTAATAATTTCTTTCGGACAAAAAGTCCGAAGGAAATGTTCCCTGTCTTCCCTGTCGACCTTTGAACAAATCCGAAGGAATTCTATCTTTTATGTCTTCTCTTCGACCCTTGAACCAATGTCACCTGCCCTCCGCAAAGGCACTTGGCTCTTTGGCTTTGGGGCAGCCCCTTGAACCTGCTGATTGAACCAACTTTGGTTCAACGGTTCAATCTCTTCATTTGGCTAAGTCTTTTTTGATCTTTTGAACCAAATGCGTTGAACCAATTGGTCGTTGAACCCATTGAACCTTTGAACCAAAATGGTTCAAGGTTCAACGGTTCAATGGTTCAATGCATCATTTTTCGCTAGGTGTTTTGAAGCCATGGAACTTTGAAGTGGTTGAACTTTGAACTTGACAAATGCGTTCAACTCTTGCCGACGACGTTGAACCTTGAACCCATTGAACCCGTTGAACCAAAATGGTTCAAAGTTTAACGGTTCAATGGTTCAATGGTTCAATCCTTGCTTAGAAGCTTGCCGATGAACTTTTTTGGTTCAACGAAGGCGTTGAACCAATCCTGAAAATGACTAAGTGTTCGAAACTTGTTCTTTTGATTGAACTCGCCTACAGAAGCCTTTGAACCTGTTGAACCTGCTAATTTCAAGCACGTTGAGTCTGTAGAAGCATATCTGCAGAGTTCGTAGATTTTTGGAAAAGCTTTGAAAAATGGACTTGAATGCTCAGAGCAATTTTTGAAAAGGGGAGAGATGATTTTGGTCTGTTGAACCAAAATAGTTCATAGGTTGTCCCAAAAATGTATGACCTTTTTCGGGGACAACAATTCCCAAAGACAAATTGATTCACTGCAGAAAACTCTAGGCTCCACAAGCATACCACAACAAAATAATCAAATCTGGATGATCATGATGGCAGCCCACACCTCTCTTTATACTTTTTTTTTCCCTTCATTTGGGAAGCTTCTAGAAACATCATAATATTTTATTATTATTTTTCTCTTTTAATATATTATATTTGCACTTTACTATAAAATAATGAATTATAACATAAAGTACAAATATAACATCATTTTGTAATATGAGGTTTCTAAAAATAGAAACATTCTAATAAATCAGTAGAAAACCTCCAAAATATGTCGAAACTTCCCCAAAGAAACCAACTGCCATTTGGGTAACTGCAGAGAAGACCCTCTAACCATGTCGTATTAGCCTACGAGGGCCACTGATAGGCTAATCATGCCAAAAGTACAATGTCTAGCTAGAAGGGTACATTACAGATGGCTTGAATACTTGATAATGCTTTGCTTTGGCTTGGATAAAACAAGCTCTTGACTTGGCTAAAAAATGTTTCAAATTATTATAATCAGATTTAGAAATAATAGGGAATCTTTGCTCAGTATGCAATAATGTAAGTGTGCCTCAATAATGAAATTGCCAAGTGATAGAATATGTGGCTTAGATGTTCCTTTATAGCAATCCAAAAGGGGAAAATCTCACACTACCTATCCTAGAAATATGGACCAATCTATAAGGTAGATTCTAAATTTTAAAAATGATCGTTATTAGGGTGAATGATAGGATTGACACATAAGGGACAAAACTGACTACCACTATTGTCCCATACTAGTTGATCTTGTCCTGCAAGGAAACGTGTGAATATTGGGATCTAGGATGTTTGTACAGATGTTTGAGGAGTTTGTAGCAATTTAGAACATTTTTGTAGAGGTAAGATAGCAACTTAGAAAAGGATGAATATGTATAGGTGCTTAAGATAAAGTGAGGTGGCGAAATAGGTTCAACACGGTCCAACATAGCTAAACCAGCCCAAAACTACTATCAACATCAATAAATAACATCTTTCAAAAGTAGCAAAGTTTATTGAAAAATATCAATAATTCCCAAGGAAAATGAAAAAAACTCTTTTCAACATATGGCAAACCACTCAATAGTTAAGAAACCAAATGGAATAGTTTACTAAACAACTAAACAACCACCACCACATGTCAAAATTTATTCCCGTGTTAACTTCATATAGTGAGCATTAATAAATGACAAACATTGTCCCAAATTACATTGACATCAACAAGTATAACAAATTAAAGACACTAATATTTCATTACAAATGCATCTTGCAAGTTATGACATATAAAAGAAAAATTAGGACTCCTTGACGATGATAAATATCCACAAGGTGGAAACTATATCCTTGAAACATAAGAAGAAAGACACACCATTGAACTCGATTCTAAGATCTTGTAAAATCTAATCAGCCATTGTGTGGCCCCACCATCATCATTATGGACCTTCTGAAAAAACTTAAACATTTCAGCAAAAAATCATGAAAAGATATTTATACCATCAAAAAGTACATCTCAAGAGATTTTCAATGATCTAAAACATAACAATATTCAGTTTAACATTGAAAGTATAACAACAATACAAAAGGATTTATGAAAGCATCATTTTCTGTCCTACTTCCAAGGCAGTTGACTTGTAACAAGAATTAGTAGCATTTATTACTATTAAAAACCAAAAGAAAATCATGTTTCATGCCTATCATTGGTTAATACTCTCCTAGAGAGTAATCCCAGATTGAGGATCGCTTTCTGTCCTAAAATGAGCATTCATGGACGATTGCATCAGGAAAGTGGTCTGAAGCATCCGCAGGGCCTTCACATACCTTATAGGCCAATGTAAAGCACAAGTTGACGAGGAGTATCTGGAAGCATCTAAACTATTAAAGCATTCTGAAAAAGCAGGAGTTCTGTAACACCCCTAAGGATTATATTCAGCATTATAGATTGGAGATCTCGTCTTTGCATAATCTGTTATATGATTCTTGTTGTAAAATATCATAACACAGGGAAAGAAGGTAGTGGTAAAAGTACCTTCACCACATTTGCTGCACATGCGAGAGGTAGAAAACATGAGGGAGCCATTGCAGTTGCAAGCTCCACTAAAGCTCCCACCTCCATTAGAATATGTCCTGTGAAACGCAACTGGTCCAAGATTTATCAATGAAAATTACAATTTCTTAGATAAATTGTAAGTTCTTTAGTATTAGTAATTGGTTCTTCATGAGTTGAAAAAATAGGTCACCTGCTTTAAGTTGCAATCAAACTTCTTTCCCTTTCTTGCATATAGTAATTTTCCGATCCTGCCTGCTCCATCCTATTAGAGAAAGCATCTGTGTGTTCAACCTACTGTGTGCTTAGAATGAATAAACGTGCTAAATTTAGATGGCCTGTAATTTGAAATGCATTTGCTAAGCCTCATTACAAAGATATGTTTTTTCTCATATTTTCCTTCTGAAATTTAAGGCAAATAAGGTATCTGTTTGCAGTACCTTTATAACCCAATTAATGGCTAAAGAAGTGGTCCCCTTACTTGAGACACCCAATGCATGAAGCAATGAGTGTGTTGTAAAAACACAAATGACGCCTCCAAAGAAATGCTGCAATTGGTTCAGAGTGTTAGCTATCTTTGTAAATATTGATTACCGTCCATCTTTCAAAAGAAGCTTAAAATCAATATAATGCAATCAAAGTGGCATATGTTTAAATTATTCAGGTTCTCTCACATGCAAATCGTGCATAAGACTAGTTCAAATATCATGACTACTCCATGGAAGCTGCAATTATGCCCTACCCCCTCAACCCCCAAATATTGTCACTTCCCTATTAGATTGCCAAAAGTAAGATCAAAATGCATTTATAGGCCATCAAAAACCATTGCAGAAACATCTTTACACTCCACACTAGAAAAGCAATAACACATGATACTTTAAACGTGTTATTGGCTAAATGAGGAAAAACACCAACAATAGGTTGTTTTCTATATTTTTAGATGCATAACACACAGCAACCTTCATGATAATTTATAGTCTTCATGGATAATGTCTATTTTTATTTAGACTGATAAAATTCTAAGCTTTAGTTATATCCAATAGTCTTAGTCACACAGGATTAGACATACACCCATGCATGAAGATAAGGACTATGATCTTATTCCAACATTTTTTGAAGAATGTGCTAAAAGATACATGAATACTTAAATGCATTTCATAAATAATTGAAGCCATATCTAGTATCTAATTGTTCAAAGGTTGTGCACAAATCTTATATGTTGCAAACATTTGCACTGATACTCTTTTCAAAAGCAGAAACTCGTTTGGTTCACTGGTCCAAAAAATAACCAGTATATACTTTTTAAGTAACTATAGTTCCAAGTCAAATTGAGACAAATCCATCCGGCATATCATATTTGAATGTTTAACAGGTAAAGACCCATGCTGGCAAACCAATCTGTGTTCATACAACCATAAGCAAGCAAATGTTTGCAACAAAGAACACATAAATTTTGCAATACAATTACTTAGCATGCATCGCAGAATAGATATAAATAATATTGACCAGACTATCTTAATTAATTTGAACTAAACATTATAACTCAATAAATTCACCCATAGTGACAATCAAAGGTATGATCTCAGGCCCAGGTCCCAGTCTTCAATAAGACCTAAACTATTCTGGAAAATAATAAGATTCAAGAATCAAGAAAAACTTCAGGTAACACTTTCTAGAATCATTTTTCTGTAAATGAGATGCATGAATTGAAAGAAAAGAGGAGACCCATAGAATTGCAATGACAGCTTTCCTAAGTTACTAAAAACTACTATGGGAACAGAGATATGGCAAATATTAAGAGCCCCCACTTAAGATACAGCATGAAACATCGGTACTATATATATTTGTACATTATAAATTTTATAGTTTTAAAGTGGGAAAAGCTATTTTAATTACTTCAAGATTTTAAAAACATAAAATTATCTAATATGAACCTTCCTACCTTAACCAATTCTGAAATACAAAAAAATTGTACTGCAAATGAAATGGAAAAATATTATGAAGCATTAAAAAGAGAACAAAATTGCATTACAATCTTGCTAGCCTTTTCGAGGGGGCAACCTCTTTTGAACAAGCTCAGTACAATATAATTTGTGGGTGTCTTTCCACTGGTTTATATTCTTATTTAAACAATTCTATGCTAGCCAACTACTACTTACCATGCATGTGGGATTTATTATAAATAGTTCAAAGAATGACCTACAAAGCATATGCGTCCATAGCTTTTATTAATAACAACTACTACAAAGAAAAGAGTTAGGATGAAGGGGTCCTAACATGCCCTCCCTCAAAGCTGAAGATTAGGAAACTGCTGCTAAATTTGGAAGAGGGGCTCCCAAGTTGCACCTTTTGGTTGCATCTCTTGCCACTAGACCAAATCTCAATAATGGACCAGTTGAGAAGCTGACAAGAGCGCCCATTCAGGATAGCTTCAGGCTCAAGAATGATAGATCCCTTGGCATCAAGTTCGAGAAGTATTGTTTGAGTTGTGACGTTATGGCCAAGGACTTTCTTCAAGCACGAGACATGAAAAACAAGATGAACACAAGTAGAAGGTGGAAGTTTCAACTTGTATGCTAAGGGCCAATCTGCTTTAGAACCTTACAAGGCCCATAGAATTTTGGAGATATTTTTTGACAACCCTTTATTCTTAAGGAGGATTGTTTATAAGATTGTAATCTGACGGAAACCATATCCCTTCGTTGGAAGGTTTCCTCTAAACAGTGTTGATTTGCCTACCATTTCATGCAATTTTGAGCAAGGTTGAGATTTTTCCTAAGGACTCGAAAAATATTCTTCTACGCACTAAGGGTAGTTTCCATTCCCTGTACATGAGAACTACCTAGAAGGTAAGAGATGAGAGAGGGTGGCTTCTGACCATAGACTGCTTTGTAAGAAGACATTTTGGTGGTCGTGTGATATGTGGTGTTGTACCACCATTCATCAAGGGATAACGACTTGACCCAATGATGTTGATCAAAGGCAAAACATCAGAGATATGTTTCCAGGCATTTGTTAACAATTTCAATTTGGCCATCTATTTACGGGTGATAACTAGAGCTCATTTTCAGTTGTGTTCATGTGTGTTTGAATGTTTGTTTGAACAATTCTTGCTAGAAATGACTGGTAAAAGCCGATCACGATCAGAGACAATAGAATCAAGAATACGATGGAGTCTAAAAATTTGGTCAAGGTACGTTTGGGTGATGGTAAAAGAGATGTAGGGATTGGCCAAGGCATAGAAATAGGCATATTTGCAAAGGTGATCCACCACCACCAGTATGACTAATTTTCTCCGAGATTTAGGCAAGCCTTCAATTAGATCCATCGAAAAATTTGTCCAAAGCCATTACAAAATGGGTAGTAGTTGTAGCAAGCCTAGAGTTGCCACTATTTTGCCTTTGTGACACTGATAGGTATCACATTATTCAGCAAATTTCTTGAAGTCTTGTTTAAATCCCTACCAAAATAAATTGTGACAAACCCACTCATAGGTTTTTAGAAAACTAGAATGGCCAGGTTAGGGTGATGCATGCAGTTGGAGCAGAATTTTGTTTCGCAACCTTTATTAGAGAGTTAAAACAGTGCGGCCTTTGTATCATAAGGATTGTTCGTCCTAAGTGTAGTCGGGTTTGGAGGCGAGGTCAACAACCAATTGTTGGATGAGTTGTTGTGTATGATGCCCTGATGCCACTCTTGTTGGATGTCATGCATCCATTCCAGAATGGATACAGATAATGTACACAGCATTGCTTGTTCCTCCTAATTTGTGGGATAATGTGTCAACAACCACATTCTCCTTTCCCTTATTATAGGTGATTTCATAATCGTGGCCCATCAATTTGGTGACCTGTTTTTGTTGATCCGATGAGGAGACTCTTTGTTCCAAGAAGTATTTGAAACTATGATGGTCCATTTTGATATAGAATATCAATTGACCAAGTATAGCCGCCACTTCTTGACTACATGGAGGATGGCCATCATGTCCTTCGCATGTGTTGAATGTCCCAAATTTCACCCAGCGAGGGCCTTGCTAGCAAATGCAATATTTTGTCTTTCCTACATAAGGACAACGTCGAGTCCATTGCTACATGCATCGTATTCAATGATAAAAGTCTTAGTAAAATCAAGCATTGTCAAAATGGGTGTAGTACACATACCTTTTTTTAATACATCAAAAGCTTGTGTTGTTACCTCGGACCACAAAAAGGCATCCTTTTTTAGCAAGGCAATCAATGGGGTGACAAAATTTCCATTCTCCTTGACAAATTCTTGCTAGTACCCTGTGAGGCCGAGAAATCCACAAAGGCTTCTAGGCATCTTGGGCTTTAGCCATTTTTTTATGGCTTCAATTTCCTCGAGGTCGATTCTAACTCCCACCGCTGAAACAATGTGCCCTATGTACTACACCTTATTATGACCAAAAGAGCACTTGAATAGTTTTGCAAATAACTAGTGATCTAAGGCTATGAGCCAAATGGTTTAAAAATTGTGAATATGGCTTGGAATGTTTGTTAAAAAATAAATAATTTTGTCAATCTATGAATTATTTTGTTCATTCTTGAGATTAAATATACCCTTCAAGGACTGAAAGGAATGGGTTTTCTTAGTATTTTAGGTTTATTTCTTTTGACTTCTATAGAAATGGTGAATTGGGTGCAGGTCGTAGGCTTTGAATGTTTGCTAAAAATAAATAATTATATCCATCTATGAATTCTTAAACTATAGCAATTGTAGTTTAATTCAATGTAGTCAATTTTTGAATCATTCGGAATGAATAATTTTGACTTAGACAAATTAATGATCATTTAAGGTTAACTTGTGTAATAGATTCCAGGAATAATATTGTAACAACAATCATTTGCATGAATGCAACTCAGACAAATAAGCATTTCATTTATAAGTATGAATCACATTCATACAAATATCATGTTGTCATTGAGGATGACATTTTGGGCATGAATGAGCTTATACCTACACTCAAACTCTTGAAACTTTGGTGAGGGTGATTAATTCATGTTTCAACTCACTACAAACAAGGTTATGCCAATGTGAATCATACAAACATGTTTATTCCCATTGTATAACAATACTCAATAATTTAATTGGAAAAACCATAAGATAATATTATTTATGTAACATGCAATTTACATAACATAACATTAGATGTGACTAGATAAACTAAGATGCCAAACAAGGCTGCTCTCTCATACTTGCTCGTTATGTATAACAAAAGCCTTTGTCCAATCTTCAAAATCAAGACAAAAAGTTGCATACTTATAGTTTTTCAAGAGCTTGCTCATTCAAATCTTTTGTTGGGATGTTTTTCACTGCCATTGATGTGTTGGAGTGTGTATCGTACCCCCTGTCATTGCTTTCAAATTCAATGCTCACCCTTGTTGAAAATACCCTGTCATTTGCAATTGATTAGTTGAAATAAGTGGACTACCTCGCTGATAATTACCTGTGCTTGCAAAGAAAGAAGCATAGATGTTCATCATTTCCTTCATAATTGGATGTTATTCTGGAAAAGGATTTGTCACATTTTTTAACCTTCTCTATCTCTCCATCTCTTTCATTGCTTTCTCATACTCCCTCATCCTTTTCTTATGCTCCATCTTTTCTTCCTCATGCTTTTTCCTTTGCCTTTGTTCTTCATTTTCTTTCCTTTTTAACTCGTTCTCAATTTTGTTTGCTTCTTCAAATCCCTATTAATTTCTCTTAATGCTTTCTTGTCTTTCATTTGTTGTTTCCTCCTAGCCTTAGTTTCCTCTATTTCCTTCTTTCATGTTTCTTGGCCACAAAGCATTTCTAGAAGTCATCTGCAGTTAGAATTTGAGACTCTCTGCTCAATCTCACTACATTTAATAATCGAGAGGAATTCTGCACAACCCTCTCTATTGGTAGTTTAAGGAAACTACCTAAACTTGAGCTTGCTATATTTTCTTTACTTTGACTACATTCAGGTTCTTCATTGTTATTTGCTACCATATCTTTTGTTTCTTCAAGATTAATTGCATCATCACAATCATGAAAATCCCATGTAACAGCATAGTAGTGCACCAACTCTTCATTAGATATAGTTGCATAAGGGGATGGCATTTAAAAGCCCACATCTACATTGGAAAATTCCAAGTTTACACCTATTTTTGTTGCCCCTTCCTTGATCTAGTCTGGTTGGCTTATTTGCGAAGGAACGCTCAACGCCTCTCCAAGAACACGTTCTTCGATGTCAGACACATGCTTGCCTTGACCTATTTATTCACCTTCTTTGGTACATTCTTGCGTTTGTGTTACAAGTGTAACCTGGGTGATACTAGGAGGAATTGCATTTATTTTATCATTTTCAACTGCTCCGTATCCTTCTTTTTGAAGTTGAATGATTGCATCTATCTCATCCTCTCCATATCTAGCCAATCTGATGTTTTGAATTGCAGCCTCTTCATCTTCATCTACAACTTCGTATGCTTCACTTGGTGCCACGCCTTCTACAAGTGCATCTCTGTTAAGTGGCCTTCTATCTGTCCTCTTAAAACCTGACTTTATATTTTCTGCAAAAAGAGCATTTTTGAAAGCTATGTTACCCAACTCGGACATGTTGATCTCAAGTTTGTGATTTTGAGCCGTCCACTTTGACCTTTCAAATTTTAAATAATTCTTGAATGATGAGAAAACACTCGCATCCAATGGTTGTAGCTTGTGGGAAGTTTGCGCTGGCCAAGAAACAAGATCAATTCCCAAACTCCTAGCCTCTTCAACAGTTGCCATGGCTACTTGACTCTTGTGGCCATCAAAAATCAACAGGGGCCTAATGGAAGGAGAAACTCCATTTGGTATTATCTATTGAAATGATGTCGCCAATTGAGAAACAATTCTTTCGACATCCAAGCATGAAGTTGGGCTGCCATAGATGCTCTTGGTTCATAATGTGCAATGTATTTTTTTAGATGTTTTTTCCCTTCAAAAGATAGAATCTAGGAATGTTTTGGCTTGCTACATTAACACAAGCAAGAATGGTGATACATTCCCTGCTCTTTGGAATTATGTGATGAACACTTTGACATCCTCTTTTTGCTATGACCCACATACCAGTGTTCCTGCCAGCTTGTAGTCTAGTTTCATCACAGTTCCAAATTTTGTAAAGTCCATAATGGTTAGCTTCATATACCTTCTCCAAGTTGTTGTAAAATTCATCTGTAATGGAAGGCCTTAGTTGGAATGCTCTCTCTCTATCCAAACCTTCTATTGTTCTAATGGACAAGTCTGTGTGTCTCTTCTTAAAGACAGCCACCCAAGACTTGCCAGGTATTCCACCCTTGAAAGGGTTAGGCCTATTTTCACATATGTGTGCTACATATGACTTGAGTTGTATAATTTCAAGTCCATGACCAAGTTCTTCCATATCTTTACACCATTGAACAACCTCGATTTCTTCCTCATCTGACAAAATGGTTGGTGGGCCTTTTTTTGGTAATTGTAATACCCAACAACCAATCACTGAGTGTGGTTGCAAGGATTTCCCACCTTTTTGCCGCAGCTCGAATGGAGTACCCATTGTTTTCAACATCCCTCATAGTGTGCTCCATTTCAATTACACTCCACTAAGTTTGGATGGATACCTTTTTAGTTAATGGACTTGTTGTCACGTGTGTAGTAGTTTCAGGGTGTTTGTGTGAATTTGCAGCCTATTCACTTTCTGAATTTTCAGCATCCACTCTTCTTCCTCTTTTTGTATTGAGCCTTGTCTTACAAACTGTTCTCTCTTTGAATTTGTCATTTTGT
Source organism: Torreya grandis (assembly GCA_037957365.1). NCBI lineage: Eukaryota > Viridiplantae > Streptophyta > Pinopsida > Cupressales > Taxaceae > Torreya > Torreya grandis. The sequence continues at coordinate 2,462,510 of JARHVA010001769.1, forward strand.
TTGCATCATAAAATATGAAAAAGTTAATAACATGCATTATAAAATGATAAAATGACAACATAGATACTATGTTAATAACACTACATCCGCACTTCCCCTTTAACAACAATGAAAATGCAAACTAGTGTGATACAACGTAGATATGGGACATTGTAAATCCAAACTAGTTATGTGTGATTCAACTCAGATATAGGCTCGTTCAATGCCAAAAACAGGTTGTTCAATGCAGGATGATGAGGTGTTAATGCTTGGTCACCTCAAACAGAGTGCATGCATAACGTGGACTAAGCGCTATTAACTAAAGTTTAAATGTCCCACATTTAGCTCCCACTAATATATTTTTTGGGATTTTAATTATCACACAGAGTTATATGTATATATGGGTTGTGTAGTCAGATTCATTCAAGTGATGTGCTTCACCTATTAGTTATTTTGATATTGTCTCTACAGAGTTCAAATTGGTGTTTAACTTGGAGGCCTTTAATCATTTTTAGTGTTTTGATATTGTCTCTAGTTAAATGGCTTGGTAGATTCTAGTTAAATAGTTGATATTGTTTTGATATTGTCTCTAATTAAATAGTCATTAGGACTAGACTGTAGAACTAGGATTTTTAGGGTCGGACAATGAGAACCCAAAAAGCCCGCATTGACCTAAGCACTTCAATAGAACTGTAGACTTGATGTTTCTTATAAATCAGTTCCATACATTATACGTTTCTATTAAAATTTAGACATGTTAAAACATAATCAAGTAATCTATTCATTACGTATTAGGATCTAAAATACTCATAGCGCGGTCACGTCTGAGAAGCTGCAAAAAAATGGTGGTCTAGTCTTCTGATATCGCTTGTATCAATGTTATTTACGACAAAAATTGGATTAAAGCCTCCAAGCTAAAGCCCAATGAGAAACAAAGTGTATAAATTATAAATTACAGAAAATTGGATCAAAAGACTATAAATTACTTAATTATGTCTAATGTTTGCTTACCTGTTGTTGGTGCAGTTGATAAAATGCCTAGCAAAAATGTCTCAAAAGAGTGGTATTCTATATTTTATATTTGTTGTTTGCTTACTTCTTGGTGTGGTTGATGAAATGCCTAGCAAAAGTTTCTACAAAGAGTGTTATGGGAATAAGAATACATAATAAGGATTATTTATATAGGCAACTTGAGATTCAAATTTGAAAACTCTTATGATTTGTAGACTTGTATCTCATTGGTTCATTTAATTTTGTTTGAATTGATTTTTAATTTTTCCATTCCATTGGTTCATTTAATTTTGTTTGGATTGATTTTTTATTTTTTTCCAATTGTTTTTAGATTGCATTAAAGAACTTGGTGAGCCTTCTGTGTATTTTTAATTGTGCAGGTACACCTATTGGAGCAAGAAGTGTATGTAACTTGTACAAGTTGTTCTAAAAGTTTGCACATGTTGAAGTACTTATTAATTTGATAGGATTTTGAGTGGAAGATGATTAGAGTCAATGGTTTGAACTTTTACAATTAAAAATGAAGACAAAGTGATGTATACTAGCACATGTTGAAGTATCAAATTGAGAGGATTTTGACTTTTGATAGTAAGTGAAAGGACATATTGTATTTGACAAGCAATATAAAAATCTATATTATTGAACTTATTCATGCAAATCTTAATTCGAGATATTCGTAGTTGAATATTGTGTACTAACAATAGCACAATATTTTGTGTACAAGTTTAAGATTTTATATGAATCAAGGCAGAATATCAATCCTCAATTATTGGGTATAAAAACATTTGTAATTAATGAAAAAATCTACTTTTACTAAAAAAATGTGTTCAAGCTTTGGGCCCCACATCCCCAAAAACCCTCTCAACTATAGGACTCCACTCAACTATTGGGTCCTCTCCCTTATTTCTATATTTCAAAAGTTGATTGTAAAGACATTTTTGTGCCATTTTCTTTACTAGGATTCTTGAAATATCAGTGTTTCCACGTTTCAGATCTGTTTTTGTTTCCTAGGAAAGTAGCTCACCTTTCCACCTAGTAACGTAGCTCACATTTCCACTTTCTATTTTTAACTTTCTAAAAGTCTTGTTTTCCAATTGACTTATCCGCTCATAATTATATTATAATTCTTTCCAATCTCTTTTATCCAAGAATTTCACTTCTATAATATTTTTTATTTGCTTGTCTCGTATTTTTGAACCATTAAAATGTATGTCTTTGACTTCATTATTCTGGACTTCAAACTCAATTATGTTCATGGCCTATGTCTAAGGTCTATATTGTTTTAATTTGAACGCATTCACTACACCTTAACACATTGTACCATTCATATTCACCAGTCAAAATATCCAATTATTCATTATTTTGTGGATTTTAAACGGCCCTAGCTAGAACACTTTAAACTTTCCTGTCAACCATTATTTGTCAATGTAAGTTTTGGCTTGAAATAATTGTGCCTTAAATACTTATCATATTTGTACTTCCTTCGTCTCTTTAACACAAGTGCCCTGGGTTTAAAATTCATGTGCCACAAGTATTGGTCATGACACTACTTCACCTGCCTCGACATAACCTCAATCGCCCATCGTGCCATAAGCCTCTATTCATCTAGAGTGATCAAATTCGCACCTAACCATTCTTCAAAAGCAGTCCATGCTTCACCTTCCATGTTCATTTTGTCCTCAAGCCCCACATTCACACTCACTATAGTCATCTCTATGAAAATCACATTAGCTACACTTTCCAGCCAGTGGCCCAACTTATCGTCGAGCTTTGCATCCCCGACTTTGTTTTCCTATAAACTTGGAAGGGTACATCGACTATGACACCAACGGACTAGGACTTTAAATCACTAACTTTTGCTTTCAGTATTCTCTCAACAAGCTTCCTATCTCCATAATTTCAATGCTAAAGCAATCCATCTAAAACACTTCATAATCCTCCATTTGTCAGTGAAAGATGTCATTGAGGGAGTTTTTATCATCTTCAGAGCACAACTATAACTCTAAGATCCCTTCATCATTTGGCTCCATGCTACCTCGATTTCAATCATTCAAGTACTCTTCTTCAGAGATTGAGTCTGACGAGTTAGACAAGGTTGGCTCCTCGCTTATTACCTAATCTATCACATATTTATGGCCTTTGTAGTTGAATTTTTCTTACAATTGTGATAGGCTTTGGCTACTATCAAAGAGTCATGACCCAATAATGCATCATAGGCCTTCTTTTGTAATAAGATGACTAAAAAATTCAACAAAAAGGGTTAAGTTCCAATAAATACCTTATGTCCCATCAATATGCCCAATACATTTATGACATACCAATTTGTTCCCACCAATTGGAGGATCGGAGACCAAATAGTTGGCTTTTCAAGACTCCTCCAAGTGTCCTTTGAAAGGACGCTGACATTAAAAACACCATTCACAATGGTGTTCAATAAGTTTCTCCCAAGTATTTCCATGACAACCACTGTCAACCATTAGGCTAGATTCGTTTTGAGGAACATAGGGGCAATCACTTGGTCCCCTCGCAATGAGGAATCAACTAAAGGTTCACTCTTCTGACTTTTTCTCTCCTCACTCTTTGATGCTACACAATCTAACACTAGATGCAACCTCGCATGCTCCATATCAGGACCAACGTCATGTACAATGATTATGGCATTCTTGAGTTCAAGAATGCTTCGCAATGAATCAGCTATCTTGATAGGGACCATACTTTGCAAGACTTGTCTAACAATTGCCTGGTTTGACTCAGATATATTGGTTGCCATACGTGTCCCCTCGTGAATTTCTTCTTTCTTCGACCATGGCTTTCTTCGCTCTGCTCTTATGATTGCCATTACTTCGTCCTCAGTTACGTCAATCATGTTGATGTTCACTCCAAACACTTGCTTCAAACTGTTGGCATCATAATGATTCCTAAGCTAACACCATCTATAGAGAAGCACAGTATTGTTATGATTTTTGAAAGAGTCTCTCTCGAAATGCCCTCACTATATTTTCAACATTGCACAATTGATTTACCTATGGAGTCACACTTAACTCAATTACCACCTTCACCATTATCATTCAGACTTCAATTGTTATCCAACTTTGTCAACGTGGTGGGTGGTGTCAATTTCTCCCCTTGTGTAAAGAGTACATGGGCAATCTTATTCCTTAGATTGTATGGGCATACCTTGACCGAATGCCCTGTAATTTGATAAATTTCACAAAACAGTATCTTCCAGTGATTAGACTTGGTGTGACCTTTTGTCTTGCAATCTATACACCAAAGATCCTTGCCTTATTTATTGGTGTCTTCCTTTACCTCTTTCATCATTTGAAGCATGTTTCTTATCAAAGCTTGCATTGATCCCAGTTCACTATCATTACTAGACTCTAAGTCGTCATCATTGCTCCTCTTTCTCGAGCATGTGGATGTTTTATTCTTGCTCTATATATCCATCGCTCTATTATATGCATCTTCATAAGGCAAGGTGCAACTGTCTTCATCTTCCTCCGCAATGAGGGTATAAATCCCTCAATGAACCATTACTTCTTCAGGCTATCGACTAGTTCCTTTTCAAGATTTCCCAACAATTCTTTAAGACTTATGTTATGGACTCGTACAATTTTGAGTTTTCCTTGCTAGGGGTTGTAAATTTTTGTTACAATTTCATTGTCATCTCTGAGGAGCTTGAATTATTTTTCAAATGCTTTCGGCAATTTGTCCAAAGAGGTCTTGTTATTTGTTAGTGTGTTTGTAAACCAATCAATAAACACCCCTCCAAGTGTGGATTGGAATGACCATAACTAATAACTTTTGTTTGCCTGTACAATCAAAATCTAGATGGTGATACATGTTTTGCAATGCTACACCATCTTGCAGTGTAATAGGATACATCCACTGTCGGTTAAACCCTAATTATCCCAACACTTAAAACAACCTCAAGCATGCTAGCATAATACTTAACCCTAATATTAAACACTCACCCAAAGCATACAACAGACACCAAGCCTTCCACCATTATAAAGATTACAAGAATGAAAGGAACATATAATAGAAATGTGCATCACATCTCATTTAACTACCAAAATGTACTCAATATAAGTCATACACTTGAATCAGTCAACAACTTATCTTTATTAATTCAAAACAACATATACCCAACCATACATTCGATCCGCGTGTACTCAAACATCTATGCATAGACCAATCCTTACAATGCTTTAAAAAAAAGGCTTTACAAGCTTCTTTACAAAACATACGATATTCTTGAACTATACAAAACATCCAACACTCCAAGATGTCCTAAATGAGTGGCCAAGGGTCCTATTTATAGTATTCCCCCACCGACATACTCATGACAATTGGATCCAAGTAGACTTCTTCTAAAAGATTCTACAGATCCTTTCAGTATAACCCCATTTGATTTTGTTCCAACTCATCAACATGTGTGTCCTCTTAGATATAGATTATAGATTCTATTCTATAATGGATATGGTGGCGCAGTACATATTAGAGTTAGTTTAGTTTATATAGAGGGCCACCCTGTAGATAAGATAAGATAATATTCACTACGCTGAAGATAAGATATATAGGGAGGGGGGAGGACCACCCCAAACCCCCCAACCATATAAAGTTGAATTGAGTTGAGTTTAATGGGCTCAATATAGAGTTTTTTGGCACCCCATAGATCTATATGGCTATTATATAATGGATATGGTGGCACCCCATAGAAAGATTTAGATTAGATGGGGGGCCATCAATTAATAGGCAGTTGTCCGTCAAGAGCCCTATCTACATACGGGGCATTATCTATATATCTCCCTATCTATATATGGGGATGGTCACAAATTATATACGTGATACGATGTCGAGGAGAGCAAGGGACAGTCAACCCCACAATCATATTTTAATTTTAATTGGCACAATCTATATTCACTATGTCTAGGGTGGCACCCCTCTCTATATAGATTGATCGAATTTAGAGTTTATATAGAGGGGGGAGGGGGACCCCACAGAGAGATTCAGATATAGATTTAGCCCCTTTCTTATGCATGTTGTTTGGTACTCTTGTGCACATATACTATGAACGCTTGTGGACCTTCATTTTCACACACTTCGAACATGCACACGCACACACACACACATGCGGAAATATGGGGCCAACAATCCCCAATACTTAAACAATATGGGGCCAACACTCCACAATTGTTGGAAATATTGTCATTGATGTCAAAGGTCTAGCATTATTGATGATAAAGGCCACATTGCATTTAATGGTGTTTTTAATATTCATATCTTGGCTAATGTGTGTTAATATTTATTTAATATTAATGAATATATTTTTGGTTGCATATAAGTCAAAAGAGGGCCCATGGAGAAGTCAAAGAGTCATAGGGTAAAAGACAAAAGAGGAATGAGACGCATTTTTTCATGAAGAGTCATCTTGAAGAATTCCAAGAGTCACCATGTGAAGACAAAAGAGGGTATGGCGCATTTTTCCATGAAGAGACACTTTGAGGAATACAAAAAGTCACCAAAATAAAGACAAAAAAGGAAAGGACGCATTTGCTTATGAAGGGTCACCATATGACTTTTCAAATGCAAGGATACAAAGGGTCATGCAAGTTTAGTGCCATTTTTCGTGAGGATTGAAGGGTCACAAAAGGTGAATGCCAAAGGTCATTTGGAAAGCTATAAATAAAGGCTTGAGAAGCCATTTGTAATATGCAAGAGAGTGCATGGTTTGTATTTGTTTTCGAAGAGAGAAAAGCAAGAGATATTGTACAGTTCTATCATTTGTTAAGTAAGCAACATTGAAAGATAGTTGTGTTTTATACACAAGACGGGTTGGTGCTCTTGTAGGTTGGTGCTCACAAATAGTTGTGTTGGTGTTCGGCAAACGAGTTGGTGCTCCTGCAAGTTGGTGTTTGCAAACTTTGTATTTTGAGTTGATGCTCATTCATATACTTGAGATTGTTCTCCGTGGTTTTTCTCACTTTGCGTTTCCCGTAAAAATATGGTGTCTCTCTCTCTCTCTCTTGTGTGGTGCATATTAATGTTTCAGTTTTATTGCATACTTTGAATGTATGATTAAGTGGTCAAAGTATGATTAAGTGGTTAAAGAAAAAAATAGATTAAGTAAAAGATATATAATATATTGATTCACCCTCCTCTCTCAATATATTTCGTGCTTAACAATTAGTATCAGAGTAGGTTCCTTTGAAAAAAGTTTTACAGCTTAAAAGTAGATCGGGAAAGCACAATGGTTGGATCACATAAAGGTTTTTCTACAAATAAGGCACCTTTGTTTGATGAGACAAATTATGATTTTTGGAACATAAGGAAGAAGACTTATTTGATGGCCCTTGAATTTGACATTTGGCAAGCAGTGGTGGAGGAATATGAAGAGCCACAAATACTTGTAACTACTCCGACAGAAAAGACGGCAAGTGAAAATAATGCTAAAGCTTTAAATGTTATTTTATGTGGTTTATGTGAATCAGAATTTGTTAAAGTTATGCAATGTAAATCTGCCATGAAACTTGGGTAAAATTTGAAAATATTTACAAAGGTGATGAAAAGGTTCAACAAACTAATCTTCAGACTTTCAAAAGACAGTTTGAGAGTTTGAAGATGAAAGAAAAAGAAAATATAGCAAGTTATCTTTTGCGGATTGATCAAATAGTTAATCAGATTCAAAGTTTTGGAGAAAAGTTAGAAGAATCAGTTGTGGTTCAAAAAGTTTTAAAATCTCTACCATTGAGATATAATGCAAAAGTTTCGGCAATTGAAGAGATGAAGAATTTAGCCAAGCTAAAGATGGATGGGCTACATGGTATTCTTACAGCGTATGAGATGTGGACCGAACAAGAGAAACCCTCAAAGAGAGAAGCTGCTTTCAAGACATCAAAGAAAGAGAAGGCTAAGATTCAAGAATCAAGTGACAGTTCTAACGATAATGAAGATGACAATGGAGCTCTATTCATTTGCAAGCCGAAAAAGGGCACAGGGAAATATCAAGGAAAATTACATTTTAAATGTTTTAATTGTGAAAAGATTGGATATTTTGCAGCTAAGTACCCAGATAAGGGCAATGGTGATAATGAAGAAAGAAAGTCTACATACAAAAGAATTTCAAAGGAAAATTCAAGAAGGGATTCGAGAAAAAGAGTTTGTATTCTAAACATCCTAGCTCAGTCAAAAATAGTGGAGTCAGTGATTCAGAAGAATAGATTATATTCATGGCCATACATTAAGATGCCTCCGCAAGTAAAATTACAGATAATCAAGAAGAACAAGATGAAGCTGAAGTGAATCTAGAAGAACTCATTTGTGCCTTAAAAGAGTTAAAAGCTCTTGAGAAGAAGAATAGAAGATTAAAGCTCCAGATCGAGAAAAATGAAAATGAGTCAAAGAAAACAATTGAAGATCTACAAGCACACTTTGAAGAAGCCAAGAAGAATGAAAAAGATCTAACGGCATAGTTGTAAAAATAAAAAATGTGAAAGGTATGTCATTGAAATTGATTTTTAAAAAGTAGATCTTGAGAAAACAAATAAAGCAATCAATGATAGAGCAACCAATGATTCAAAATTTGGGAATAACACTAATATGTTGAATAAGTTATTAAAAAGTCAAAGATCAATGTCAGATAAAACAAGTATCGGATTTGAAAAAAAGTAAGGGGAGGCCACTACTTTCACAGACAAGAAAAAAGGAAAGAGCTATGTTGAAGCTCTTACAAAAGAAAATCAAAAGGAAAGAAGTTAAGAATACAGAAGACATCTCAAACAAAGAAGGCTGAAAAGAACAGAGCTACAAAAGGCAATCAGGCAGAGATACACAAACAGATCTTATTTTTATAGTTACTATTTTTATTGTAATGGATATGGTCATAAGAAAATAGAATGTCGAAAAAAAACTAACGATTTTAAAAATAAGGAGAAGGAAAATCATGAATAGTCAAGCAGAAGCCACAACTCTTTTGCTCCTCTATCAGAGTTTAATGAAGAAGCCATAATATGTTACAAGTGCAACAACTTCGGACACATAGCCCAATACTGTAGAAGCGTGTTCAAGTCAGTCAAAAAAGACCAAAGTTTCAAGGCTTCATTCATCAAGAAGAAAGTTCAGACAAGTTTATGGCAGAAAAAACAACCTGAAAAATCTATATTGGTGCAGACAGCTTTGCACGCAAAAAATGAGAAAACCCATGGTTCATTGACAGTGGATGTTCGAGGCATATGACAGGTGACAAAAGCAAGTTCATAACCTTGAAGATAAAATCAATGGTGGCACAGTGAAATTCGGAGATAATACTACTGTCAGAATTGCCAGAAAAGGTACACTAAGTTTGGATAATGATAGAACTAAAACTGAAAATGTTTTGTATGTAAAAGGTCTTAAGCATAATCTTTTGAGTGTAAGTCAAATGTGTGATCAGGGGCATACACTAAAGTTTTATGCAGAAAGTTATGAAATTAAAAAAAAGATTCAGATGTGTTGATTGCAGATACTTAAAGAACAGGGAATAATTTGTATATGCTATCAGACATCAAAGATCAAAGATGTTGTTTGAGTTAGAATAAAGAAAGTTGGCTATGGCACAAGAGAATGAGACACATAAATTTTGACAATCTTATCAACACCAGCAAGAAGCAAGCAGTCAAAAAAAATTCAAAGATTGCAAAGCCATCCGACACGTTTTGTGAACCTTGTCAACATGGAAAGCAGGTTAGAAGACGGTTCAAAACAAAAAAGTACTCGACCACTCAGATGCTAGAGCTTGTTCACACTAATCTGTGTGGACCTATAAAAACTCAAAGTACTCAAGGTGAGAAATATTTCATGTTGTTTATTGATGATTTTTCACATATGACTTGGGTAATGTTTTTTAAAAAAAAATCAGAAGCTTTAAGACATTTCAAAGCATTTAAAGCATTAGTTGAGAATGAAACCAGTTTGAAGATTAAGTGTCTAAGATCAAATCGAGAAAAAATTCATGTCAAATCAGTTTATTGAGTTTTGTGAAGCTCATGGAATAGAGAGACATTATTCAGCAACCAAAACTCCACAACAAAATAGAGTAGTTGAGTGAAGAAATAGAACAGTTCAGGGGATGGCAACAATGTTAAATGAATACAAAATTCCAAATAAATATTGGAGAGAGGAAGTTGCTACAGCAGTGCATATAAGCTATTAAAAGACAAACTAGCAACAGTTGATTATTTCAGAGTTTTCAGTAGCAGATGCTTCATAAAGAGAACCGACAAAAAACTTGGTAAGTTTGAATCCAGAGCAGATGAAGGTATATTTCTTGGTTATTCTTGCAAAAATAAAGCTTATAAATGTTATAACAAACGAACCAAAAAAATTGTTGAAAGTGCAAGTGTCAGGGTAGAAGAAGATGAAACACAAAGAATCAGTGATCCAGTGGACATCCCTGAAATCATTGAAGAGGAAGATTTTGAAGAATCAGATGAAGATGAGAAAAAAGAAAAAAATGACACCAAAACTCCATCCAAATATGTTCAGAGAAATCATAATGAAAGTGACATCATTGAAGACATAAATGAAGGAATTCGCACCAAAAAAATGATGGTAAGTGAATCTGAGTAAGTTAATTTTTCTTTGTTATTCAAAATTCATCCTAGAACTTTTTCAAAAGCTAGACATGATAAGCATTGGATTAAGGCAATGGATGAAGAATTAAATCCGATAAAAAAGAATGATACTTGGAAATTAGTGCCTAGACCAAAAGATCACTATGTGATAGGAACAAAATGAGTTTATAGAAATAAGGTGAATAAAAATGAAGAAGTGACCAGGAATAAAGCAAGATTAATATGTAAAGGATATGCTCAAATTGAGAGAACAGATTTTGAAGAAATTTTTGCACCAGTGACAAGGCTAGAGGCTATTAGAATGTTTCTTGCATATGCAGTGTTTAAAAATTTCAAAATGTTTCAGATAGATGTCAAATCTGCCTTCTTAAACGAGAATCTAGAAAAAGAGGTCTACATTGAGCACCCTGAGGGATTTATTCTCTCAAATATTAGTAGCCAGTATGCAAATTGAAAAAAGCATTGTATGATTTGAAACAAGCTCCCAGAGCTTGGTATGCAAGACTTGATAAGTACCTACAGGATCAAAGTTTCAAGAGAGGATTTGCTAACAGTAATCTCTACATCAAAACAGAAAATGGGCATCAATTGATTGTTGTGGTATATGTTTATGACATCATTTTTAGAGGAAACATTGAAAATATGACAAAAAAAATTTAATAATATGCAAAAAGAAGTTGAAATGTCTATGCTTGGAGAATTGTCATTTTTCTTAGGATTGCAAAAATTTCAGTCAGATAAAAAAAATTCAAAAGTTGAGATGTTTATGCTTAGAGAATTGTCATTTTTTTTAGGATTGCAAATATTTCAGTCAGATAAAGGAATTTTCATATCTCAAAGTAAATATGCCTAGAAAATGTTGAAAAGATTTGGTTTTGAGGATTGTGCACCAGTTGGCACACCAATGTGTATAGGAAATAAGGTGAGCAAAAATGAAGATTTCCCTGTTGCAGATCAATCTTTTGTATAGATTTATGATTGGTAGTCTTTTATGTTTGACAGTAACGAGGCTAGACATCATGAATACAATAGGCATGGTTGCAAAATATCAATCAGCTCCAAAAGACAGTCATGTTCAATTGGTGAAAAGAATATTCAGATATATCAAGGGGACATTGGATTATGGATTGTGGTATCCCACAAATAAATATTTCACTTTGGTTGCTTATACAGATTCAGATTGGACAAAATGCTTGAATGACAGAAAGAGTACAAATGAAATAACTTTCTTCCTTGGTGATAGCTTAGTATCATGGCTAAGCAAAAAGCAGAATTCAATATTACTTTCTACAACGGAAGCAGAATATATTGCAACGGTATTGTGTTGTACTCAAGTGCTTTGGATGAAGCAAACTTTGAAAGATATCAAGGTAAAATATGATGAACCTATTTCTATTTTTTGTGACAACACAAGTGTTATTAATATTTTGAAAAATCTAGTGATGCATTCAAAAACAAAACATATTCCCATTAGATATCACTTTTTGAGAGAGCAGGTTGCAGATCAATAAGTTAAGATGGAATATATCAGTATTACAGAGCAAATTGCAAATATTTTTACAAATGAACTACCAAAAGACACATTTGAGTATTTGTGAGAGTTGGGAGTAATTTCTTTTACTTCCTACCATTGAGGTTCAGCATCAGTTGAGGGGGAGCTAAGTGTTAGCTCTAGGTACGCCCTTTACCATTGATGTCAAATGAGGAAAAGAATAAAAACAGGTACAGGTGCAAAAACAGATACAAAAGAATAGATACAAGTTGCTACAATAAGGAGTTACTGTATGTTTTTCAGATGGCAGTATGTGCAAGTTTCAGGATATCGCAGTTTCAATTTGAGATTGTCATCAATGACAAAAGAGGAGAATGTTGAAAATATTGTCATTGATGTCAAAGGTCTAGCATTATTGGTGATAAAGACCCCATTGCATTTAATGGTGTTTTTAATATTCATATCTTGGCTAATGTGTGTTAATATTTATTTAATATTAATGAATATATTTTTGGTTGCATATAAGTCAAAAGAGGGCCCATGGAGAAGTCAAAAAGTCACGGGGTAAAAGACAAAAAAGGAATGGGACACATTTTCTCATGAAGAGTCATCTTAAGGAATTACAAGAGTCACCATGTAAAGACAAAAGAGAGTATGGCGTATTTTTCCATGAAGGGACACTTTGAAGAATACGAAAAGTCACCAAAATAAAAATAAAAGAGGAAAGGACGCATTTGCTTATGAAGAGTCACCATATGACTTTTCAAATGCAAGGATACAAAGGGTCATGCAAGTTTGGCGCCATTCTCCATAAAGATTGAAGGGTCACAAAGGGTGAATGCCAAAAGTCATTTGGAAAGCTATAAATAAAGGTTTGAGAAGCCATTTGTAATATGCAAGAGAGTGCAAGATTTGTATTTGTTTTCTAAGAGAGAAAAGCAGGAGATATTGTAGAGTTTTATCATTTGATGAGTAAGCAACATTGAAAGATAGTTGTGTTTTATACACAAGACGGGTCGGTGCTCATGTGGGTTGGTGCTCGCAAATAGTTGTGTTGGTGCTCAGCAAAGAAGTTGGTGCTCTTGCAAGTTGGTGCTTACGAACTTTGTATTTTGAGTTGGTGCTCATTCATATACTTGAGATTGTTTTCCGTGGTTTTTCTCACTTTGGGTCTCCACGTAAAAATATGGTGTCTCTCTCTCTTGTGTGGTGCATATTATTGTTTCAGTTTTATTGCATACATTGAATGTGTGATTAAGTGGTTAAAGAAAAGAAATCAGATTAAGTAAAAGATATATAATACACTGATTCACCCCCCCTCTCAGTATATTTCGTGCTTAACAATGCACATATACTATGAACTCTTGTGGACTTTCTTCATTTTCGCACACTTCGAATATGCACACACACACACATGCGCAACTATGGGGCCAACACTCCCCAATACTTAAACACTTGTTTGCCCCTAGACAAGCATTTATTGTTCTCATTCTTCTTCATCATCCCCTTTCGCTTGTTGATACACGCTTTGTTCTACTTCCCTAAAAAAAATTGAGACCTTTGTCTTCTACAAAGTCAAACTTCTCACTTATGTGTGGCATTCTGGATATTTGCGACTTGTTCAAGGGGATCCTTCATCAAGGCCATGTCATCTAAGCTCGCTTTGTATTTCTAGTTGAGTCATCAACTCTGTGCGACATGTCGTGTACATTTTGTCAAGGTAGTCTTATTCAAGCATAAGATTTTGAAGCTTCAAGCAAATGGTTTGTACAACCTTGCGCTTGTAATCTATATGTCTTGAAAAGATTCACCTCGGCAAGCTTTTCCAATTTTTTGGATTTATCCTTCTCCTTCAGTGTGCACTTTTTCATCATCTCATGTTTGTTTTCATTGTGCCTTTTCATCGTCTCATGTTTGTTTTCATCCACAATCATCCTAGCTCGGATGACTACCTGAGAATCCACTAGCTTCTTGTAAAAGGGTTTTGGTGCGTTTATGCATTGTACTCAACTCGTTGATGTGCTTGGCAACTGCTTCCACCTTCTCCTCCAACATTTTCTTAGAATCCTCAATACTACCTGCGTGGCATCTCTTACTACTTTGTCAACTCGGTGATTTTGATGCTTTTATAGTGCAAGCATCTTTGTAATAGCTACTCTAAGTTTTTTCACCAGTTCTAAGTTGATAACATCCTGTCCTCCCCATTTATTAGGTCTCTCTTTCTCAATCAACTCCAAATACCCCTTTGTGTATGCTTCCACTATGCCCTGTTTGTTAATTAAGTCTTTCAACTTATTTAACTCCTTCCTCTTTACTACCACTTGATCGACCTCGAGCTCAAATGAACTGCGTGTAAGGCAACTTGTCCCACCACGCGACATAACCCCAAACTATGTGATGTTTTTAGGGATATGATATGATAATGTATATGGGTTGATGGAGATGCCGACATGTGGCACACGTCCGCCTTAATTGTATGGGTCAAATATATTGGGTCACATGTATAACTTGTGAAATTAGTTACATTAGTAATGAGTCAGACCACATTGGGATTAGGTGTCTTATCATCCATTATTAGTAATAAAGGTCTATATAAAGGAGATGAATACCATTGTAAGAGATATCAATTAAGTGTTGAGTCTTCTATTTGTTAGAAGGATATTGGAGGTGTTCCCCTCGAAGTGGAATTGTGGAGTTATTCCTTCCTTTAGGAGTATTGTATGGGTGTTGCCCAACCTTAAGGGCATTATTCTATTTATGAATATATTGCGTATTTGGGCATCTTGGCCCACCAATATCTCGTGTTGTGTTGATCTACATTATATTCTGCATAATTCTATTATTATATGTGTGGATCTTATGAAGTGGTATCAGATCTTCGATGTAGATCTTATGTTGTGAAGAAACTAAGTAATGAGTGTTCTTCAAATCATTGTACACTTGTCTCCATGCATGATCATCCAACCACCTATATGTGATCTTGGTAGGTGATAGCTCACCAAACTTGTTTCCAAATTTCACTGTGCTACTCTAATTCCATTCATGATCATAGTTGTACCTTCTCTATGTCCATACATAATAATTCCTCCTCTAATTACATGTTCCATATTCCATGCATTGTGCTACTCTATTGCGCTCTTTGAATTCCATGCATGTCCATAATAGTTCTTATTTGGTTTCCATGCATGGCCATAGTGATTGCTCCATTGATTCATTGTGCCATAATCCACTACACTGCTCTGATTCCACATATAGCCATAGTTTTTGCCCCAATGATTACATGTATAGCCAAAGTGATTGTTGCTATGACACTCCCTGACATAACTGCATGATTGTTGCCTCTCGTAATAATGTGTCTACATGCCCCAACCTTGGTATCATCTTCTAATAAATTGACCTTATCAACCTTTTCTTCAACCTCTTCCACCTTTTCATTTGTAGTGCCTTTGTCTCATGAGTAGATGAAGTGTTGTTCTATGCTTGTACGGTTTCTTCATATTTTTCTTTGTTTGAATCTTCCTAATGCTCTTCTTCACCATCTTCAACTTCATATACATGCTCTACATTGAGCTTTCATTGTTCTTCACTAAGTAGTATATCCTACAAAGTGATCTTCTTTATCTTATACCAAAACTTCATGAACTGCTTCGACATATTAATATTGATTGTACACAAAGTCTCTAACCAAGGATATCCAAGAACAATATCCCAACCATCCATATCCAAAACATAAAAATCTAAATGCAAAACATATTTGTCCATAGTGAGCTTCAAATCTTCAAAAACTTGAATCTTATTACCATCTACTTGAGCCTCCTTGATAGTCTTTGCTTGAACCTGTAGATGTTGGGCCACATCCATGTTGATGAAGTTATAATTGTTGCTAAACTTTATGGACACAATGACCTTCCTTTGAATGCATCCATGAAACTGAAATATTGAAGCATCTCTCTTTGGAGCTGAATTGTTCGAACCCTTGTCCTCCATCTCTCCTTCCTCATCATCGTCCTCTACCTCACTTTCTACATCATTTGTAGCCTCCTCATCATCATCATCATTATGTGCCTCTTCTTTTCCTTCGTCATTATCTGCATTCTCTTCCTCATTACCATCATCATCATTATTTTCTTCCTCTTCTTTTGCTTTTTCATCATCTTTTTCTTTTATATCGCATTAGACTAAGAAAATATGTTCCATTTCTTCCCACAAAACATTATATCGTCCTTTAACCAACTAAACCTACCAACACATTGCATCACCTTTGAAAGAAAGTGACAAAATTGATTTCCACGAATATGTATCAAAATAGCTCTCCTTTAAAAAGAGCCACCATTCTCTAGCATTAATATCATCCTCTCCATAGAAGATATTTAACTCCATGATCCACAAAAACTAATGTTTCAAGAACGCCAAATCTTAGAATAAAAAGTTGATCTAAATATCTCCTTTGACAAAACTTTGACCAGAAATTTTTGCCCTGAATTCGACTTGAAAACCAAAATTTCAAAGAATGTACCCCCACTAGATTTTGGCAAGTTTTCCAAAAATATAAAAAGATCAAAAAAAATCTTAAAATTGCAGCCTATAGGGTGAATTTATGAAAAACCCTAAACTTGCAATAACTCACTCAAAACTGATCACAGAACCCCAATTTTTTTTACTGCAACTTTCTTAAGTGATTTCACAACTTCAATAAAATAAATTGCACCAAATTTCTTGAAATTGCAGCTAATAGATCAAATTTAGGAAAAACACTAAAATAGCAATAACTCGCTCCAAAATGATCATAAATCCCCCAATTTTTTCCTCTAGCTTCCTTGAATAACGATCCAACTCCAATAAAAAAATTCTAGAAAAATTCGTAACAGGATGTGAGATATGGTAGATTCCTCAAACTTAGGACTTCGACCCACTTTTGCCCAAATTGAAGCTCTGATACTAATCGATAAGATCCACACATAATAAAAGAATTATGCAGAATATAATGTAGATCAACACAACACAAGATGTCGGTGGGCCAAGATGTCCAATTATGCAATATATTTACAAATAGAATAATACCCTTAAGGTAGGGCAACACCATACAATACTCCATAAGGAATAACTACACAATTCCACCTCGAGAGGAACACCTCCAATATCCTTCTAACAAATAGAAGACTCAACACTTGATATCTCTTACAATTATATTTATCTCCTTTATATAGACCTTTATTACAAATAATAGATGGGTACACACCTAATCCCAATGTAGTCTAATTCATTACCCAATTTAACTAATTCCACTCGTTACTCGTGACCAAATATATTTGACCCATACAACTAAGGGCAACGTGCCACATGTCGAGATCTCTATCAACCCATATACATTATCATATTATATTCCTAGGTACATTACAAATTGCCCTGCTCCCTCAACAACCCAAATGTTGTGCATACCTAATTACTCGACATTCCTTCTCTTAAGTGTGTCATGAGATTTTCAAACCTCCAATCCTGGTAATGGGCATACATCAATGCCCTCAATCTAATATGCTATGTTATTGATGTGTACTCAACATGTGCAACCACCCAAGAATTCAGAGATGATGGGATATCCACAATGTCTTTTGGCCTTGCAGGTTGTCATTCTTCCAAGTCCTCGTGTTGACCACTGTCATGTTCCTCTTCTTCCTCGTGGTCAGCCTCTTTGTCTTTTATCTTCTCTTCTTCCTCATCTCTCCTATCTTCATCGTCTTCTTCTTCTCCTCGTTTCCTTTCTTCTTCCTTGTCCATCTCTATCTCCACTTCTCTCTTATCATCATTGTCCTCTCGTACAACTACTTCTCCACATGTTTCCTCTTTGGCTTCTTCATTTGTGTCCTACATGCTATCCAAAATATCTTTCTTTGTAATCTTGGGCTTCTGCCTGGGACTAAAACTTATTTTCCTTTTGCGCGATTTCATCTATGCTTCTTTACTTTGTGAGTCACTTTATGTTGGAGATTGGTCTTCTCCCAAGTCATCTTCTTATGGCAACTTCTTCTCTATATTTTGCTTCTATGCATCCTTTTTCTCTCTATTGTCCTTGGCTTTCTCAATACCCAATTCACTTCCACTCTTTTTCGGGCTTGGATTTTTTTGGCAAAGTCAGTGTGTGTTTCGACACCATTTTCTCCTCATCCTTCCCTTTCTTTGCTCCTTTCTTTTCGTTGTCTGTCGATTCCTTCTCTAACTCCTTTTGCTCCTCTGCACACAGCTTCCCTTTCTTTGCCAGCTTGTCCTTCCATGGACTCTTTGTTTTTTGTGTCCTTCAACGGGAACTTATAACCCATGCACTCCTTTCGCTATCTAATGAGGAACCCAATTCCTCCTCCAAAATATTCATTTATTCCTTACTCCTCTCATGCTTTGTGCTTTGACCCTCCTTGTGCTTCTTTTTGCATGCTTCCTCCATCTTTGTCCGTGTGGCATCCTCATCAATCTCGATGCTCGTCAGTCTACTTGTTGGCTTCTTCTCTTGGCGCCTTCAACTTTGTATAGTCACTGTGCTTCATGGTGGTCTCAATACCGTGGCCTTTTCTACATATGTATGCATACTTTTTGAACACTATAACAAATTGTGGTGGATTGATCTTTTTCTCATCATCATCTGACTCCTCATCTTTTGAATATAGTGCCTTCACTGACCTATCAAATCTACACAACTGTATGATGGTGTGTTTGTCCACCTCCACATCTCTTGTAATCCATGATCTTTCAAATGCTGCCTCCACATAGCATGTAGTCACTGCATATGGTAGTTTCTCCCACTCCATTAGCTCTCCATTCTCATCCATATATCTAGAAAGGAATAACTTGTCAATACAACAAATTCCACAAACCCGTTATATGCTTGTGCCATCCCATGCAGTGTCCTCCACTCATCTCCAAATGCTTTCTTGACTATTTCATACCAACTTGCCATCATCTTCTTGTATGTGGTTGTGACATTTCCTTCACACATAAATCCCTCATACATCTCATGCCGCAATTCCTTCAATGGTAGCTTTATGAATGTAGGTTCCATCAGTATTCCCACTTTCTCTAGAAAAATCAACAACAGGGTATTACCAAACCTAAAAATTCCTCCTTTTGAGTGCACCTTACCCACTGCTTTGTTCATTCCTCTACCACATGGCGCGTGAGGTTATATTGTTTTTTGTCAACTCCCATTTGGTATGCTAAATATGCAATGTCTTTGGACCCTTTGTTTCCATCTAACAGCGGAGGAGAGCTTTGCACTAAGAAAACGTGCAGCCACCATTACTATGGAATTCCGTAAACCATCTAAAATTAGACCATAGCCTCCTCTATTCAAATTTAGCATATCCCAGACTAGCTCAACCTCGATTGCATTCGCCAAATCAGTGCACACAAATTCTCCTTCATTAGGAAGTCATATCATCTCATGTATCATTTCCATGCTAATCCGGATCCGTTTTCCCCCAAAACACATCCACCCCTTGTGGGTGCGCAAGAGCAACCACTTCACCACTTCATTTGGTTTGCCAAAATATAGAAGATCAATCAACCACAACACGCATGTAAGAAGCAACTTTTCCTTAGCAAATATCCCATGATATGTTTTGTGCAACTTAACCTCCAACGGGTTGGCATATTCATCCATGTGGTGGTTAAAATCCTCAATGGTGCATGTTCCTATGCATGTCACCAAATATTCGTTATTCTTAATTTCCTCTAGGTAACCCTAAAATTTTATCAATGTAAGGGGCTTTGATTTTGCATTGTTGCCTTCTTGGGCGCCCTCTTTTTGCCCACTTCCCTATCTATGGCTCATTCTTCTTTGGCAATTGTAATGTCCCCATTTTCGAGTTCACTTGCAACACAGTTAGAGCTGACTTGCTAGGTTGGTGACAACATAATCAGAGGAGTATTTCGATATCACCAAGGTGTTTGAGTGATCCAGTGAAGCTGTATGACACTTTTTGGAGAGATTTCAGACAACTTGTCCGTACTTACTATTTATAGTAAGTGCTTGCATGGCGATAATCTTTTTAGGTTCTTCTGAGTCTATTCTCTTTGGTCCTCGGAGAACATTGCTATTTATAGTGTCACTTTGGCGTTGTTTTGGTGACTTGGCAGTCAGTCGTTGGCTATCCCAGATGTTGCATTGAGCTCAGTGATATCAGATGGTTTGCGGTGATGTCTTTCCAGGTGATTTCGGACCTTGGGCTCGAACTTGCTATTTTTGGCAAATTAGGGTTTTTGTCCGTTTTGAGTATTTTAGTGTTGGAGATGGAGCGTCTCGTCGAGACCTTTCTGGCGAGCTATAGATCACTGAATTCCGAGTTCATTTGGGCCTCTATTTTAAAGTCCGTAAATTAATATTTTTATTTAAATATTGGACTTTGGGATTTAATTATTAAAGTCAAATAAAAAGTAAAGTGGCAAATATATCTTTTATCCCACATTGGCAAAAAAAATGTGTGAGCTCCTCCAAGAAAGAATAAAAGGATTTTAAGGGCCCATTGTTGAGCATCAAGGTATTTGATATTGGCATTTCATTGAGTTTATGGTGGAGCCTAGGGCTTCTACATTCGATCATTGAGACCGAAAGCTCTCTTTGGTTGGCAACTTTGAGGCTGTGAAACTATCCGCTGATATTGTTGCAAAATGGGAGGTGATATTTCAGTCATCTCATTGGAGCAAATTTACTAGCCAAGGGCCAAATTGAACGAGTTTGTTTAGGAGATCATTGCACATCTTCTTGGCATCGATTGGTGATCTTTACTTGGCATTTTGCATTGTGGAGGTGGTCTGATTTTAATTAGCAGCAATCTGAAAATTACCAATCAGAAAAACAAGGGCGCCATTGGATGGGACAAATTTGTTTGTGGAGGTCCAAGAAGGCAACGATTTCACTTCTCACCTAGGGCGCACCTCTCCTAGGGTCATGGCAACAATGTTTGGCATTTGAGGGAGGTGGAAAATGTTGGCATTTATTTTATTTTTAAATTGCTGGCCAGAACAGGGGCGACTTGCATAGGAGGTCGACTTAGCTTGAGTATTGATTGTTTGGCATCTCTATTGTGGTTTCCATCATCTACTATCAAGGGCGCATCATTCTAAATCAGGTTCCTTTATGTTTTTTTCATCATATCATTGCATATGGGTTGGTTTTGAGTTGCAGCTGTAGGTGCACTTCATATCAGCATTAGAATATTTCACATCATTGTAAATGCCAAGAGCCCTTGCCATGTTGTAATGTCTTTGTATTGAACATCATAATACAAGTTTGGAGTAATAAGTTGCTGGCCATTTGCCTTTGTAATTAAGCATATTCTTAGATTGTATTTTTTCATGTGAGTATGCATGCCAAATATTTGTGAAAATGCCTATTGGCTGAAGGTGGTTGTTTATATAGTGATTTGCATAATTCGTCAAGAGCATTTGCTTGCCAAGTGTTTGCATAAATGCCTAGTGGCTGTGGGTGTATATTGGCTACATTGAGATGCATGGAAAGTGTTTGTCTTAATGTCAACTAGTTGTACTAATTAAATACAATCACTTATATGTATGCCAAAGGACTGAAACAGCTAGTATATCATTTCTATAACAACCTTGCATTGTTAAAAGCATTCAATAACATCATTAACAGCCTATGAATTCAGAGAAGACAAATCAGAAAAATCATATCAGTCATAGATAGTTGCAAGACAAGTGTTTGACGAAATTCTTGAGTGGTCAGAACTGAAAATTAAAGGCCAAATTTGTAAGGGTCTTTACAGCAATGGCATGTCTTCTCAAATCTCAGTATTTCTTCTCAGTACCTTCTCAAATGCTACCTCCTCCTTCACCATCATGTCCAACTTTCCATCTCAATTCAACCTTCGATGCTTCTCCCCATGCATGTATGTTCATGGTATTCTCAATGCCGCTTTCACTTTCTCTGAACTTTCTATCAAATCTGCTAATTCCCACAAACACCCTCGTCACTTCTTAATTTTCACCTTGTGGCCTTAACCTTTAGTCCTCAAACCTTGTACTTTGAGCTTTATCCCTTTACAAATTTCTTCCTTCGAAACCGCTT
The DNA here is from genome assembly GCA_037957365.1 of Torreya grandis. Lineage (NCBI taxonomy): Eukaryota > Viridiplantae > Streptophyta > Pinopsida > Cupressales > Taxaceae > Torreya > Torreya grandis. The sequence continues at coordinate 2,484,678 of JARHVA010001769.1, forward strand.
ATTAGCTTCTCAATCCACTTTAAATTTCTTCTAAACTATTTTCCTACTCTCAGCTTTTCTTTATTTTCTTTGTCAAAGCTTTCTAATCCAGATAGCAACTTCTGCGAATGATTTTGCCGACTATGTTGACCCTTCTTTATTAGACACCTTGGCGTTAATTGCCACATCTACCCATGCTCCTCTGTTGAGCTGTCCTCCACTCGGCCCCAATGGTTACATTTTTATTTTCTCACGCACTTTTCCTTACCACCGAATCGTTCCATCCTGTATGCATGCATCCTTATGTACTTTCCTCTTGTGGCTGTAACACTCATCCTCCTTCGAGTGCTCTATTTCCACTCACTACTTTGTACGGTTTTAATACCTATGCAAACTTCGTTCCTTTGTGTGTGCATGCACACAAAACCTTCTATGCTTAAAAGCATTATTTTATTTAGAGCCGCTCTTTGTCACACAACCCATCTGGTCTTTCACTTCTTGTCTTCGTTGTGAATGTGCAAAAACTTCCAACACATCCTTTCTATCCAACAATCATTCTGACTTTGATTTTTCCTTTTGAAGACACTCAAGTATATACAAAGCAAACTTGCGCAAAACTATCCCTCCTAGGTACGTAGACATTTGGCACAAGAATCTCAAGTTCCCTATTGTTCAACTTGCCCGACTAGGTTTAAAGAATTGTCCATAGAGCACTACTTCCCAGGTACTTAGACATCTAGCATATGGTTCTTTTAAAAGACCCACCACTCGCCTTGCCCATCTGGATTTACAGAATAACCCTTGCTTAATCACACATAGCAAGGTACAAAAATTAGCAAAAACAAACTACAAAAAGCAAGTAGATTTTTGTATTACAATTTTCTCAAGCCAAGTGTCCTCCCAGTGCATTTTGAATGATTATATATTTATACACCCATCTAGTGGGTCATTTAGATGTGCATAGTCCCTATGAATGTTTCTGAAAAACGTGCAATGTCCTAATGCACAGATGCCCCCCTTTTTGGTATTGTTTCCCAAACTAAGCAATCATCCATGTAGATTAGAAATTGGTTTTTTTCTGGAACTAGTCTCTCCTTGGCTTTGCTTTTACCCTGATAATCTCCATGAAAAATATCCGTGTACTCTTCAATCAATCCCCTGATCCATACATTCATCCCATGATATCCAATTGGACCCTTTTTATTCCTTTTGGTTGACATGGCTTTTTCCTTTGTGCAGCTTCCAAGTCTTGTGCACTAATAGTCTTGTGATCTACTTGGTTGTAGTCTTTTCCCAAGCACCATTGGATCCTCAACTAGCTTGATACCATGGATACCCATAACCACGTGGGTAAAACCAACTCCACCCTGTGCATCGTCTTTTTGTCAGGACTATTGGGATACCCATACAAACTTACTCTGCCCTTGTTTTTTTGTACTCCTACTCCTTTGTGTGCACCACTTGTGCACTCACTACCTCTTCTCATATGCATTCATCCAAGTTTGATACTTCGTCCACCATGTCCTCAAAGTCCACCTCAGATATCTCGCTACTTTTTCTGATTGTTATGCAAAATACCCACTTAGTCACCCTATGGACCCACTTCATTGCCTTTCTTTGTATCACAAGTTCCTATCTGGTTGGCATGGCACTTGATGAGTCCACTTTGCACTGACCTTGTGTGCCACATTCGAACCCTTGCACAACTTTTGACAAATGACCTCAGATGGTTCCTCCATCCACCTATCATACGTAACACTCGTACTACCCAATATTGATGCCCCACTCCTCCAACTGAGTCTTCCATCGTCGTGCGGATCGATGTATTCCTTGTCCTACGGGGTTATATTATAGATATTGTTGATCTCTCCTTCAATATCAACACTTACCACTGTAATGTCCTCGAACTCAACCCAAGTCATGCAGCAGCCAAGGAATGATAAAAAACAGCCAAGAATAATAGAATGAAGTCAACCACCAAGGAAAACAAATCGCTGACAATCGCAGCAGTCAAGGGAGAACAATGCAGCATTCAACCCTTAATTAAATCGTCTTTGGGGTGTAGTGCCATCATTAAAGTAGTCATTCTTAATAATTAATTACATCCTTGTTGTTAATTAATTAATTCAACATTCATCAAATGAGTGGTTGCCACATTTGGAAAGGACACACCGTTTGATGAGAGGTTATAATGTATTTATATTCATTCGTTGAAGTGGAAGAAGGGATTCATTCAACTCATGTATTAAACATTCAATCGTGTACAAGCTTTACACTTCTTATTACACTTAAGGAGGAAATCCCTTAATTGTAAAATTGGTTGCAAGGATGGAAACCCTTGTCATCACAACCCAAGGACAAAAACCCTTGAGGCTTATATTGTATTATTTGAGATCTGACAATTCTGTAATAAATCTTCAATAAAATTAATAAATTATCATTTCAAAGTACAAGATATATATTTATTTTAAACGAAATTTTCAAGGAAACCAATTTTCCATATAATATTCCCATTTGAAATAATACAATGGTATCAGAGCTCTTCATCCTACCAACCTGTGAAACATAAACTTCACGCAAGGCGACAATGAAGAAATATCTTATTATTTGAAAAATAAAAATAAGGGTTCCAGTCAGCAAAGAGAAGAAACAAAAAGGGAAGAAAGGACAAATTGAAGAGAGGAACGGAGATGATGAACGGATAGATAGGCTTATCCAAGGTCATGAACAACTGCCTAATACAATTACTCAATTAGCTCTCGCAATGCAATCTATGCCAAATCATAGATATCAAAATGATGAAAATGGTCATTCTAATACTAGTCATGATCAAATCTTACACAAATCAACTATGAGTTCTTCAAATAGACCTTTTCAGCCCAAATTTATTTCAAGAGTGGAATCAAGTATGGAAGAATCCCAAACTTCATTTGGAGATGACCTTACAGCTGATTTCGAAGAATATCGAGCCCTTTCAAATGATTTACGAAGGGGAATATTGCTCACAAAGTTCATAGAAATGAAAAGAAATCGTAATGGCACTAGAACGGAGCGTAAACACCAAAATAATCAAAAAGATCTTTAGCATGCATTGGATAAATTAACTTTGTTGACTTTTGATGGCTCTAAAAAATGCACGGCTCGAGCGTGGATCCAAAAATTAGATACATACTTATCTCTCTGACCTATGATGGAAGAAGAAGCAATAAAATTCACAACCCTTCATCTTGAAAGAATAGCTCATGAATGGTGGTACCATGGATGGATTACATAGGCGCATGATCGAATTAAATCATATAACGAATTTACTAAGAGGTTGATAGAAAGATTCGATAGAATTGACCCCAAAATTCATTTCTGGGAATTGTTATTATTAAAACAAAGTAGCAATGTGGAAGACTGTGGCAGAAATTCAGAGGCTTGTTGTGATGGTTCCAGACAATACTGAAAGGAGGCTCATAGTATTGTTCATGGAAGGATTGATTGAGCCACTCAAGGGTTAAGTCAAATCTTTTAATCCTCCCTATCTCCAAGAAACAATTAAAAAAACATTAGATTTAGAGACATCAACACCAAGGAAAAAAATTGTGCCATTTATACAACCAAGAATAACTAATAATGGACAGCCACGAACCATGCCTTCAGGATAGCAAGGGACAACACCCTATAGCCAACAAAGAAAACCATTCCAATCAGGAGGATTCCAACCAAGAGACCCACCTAAAATGGGTAAAGAAACAAAAACAAGAAATGAGCTAACGAGGAAAAACCTATGCTTCACTTGTAAGGACCCTTGGGTACCAGGTCACAGTTGTTTGGGAACGGGACAAGTCCATTACATCAAAGTTGTTTAAACTGATGAACCCGACGAAGACGAGGTCATAGATGAAAAAACAATACATGAATCAAAAGAAGGGGAAAAGACATTGGAGGGAACCTTTGCAACTTTATCAGGAGCTCCGAGATACCATCCCTTTAGAGTAAGGGAGTCTACAAGGGCAAAAAATCACCGTATTAATACATAGTGGGGCGACCCACAATTTCATGGACAAAGGATTGGTAACAAAGATGGGTTTAAAAACAGAAGAATTTCAAGGTTTTCAAGTCACAATTGCTGATGGATTTACCATTCCATGCACTCGAAGAATTTCACTACTCCATCTCACGTTGGGGAGACATCAAATAAACGACAATTTCTATGTAGTAGGCATTGGCAAAACAAATTTGGTACTAGGTTGTAACAATCCTTGCCAAATCTGCCCTTAATTGTCTCAATTTGCTGCCTTGTAATTTTTTTCAAACACTTTGTATTCAAAGTGCTTCTTGCTGGTTTTTGTCACAGTTTGATGATTTGTATGAATGACGATGGATTAAAGCTTCAAGTGTTTATAGAACAATGCAAGAATGACAATGCTAAGTTCTAGATGCAAGAATGACTTCTTTTTTGTTCTTTTCAATGCAATTAGATGAATTCACAAAGCAAACTAATCACCTACAGCCAATGAACATTTAGTCGAACAGTTGGCATGCAACCTACTATCTCAATTCAAATGCTCAAAAGATAACTATAAATGACCAGCAACTTGTGATTCTTATTTGTATTGATGATTTGTTACAATGCTCCACTAGACTAGCCAAGACTCTTGGCATAAACAAGAATTACAATTATATGGTATGCTGGTATGATAGATGCACACCTACAGTTGCAAATATAAGCTATACTAAAGGATGAATTGTATGCAATGAAATCTGGTTGGATTGAGGCGCCCTTGAGAATAGATGAAAGAGCAAGCAATTTCCAAGTGAAAGGATGATCTCCCAAGCCAAATCGAATTTTCCAAGCCAGTCGCCCCTATTCTGGTCTGATCTCAAATTTAAAATAATATGCAATGAGTATGCGTTGTCTCAAGCATCTAATATCATCTACATGCTCCAAGGAAGTGGGCGCACCAAGCCAAGCAAAGAATCCATGCAATTAGAACCCCCACAAGCAAAAACGTCCCTCCTAATGGCATCCTTCCTTGACTGTAAATATCTGATTTTTATATCAGATTTCTCTACAATGCAATCCGCTCTCTTAACCAAGGAAAATCAATGCCAAGCTATATAGAAACCAACACTAAAAGATAGCTATGCAACCTCCACAAACTCACCAAATCGATTTCTCCAGAATTGGCCAATGGCCACAAATTTTGCTCCAATTGAGATGACTGAAATATCACCTCCAAAATGCAACCCTTCAAGAGATATTTCACTCCCTCAGTTATGCTATCAATGGGAGTTATCGTTCCCAAAGACAAATTGATTCACTGCAAAAAAATCTAGGCTCCACAAGCATGCCACAACAAAGACAACATCAAATCTGGATGATTCATAATGGCAGCCCACACCTCCCTTTATACTTTTTTTTTCTTTCCTTCATTTGGGAAGCTTCTAGAAACATCATAATATTTTATTATTATTTTTCGCTTTTAATATATTATATTTGCACTTTGATATAAAATAATGAATTATAGCATAAAGTACAAATATAACATCATTTTGTAACATGAGGTTTCTAAAAATAGAAGCATTCTAATAAATCATTAGAAAACCTCCAGAATATGTCAAAACTTCTCCAAAGAAACCAACTTCCATTGGGGCAACTGTGGAGAAGACCCTCTAACCATGCTGTATGAGCCTACGAGGGCCACTAATAGGCTAATCATGCCGAAAGTACAATGTCTAACTAGAAGGGAACATTACAATCTGCCCCTCCTAAAATTGCTTGTCCCCAAGCAATCTCAAATCTGGATGATGTAAAATCTCCTCACTCTCCCAAGTAGCATCCTCAACTGGCAAGTCCCTCCATTTAATTAAGCATTCCCTGATGACGCGTCTCCACAAAGTCCTCTCTCGAACATCCAAGATGGCCTCGGGCACCAATATCAATTTTCCCTCATCATCCAAGGGTGACAAAGTCATGGAAGGAACCACACGATGTCCTAACGCCTCCCTGAGGCGTGACACATGGAAGACATTGTGTACTTTGTTGTCGACTGGCAACTCCAACTCATAAGCCACCTCGCCCACTCTCCTGATAATCCGGAAAGGCCCATAATAACGTGGCTTAAGCTTCTCGGCTCCGCTTTTCTTAATAGAAGACCGTCTGTGTGGCTATAACATCAAATACACCATATCACCAACCTCAAACGAGCGTTCAACTCGCTTCTGATCTGCATACTGCTTTTGTTGGTTCTGGACCTTCTGTATGTTTTCCCGCAATGGTCTCATAATGTCCTGGTTCTCCTGTAATAGATCACCAACACTAGGCACTCGGCTATCTCCAAATAACAAATCCAGAAAGCTCAACGCATTATACCCATATAGTGCCATGAATGGTGTCATCTTAATGAAAAGATGGTAAGTGGTATTGTAACAATACTAACATAAATATAACCACTTAACCCAACCCTTTTGTTGCCCTGCTATGTAGTTCCTGAGATAGCCTTCCACCCATTTATTCACAATCTCCATCTGCCCATCGGTCTGCGGGTGGTAACTAGTACTCGGAGTGAGTTCTATCCCACACAGCTTGAATAGTTCCTGCCAAAAATGACTCATAAACCGGTTGTCTCTGTCACTGACTATGCTCCGAGGTAACCCATGCAGCCTAAATACCTCATGGAAGAACAATTCTGCCACCTACGTAGCTGAGATCGTAGTCAAACGATCCACAACCACATATGTGCAATCCCGTCCCTGATCTCTGGTTAATCCAGTAATGAAATCCATAGATAAACATTCCCACTTCCTATCAGGAATCGGAAGTTTCTGAAGTAAACCTGTTGAATATGTGTGTCCCTGTTTATTTTGCTGACAAACAGGGCACTCTCTGACATATCGTAGAACACCTGATTTGAGGCCCTTCCAAGTGAACCTCTCGAATCTGCTTGTAAATCTTGAAATACCCGAGATGACCTACCATGGGTGTATCATGAGAGGTCCTCAAAATAATGTTCATCTCCGATCCTGAGGTCAAATAGATCCTTCCTTTGTAAATGACAAAATCATTTACAACTGTATATTTGGCATCCTTTACTGACCCCTCAACAATACCTGCAGCCCAACTATCCTTGGCATACTCTGCCACTATCAAGATTTGCTAATCATCTGCTATCCCAGTCATAAAACTCAAGTGTGGACGTCAAGATAAAGCATCAGCAACCACATTCTATGTCCCCTTAATAGAGATGTCAAAATCATATGATTGCAGCTTGCTGACCCATTTTTGCTGCCAATCATTAAGATCTCTTTGTCCAATGAAATGCCTCAAACTGTTATGGTTTGTTTTCACCACAAACTTGATGCCTACCAAATATTGCCTAAATTTGACCAATGCATGCATGATGGCCAACATCTCCTTGTCATATATGTTGTACCCTCTCTCTGGACCACGAAGCTTCTGACTCTCAAAAGCAATCGTATGTTTGTCCTACATAAGGACTGCACCTATCCCCTCACCTGATGCATCACACTGTAACTCAAAGGGTTTGGAGAAATCCGGCAATGCAAGAACTGGACAAGAAGTCATAATTAGTTTGAACATCTCAAAATAATCTTGTGTCTCAGGAGTCCAAACAAATGCCCCTTCCTTCGTCAAATCAGTGAGTGATGCCGCATGCCGTGAATATCCATTAACAAACATGCGGTAGAAACCACACAATCCCAAAAATCCTCTAAACTGAGTAAGGTTCTTTGGAGTAGGCCATTCAACAATCGCATCTGATGGCACCTGAAAGCCGTCTTCTCTATGTCCTGCTCCCTGACACGAATCTGATGATACCCCGACCTCAAGTCAATTTTGGAAAAGTAGCAGGCACCATGTAACTCATCAATTATAGGGATGAGGTAATGGCTCTTGATTGTTCTTTTATTTAGGAGCCTATAATCGATACACATCTGGAATGTACCATCCTTTTTCTTGACCAAGACTACTGATAATGGAAAAGGTGACTTGGTCTAATGTGTCCCATGGCCAGCAACTCCTTAATAGTTTTCTCTATTTCATCCTTCATCCTCTTGGAGTGCCCATATGGGGTGACCATCACAGGCTTAGCGCCCTCCAACTCAATGATATACTCAATCCCTCTGTCTGGTGGTCTTCCTGGTGGAATATCACTAAATACCTGTGCTTAATTCTTAACTCCTGAATGTCTGGATGGTAAACTAGCTTCTACTGCTCACCCTGTGTAGGCATCAAAACACACTCAGCGGCCCACTCAACCATGTCATGCCTCATAAGTCTCTCCATCCTCCTAAAAGAAATCATCATGAAAGTGGAATCTCGAATAGCCTTGAGGACATGAGTTTTTCCATCTACCTGGAATGTCATTTCCATCTCTCTGAGACCCAAGGTGAATTTCCCTATGTCATGTAACCATCTCATGCCAAGTACCATATCTGTATCACCCATATTCACCACATAGAATTTGGTCTTGAACTCATAGTTGTTCAAACGCATACGCAAATCTGATATCCTTCTTTCGCACTTGAGGGTATAACCATCTGCCACCTTAACTCTTATTCCCTCAAATTCCTCTATCCTAATTCCATGCCTCTCAACCAATCGGGCATCAATAAAATTATGAGTTGCCCCTGTGTCAAAAAGAGTGATAATCTTTTGCCCTACTAGAACTCCACGCATTCTAAATGATCCCTCCTGTTGGATGCTAGTGATGTGCGCATCACGTTGCCTCGTTGCCCCTTCATACTCTCCTCTTTCATGCTTATCTTCCTCGTGCTCCGTCCCTGAACCCTGAAGATCAGATTGCTGATCCGATTTCTCCGACTCAGAGTCCTCATAATATGCCCACATCACTCTATTAGCTTTTCCTTTAGGTCTTAAGGGACAATCATGGTTTGCATCATAGGGCCCCTTACAGTAGAAACATAACTTCTTGCGCAAATCATTAAGTGTATCCCTATCTAAAGGTGTTGATGATTTGCCCTTAAAATATGCTTTGTTCTTTTTTTTAAAGAAAGATTTATTGCCTCAATATGAAGAAGATCCCTTTGATGAGTACTTGCTTTGTGGGGCTGCAAGTTCCATTATCCTAGCCTTCTTCATTGCCTCCTGAAGTGTGGGCGGATCAAATGCTTTAATCCATCCTCGCATAGGCTCCAATAACCCTCAATGAATAGCACCACCAATCGTCTCTCTGAGATGTTGGGCACCATTACTGATAGTTTCTGGAAGTCTCCAATATAGCTTTCCAAACTACCAACTTGTTTGAGCTGAGCCAAATCCCTTAAGTATGATTCTAGATCCTGTTGACATATCTTCCACAAATCAGATTTTCTCTTGCCACCAGAAAATTTTCTACGGACTCACTCAGAAAATTCTCTACGGAATCACTCAGGAAATTTCTACGGACTCTCCCACCACTTAGAAGAAATTCGGAAAAGTTGCAAAAGGCAAGAAAAAGTCCATTTCGAGAATTCCGAAGGACAAGGTACCCTTCGGAAGGGACACGATATTCCCGAAGGGCACCTACCCTTCGAGCAGGAGGAAAACCAAATTCAAGGACCTTTGCAGAAAGCCCGGGTGCCCTCCAATTCTTCCGAAGGGCACTGGCGGAGGACACTTGGTCGGTGGCTGAAGGACACTTGGTCGGTGCCAAAGGGTACTTATCTCGCCGAAGGGCACATTGAAATAAAGAGCAAAGGCAAAGACATATCTTTCGGACTTTTTGTCCGAAGGAATTCCTTCGGACAAAAAGTCCGAAGGAATTCGGAAGGGGCAGGAGACAAGTCCGAAAACAAGACCAAGAGAAAAGACAAGATAAAGCTATGTCAAAAGAAAATGAATTCTTTCGGACTTTTTGTCCAAAGGAATTCCTTCGGACAAAAAGCCCGAAGAAATTCGGAAAAGCTTGCACAGATATAAATCCGAAGAAAAACAAGACCAAGACAAAAGACAAGGCAAAACAAAGGAAATGAATTCTTTCGAACTTTTTGTCCGAAGGAATTTGGAAGCCGACAGAACAAAACGGCTGCGGGAATAAGCCCGAAGAAATTCAACCAAAGGAAATACGACAGTTTCCGGTGACGTCCCGCAGGCCATCAAATTTTTCCTGCAGGAAGTAATCGTTGAGACTAAGGAGATAGTAGGAAATCCGAAATAAATGGAGGCCGACTGTGCAAAAGAGAATAGAAAACAGATACTCCGACAAAGGAGTTGAATACAAAATCCTGCCAGGAATAGACACGATCAGAATTAGAACCAAATACATGCAAGCAAGGGCTATTTTCAAACATAAGAGCTATTTTCGAATAAACGGTCAAAGTTTCAGTTGACTGATTATTAAAGCCCTGTTCGTCTCCATGCATCCGAAAGTCTAACTCAGCTTCAGCAGGAGTTCCGAGTTCAAACGAGGAGTTGACTATTCCAGATTTAGAGTTGACTAATTGATCAAACGCCGCATCCACTAGAAGATTTCCATGCAAAAAGAGGTGGACGGCTCATGACAAAGATAACTTCGCTTCATCAAACGAAGAAAATTCATGTAAGGACAAAAGGGAAAATATATTTTATTGAAAGGCCAAGTAAAGCCCTGAGTTAAAAAAAGTGAATCTTTCTCTTCAAGTTCTATGCCAATCTTTGGCTTTTTGTAATTCTCTCTATAAATTGGCTTTGAGCCTTGATTAAAAATCATCCAATCTCTCTTGATTAGACCAGACTCTGCCATTGGTGAGTTGTGTAACCTCTTCGATCAATAAGGATTGTACTTTTAGATTTCAAGCCTGGCATAGTGTATATTTTTTCAGCAATTTGCATAAGTGGTAGAGTTCTCTCCCTTCCCAAATTCTGTTTCATACCTAGTTGCTATATTGTCCTTGTGCAGGTCATGTTAAAGTGTTCTTTATTGTCTTTTGCTGAGACTGTAAGTGGATGTTAGGCAGCTGCAAAGTGTCTTTTATCAGACCTCTCTCCACCATTTTCCCTCAGGTTTTAGTCATTGGATCGAACCTCTGCATAAAATACTTATGCATAAGTGATTAATTGAAGTCTAAGGTCTTCCTTCTTTCTTGTTCGTTCACTGTTCAAGGTTCCAAGCTGAGTAGGATCATAATTCTGGTGTATCACCCCCTTTTAGGTAGGATTTCCCCTTTAAGTTTTCTTTCTCCCTTTTCTAGGGTAGTCAGCAGCGTAAAGTAGGAATCTTCATTGATACATCATACAGGAACCAGCTTTCTCTGGAGGTTCTTCTCACTACTGAGGCACCCACCCTCGTGAGAAGATCCCATTGTTTCAGCTGGATAGAGGACTGGCCATTTTGCGCACGTCCTCGAATTAGGGCGCAGCTCCAGGTTGACAACAGTTTTTGGCACGCCCGGTGGGACACATTTTACCTGGTTTTAATGAAATCGCAGTTACAGCAGTGTTCTTCAAAAAGTATTCGATGACTCCAAGCTCAAGCAATTGCTTCTAACAGTTCAGGACACCTTCCATGTAAGTCTATTGTTATTATTGCGAATGAATTTTGATGGCTATGTATGGAGAGAATTCTTATGCTATGTTTCCTTATCAGCTCAATGATGGATCATACCAGCCTGGTCATGATATATATGAGCCTAATCAGCCTTATCAAGGTTATTATCAAAGCTATGTTGAGCCTTATCAAGTTTCTCATGATCCTTATTATCAAGAGCATGACTCTTACTTTCCTTGTGAGCCATATCAGTCTCAGGGCCGGATTTCATCTTCCCCATATGGCTATGATGTTGCATATGAGCAGTATCGCCTTCAAAAAATGAATGAAATAGAGCTCAGAAATCTAGCATACGCAAGAAATGTTTGTTCTAACTCTCAGTATGAGGAAGTGAATGGTCTATTTCAAAATGTGTCCAATGATCCAGAAGAGATAAATGGACTATGTATTCTTGCATTGGAAAAGATGGAGGCTTGGGAAAAACAGAAAATCGAGTTAAACCAATTGTCTACAAAAGGCTATGGTGCTTCTTATTCTCATGAAGTTCTTAAACATCCCCAGTATGCGCCAAGGGAGCTTCCTAGTTGGAGTCAAAAGCCTATTCAGGAGCCTATTCAAGTGACTATTTATGAGACTAAACCTTCTTATAGTCCCCTTCCCTCACCAATCATTCCTCAATCTCAGGTTATCCAGGAAGACAAGCAGGTTTAAGACTTTGATGAGGTAATGGCCAAATGGAAGGAACAGAATACAGAGGTCTTTAAGAGTTTCTCTTTCCCTCCCCTCCAAAACTCCCTAAATAATTCCATTGCCCTCAAAATTCCAAGATCTGATCATGATCAACCTCCCATGCTTCATTTTCCCTCTCAAATAAATGAATTTCATCACCCTCCCGCCATCACCCTTGCTCAAGAGGATCCTGTCCTTTGGAGGATTGAGAAGGAGGTTACATCTACAGGACAAGTTCTTGCAGAATGTATAGAGGATGCTTCAGCAGTGTCTAAAGAAGAATTTCCTATTGACACTTCTCTTGAGGTTGTGATTGAGCATCCAGTTATAGCTGAGAGTGGGAAGACTGATCTTGATGTAGATGAACTCCAAGAGGCGCTGGTACAAATTGAAGTCATACATGAGTTACAGGTATCTCCTATTGAGAAGGATCCAGATAGCGTGACAGCTGATTCAGTTCAAATAGATCAAAGTGAGGAACAAAAAGATGATTGGCAGCTATACCTGAATCTCTAAAAGAGATTGAAGAGCTTTGTATGGATATGGTGGCTATTAAAGAGCATGTTTATGAGAAATTTGATCAAGAATCACCTATTCAAGATCCCAGTACAGATTGGGCTGCATATTCAAAGCTCCTTGAAGAGCTGGATGAACTCGCAGCAGTCAATAAGGACATGGTCACTCAAGAACCGTGCATAAATGGGATATCACTTGACAAGGTGGTAGAAAACAAGCAATCTGAAAACAATCAGGAAATACTTGGTGAGTTTGTCTTTGTTGGTGACTGGTTTGTTGTTGATGACCCATTTGAGAAGATGCTAATACAGTTGGTCGACAAAGCAAATGCCTCATCTGAGGTTATGACTAAGAAACACCCTGCTTTGCAAATTGTACCATCTCTCGAAAGGAGCGAGTTCAAGAATTTTCCATTTGATCTAGGCGGATCGTGCCTTATCATGGTTAGCTAGGTTATTTTAGTTGTTTCTACTTTCCTCCAAGTGATGTTCAAGCACAGTAGTTTGCTTCAGTTTTGTTCAATAAATGTTTATTTGCACATTTGCATTTTAGTTAGTTTTACGCTTTCATGTGTTTCCCTTCTTATTTTGAAGGAAGTTACTATAGCCAAGATCAAAGTAGATTTTCAATCAGAAATCAGATTCACCATCTGGGAATTCGAATAACGTCTATACATGGTATGAGTTCTCAAGCATAGCAGGCATGCTTCCCAGTTGAGTCGCCAGAATGTTGACAAATCTTTCACAAATCAGATTTTCTCTTGCCACCAAAAAATTTTTTACGGACTCACTCAGAAAATTCTCTACGGACTCACTCAGGAAATTTCTATGGACTCTCTCGACACTTAGAAGAAATTCAGAAAAGTTGCAAAAGGCAAGAAAAAGTTCATTTCGAGAATTTCGAAGGACAGGGTACCCTTCGAAAGGGACACTTACGATATTCCCGAAGGGCACCTACCCTTCAGACAGGTGGAAGACCAAATTCAGGGACCTTTGCAGAAAGCCCGGGTGCCCTCCAATTCCTCCGAAGGGCACTGGCAGAGGACACTTGGTCGGTGGCTGAAGGACACTTGGTCGGTGCCAAAGGGTACTTATCTCACCGAATGGCACATTGAAATAAAGAGCAAAGGCAAAGACATATCCTTCGGACTTTTTGTCTGAAATAAATCCGGAAGGTGCAGGAGACAAGTCCGAAAACAAGACCAAGAGAAAAGACAAGATAAAGCTAAGTCAAAAGAAAATGAATTCTTTCGGACTTTTTGTCCGAAGGAACTCCTTCGGACAAAAAGTCCGAAGAAATTCGGAAAAGCTTGCACAATTATAAATCCAAAGAAAAACAAGACCAAGACAAAAGACAAGGAAAAACAAAGGAAATGAATTCTTTCGGACTTTTTGTCCGAAGGAATCGGCTATATTTCTTCGGGCTTATTCCCACGGCCTGTTTGTTCTGTCGGCTTCCGAATTTCTTCGGACTTTTTGTCCGAAGGAATTCAGAAGCCGACAGAACAAAAAGAGCGCGGGAATAAGCCCGAAGAAATTCAGTCGAAGGAAATACGACAGTTTCCGGTGACGTCTCACAGGCCGTCAAATTTTTCCTGCAGGAAGTAACCATTGAGACTAAGGAGATAGCAGGAAATCCGGAATAAATGGAGACCAACTGTGCAAAAGAGAATAGAAAACAGATAATCCGACGAAGGAGTTGAATACAGAATCCTGCCAGGAATAGACACGATCAGAATTAGAACCAAATACATGCAAGCAAGGGCTATTTTCAAACATAAGAGCTATTTTCGAATAAACGGTCAAAGTTTCAGTTGACTGATTATTAAAATCATGTTCGTCTCCATGCATCCAAAAGTCTAACTCAGCTTCAGCAGGAGTTCCGAGTTCGAACGAGGAGTTGACTATTCCAGATTTAGAGTTGACTAATTGATCAAACGCTGCATCCACTAGAAGATTTCCATGCAAAAGAAGGTGGACGGCTCATGACAAAGATAATTTCGCTTCATCAATCGAAGAAAATTCATGTAAGGACAAAAGGGAAAATATATTTTATTGAAAGGCCAAGTAAAGCCTTGAGTTAAAAAAAGTGAATCTTTCTCTTCAAGTTCTATGCCAATCTTTGGCTTTTTGTAATTCTCTCTATAAATTGGCTTTGAGCCTTGATTAAAAATCATCCAATCTCTCTTGATTAGACCAGACTCGGTCATTGGTGAGTTGTGTAACCTCTTCGATCAATAAGGACTGTACTTTCAGATTTCAAGCATGGCATAGTGTATATTTCTTCAGCAATTTGCATAAGTGGTAGAATTCTCTCCCTTTCCAAATTTTGTTTCGTACCTAGTTGCTATATTGTCCTTGTGCAGGGCATGTTAAAGTGTTCTTTATTGTCTTTTGCTGAGACTGTAAGTGGATGTTAGGCAGCTGCAAAGTGTCTTTTATCAAACCTCTCTCCACCATTTTCCCTCAAGTTTTAGTCATTGGATCGAACCTCTGCATGAAATACTTATGCATAAGTGATTAATTGAAGTCTAAGGTCTTCCTTCTCTCTTGTTCGTTCAGTGTTCAAGGTTCCAAGCTGAGTAGGATCATAATTCTGGTGTATCACCCCCTTTTAGGTAGGATTTCCCCTTTAAGTTTTCTTTCTCCCTTTTCCACGGTAGTCAGCAGCGTAGAGTAGAAATCTTCATTGATACATCATACAGGAACCAGCGTTCTCTGGAGTTTCTTCTCACTATTGAGGCACCCACCCTCGTGAGAAGATCCCATTGTTTCAGCTAGATAGAGGATTGGCCGTTTCGCGCACGTCCTCAAATCAGGGCGCAACCCCAAATTTACAATAGATCCTTCCTATCGAAACGCTCAGTGTTTCCACAAACTCCTAGTAAGATGTGATCTGACTGTGTTGCAATGTAACTAATCCATGATACCACCATTCGTGTGTTGCTCCATCCAGATGCAAAGTGGCATATTTGATAGCTTCCTCTTCTGTCATGGGTCGAAAAGCCAAGAAGGTATCCAAATTTTGAATCCATGATTGTGCCATAGTCTTGTCACTGCCATCAAACATGGGTATTGTAAGCTTATTAGTAGCGTGCTTGAGTTCCTTATTCTGATTCCTAGGTCTTCTCTCCTGTCGAGACCTATAGTAATCCATCATTAACTGTACAAACCGATCAAAATGCATAAGCTCTTGTGCTTTAGGTGTCAATTGTTGCCATTCATCATGGGCAGCCATGTATGCATCAGCATAGGTTGGATTCTCAACCTCTTCAATATTCTCCTCAATTGGTTCGTTTCTCATGAATGTGGGCCGAGTAGGCCTATCTACATTGCGGGAGGGTGCCCTCTGCACTCTTTGGGACCCAGCTACATTCCTATCATCTTCCTGGCCCTGAGGCTGTCTTCTAGGTATATTCAAATGCTGCAAAGTATTTGCCAATTGCTGTAAGGCCCCAGCAACCTGCTACTAACCAACTCGTAAATCTCTCAAAGTGTCTCTCACTTCTCTGTCACCATTTCTATCATTGTCTCTTCTCTCATCTCTGTGTGGACCCACATCTGCTCTGTCACCCATTTCAGGCAAAGGTACCTATGTAAATGGATTTTCTTCTTGCCAATTCCCTTCGTATTCTGCTCTTCTGCGGGTATAGTACCTGTGATGACCTCTTATGTGATATTTTAACCCTCCAAGATGGCAAGCTCAGGGTTTTGATACCACTGTAACAATCTTTGCCCAATCTGCCCTTAATTGTCTCAATTTGCTGCCTTGTAATTTTTTTCAAACACTTTGTATGCAAAGTGCTTCTTGCTGGTTTTTGTCACAATTTGATAATTTGTTTGAATGACGATGGATTAAAGCTTCAAGTGTTTATAGAACAATGCAAGAATGACAATGCTAAGTTCTAAATGCAAGAATGACTTTTTTTTATTCTTTTCTATGCAATTAGATGAATTCACAAAGCAAACTAATCACCTATAGACAATGGACATTTAGTCGAACAATTGGCATGCAACCTACCATCTCAATTCAAATGCTCAAAAGATAACTATAAATGACCATCAACTTGTGATTCTTATTTGTATTGATGATTTGTTAGTATGCTCCACTAGACTAGCCAAGACTCTAGGAATAAATAAAAATTACAATTATATGGTATGTTGGTATGATAGATGCACACCTACAACTGCAAATATAAACTATACTAAAGGATGAATTGTATGCAATGAAATCTGGTTGGATTGAGGCACCCTTGAGAATAGATGAAACAGCAAGCAATTTCCAAGTGAAATGACGAACTCCCAAACCAAATTGAATTTTTTAAGCCAACCACCCATGTTTTGGCCTGATCTCAAATTTAAAATAATATGCAATGAGTATGCGTTGTCTCAAGCATCTAATATCATCTCCATGCTCCAAGGAAGTGGGTACACCAAGCCAAGCAAAGAATCGATGGAAATTGGAACCCTGACAAGCAAAAACGTCCCTCCTAATGGCATCCTTCCTTGACTGTAAATATCTGATTTTCATATCAAATTTCTCTATAATGTAATTTGCTCTCTTAACCAAGGAAAATCGATGCCAAGCTATATAGAAACCTACATCAAATGATAGCTATGCAACCTCCACAAATTCACCAAATCGATTTCTCCAAAATTGGCCAATGGCCACAAATTTTGCTCCAATTGAGATGACTAAAATATCACCTCCAAAATGCAACACTTGAAGAGATATTTCACTCCCTCAGTTATGTTATCAATGGGAGTTATCGTTCCCAAAAACAAATTGATTCACTGCAGAAAACTCTAGGCTCCACAAGCATACCACAACAAAGACAACATCAAATCTGGATCATTCATAATGGCAGCCCACACCTCCCTTTATACTTATTTTTTTCGTTCGTTCATTTGGGAAGCTTCTAGAAACATCATAATATTTTATTATTATTTTTCCCTTTTAATATATTATAGTTGCACTTTAATATAAAATAATGAATTATAACATAAAGTACAAATATAACATCATTTTGTAACATGAGGTTTATAAAAATGAAAACATTCTAATAAATCATTAGAAAACCTCCAGAATATGTCGAAACTTCTCCAAATAAACCAACTGCCATTTGGGTAACTACGGAGAAGACCCTCTAACCATGTCGTATTAGCCTGCGAGGGCCACTGATAGGCTAATCATGCCGAAAGTACAATGTCTAGCTAGAAGGGAACATTACATATGTGTACAATGGCTACATTCCTTGGGGGAATTTACCCGAAACTATATAACCATGGAATTAAAATTTAAAATAGATAGGAAGGAAATTGTTCTTCAAGGTATGGCTAATGGAGCCCCCCAAGTGGTTACAACCAAGAGGATGGAAAGGACATTCAGGAAAGACCAAGTTTCATAGGCAACACAATGTTTTGTGAGTTCTACAAAATTGGAACCGTAGAGACATCATGAAGATACTAAGCCCATAATTTATAAACATGCCAAGGTTTTTGAGAATATCCCACATGAGTTGCCACCAAGTAGAGGGTTTCAAATATTATTGAGTTAGAAATCAGTACCAAGCCAATAATAATTACACCTTACCGCCACGCCAGAATCTATAACAATGCTATTGAAAAAGCTATCAAAGAATTGTTGGAGATGGGGCATATTAGGCCAAGTTCAAGTCCTTTCGCCTCGTTCGTGGTCCTAGTCAAGAAGAAAGATGGCACATTAAGAATGTGCATAGACTACAATCAATTGAACAAAAAGACTATTAAGAATAGATATCTGATACCAATGATTGCTGAATCAATCGATGAGCTTCATGGAGCTAGTTTCTTTTCCAAAATTGATTTAAAATTAGGATACCATCAAATACGAATGCGAGACGAAGATGTTCAAAAAATGACATTCAAATGTCATTATGGGCATTTAGAGTTTTTGGTCATGCCTTTCGGATTGACCAACACTCCAACCACCTTTCAGTCTTATATGAATCATATATTCGGTAAACATTTGAGAAAATTTGTGTTGGTTCTCTTCAATGATATATTGATATATAGTACGTCATGGGAGGAATACTTGAAACATTTAGACATAGTACTGGAAAAAAGGTTTCAACATATTATTGATTTAGAAACCGGTACCAAGCCAACAATAATTACAACTTACCGCCACCCCATAATCTATAACAATGAGATTGAAAAAGCTATCAAAGAATTGTTGGAGATGGGGAATATTAGGCCAAGTTCAAGTCCTTTCGCCTCGTCTGTGGTCCTAGTCAAGAAGAAAGATGGCACATTGAGAATGTGCATAGACTATCGTCAATTGAATAAAAAGACTATGAAGAATAGATATATGATACCAAAGATTCAGGAATGAATTGATGACCTTCATAGAGCTAGTTTCTTTACCAAAATCAATTTAGAATCAGGGTACCATCAAATACGAATGCGAGACGAAAATGTTCAAAAAACAGCATTCAGATGTCATTATGGGCATTTCGAGTTTTTGGTTATGCCTTTTGGATTAACCAATGCTCCAGCCACCTTTTAGTCCTGTATAAATCATATATTCGGTAAACATTTTAGAAAATTTGTGTTGGTTTTCTTTGATGATATATTGATATATAGTATGTCATGCGAGGAACACGAAATATTTAGATATAGTACTGGAAATATTAGAGTAGCAATCTCTTTTTGCTAAAATGTTTAGATGCAAGTTTGGAATGACGAAAATTTTATACTTGGGGCATGTCATCAATAGACAAGGAGTGCACGTCGATCATGATAAAATCTGAACTATATTAGATTGGCCCCCTCTTACTAACATGACTCAATTAAGAGGATTGTTGGGGTTATGCACTTACTATCGAAGGTTTGTTAAAGGGTTCTTTTGGATAAATGCCCCTTTGACTAATTTAACCAAAAAGGGAGCTTTTCATTGGACTGAAATTGTTAAATCAACATTTGATGATCTTAAAAAAGAAATGAGTTCATGCCCCATGTTGGCTGTACCAACTTTTCAATACCCTTTGTGCTGGAATGTGATGCATCGGATGAAAGAATCGGCGCTATCCTAATGCATCAAGGTCATCCAATTGTGTTTGAAAGCAGGAAACTAAAAGATCATGAGTGCAAGTACTCTATATACGATAAAGAAATGTTGGCAATCATGCATGCACTGGCCAAGTTCCGTCAATATTTGGTATGTGGGAAATTCGTGGTGAGAACGGATCATAACAGTCTGAAATTTTTCTTAAGTCAGAAGGATTTGAACGATAGACAACAAAAATGGGTGAGCGAGGTCCAAGCCTTTGATTTCGACATCGAATATGTGAAAAGAAAGAATAATGTTGTGGCAGATGCATTATTGAGAAAACCATCTTTGTGCTCCATATCTACAATTGCAGCTGACTGGACGGTTTTCATAATAGCCGAATATGTTAAAAACGAGTTCGCTAATGCAATCTTAGAGGGAAAAACTATGGATGAACGATATAAGGTAGTAGAAGGTCTTATTTTGTATAAAAATAGAATTTTGTTGGTACCAGAATCAAAATTTAAGCATAAAATGTTAAAGGTTATTCATAACAGCCCTTTGGCAGGCCATCCAGATTATCTTAAGACATATAAACAGGTCAAAGAAATACTCTTTTGGAAAGGGCTTAAGAGTGAAGTTCTTAAGTACATTCAAAAGTGTCATACTTGCCAACGGAGCAAATGAATTTCTAGCAGGCTTGTTGCAACCTCTACCCATCCCTACTCAAAAATGGGAAGGTATTCCAATGGATTTTTTTACTGGATTCCCTGTGGTTCAAGGTAAGAGTTGCCTCTATGTAGTTGTTGACCGTTTGACAAAGTATGCTCATTTCTTTCCTCTTCCCACTAAGTATGAGGCCCCCTTAGTAGCTAGAATATTTTTTAGAGAAATCTTTAAATTACATGGGCT
Organism: Torreya grandis; assembly: GCA_037957365.1. Taxonomy (NCBI): domain Eukaryota; kingdom Viridiplantae; phylum Streptophyta; class Pinopsida; order Cupressales; family Taxaceae; genus Torreya; species Torreya grandis. The sequence continues at coordinate 2,505,317 of JARHVA010001769.1, forward strand.
GCCAAAAAACATTGTTAGTGACAGAGATAGCAGGTTTATGAGCTCATTTTGGCTAGAACTCTTTCACCTAGCAAGCATTGAACTGACCCCAAGTACAAGTTATCATCCTCAAACAGAGGATCAAACAAAAGCCGTCAATAAATGGATTGAAGGGTATTTGAAGAATTATATATCAGGGCAACAAAATGCATGGATCAAATGGTTGCACTTGGAAAATTCTGTTATAATACCTCTTATCACATGTCAATTGGAATGACACTCTTCAAAGCTTTGTATGGGTACGATGCACAATGTTTCATGGACTTGGTCATTGCAGATAGTAGACTTCCGGGAGCCAAAGACTTAATCCAACAAAGTCAAGATATCCTTAGGACTCTCAAGGATAATCTTCAGCAAGCACAGAATCAACAAAAGCTATATGCAGATCAGCATAGAACAGAAAGGTAATTTGAAGTAGGGGGCATGGTATATTTGTGTTTACAACCCTATAGGCAGACCTCTATCAAGCAAAGTGGAGCCAAAAAACTCAAACCACGTTTCTACAAACCATATAAAGTCACAAGGAAGGTGGGAGAAGTTGCTTACGAGTTAGAATTTACCAGGTTGTAGCTGAATACATAATGTTTTCCATGTTTCGCATCTAGAAAGGGCACTTAGCCAACATATTACTCCTATAGAGCTACCACCATTAGACAACGACGGCAAGTTGATTTTAATACCCGAAGCCATTTTGGAGGCTCGTAAAAAAAGGTTAAGGAAGAGAAGTATCACAGAGTATTTGGTTCGTTGGAAAATTTACCACTCGAAGATGCCATGTGGGAAGGAACATCAATTCATGAACACCCAAATTTACAATTGCTTGAGGACAAGCAATTTGAGGATGGGAGGTCTATAATATTCCCAATCAACAAATCGATGCCATGAGTAGCAGCACCACAATTAACAACAAGGGACAGCCAACAAATAGAGATCACAGACTTTGAAGAGGAGCATTGCCATTAATTAAGCAAACATTTAATAAAGTGCTGCCATTAACAACATTTATTATTATTAAAGAACCCCATGAATAATATTAATTAATTAAATGGTAACCAACGTTCATCTTGATGAAAAGATGCCACCTTTACAAAAGACACACCATTTGATGAGGGGTTATGACATATTTATATTCATTCATTGAAGTAGAAGAAAGCATTCATTCAACTCATGTATTAAATATTCAGTCATGTACAAGCTTACACTTCTTATTACATTTATGGACGAAATCCCTTGTTTGTAAAATTGGATGCAAGGACGGAAACCCTTGTCATTGCAACCCAAGGACGAAAACCTTTGAGGCTTATATTGTATTATTCGAGATCTCACAATTTTGTAATAAATCTTCATTTAAATTAATAAATTATCATTTCGAAGTACAAGTTATATATTTATTTTAAAACAGAATTTTCAAGGAAGCTAATTTTTGGTATAATATTCCCATTGGGAATATTACAAACACACTGCTGGATATTATGGGAACGAACTTAACAACTGAGTTTGAAGTAATTGAGTTGGCAAAAGTTGATAATTACCTAGCTATATTTGGGAGACTTTGGTGCTATGAGAACCATGTCAATATGCATTTCAAACAACACTATATGAGTTTCAAGAACAATGAACAAGTCATTATCCCATTAGATAATGAACATGGCTCAACGTATGTGGTTGTAATATTCTGAATGATAATATTATACAAAAAATTGGTTTACTTGAAAATTCCATTTAAAATAAATATATATCTTGTACTTCGAAATGATAATTTATTAATTTAAATGAAGATTTATTACAGAATTGTTAGATCTCTAATAATACAATATAAGCCTCAAGGGTTTTCATAACTTGGGTTTTGTGATGACAAGGGTTTCCATCCTTGCATCCAATTTTAAAATTAAGGGATTTTGTCCTTAACTGTAATAAGAAATGTAAAGCTTGTACATGATTGAATGTTTAATACATGAGTTGAATGAATGTCTTCTTCCACTTCAACGAATGAATATAAATACGTCATAACCCCTCATCAAACGATGTCTTTTCCAAAGGTGGCGACCACTCATTTGATGAATGTTGAATTAATTAATTAACAACAATGTAATTAATTATTAACAATGATTACGTCTTTATCAATGGCACTACACCCCAAAGGCGATATAGTTAATGGTTTAATGTTGTGTTGATCTCCCTTGACTATTTTGATTTCCCTTTCCTTGTATTTGTTGTTGGCAGCGATTTGTTTGCCTTGGTGGTTGACTGCGTTCTATTAATCTTGGCCGTTTTTTATCATTCCTTGGTTGTTGCATGACTTGGGTGGAGTTCGAGGACATTACAGAGCTCCTTCCTCAAATTGCTTGTCCTCAAGCAATTGTAAATTTGGGTGTTCAAGAATTGATGCTCTTTCCCATGTGACATCTTCAAATGGTAAATTTTTCCAACGAACCAAATACTCTGTGATACTTCTATTCCTTAACCTTTTTTCACGAGCCCCAAGGATGGCTTCAGGTATTAAAATCAACTTGTCTTTTTCGTCTAATAGTGGTAACTCTATAGGAGTAATATGTTGGCCAAGTGCCCTTTTTAGGCGCGAAACATGGAAAACATTATGTATTCCGCTACACCCTGGTAATTCCAACTCGTAAACAACCTCTCCCACCTTCCTCGTGACTTTATATGATCCGTAGACATGTGGTTTGAGTTTCTCGGCTCCACTTTGTTTGATAGAAGTCTACCTATAGAGCTGTAAACGTAAATATGCCATGTCCCCTACTTCAAATTTCCTTTATGTTTTATGTTGATCTACGTACAGCTTTTATTGATTATGTGCTTGCTGAAGATTATCCTCGAGAGTTCTAAGGATATCTTGACTTTGTTGGATTAAGTCTTTGGCTCCCAGAACTCTACTATCTGGAATGACCAAGTCCACAAAAGATTGTGCATCGTACCCATACAAAGCTTTGAAAGGTGTCATTCCAATTGACATGTGATAAGAGGTATTATAGCAAAATTCTCCCAAGTGCAACCATTTGATCTATGCATTTTGTTGCCCTGATATACAATTCCTTAAGTACCCTTCAATCCATTTATTGGCGTTTGTTTGACCATCTGTTTTAGGATGATAACTTGTTCTTGGGGTCAGTTCAATACCTGCTAGGTGAAAGAGTTCTTGCCAAAACGAATTCATAAATCTGTTATCTCTATCACTAACAATGTTCTTTGGCAGCCCATGTAATTTAAAGATTTCTCCAAAAAATATTCCAGCTACCAAGGGGGCAAATAATGGGTCAAGATCACAAAAGTGGGTCCGAAATGCGTCGAGATTTAAAACTTGACAGTTTTTCCAAAAGATTATTACTATTGTATGGACTGTGAAAATATCGGATCTTTGATTACCAAAGGGGCATCATACTTAGTGGGAAAAGGAAAGAAATGAGCATACTTCGTCAAACGGTCAACAACTACATAGAGGCAACTCTTCCCTTGAAACACGGAGAATCCAATAACAAAATCCATTGAAATACCTTCCCATTTTTGAGTAGGCATGGATAGGGGTTGCAACAAGCCTACTGAAAATTCGTGCTCTATTTTGTTCTGTTGGCAAGTAGGACACTCCTGAATGTACTTGAAAACTTCACTCTTAAGCCCTGTTGACAATTCTTCCACAGGTCCAATTGTCTCTTGCCATTCGAAAAATTCACGTCTCTAGCCAAGGAAGAAATAATACATTGGGTAAGAGGTAGACCAATTGAAATAACTCATTTGCAAAAGCCTTGGCTACAACAGGATTTCCTTCAGGCAAAGAAGGCTTGATGTCACATAGCTTCGAAAAGGTGCAAAGGACATAAGTCCGCAGGAAACAATCCAAGAGTAAGGAGAAGACAACAAATATCCTTCGGGAAAAAGTCTGAAGGAATTCCTTCAGACTTGTTGTCCGAAGGAATACTTCGGAGGATTTGTAAAGCCGAAGAGCCCGCAACCTTCCAAAAGGTCCACCAAAGAGTAAAGTCCCTGAGGAATAATTCCTTCGGACAAAAGTCCGAAGAAATCCGAGGGAGAAGTCAGAAAATCCGAAGAAAATTAAAAGTAATAAGGACCCCTACAAAAAACCCGAGTGCCCTACAAAAAGCTCGAGTGCCCTACAATTTTTCCGAAAAGCCATTTTTGAGAGACACAAGCCCTTGCGGAGGGCACTTGGTCGATGACAGGACCATTGCGACTTTCCCGAAAGCCATAGAGGAAGGACAGAAGCCCTTGCGGAGGGCACTTGGTCGGTGACAAGACTATTCCAACTTTCCCGAAGGGCACAAAGGAAGGATACGAGCCCTTGCGGAGGGCACTTGGTCAGTGTCAAGACATTTGAAATTTTTCCAAAGGACGTTTCCAACCATGGCCAAAGAAGACAAAGCAAATACTTTCGGACTTTTTGTCCGAAGGAATTCCTTCGAACAAAAAGTCCGAAGGAATTCAAAGAGTTTACAAAACAAAAAGAAAAACCCAACAAAAAAAGTCCGAAGGAAAGAGAAGAGAAAACAAAGGAAAGATAATCCTTCGGACAAAAGTCCAAAGGAATTCCATCCGACTTTTTGTCCGAAGAATTAATTCGGGAAAAGAACAAATGGGAAAAGCCCGCAAAGTAAAAAGCCCGCGAAAATTCAAAAGACAAACGCCAGTCAAGGACAATTCAAGCAGACAATTTGTCTGAAGGAAATCCTTTAGAGGGTAAAGCCAAAGGCAAGGTCCGAGCACAGTTAAGTCGAAGGAAATAAAGCCGCAAGAGAAGTGAAGGAACAAAGCTCAAAGGATAGGTACCCTTCAGGAAGGCTACAAACAAGAAGTTGGACATTTCGGAACATTTGTCCGGAAAGGCAAAGAAAGCAAAGGATAAATTCCTTCGGGCAAAAAAGAAAAGACAAAATTCCTGCGGACAATTTGTCTACGAGAGAAGTCATAGACAAATGACGAAGAAAAGGAAAGCCCGAAAATAAGACAAGTCCAAAGGAGCCCAAGACCAAAGGGAAAGTCATAGACAATTCGAGCGAACATTTCGTCCACGGGAAAGTTTTAAAAAAAAAAAGCCCGATAAACAGCCAAACAAGAAAGTTCGCGAGAATAAACCCAAGAGCAATGCATGCACAAAAACAGAAATAGAAAATAGATAGCTAGGAAATAAATTCAACCTGAATTTATCTCTCACTCAACAAGGAGCTTCATGCAAGCACTTTCGTCCGTCTCAAGCTCGTAACATTCCAACAGCTCAACCAGAGTTCCAAATTCGGACGTTGGGTTGATCGTTCCAGATTTAAAATTGACTACTTGTTAAACGCCACATCTACTAGGAGTTTTCCATGCAAAGGAGAATAATTTCTTCGTCCAACTCAACCTTTCAAACGTTCCAACTCGGCTTCCAATGAATCAAGTCAAAGTTCTAAAATTGACATTGGCGTTGGATTTCATGCATGATATTATCATCCCATACTTTCAGACGTTCCAGCAGCTCATGAAGAAGCTAAAATTGACATTGGCGTGGATTTCCATGCAAAGAGAGGTGGGCGTTTCAATAAACAAAGACAAGTCCACTTCCTCTAGCGCCAAGGAGCTTCATGCAAAGACAAACGCAAAACATATTTTATTGAAAGGCCAAGTCAGCGTTGAGTTAATCTAAGTTGATCTTCCTCTTCTTTTTTTCAACGCCAATCTTTTGACTTTTGTAATTCTCTACAAATTGGCTTTCAACGTTGATTAAAATTATCCCTCTCTTGGCAAGACCAGACTCTGCCATTGGTGAGTTGTGTAACCTCTTCAATCAATAGGACTGTACTTTCAGATTTCAAGTGTTGGAATAATGTATATTCATTCAGCAATTTGCATATGTGGTAGATTTATCTCCCTTCCCAAATTATGATTCGTACCTAGTTGCTAGCTTATCGTATTATGCAGGGCATGTTAAGTGTTCTTTATATTTGTTGTTGAAGCTGTAATTGGATGTTAGGTCGCTGCAAAGTGTCTTCTATCAGACCTCTCTCCATCGTTTTCCCTCGTGTTTTGGTCATTGGATCAAACCTTCTCATGAAATACTTATGCATAGTGGTCGATTGAAATCGAAGGTCTTCATTTTCCCTTGTTTGTTCAGTGTTCAAGGTTCCAAGTAGAGTGGATCAATCTTTTGGTGTATCACCGTTATTAGGTAGGATTTCCCCTTAAAGTTTCCTTCTCCCTTTTCCATTGTAGTCCGCAGCATAGAGTAGAGATCCTCATTGATACATCTTACAGGAACCAGTCTTCTCTGGAGGTTCTTCTCACCATTGAGGCACCCACCCTCATGAGAAGATCCCATTGTTTCAACCAGATAGAGCATTGGCCATTTCATGCACGTCTTCAATTCAGGGTGCAACTCCAAGTTGACAACAAGCCCTTTCCAAAAGAACATTTCTCTTACCTATTTATGTCTTAAGTTATTTTGGATGCCCTGCCAAAGGTCTATTATGAATAGCCTTTAACAATTTATGCTTAATATTTGATTATGGTAACAAGAAGATTCTATTTTTATACAAAATGAGACCTACTACCTTATATCGTTCATCCACAATTTTTCCCTCTAAGATCGCATTAGCGAACTCGTTTTTAACATCTTTGGCTATTATGAAAACCTTCCAATCAGCTGCAATGGTAGATATGGAGCACAAAGATGGTTTTCTCGATAATGCATCCGCTACAACATTATTCTTTCCTTTCACATATTCGATGTCGAAATCAAAGGCTTGGACCTTGCTCACCCATTTTTGTTATCTATCGTTCAAATCCTTCTGACCTCAAAAAATTTCAGACTGTTATGATCCGTTCTCAAAACGAATTTCCCACATACCAAATATTGACGGAACTTGGCCAGCGCATGCATGATTGCCAACATTTCTTTATCGTATATAGAGTACTTGCGCTCATGATCTTTTAGTTTCCTGCTTTCAAACGCAATTGGATGACCTTGTTGCATTAGGATAGCATCAATTATTTCACCCGATGCGTCGCATTCCAGCACAAAGGGTAATGAGAAGTTTTGTACAGCCAACACGGGGCATGAACTCATTTCTTTTTTAAGATCATTAAATGTTGAGTTAGCAATTTCAGTCCAATGAAAAGCTCCCTTTTTGGTTAAATTAGTCAAAGGACAGTTAGCTGAAAGAAGACTTTAACAAACATTCGATAGTAAGTGCATAACCCCAACAATCCTCTTAATTGAGTCAGGTTAGTAGGAGGGGACCAATCTAATATAACTCAAATTTTATCTTGATCAACGTGGACTCCTTGTCTATTGATGACATGCCCCAAGTATAAAATTTTTGTGATTCCAAACTCGCATTTAGACATTTTAGCAAAAGAGATTGCTGCTACAATATTTTCAGTACTATGTCTAAATGATTCAAATTTTCCTCCCATGACGTACGATATATCAAAATATCATCGAAGAAAACCAACAAATTTTCTCAAATGTTTACCGAATATATGATTCATACAGCACTGAAAGGTGGATGGAGCATTGGTTAATCCAAAAGGCATAACCCAAAACTTGAAATGCCCATAATGACATATGAATGCCGATTTTTAAACATCTTCGTTTCACATCCATATTTGATGGTATGCTGATTTTAAATCGATTTTGGAAAAGAAACTAGCTCCATGAAGCTCATCGATTGATTCATCAATCCTTGGTATCAGATATCTATTCTTAATAGTCTTTTTATTCAATTGACGGTAGTCTATGCACATTCTTAATGTGCCATCTTTCTTCTTGACTAAGACCATGGACGAGGCAAAAGGACTTGAACTTGGCCTAATATTCCCCATCTCCAACAATTCTTTGATAGCTTTTTCAATCTAATTTTTATAGATTCTGGGGTGGCTGTAAGGTGTAATTATTATCAGCTTGGTATCGATTTCTAACTCAATAATATGTTGAAACCCTCTATTCGGTGGCAACCCATGTGGGATATTCTTAAAAACCTTAGCATGTTTATAAATTACGGGCTGAATATCTTCATGTGTCTCTGCGGTTCCGATTTTGTAGAACTCACAAAACATTGTGTTGCCCATGAAACTTGGCCTTTCCTGAATGTCCTTTCCATCCTCTTGGCTGTAACCACTTGGGGGGCTCCATTAGCCATACCCTGAAGAACTACTTCATTCCCATCTACTTTAAAATTTAATTCCATGGTTTGATAGTTTTGGGTAAATTCCCCCAAGGAATGTAGCCATTGTACACCTAGTACCAAATCTGTTTCGCCAATGCCCACTACATAGAAATCATCATTTATTTGATGTCTCCCCAACGTAAGATCGAGTAGTGGAATTCTTTAAGTGCATGGAATGGTAAAACCATCAGCAACCGCAACCTCAAAACCTTGAAATTATTCTATTTTTAAGCCCATTTTTGTTACCAATCCTTCGTCAATGAAATTGTGGGTGGCCCTACTATCTATTAATACGGTGATTTTTTGTCCTTGTAGACTCCCTCTTACTCTAAAAGTGTGGTATCTCGGAGCTCCTGATAAAGTTGCAAAGGTACCCTCCAATGTCTTTTCCCCTTCTTCTGATTCATGTATTGTTTCTTGAGCTATGTACTCTTCTTCGTCGGGTTCACCATCTGAAACAACTTCGATGTAATGGACTTGCCCCTTTCCCAAACAATGGTGACCTAGTACCCAAGGGTCCTTACAAATGAAGCATAAGTTTTTCCTTCATCTCATTTCTCGTTTCCATTTCTTTACCCGTTTTATGAACAATACCATGAGCCTCCTTTCAATAATGTCTAGAACCATTACGACAAGCCTTTGAAATTTTGCCACATAGTCTTCCACATTGCTACTTTGTTTTAATAATTCCAATTCCCAGAAATGAATTTCGGGGTCAATTCTATCGATTCTTTCTATCAACCTCTTAGTAAATTCCTCATATGATTTAATAAGATCATGCCCCTACGTAATCCATCCATGGTACCACCATTCATGAGCTATTCCTTCGAGATTAAGGGTTGCGAATTTTATTGTTTCATCTTCCATCATAGGTCAGAGAGATAAGTATGTATCTAATTTTTGGATCCATGCTCGATCCATGCATTTGTTAGAGCCGTCAAAAGTCAACAAAGTTAATTTAGCCAATGCATGCCAAAGATCTGAAAGGGCTCGATATTCTTCAAAATCAGCTATAAGATCCTCTCCAAATGAAGTTTGGGTTTCTTCTTCCGTACTAGATTCTACTCTTGAAATAAATTTGGGTTGAAAAGGTCTGTTTGAAGAACTCGCGGTTGTTTTGTGCAATATTTAATTATGGCTAGTATTAGAATGACCATTTTCATCATTTTGATATCTATAAGTTGTCAAAGATTACATTGCGAGGGCTAATTGAGTCATTGTATTAGCCAGTTGTTCCTGACCTTGGATAAGCCTATCAATCTATTCATCTCCGTTCCTTTCTTCCATATTTGTCCTTCTTCCCTTTCTATTTCTTCTCTTTGCTGACCGGAACCCTTATTTTTATTTTTCAAATAATAGCGGATTTCTTTATCCTCACCTTGCATGAAGTTTACGTTCCACAGGTTGGTAGGATGAAGAGCTTTGATACCACTATAATATTCTGATTGGGAATATTATACAGAAAATTGGTTTTCTTGAAAATTCCGTTTTAAAATAAATATATAACTTGTACTTCGAAATGATAATTTATTAATTTAAATGAAGATTTATTACAAAATTGTTAGATCTCGAATAATACAATATAAGTTTCAAGGATTTTCATCTTTGTGTTGCGATGACAAGGGTTTCCGTCCTTGCATCCAATTTTACAAATATGGGATTTCGTCCTTAAGTGTAATAAGAAGTGTAAGCTTGTACACAATTGAATGTTTAATACATGAGTTGAATGAATGATGTCTTCCACTTCAATGAATGACTATAAATACATCATAACCCCTCATCAAACGGTGTCTCTTTTCTAAAGGTGGCATCCTTTAATCAAGATGAATGTTGGTTACCATTTAATTAATTAATGTTATTCATGGGGCTCTTCTTTAATAATAATAAATGTTGTTAATAGCAGCGCTCCCTTTATTAAATGTTTGCTTAATTAATGGCAGTGCTCCTCTTCAAAGGCTATGATCTCTATTTGTTGGCTATCCCTTCTTGTTAACTGTGGTGCTGCTCTCCAAGGCAACGATTTGTTGATTGGGAATATTACAGTGTTCTTCAACACTCCAATGGGTTTAGAAAATGTCTTATTTGCCATGAATAAAACATTTGTAAATTTTTAATAGTCTTGGGCTCCCCATCTTCCTCTAAGCATCCTTTGTTAGGATATTCACTTATGCACCCGTATCTATTAGAATGTTGGTGAGCTTCCATTCATTGATCTTAGCATCAATGGCAAGTCCCTTGTCATAGCTTGTGCTTTGCGCAATCTGAATCTCCTCGAGTGTGGTATTGCTTGTTCTGGGACCTCCCCCATACTTCGCATAATCCATGTCCTTAGAAGACAATACACCCTCATTTTTAAGTAAGAATATATTTCACCCAACTTAAGTATCTCTCTTACTTTAGGTGAAGCTTTTGTTGAATGTGGAGCCCGTTTGAACACCCCTAAGGTTAAAATAAAATTAATGGGGCATTTTTAACATGTAATTTTTATTTACACAAATGGTGGGGCGCATTTTTTTGAGTGTGCCAACCACTTCCCACATTTGTGGCACGTTTTATGGAGAAGTGGGTGTGATTTAAGGAGTTGAGAGAATCAGGGGATTATCTTTATCCCAGTTGGTTGTAACCTCCCTTATTTGTTGCCATTTTGGTGGGGATATGTTTATCTCCAAGGTATGGTGCATTTTTCAAGGGCTTTTGGAAAGTATAAATAGGGGTGAGGGGGAACACATTAAGCATTGTATTTTGCATCTCATTTTTTGAGCTTTGTATTCTCTCTTCGGTCGGTGTAATCGGGTTTGAGGCGTAGCTTAGCATCTCGAGAATTTTGGTGTGAATTCGGGTTGGAGAAAGTTATCGTTGTGAGAGGTTTCTTGTTGAGAGTTGTCTTGTACTCTTGTTTATAATATTATAGAGAGCTTCTTGGTGGACATAGCCCACATTGGGTGAACCACGTTATATCGGTGTTATGTGTGTATTTGCTTAGATCTGAATTTTCTTCCATATGTTTCTGTTGTGATTTTGATGAATGAATTTTGTGTTGCATGTTATTGCATAATTAATTAATCACTTATTTCTAACAGCTTTCTGGCCTTCCTTGATCCTCTATTCCACTCCTGTGCAGTTTAAACTTCGCCCTTGAGGTTTTCAATTAGTTCCTTTGCTTGGCCTAAGATCAACTACTAGAATGTGTTTGGATACCTCACAACCTTCACTTCGGGCCTACGCACCACCATCTCCTTTTGTTGAAAGTGCATTTGTTGTGGTTGTTTCTACCCCGCTCCTGGTAGTTATTTTTACATACTACCCTGCTCTCCCGTTATCTAAGTTCGTTTCTCATTCACCAATTCTTCCATGCTGATGGATGGCTTTTCCCCTTCTCTGTGCAGCGCTTATCATCTTGGCTTGTTTGGCCTCATCCTTATAAAATATCTTCTACATCAAATCTAGCAATCATTTGTGTGATGCCCCTCATTGCAATGCACACACATTGGGAATTTGGGGCATTCTTTTTGATAATGATTTGCAGCGCTACATCTAAAACATGATCCCATGAACCAACCTCCCGGCGATCATCAACCTCCCCTTTGTCCATAAGATCCACCACAACTATAACTTTTGTCCTTCCTTATAACTCCCATAGATTTGATATCCGCATTGGTATAGACCATATCACCCCTAACTGTATCCACCTTGACTCTCTTCATATCCTCCCTAACATGGACCATACCCTCCTTCAGGGTACTTGTACCCTCCGTGGTTTGGATTTTGGCCCTGATTTTGTAACTCCTATGCAAGTGGCTATGGTGGCTTGTCAGAGTCCTATTTCCTTTGCCTCACACATTTCATCAATAATTCTTCAATCAATAGTATCATGAGTGTTAGTCTTGCAAACTTTGCACCCACATGCTACCTTGATTTACTTTGCACGATGTAGAAGCAGGCATGCCTTCATCTCATGTGCTTTCTTACATACCTCACATCTTGTATTCACAGCTTGTACTTGCCTCACCTTGCAATCATTATTTGTGTGTCCTTCAATCTCCCAATCTGTACAACACAACCTTTTCCTCTTCTCCGCCATGGTATTCGATGTCACTGTTTGTAGCTGGGTAGCCATGTTTGCAATATGTGCTTCCAAAAATGGACTAATGTCCATATCCATTACACCTAATGCTTCTAATCTTAACACAGGCCCTAATGCCTCCCATCAGTATTCATGGCCAAATGCCCCCTAAAAGGTGTCAACAGTCCACCCACAAACCACTGTGCATGTTGCAATGGGTGCAGGTCATAGGAGATTTCAGATAGCAAAGTTTTGAAACATGCATCATATACATGCATACTCTCCAACAGATCCTACTTGATCTTCTTTAGAGCCAAGATGCTCTGCTACTCGAATTCTGGAATATGAAACTCCTTCAAAAAGTTGGGCTTTAGTACATTGAAATCTGCAATGGACTGGATAGGGTCATACTTCATATATCAGGTATGTGCTCGATCCCATAGGGTAGTTGCAAACTGACTGCATTTCTTGTCCTTCCATCCTCTTAGGATCCTAAGGAGTCATTGTGTTCTCCCTCCTTTCAACATAACCGCACAATATTTAATCCCTTTTGCTTGGAATGTGACTTTCTCTAGGGACATCCTCCCCCTCCTTCCATGGCAAGTTCCTAATCTTCACCGCCCTAATCTCCACTTAGCCCACGTAAAGAGTCTTTTAGCCTTCCATTGTCAACTTTTCAATAATACAATTGACTCTCATCATCTTCATCCAAAGTAGTATTAGCTTGACAAACTCTCCTCCAGGCTTACGCAAGAACTGAAATTCTGCCTCCTCTAGGCAAGTATATGTTTATATTGAAAATTCGAAAACATAACTATTCAGCATTCCTTTCCACCACACATCAACAGCTCGTCCACACTATGTCAAGTTCCTACAATCTCTTCACTCGATCATCATCCAAACATCCCATCTCCCCAAGTTCCTATTCCAATCTTGTGCATATGCAAAAAGCCATGCATGCAAGTGCTCCAAATATTTGCACCAAAAGATCTCATTCAAGTCACTATAAATTTATTGACTAGCCACTCCTTCAGCTTCAAATCCCCCCGACCAAGAGTTTTCTTCACAAACTACAACACTGTAGACTCAAAATACACCTCTATGCATTCCAGCGTGATGCGATTTGCCATACAAACCCTCAATCCCATAACCTATGGAACCAATATATTGTGATGTAATAGGATACATCCACTCTCAATGAACCCTATTTATCCCAACACTTACACAACCTCGAGCATGTTGTCATATTACTTAATGCTAAGATTAAACACTCGCCCAAAGAATACAAGAGACAATAAGACCCCCACCATTAAAAATTAAAGGAAAGTATAACAGAAATGTGCATCACATCCCATTTAACTACTAAGATCTACTCAATATAAGTCATAAACTTGAATCAGTCAACAACTTATATTTATTAATTCAAAACAACATATACCTGTAGACACCTAAAACTGGCCACAACTAGCCTTCGACCGGACTTTAGATCGATTTCTACCAACCATTGCAAATTAAGCTTAGGAATCATTGAAAGTCCCAAATTTGCTTGTGCATCATTCGTCAAAGCTTAGAATCACGTTGAGACATCCCTAATTGGGGTATCCTATCGTATGCAACCATAACTTCTCATAGATTCATCCATAATCATCCTGCGGCATCACAATAATCAATTTGGCTTATGGACCTATTAAGTGGGGCACATGAACAAATATCAAATCTTGAAAGAGCTAAATGGCTAATCATAATTAGTTAACAAGATAAACCAAATTAAATGCCTAGTTGAATTATCTATTTGAAAGTAATGAATAACTAAAAAAGGAAATTCAAAAATACAAATATCCTAACCTTTCATCATGACCTTTGTGAGTTGTCAAGCTCTTTGGAAATATCCTAAAATACCCATGCCTATTCATTGCAAATTATGATTAATTGACAACTATTAACTCTATTGGGGTTATATTTGACTCACCTAGGTTATGTTTGAACCCATTCCAAGCCTTAAATCCACCTTGACTCACCTTGGGTTGGGGTTAGTTTCTAACCCTATAAATACAATGCCTTGCCTATTACATTTAAGCTATTTTGGTGCAAAGTTATCATGCACAAATGACTTCAAAGCTTTGATAAGAGTAGTGTTATAATGCAAAAATTGCCTTCCAGGTAGTGTTATAATGCCAAAATTGCCTTGCAAGTAGTGTTATCATGCTAAAATCTTAAGCTAAGCCACAACACAAGCCATGGTGCCAAGGAGAGGAGCTACACAACCTCTATTGCCAAAGACTCTTTGATGCACAAGCCGAGCAAGCCACTCAACAATACATTTAGAGCTCTTAAGGAATATAAAGGATTTGTTGTCTTTTGAATTTTAGATGTACTTTCATTTGTCTTTTGTTACAAAGCTCACCCCTAAGATCTAGGCTTGGAGTGTAAGTGTTAGTGTGTTTATTTAAGTTTTTATTGCTTGAACTAACATGTTTCTAACCTCCCTTCTTGGATTCCTATGATCACAAATGGCACATCTAGTGGGACCCGCACCCCACAAAGTTACTCCTAAGCCCTTTTAGAACACTCTCCTAACGATTTTCATGTAAAAATTTAAGTTTACTGCTCAAAACACGTGAAAATTTGAGGGTAATGGACGTTTTTCTAGAAGTCACAAAGTTGCTCTATGCAATCACGATTTTGCTCTTTGGAATTGCGATATTGCAATACCAGGACTTTACAGTAGCAATATTGCATGATAAGTGGCGATTTTGTGTGATAAGTTGCAATTTTGTGTGATAAGTTGTGATATTGCAATTCCCAGTTGCGTTATTGCATCTTTTAGTTGCATTATTGCAAGTCAGTTCCAATATTGCAACTAGAGAGTTGTGGTATTGACAATATTGAGAGTTGTGGTATTGCATTCCTAGTTGCATTATTGCAAGTTAGTTGCATTATTGACAATATTGCAACTAGAGAGTTGCAGTATTGCATTTTCAGTTGCAATATTGCGTTTTCAGTTACAGTATTGTGTTTCCAGTTGCAATATTGCACAATATCATGACTCTAAAAGTAATGATATTGCCTTAGCTTTAGCGATTTTGTAGTTAGAGTAGTGATATTGCAAGTTATACTCTATTTTCCCGCAAGTTGCGGTATTGCACTGACAATGGCATTTTTGCAGAGTTGCAGTTTTGCACTATGTAAACATGAGAGCAACATTTGGGAAGTTATTTATGAATTCATGAAGTGGTTCCAAGCACAAGGACTTTCTAACATGTTTTGCAAGACCCAAAGGCCACAAGGAGACATTCAAAACACTTTTCACTTGCATATTTAAACATTTCAATTGGTGTTTTAATAATCTTTTTGTTTACATTATTTTTGCTTTGTCAAAGTGTTTAACAAACAATCACCAAGGGGACAACAACTTCACAACACATCTCGTTTTGGGGCATTTAAAATGAACTTATAACACTTAGTTACATGCTTTTAAGAATGTTCATTTTATGCTTTGTTTATTAAAAGTTGTTTGTCCTAGCAAAACGATTGATGCGTGTATGCTCTCCCCCCGTCCCCTTTAGGGAACTCGGCTGACTAAAAATGTTCATTCATTGCCTCAGTCACTTTGTGAAATGAACGTCGTCAAGGCCCTCCTCAAATCCATATGGTTTAAGTGATCCAAACACGACCATAATGTATTTTCACTTATCTTTTGTTTTCATGCATCTTGGTTTGTCAACGGGAGTTCATAGCCTCCTCACAAGTTCTCTATGGAAAAATTGACATGGCAATTCATCTCCCGGCATCGTTTCAACCCCACTCCACGGTGAGGTATACAAATTGAGGTCGACTTACTAGGACGTTTGCTTGAGCGGTTAAGCAAACTCCGTAAGTAAGATACTGCTTCGGACCGTAGGGGCAACTCAGACATCGCACTACACTGAACAAGCGACGGATTTAGTGGTTGTGAAAAGGACAAGATCTTTTCACAACAAACCGGTTGACGCAGACCTAAATGACATGAGCATCTTTAGTGTTAGCCACACTTGGGACCATGTAGAAATGCACAAAAATTTAGTTTTAGAACAACCCCACTTATTGCAGACATACTGTTGATGTAGGGCGAGTAGCCCGAAGTTCCATGTCGCCGTACAATCTCTTGAGAGAAGGGGAGGTGTAAAAACTCTACTTATTCATGCACTTTTATTTTTGAATAACACCTTAAATTCTCTCAAGATCACATATATAGACGGAATTTGACAATACTATGCAACCTTGTCAGTTTTAGGATCTAAGACGTTACACTTAGGTGTTTTATGTCATTTTATCATTTATTGCATGGTTTTTGAGTCTAAGTTATCTATTTGTTTGTTTTGCCACGTCAAAATGAGTCTTGTCTTAAACATCAGTCCATTGTTTGAGGCATTACGCCATCCGTTTGACACCATACTTTTGCCTTGGTCTTTCGACAAATCTTTGTGTGTGTCACGTGATTAGAAGGGGTAACGTTACACTGCCCAGTCCATTTCAAGTTTTGTGCCTTGAAGTCTTGAAACAAACCATCAATTACATCTTTAGAGGGCGATAACGTCGTTACACTACTCAAATCGTTTCATAGACTTGTTTTTGCCTTGTGTCCAAGTTTCCAATTTGAAACCAATCCATGTGTGTCTTTTAGATCTTTGTCTATTGTCATTATGCCATTTACCTTTGTCTAGCTTGTTGGTTGATCAAAGAAGCCTAGTTTCCTAAATTGAGTTTTCAATTAACCTTGACAAGTTCAAATCCAAATATTGATTGATTTTTGTTTATGCCTTGTCTAATTTGGGCCTAGACATCGATCTTTCTCTTTTGGGTTGTGTAACTTAGGTTAACTCTTTACCCAACTTGAAAACTATTGTTGTGCCTTTATTTGGAAGAAAATAGCCTATCTTCACATGCCTTTTGTTTTCATGTCTTATATCAATTGATCAAGTTGATGTCTAAAGTCGAATGCCTAGTCTATGCCAAAGTGTTTTAGATTTGTTAAATTAAATCATACCCATTTGTTTAAAGTCTAGCTTTTGTGCTTGTTTTGCCAAAAGTCCTAGTGCCACATTTGGCCAAAAGACTTGTTTGGAACACTTTGAGCCTCAAGTTTGGCATTCCGGTTTTAGTTCATCCACTTGACCTTTTTGTGTGAGAGATTTAACGTTAGACATTTGACGTTAGGTTGTATATCATGTTTAGCATAGACCCTTTTTGGAGATACAGCTCCATTCCTTTGGCCAAGTTAGATCAAGTTTGAACCATTTGTATTTTGAGACGTTTTTCAGAGTTTGTAGAACTCTAGTTCCTTTGTCATGAAATATTTACCATTGATTCGAATATGTCTCACTATACTCGTAGTAGCATCATGTACAATCTGGGATATGGTAATGCGGTCGCACAAGAAGACTTTGTTCAAGACCCCTATGGTGACGATGTCATTAGTGAGACGGATCCTTATCCACCTTACAACACTCAATCGGGGGAACAAAGCCAAGATCCTTTGGCCCACTATTTGCTTAACACTCCTCCATAGTCAGAGCAGGACCAAGAACAAGCAGCTTAGTACCTGGCTAGCGTACCTTTGGTTGTTGACCAAGTCCAACAACAACCATACTATGTTACGATGCCATCCGCCTATTGTTGATAATTATTCCACAGGCCAAAAAATTATCAACCTTACTATTCGAAAGATGGTCTTATGGTACCGGTTTGTCTTGTAAATCAATTTTATAGGGTCCTTAAATAGCCACCTACAGCCTTCATATAAAGCATGGGATGATCTACTTGATAATGTTATAGGTGCCCTGGGTTGCGATTGAAGATACATATGTTCTACATGTTGAAACATACTGCATATCTGGACTGTTTGAAAAGGCAGAGGTTGTTTTGCATACAATGCGCAAACATGGTTATTCTTATAGGGTTACTGCATACAATACATTAATGTCGTAGGCAAGGTTAAAAAGAAACCAACAAAGCAAAGGAAATTAAAAGGAAGGAAGATATCCTTCGGACAAAAGTCCGAAGGAATACTTTGGAGAATTTGCAAACACAAAAAAACCCACAGCCAACAAAGATAGTCCATAGCCTCCAAAAAAGTCTGCAGGAAAACATAAGTCCGAAGAAATAAGGACACCTACAAAAAGCCCGGGTGCCCTACAAAAAGCCCAGGTGTCCTACAATTTTTCCGAAAAGCCAGGGAGATAGACAGAAGCCCTTGCAGAGGGCACTTGGTCAGTGACAGGACCTTTCCAACTTTTCTGAAGGGCACAGAGGAAGGACACAAGCCCTTGCGGAGGGCACTTGGTTGGTGGCAAGACCTTTGCATTTTTCCCAAAGTAGCTTCATGAAAAGACAAAGGAGACTAATTCCTTCGGACTTTTTGTCCGAAGGAATTCCTTCAGAAAAAAAAGTCCGAAGAAATTCGGGACAAAGAAAAACCCGTGGAAAATACACAGGCAAAAAGAGAAAACAAAATTGAAGGATATCCTTGAACAAAAGTCCGAAGGAATTCCTTCGGACTTTTTGTCCGAAGGATTAATTCAGAAAAATTGGCAAACAAAAGTCCGCAGAAATTCAAAAGACACAAAGCCGCAGAAAAATTGGCAAACAAAAGTCCGCAAAAATTCAAAGGACAAAGCCGCAAAAAAGTGAGAAAACAAAAGTCCGCAGAAATTCAAAGGACACAAAGCCCGCCAAAAAAAGGTCCAAGAAAATCAAAGGGAGATAAAACCAAGGGGAAGCCAAAAAGTCCGAAAGAAATAGATATCCTTCGGACAAATTGTCCGAAGGATTCCTTCGGAGAGCTTGGTCAAAGAAAGGAAAGTCCGAGGGCAGAGAGAGACAACAGCGAAGTCCGAAAAGAATGAACACGAAGGAAAAATGACTTAGCAAATAGCCCAATGCATTATCCAAAGAAATAAAACAAAGGGAGAAGTCCGAGATAATAAAGACCCGAAGACAATGAACATTAGGCCGAAGGAATAAGAAGGGAAAGTCCGTGGAAAGACAAATACAGACAGAGGTCAAGAAGAAGAATTCTAGATTTAGCCAAGAGAAATCACGGACAGTTGGGCCGAGCGAAACCCATGCACAAACAAAAGACGGAGTCAACGTGGAATTCTATGCAAGCAAAAGCTAATTACGGTTGACTAGTCAACGCTTCACTTGACTAGTTGTTGAAGTCAAGTTTATCTCCAAGGTCAACTCAGTCTTTCAAACATTCCAACTCGGCTTCCAACGGATCAAGTCAGAGTTCTAAAATTGACATTGGCGTTGGATTTCATGCATGTTATTGTCATCTCATACTTTCAAATGTTCCAGCAGCTCATGAAGAAGCTAAATTTAGAGGTGGGTGTGGATTTCCATGCAAAGAGAGGTGGGTGTTTCAATAAACCTAGTCGTCCAGTTCCTCTAACACCAAGGAGCTTCATGCAAAGACAAAGGGAAAATATATTTTATTGGAAGGCAAAGTTGGTCTTGAGTTAATCTAAGTTGATCTTCCTCTTCTATTTTTCAACACCAATCTCTTGGATTTTGTAATTTTCTATATTAATGGCTTTCCGGCCTTAGATTTTTTCATCCCTCTCTTGGCAAGCCCAGACTATGCCATTGGTGAGTTGTGTAACCTCTTCAATCAATAGGACTGTACTTTCAGATTTCAAGTGCTGGCATAGTGTATATTCATTCAGCAATTTGCTTATGTGGTAGATTTCTCTCCCTTCCCAAATTTTGATTCTTGCCTAGTTGCTAGCTTATCATATTATGCAGGTCTTGTTAAGTGTTCTTATGTCTTTTGTTGAAGCTGTAAGTGGATGTTAGGTGGCTGTAAAGTGCCTTGTATCAGACCTCTCTCCATCGTTTTCCCTCATGTTTTGGTCATTGGATCGAACTTTCTCATGAAATATTTATGCAAAGTGATCAATTGAAATCAAAGGTCTTCCTTTTCCCTTGTTTGATTCAGTGTTCAGGGTTCCAAGTAGAGTGGATCAACGTTTTGGTG
Organism: Torreya grandis; assembly: GCA_037957365.1. Classification (NCBI taxonomy): domain Eukaryota; kingdom Viridiplantae; phylum Streptophyta; class Pinopsida; order Cupressales; family Taxaceae; genus Torreya; species Torreya grandis. The sequence goes on from JARHVA010001769.1 coordinate 2,525,610, forward strand.
TATCACCGTTATTAGGTACGATTTCCCTTTCAAGTTTATTTCTCCCTTTTCCATGGTAGATTCGCAGCACAGAGTAGAGATCCATTGATACATCTTACAAGAACCAGCCTTCTCTAGAGGTTCTTTTCACCATTGAGGCACCCACCCTCGTGAGAAGATCCCATTGTTTCAACCGGATAGAGGATTGGCCATTTCATGCACGCCTTCGATTTAGGGTGCAGCTCCAGGTTGACAACACCTATGACCCTTATTTGTTTGATCGTCACTTGTTTGCAAACAAGGACGAAGTTTTAATCAGAACCGCAAAGGTAGGGGCTAAGTTTCTAGCAGACATCCCCCACGAAAACTTGCCAAGTCTAGTAAGAGTGACTTACAACATACCTTATAATCAAAACATTAAACAGGGCTCCTCTAGCAATCCTCAAACTCTAGTGTTGATGTTGTATCAGGACTCACATATGCTTGTCACAAGAAAGGGCCTCATGGAGGACCATTTCATACAGATGCAGATAACATACCAGACTTATTTGAACTTAGCGCGTAATTTCAATAACATGACCATGTCAAATGCTCTACTTATCAAGCTAGCTCCTTCAACAGGGGTCTTAATTGAATTCACAGGGCAAGAAAATCAGGGTATAGACCCATTCGTGCAAAGCAATTTAGTTGGAGACATGTTCAATGCCCCAGCTATTGAAGAAGTGTCTTTTGCCTTTACGCAAAATAGTGAGCCCAATATAGTGGATTATATGCAAGTATCGTCCAATCCAGACCAAAGTGGTATAAATGCCCAAACAAGTAGTCCACAACAAAACGTGCCTTTAGTTAACACCACGAGTGGTTCGCAAACACAATGGGTAGTTTCTTCTATGTCCCAACCGCAACCAACCACCTCTAATCCTCAACCAGTTGCTTCTTTGAGCACACAACCACAAGGATTAAGTAGTCGAGCAACGACCAGTGCCTTGCCTCAACAAAGTGTGGTGAATGTTACTCCACCCCAACAGGTGACGACTAACATTCCACAACAACAGGGACTATCCAATATACCAACGCAACCAAGGCAGAATGTTATGCCACCTCAACAAGGGGCAACCAATGTTCCACCTCACCAGGTAATGATGACTGTCCCTCTTCAGTCGCAAACCAACATGCCATTACAATCACAAACAATGTCTAATCAACAGCATACGACTATTGGTCAGCAACACACGTTGAACACTCTACAAGCGTCTACTTCACAATGGGGGTTCGTGCAACCCAGAGGTTCTACCGTTCCACAAGTGCCAATCAGGGAACAATTGTCTTTTGTTCCAAACGTGCCACAAAATTAATGACAGGGCCTTGGTTCACAAGTTTCCCTTAATCAACCAGGTTTGACTAGTCAGCAAGAAGTCCCTATTCAACCTCAGCAGGCACATTACTTTACCCCCAGCCATATCCTTCAATCCCAACCACAATTTCCCCAAAACAAGGCCTATATACCAAACCTGAACCAGAATATCACACTACACCGTATGCAATTCCAACAATCGCATCCTAATCCGCATATGCATATTCCTGGTCAATTCCCTAGCCAAACCAACATTCCACAGCAAACCATGCCTCCATTATACCCCCAATCAAGATAATCCACTTTTGACCGTCCAGCCCCCGCCTCCGGCCAATGTTCCCTCCGGTTTCCTAGCACAAGAACTGCAACAAATGAAGAATGCAATTGCCGCCATCCAAGCCAAAAAACAGACCAAGAAGTTTAAGTTGGACGACGTGTGTTCCTACCCCTTCAACATGGAGTATTTGCAAATACTATTTCCTCAAAGGTATGAACCATCAAAATTTAACAAATACAAGGGTAAAGGAGACCCAAAGGCCCATTTAACAGAATTCTTTGTTGCCTACCAACCAGTGGCCTACATCGACATATACCTCCTACTATTGTTTCCACGAAATCTAACAAGACAGGCCTTGGAATGGTTCCTAAAATTGCCTAAAAACTCCATATCTAATTTTGATGATCTTTTAGACAAGTTTGTGCAACGTTTCTACCACAATCTCGAACACGAGATTTCGTTGGTAGATTTGACGCAACCCAAACAAAAGGCCAAGGAAAGTTTTGTGATTTATCTGCAGCGATGGAGAGCACTTGCTAGCCGCTTTACTCATAGTTTACCAGACAAGCAATTAGCCGTTGTGTTTACCAAGAATTTAAACAACGAGGTATCTTATCATCTGGAGCTGCAGTGTGCACACACTTTCAAGGAAATCATGGACAAAGGTTTGTTTATCAAAAGAGTCGTTATTAACAAAGGAATCGTCAAGATAACCTCATCAAATCAAAACCAGAATCAAAGCCAAAACAACGGCCAAAATCAGAATCAAAACCAAGTCCAAGCTCAAGCGTTGCAACCAACCCAGGCTAGCAATTATGAGAAACCCAAGCCGTTTAATCGCAACAAGAATGTTGTTGGGAATGGAGTAACTGAGTCGCGACATGTCCAAATGGTGCAAACACCGTCTGCTCAACCTACACCGCATATGCAAATTATTCCTAGCCAACAACCTCTTTAGCAAGCGCAACATTTGCAACAACCTACACCAGTGCAACAAACGCAACAACCTTTACCTTTACAAACCCCTCCTCCAAGGAGAACTGTGCCTACTCATCGCATCTTTAGTGACCTTGGAGAACCAATTGAAGTCGTGTATCGCAAGTTAGCTTCTGCTAATTTGATTAGTTGGCCTATTCCGCTTATCCAGATTGGTATAGGCAAAATGAATTCTATGAGTACTATCGGGTTAATGGACATAATCTGCATCGTTGTGTATATTATTCAAAATATGTTGGAAAACGAGGAGATAACATTGGATAATGGAGCTTCCACATCCAATCAGAACATCAGTATCTATCAAAACCCCTTTCCGTAACATAACACCCAACAGCAACAGCAAAGGCTAGAACAGCGACAACAACCGTATCAACAGCGGAGACAGAACCAACAGTATCAGCAGCAGCAGAACCAACGTCAGCGAAATGGATGGAACCAAGGCCAAAACAATGCCAACAATCAATAGACTTACCACGCAGTTGCACATGACTACAACAAAGTTATAGGCCATATAGCAGGAGGTCGCGTTTCCACCATTTCCATTAATCCAAGACCAAGTACCAATCAAACAAGACCGTTGCTATCCAATTCCAATCAACCAACCAATGCAAGTGATCCTTCCTTGACCTAGGACCGCATACAGGTGTACCAACAAGCAGCGTTTACTACTTTTGGACCTTATACCGATAACTCGTCCTTGCCCCGTGACCACATACAAGTGTACTAGCAACCAAGACTTATCCTATTTGGTCCCCCACCACCATCATTTGCTAGCAACAATAGTCTTGTATCTAAACCTGATTGTGCAATCACAACTCGACAGTCAAATATTACCATACCAAGCCCACAACCATCAACCACTTCACCCATTCAACCCTTCGTTCTAACTAGGAACAAGCCATATGTCGTTGTGCAAGACAAGACGTTTGATATTGTGGAACAACTGCAGAAGACGCCCACACAAATTTCCATTTTAGATTTGTTGCATACGTCCCCCATCCACAAGAACATCTTGACAAAGTTCCTCGGCCAATCCCAAGTTTCTAATAACATATCCCCAAACAAATTCCAAGTTTTGGTTGGACATCTAGCCCCAGGCCATCAGTATCCTTCGACCAAAGTGATATGTTGTCCCTTGGCCCTCTGCATAACAACCCATTGTACATCGAAGTTGTCATAACACGGCACAAAGTAAAACGTGTCCTCATAGACAATGGATCGGGTCTAAATATTGTGTCTCTAAAGCTCATCAAGCTTCTCGGGTATACAACCATTGATCTCCAACTAAAAACGATCACCATCAAAGCCTATGACAATGAAGAACGAGAATCACAAGGTAGCATCAACTTGTCAGTGATCGTTGGGCCCTTGACCCACGATACATTATGCCATGTGTTAGACCCCAATTTGTCATATAATTTGCTTTTGGGTAGGCCTTGGATACATGAAATTCATGCAACCCTATCAACATTGCACCAATGTATCAAGTTCTCTCATTCAAGTATGGAGGTCACTATCTACGAAGATTTACAGTCATACAAACATTGCAAGCATCTAGAGGCCGAGTATGAAAGCTATAATTACCGTTTTGGTTTGAATCTAGATGCCAAAAAGGACAAGGGAAAAGAGATACTTGTTGATTCGTCAAAGGCCAATTGCATTGACCCAAACAGCCTTGATTCACTTTCCCATATGTCGCCTCTTGAAATATATAATCAGTTTACCATCTCAGCCAATGGCCCAGGGGAATATTTGACCCATGATACATTCCACATTGCCAAGCTTCCACAAAACCCCAAGTCTTATGGAAGACCTAAAACCAAGCCACCTTGCATGGAATGGCAACTAAAGGACAGGCCAACTGCATAATCCAGCTCCTATCATTTTCACACCAGCCACTAGCCAAGAACAGGACCCATTTGCAGATGATGAATCCTGGTTGTATAATGACAAACTGGCCAAGTGTTATCAAAATGCCAAGTACCCTATTCCTAACAGGATCATGGAGAGGCATGCCTATGAAGGAGCAGGCCTCGGGCCAAATAAGCAAGGAACACTTGAGCCAATTTCTGCCACTCGGTACAAAGGAACCTATGGTCTCGGATTTAAACTCCCTGGGGGTGACCCCACATCTTATTCGTGTTCCAACACCAACAACTAGTGACAACAATGCCAACAGCGAAGTAGAGTTCGATCATAGTCCTTTCGATGACCTAGTCCATACCAATTTGTTTGACACCAATGCTATTTGTACCCTTAGACCAATTATTCGCAATAATCCACTTCTTTTATATCATCCTCAACTTATAGACTGGGACCAACAAGAATCCACAGTCCCTGTAGATGAATTTGAAAAAGATGAAGCCTTTTGCGATTTCCTAGGCCGGAGAGACAATGTTCCATTGGAAGACCACAAACAAGGGTTCTCAATCAAGTTGGATCCTGCAGCCTATTTTGGAGAACAGGTGAACACCCTTAACCACAAACAATTAAATAAAACATTGAGGTCCCAAAGTGAAAACCTCTTTGAGGCACTTTTGGACTAGGGAAAAAGTAAAGAGAAAGCCCAGTCTAGCAATGAAAACCTATTTCAGGGGCCAGTAGACGGGGGAATTCAACCTTCCTCAAACATAGCTCAAGAGCCCACCAACAATGAACTTGCCTATGGGTCCAAGTTCAATACTGAAGAACAACAGGGTTTTGATCGAATCATCCAAGAGTTTCCAACAGTGTTTGTCACACAGCCATCCCTACCATTGGGAGAGTCTGATTCCTCATACCTCGGCGAACTTGATGAGCTAGTCCTAACAGAGGACTCTGCCATTGCAGGCCAATTTTAATGTTTGCCCAACCATCCTGGAAGACAGTTCGACTCTTCTTGTGGAGGACACTACAGAAGTTAACATCGGGACTCCAAATGACCCAAAATGGATCAAATTAGGCGCATCTCTCACTAAGGAGGAACGTGAAATCTTTATAACTTTTTTGAGGGAATTTGTTGATATATTTGCTTGGGCTTACTTAGACATACCTGGTTTGGACCCCACCTTGGTTGTACACCACCTTATGGTACATCCCAATGCCAAGCCTGTAAAACAAAAATTGCACAAGATACATCTTCTCATTGTTGTATTAGTAAAGAAAGAGTTGGAAAAACTCTTGGAAGTGAGATGTATTCAACTGATCGACTACTTAGAGTGGATCTCAAATGTTGTGCCAGTCAATAAGAAGTCAGAAGGAATCAGAATCTGCACTAATTTTAGAGATATAAACAAGGCCTGCCCCAAAGATGACTTTCCTCTGTGAAACATTGACATGATGTCGACTCTACAGCCAGGTATGAAATGCTTTCACTGATGGACAAATTTTTAGGATATAACAAAATCTGGATTGCGCCAGAAGACCAATATAAATCAGCGTTCACCACTCCGTGGGGAACGTTCTGTTATTAGGTTATGTCATTTGGTCTCAAAAACGCTAGGGCCACATACTAAAGAGCCATGACCATCATATTTCACGATATGATGCATGACATTGTTGAAGACTACATTGACAACATATTGGAAAAATCAAAGAGCAGGGCCAATCATCCACCAACACTACAATTGATATTTGAAGAACTACATGAATACAAGGTCAGACTCAATCCTAAGAAGTGTGTTTTTGGAGTTACTTCGAGCAAATAATTAGGCTTCATTATGTCTTGTAGAGGTCTTGAAGTCGATCCAACCAAAATACAAGCCATTGCAGAGATGCCACCACCAACCAATTTGAAGTAGGTATGCAGTTTGCAGGGCAAGATCCAATCCAACAGACGCTTCATCTCTTAGTTGGCCGATAAATGTCATCCCTTTACACACTTGCTGAAAAAGGGTGTCACATTTCATTGGAATGACCAATGCCAGAAAGTTTTTCAGCATTTAAAGGACTATCTTGCCAATCCGCCTATTTTATTACCACCAATGCCAGAAAAGTCATTCTTACTGTATCTATCTGCCACAAAGCCCTAGGGGCACTTCTAGCTCAACATGATGATAATGGAAAAGAGTGTGCCATGTACTATTTAAGTCATACATTGGTCGCGTATGAACACATTATACGCCCATTGAAAAACCCTGTTTAGCTATGGACATTGCAACTCAAAAACTGTGACATTACATGCTAAACAACAAGACCGTGGTTATTTCAAAAGTAGATCCGCTCAAGTATCTACTACCCAAAACAGTTTTACAAGGCTACATGGTCAAATGGATCATGCTTCTCAGTGAGTTTGAGACAGAATATATCAACCAGAAAGCCATCAACCAGAAAGTTCTTGTAGATCAGCTTGCTGAAGTGCCACTTGTAGATACAGAATCGTTAACATTCTAATTCTCAGACGAGTCCATTATGACCATCATTGAAACACCTTTTTAGGAACAGCACTAGAAGCTGTCTTTTGATGGGTCATTTACAGCACATGGATCAAGGACAGGGCTTTTATTTATTACACCACAAAGGGATCTTATCCATAAATCATTCTGGATCAACTTTCTTTGTACTAACAACATGGCTGAATACGAAGCACTTGTTGCAGGGCTTTGTCAAACAATACAATGAAATATTCAACATCTAAAGGTTTATGGAGATTCTTAGTTAATCATCAATCAGGTTACAGACCACTTTCAGACCAAAGATGACAAGTTGGTACCGTACAAGGCCATGGTCGATAATCTCAAACAACAAAGTGTCGATGTACAATTTGAACATATACCAAGGGCTAGTAATAGAACAATACATGCCATGGCCACCATTGGATCTTTGATTTCTCATACAAACACGGCAAAAGAATACCAATTCCTCGTTGAAAATCTGCTAGCGCCAGCTCATGAACCTTTAACCGTCGCAATGATCTGTGATATTTTTGGTCCCAGCTCTATATGGTATTCAAACCTTTATGCCTATTTACATGCCCACATTATGCCACCAAACCTATCCTGCAAACAATCCAAAGCCTTTAACCACCATGCCGCATGTTATACCTTGTTCGGACCAACCCTATACCGTCGCAACTTTGATGGAACTATGCTTCGTTGTTTAACTTCAGCAGAATCAACATTAGCGTTATGGGAAGTTCATGGAGTATGTGAAGCCCACACAAGCAGGGCCATTCTATCCAAAAAGCTCCTGCGTACTGGGTATTATTGACCAACGATGGATGCAGATGCAGTTGTGTATGTTAAAAAATGCAACAAATGTCAACGACATGCCAATCTGATTCATGTCCCGGCCAAGGCTCTAAACCAATGCTTACACCATGGTCTTTTGCCACATGAGGCCTCAATCTATTTGGGAAGATAAACCCCACCTCTTCTGATGGCCATAAATATATCCTTACCACCACTGAGTATTTCACTAAGTGGGTTGAAGCTATACCCCTCACGTGATTGGAAAGCAAATTTCTAAATTCATCTTTAACCATCTCATTTGCCATTATGGTATCCCATCTAATAGTATATCCGATAATGGCGGATCATTCAAGAACAAAGATGTCAAATTGTTGTGTGTCGAGTACAAAATTATTCAACATTTTTCAGCCACCTATTACCCACAAGGTAATGGCCAAACAGAAGCATCTAACAAAACCATTGTCAACATCCTTAAAAATATTGTCAATGATGTTGGCCGCGATTGGCACCTCCAAATATTTCGTGCCCTCTAGGCATACCGTACCAATTACCATACTCCCACAAGAGCCATTCCACGTTCACTTATTTATGGCACCGAGGCCATTCTTCCCATTGAGGTCAAGTTACCTTCTTTGCACATCTCTTTGAAGCATATCCTGGACGATGAAGATTATCGAGTAGCTCGCCTACAAGAGCTAGAGTTACTTGATGAAAAATGCATGGCTGTAGTTATCAACCTGCAAGCATACCAGAACCGACATTGTGGACATTATAACAAGTGCATCAAAAAGCTTGGTGATCTTGTACTTAAAGAAAACCAACAAAATACCATGGTCAAGAAGAAACACAAAGGTAAGTTCAAACCCAACTGGATAAGCCCATTCATCATTGTTGCAAACTATGGCGCTGGAGCATACCACTTGTCATTTAGTTTTCACATCCTTACTGGCCCACCATCCAACGCTCTCGTCGTTTTGCGAGACCATTCCTATATTCTTATACAACATCAATCATGTTTTCTTCTCATCATTTTCTTCTATCCCATATCCTGAGAGAACTGCATTTGGTTCTGAAATTTTTGTTGGATATTACGTCCATGGAACTATGTAGGTAGCGTCCACTTGCCTAGTGCATATGGAACCAACTCGGCCACCCCCTTCTTTTGCTTCTATTCCCCCCATCTTGTTTGTTTCGTTGTCTCCTAAAGTCTAAGGGCAATGATTATTGTCTTGTTTGTTCTCTGTTTGCGCTAAAATTGCAATTAACCATTGTTTGTGTTTGTTTTATTTCCTTTGTGTTGTTTTGTTTTGTTTTGTCTTTCTTTTGTTGTTTTTGTGTTTTGTTTGTTTGTTTATTTGTTTGCTTTCTTGCTATGCCTCAATTCAATCTATGTGCGTTTATTAGGTGATTCCTTGCACATTATTCTCGAATCCATCCATATTCATACATTCACATTGTCATCATGGTTTTTATCATTGGTGCATTGTTTTCCCTTGAGTATTGGATAGCGTATCAGTCCTTATGTATATTTCGGCCAAGTTATCATGGTGTTCTATTATGATGTTTATCGTCACGTGCTACAGCAAAAATCAACTCAGGGAGTCGACAAGCAATGCAGCCACGATATATCTCCTTGGCACATGAAAATTCTCGATCTAATCCCAAATCATTCCACACATAGAGTAATTCAATAACGCAAGAATTTTAACCCTCCCTAGTTCGGACGAGCATCTCCCTAATAACAGGTTGCCCAAATTCATCTTTTTTCTCTGTACCTATTTGCCATCATATTTCATATCATATTTGCCATTGTCGAGGTACAACGCTTATAACCGCCTCTAGGCAAATTATTGTATATCGTCCCATTTGCATTTTTAATGATTCTAACCACCTTTGGGCAAATCATTGTGTTTCCATCTATTTTGAAGGTTAATGATTATAACTGCCTTTGGGCAAATTATTATCTTTCTTCTGTCCAATTAGGACACGATTTCATTGTGATAATGCTTATAACCGTTTTTGGGCAAACCATTATCTCTATCTGCCCAAATGGGGCATGTTTTTATCCTACCAATGATTCTAACCATCTGTGGGCAAATCATTGTTCTCTTTCATGATTATAACCGCCTTTGAGAAAATTAGTCTTTTATTACCCTAAGCCTTTTTCAATGATTATAACCGTCTTTGGACAAATCATTACGTCTTTTGTTCCACTTGTGTTGATGATTATAACCGCCTGTGGATAAATCATCATGTTTGTCTGCCCAACCGAGGCAGCTCCATATGCCACTGATTATAACCACCTATGGGCAAATTAGTCTCTTCCACCCTCATTTCATCTTTTTGGTCCCATTGTTTCCTCATTTCAAGAGACCGATCGCCGACCCTTTTGCCGACCGCTCCCTTGAGGAGGCACCTACAGTTCATCCATTGCCATTGAAGTCGTAGGCATACAGGACCTTTTCATTCTTTAAGAAGACATTACTGTGCCTATAGCTTGCAATGCTTTCTCAAACAGAGGCAAACTGTACACCTAAAACTGGGCACAACTGGCCTTCGACCTGACTTCAAACCGATTCCTACCAACAATTACAAATTAAATCTAGGAATCACTGAACATCACAAATTTGCTTGTGCATCATTCATCAAAGCTCAGAATAACGTTGAGACATCCCTAATTTGGGTATCCTATCGTATACAATCATAACCTCTCACGGATTCATCCCTAATCATTCTGCAGCATCACAACACCGAATTTGGCCTATGGACCTATTAAGTGGAGCACATAAACAAATATCAAATCTTGAAAGAGCTAAATGGCTAATCAAAATTAATTAACAAGCAAACCAAATTAAATGCCTAGTTGAATTATCTATTTGAAATTAATAACTAAAAAAAGAAATTTAAAAATACAAATATCCTAGCCTTTCATCATAACTTTTGTGAGTTGCCAAACTCTTTAAAAATATCCTAAAATATCTCATTTTGGAGACCCATGCCTATTCATTGCAAATCATCATTAATTGACAACTATTAACTCTACTGGGGTTATATTTAACTCACCTAGGCTAGGTTTGAACCCATTCCAAGCTTTAACTCCACCTTGACTCACCTTATGTTGGGGTTAGTTCCTAAGCCAAAAAATACAATGCCTTGCCTATTGAATTTTAAGCTATTTTGGTGCAAAGTTATCATGCAAAAATGACTTCAAAGCTTTGATAAGAGTAGTGTTATAATGCAAAAATTGCCATGCAAGTAGTGTTATAATGCTAAAATCTTAAGCTAAGCCACAACACAAGCCATGGTGCCAAGGAGAGGAGCTACACAACCTTCATTGTCCAAGACTCTTTGATGCACAAGCCGAGCAAGCCACTCAACAATGCATTTGGAGCTCTCAAGGAAGGTAAAGGATTTGTTGTCTTTTGCATTTTAGTTGTACTTTCATTTGTCTTTTGTTACTAAGCTGACCCCTAAGATCTAAGCTTGGAGTGTAAATGTCAGTGTGTTTATTGAAGTTTTTATTGTTTGAACATGTTATTAACCTCCCTTTTTGGATTCCTATGATCACAATACCCAATCGTACATTTGATTTGTGTGTAGACAAACTTCTGCGCATAGACCAATCCTTATAGTGCTTTAATAAAAGGCTTTAAAAGCTCTATAAAACATACAATATGCTTGAATTATACAAAACATCCAACACTCCAAGATGTCCTAAATAAAAGGCCATGGGTCCTATTTATAGTATTCCCCCACTAACCTACTCATGACAATTGGATCCAGGTAGACGACTTCTAATAGATTCTATGAATCATTTCAATGTATTCCCATTTGACTTTGTTCCGGCTCATCACATGCAGCCCTCTATCTTGCTTTGACGCCTATATTTCTACGTAATACGTACTCTTGCACATTCTTGTAGACTTTCTTCATTTCTTTGCGCAACCCAAAATTCTTACACATACCTCGCACAGATGCTATACTTAGCCAAAATATTTATAGTATGTGTGTGTGCCCGCATGCGCAAATCTGGGGCCAACACACCCAGTCTTCAAATCCATCACCAATAAACTTCGACAACTTTTGTCTCTCTGAGTTTGGACTTGGTGAAGTGCCCATAAGTGTTAGCCTTGTGTGGCTTTGGCATGGATTTTCTAGTATGATCCTCCTCCTTAACAAGGCTTGGCTTGAACATTCCTCTACTCTCTCAACACTTCTAGACATGACTCTATAGTCAACCCTTCCATCAACTTGAGTGATTGAATGCTACTTTGTTCACCATCAAGTTCCTCTCTTGCGTCACTCACCCCAGTTTGGCCTATGGGTTGCCCTAGTGTTCTTGGCTCAACCTCTTCATCTAATAGATATTTCATTCCATGAATTTTATTTCATAAGCAGCTCTCTCTCTAGTAATTCATTGAACTTCGTCTCTAAATGAAGACTACCCTCTGAATGAGGGGGCTTAGTCGACTCTTCTCTTGATTCTTCTATGGATTCTTCTATAGCACCAACCAACCCTATTTGGTTGGAAAGTTTCAGGTTTCCCTCGAAAAACGCAATTGTCTTTGCAATCTCTACCCACTCCTCGCTCGTAAGTCACATACGGTTCTCCAGATTCGAGTGAACCCTTCCTTGGTTTCAACTATAACTCTGACTTCTATTCGTGCTTCGTCCTTGGATTTCACTTCAGCTTTGGCTTTCACTACTACTTTGAACTTGTCCTGATGGATTTATAGAATTAGTTGTCTCTCGTAGCCTTTGTCTTCTCTCTTCTTGTTCTAACAATCTAGTAGACCATTTGATTTCTTCGTCTACTCCATGACCATGTTGTCTTCTTTTACTTCCTTTGTCCAAGCTCAATGGCATTAATTCTTTCTCATACAATGTTGATCTTCAAATCCTTCCTCTTCTTCCCAACAACGATTTTCCTCGTACCATTGTAGAAACTTTTATCGTGCTTCACAATACAATCGACATGGTCATCTTGCAATATAAAGTATTGCATTGACATCAATGGTTATTGTCAAACAATTTCCACTTTCACTCAACTTCAATTTCACCCTACTTTGCAAAAGCAATGGCGCCAAAAATGTTTACTTCCAATATGCTACACTACCAAAAACTACTTGTGGAAATACATTCATATGAGACGAAAAGATAAGGCCCAATTTTTACCTTGCCTATTAATTTATGTTTGCATTGTTCTTGCACTGGGTGTTGGACTTAGTTTTCACGGGTTTAGGGACACAAGGTTCTAGTACTATATTAGTAGCTCTTAGAGAGTTGGTTTACATGTGTATGGCTAGTTGAGCTAGAATGTGTACATCTTGTGGTTTCGTACACAAACAATGTGGAAGTCCGGACTAGTTTAACTAGCAGACTTATGTCAGTTTGTCTTGGTATATGGGTACCATGTTATTTTGTAATGGACTTTTGATCCACTTTTAGAGGCACGCAGTGTCGGTACTATTATTATCAAATTTAGGACATTGTTATTTTGATACTTGGTCACTACGGATGACTTGGCTAGTTGAGCTAGCGTATTTATATCATTTTGGTTTATGTACCTAGATGTTTTGACATTTGTCATGTTAGTATTATTTATTTTCAGTATTCGAGATACTCATTTGTTGCTTATATATATGCCTATGTGAGTATACATATCGCTTGTGATCGTTTTCAATTTGGTTGCTTACGCAATCATAGGGTAGAATGTTTTGATGTGCACATTGAATGTGCAGGATTACATTTTCGTCAAGTGAGGGATCTTGGACTACATTGGTCATGGAGGTTACAAAACTAATAGATGTGTACAATTATATCTTGCCACCTTATATATTTTATTGCCTAGCTTTAATCTTGTTGCATAGTTAGTAAATTGGCAATTTTTAGTCTCCTAGCACTATTCATAGCCCCTTCACCCCTTCACCCATGTCTAAAAGACTTCTAGAACCCTATAGGAAGTCAAGTGGCAGTAAAGAAAATTCAAAAATGGTTGGCCCACTTGCATAACTCGAATGGAAAAAATATCCCACTTTAAGAGTGGTGTGAAAAGCAAGTTGGCGGTTTTTTAAGAAAGAATTAAAGGCCTTTGACCACATATTGAGCCTACGAGCATTTTTAGGAGGTTTAGAGCACTTTTGGGTAGCCCATACCCCCATTAATGACCTTGGATGGAGAGGCATTAATGGAGTGTAAGGAAAGTCATGCTTGTCCATGTGTGCATGTAAGAGAAAGTTATGAACTTGCAAGTGGAGTAATGAGATAGAAGACTTTTTGGAGAGAGGCAAACGAATGGGAAGAGACAAGTGTCACCTTCCCATTGGCCAAGGAATTGTAAGCTTTCCCTATAAGTGAAGGGAATGCCATCTTTGTGGACACTTTTTTGGCCATTCCTCAAATTTGAGAGTGAGGGCTAGATCATTCAAGTGGAGGACCCAAGGTAGGGAGACTATTGGCACACTCTTGCATGTTTTATTTCATTTGGATAAACCTCTTGTTCTCTTTCTTAAATAGCATGAAAATTTAAAGGATTGACAAGGACTTTTGGCTTGAACCCTTGTATTATATTGTTTCTATTGTTTGGGCCTAAGACCAACCTATTCTGTGACCCTCTAAGGGATCTTTGAAGAAGCTTTTTCTGCCTTACCTTGTTGTTTCAACAGTTCATTTTATGTCTTAAAATTGTAAGGTGGTGCTGCCCAAAAGGGCTTGGCATGTTGGAAATGTGTTACCTGTTTGGATGGTAGAGTTGGGCAAAGGGAACTATTATCGCAAGTCCTATTTGATTCTTGTGGCAGGATTGGGGAAGTGATGAGTCATTAACCCAAAATTTAGTCTTATTGCCGATCAATAGCAATGGATAATGATCAAATTTGAAAATAGAAATATTCAAGCTTGGAATACTCATGATCTCCTAGTTGGGAAAATCACAATTATGGATAAAATCCAAGCCAAGCATATTTATTATTTTTGTTGTCTATTCCCCACTTGGACAGGACATAAAAGACTAGAGATGGTGCTAATAAGCTTTCTATGGGATAAGCAAGGGGTTTAAGATGAAAGGGCATCCTTTGGTTTCTTGGAACCTTTGCACTCTTCCAAGAGATCAAGGAAGACAAGGTATCACAGATATTAGAACTCAAGGAGCAGTTCTTCCAAGAAAATGGATCATCCACAACAAATTCTAGTCCATAGACTCTCACAAAATTATAACCACCAAAAAAGTTCAAGGAATTAGGGGTTCATTAAACATACATGATATAATCAACAATGCAAAAGCATTTATTCTCTTAGGGTGAGCACTGCCAAAGATAATTTGGACTACCTAGTAATCCATAACAGATTGTTGTTGATGGCATTATGATATTCTTATTAGGATAATGCTCTCCCCATATGGCCAACATGGCCTCTTGTCATGTTTTGCTAGCAAAAGATTGGCAAGGATGGATCTTTTTTGTCGGGGAATCTGTAAGGTCCCTTTTTGGGCTAAAACCAAACAAAAGGGGTAAACCATAAAATCCCAAAAATAACCTCAAACACTTAGCCAAAAACCGAATGAACCAAATCTGAATTTTATTGTTATTTTCTGCCCTCAAGAAAATTGCTAGTTGCCCTAGGGGATTAGGGTTTTAAGAGATATTATGGTGCAAAACAACTCCAAAAATTATGAAACTAATTTTGTAGTTCCACAAAAATATTCCAAACACAATGATGCAATCAGATCTGGAAAATAATGTTTTCCCAATTTATTTTTTTGAATTTGAAATGCTACAGAAACCGGAATATTATAAAATTAATAGCTCTTAAAATATGGCGATTTTTACATCAAACAATAGCTATAAAAAGAGCTAAAAATATAAGCTATCAAATGCACCCAAAAGCAGAATTTTCCCACCAAGGGAAGACCTCCAAACTAAAGCTCCAAGCTCTCAACTAGGTCGCCCAAGTTGAAACCCTAAGACATGCAAAAATTTGTCTTCACTTTGGTCTTCAAGCAAATGAACCAACAAATCAGCGCCTTTGCAATTTCTGAAATGAAATTGTCTCTTCAAGATCTCCTTAGAACTCCAAGTGCCTTGATCCAAGATTGGTAGCCAAGCTCCAAAACCTAAAAATACAAATGTTTGACAAAACATAATCTTCAAATGTCTCAAGACCTGATTTTATAATTCCTCCAAGGTGGGCGAACCACTCATGGGGGTTTCTTAACAAAGACATATTTTAACCACTTGGGTCTTCCTCAAGTGTGGCGTCCACTTTTGGGTCCCTTCCTTTATGTCCAAAGTCATTAAGGACTTTTAATTGAGGGTCAAGTCCTCATGAAAGTGTCATATTTTATTATCTAATTTACATCTCATAATATAGTAATTAAAATTACTTGAGGATCAATTAAATAATAAATTACAATTAATAATTAAGAACATTGCTTTTTAATTTCCAAATGATTAAAATCACTTTCTAGCAACATCCTAAGTTATTACAAATATTCCCCTTGATTCATCCCTTAGCCCACAGAGAATAAAATTGGCTAAAGGTCTTCAAAAGGTTAATCAAAAGTCAACCCCCTAAAAAAGGGGACCTTACAGTCCTCCCTTCCCAAATTTGTTTGCCCTCAAGCAAACTCAAACTCATGTGTCCAAGTGTCATGTTCAAGAGAGAAGACATGGTGTAGTGCTCCCAAAGCCTTGACCCGGTGCCAGTCAAATGAAAGATATTTTGCCAATCCAAGCTCATGCTTTCGAAGTGCCTTGGCCATTTCAAGATTCCTCCAACCCTCGTCCTCCTTGTTTTTAATCTTGCACATGAAGCAAACACATTAGATAAAACATGAGTGTTTAGCAACACCTTTGTCATTCCTCCCTTGTGTTTCATTGGCATGACCAACTCATGAATTCTTTTGCCCCATAAACTGCTTTAATTCCTTTCTCTTGCCCTCAAAGCCACCATAAGAGTTGTTGGAAATGCACTTGAACTGGCACAAAATTCCTCCCAATTGATAGGGACCGGAAAGAATATTTCCCTAGTGTCAAATTACCATCAAGGAAGTGTGAAAAAGAGAAGCAGCAAACTGAAAATGCAAAAAACAACAGTCTCCAACCTTATGCTAACATATCCCATGATTATGCAAGTTGCCCTTTGGAAAAATAGCACAAAACTGATTGTATGGGGGCTGTACCATGACTGTAACAAGTGTAAAAACAGCGAACATTGGGTACTTGGTGCCAAAGCATAGTGAATCCTTTCATGCCAAACCATATGCAAGATATTTTCCTTCGTTCCCATGATGTTATACTGAATTTTCAGACAAGGAAATTGATTTGCAAGAGCTGGAAATATCAAGTTAGCAACCTCAAACCACAAAGAACTCTTTCCCATGATTGAATATACCTGTAAGCTCATTTGTATGAGGGCAAATGAAGTCATGTGATGGCTGGAAATAGAGATGGCAGTAGTACTAACATTAAGATTTATCTTTGTCCCCATTGTTTTACCTTCACCTTTTGATGGTAAGATACTTTTATTATTTGTTTTTGGTGTTCCCCGCCATTGGCTTCCTTCACACATCATGTTAACCCACTAAAACTTCATCCAACTCTCAAAATTACAGCTGTGCAAAACTGAAAATATACAAACCAAAAGTATAGAAATGAAGTCACAACTAGAAACATGACAAAGCCAAGCAAAATTCCGCCATGTGATTGACATAGAGGTAGTAGGCAGCCATGTCAAGTTGAAAAATGGAACAAAAAGGTGGCTATAACATGATGTTTTCTTCCTCAATCTCATCATGTTAGTGGCTGGAAATCCACTTGCATTTGCACAACATGCCTTCAAAATGATAAGGCCCGCAAAGCACATTTCCAAAGTGCAAAAGTGCAACCATGGAATGGAAACAAAATAGAATAATCAAGTTGAAAATGTGAAAAACTGCGATGTCCCCTTTTCATATAAATTTAATAATTAATAAAATTGCCCGAATAATGATTTTAATTATTCAAAATTATAAGGCAATTAATTAATTATTAAAATAGAACTATCTTGGATAATTATTCGAATTACCGCAAAAGTGGTTTTAACTATTTGAAAAATTAAGGTAATTTTTATAATTATTCTAAGGGGCTTTATAATTAATAAATTGCTTGAAAAGTGATTTTTATCACTTTAGTTATTAGAGCAATTTAATTAATTATTTAAGGATCTAATTATTTAATTTGACAAAAAGTAATTTTAATTACTAATTTATTAAGGCAAGTTATTTAATTAATTCAAAAAGGCCTAAAGTGAAAATAAAAGGAATGCCGGCTTGGGAGCTAAAGTAAAGAAAGGAAAAATATACTCTAAAAAAATGACAAGAGAGGCTTATGAGGTATTTTACCTCCCAAAGGTGGTTCGCCCCCCTTTGAAAGGTAGAAATACAAGGTGAAGATCACAATTGAAGACACGTTGAATTTTGATAAATATTCTTCATACTTGAAGAAACTTTTGGGATGTATGCCCAATAGAAGTTAGTTGCTTGGTGTTGATCAATCTAAAAAATGTGTCTTTTGACACCACCTTTGTTAAGGAGATCTTGTTTTTGCCCTAAAAGTGGGGTGATTTACTTTGAGGAGTTTGTGTGAGGGTTTTGAGGTTCATTTCTTGCATGTTAACCTTGCTAAATATTTATCTTAGTTTTGCAAGTGGAGCGAACCACTTTGGAAGCTTGGATCAAGGTTTTGGAGGCCTCTTTGGTCTAGTTTATGCAAATTAAATATTTTGATTTTATTTGTTATTTTTCTACATGTTGCCACGAAGTTTTGGAGGAGTTTTATGGAAGGTTTGAAACCCTAAATTGATAACAAATTAAATAAAAAATTTCTGATTATTATTTAATTATTTTTGACAGAAAACTAGGGTTTTCAGAATTTCGAAGCAACTTTTGGTGACCTTTCCATGGAAAGAAAATTCCAAAATTATTTTTATTTGATAGTCATTATTTTTATGATCAATTTAAGCTCTTGTTTGTATCATAATTCCAAATATTAAGAGTTATGAATTTTTTAAGTTTTTAGTTGTTTGTAGGAAATAATATTTGTTGAAGGCAAATTTTTGGCAAGGGTTTGAAGCGAAAAAATATTCAGAACAGCAATTGTATTTTTGAAATTAACTCAGATTTTTTAGACATCATAAAGTGACATTTGAGCTTCAATATTTTAGCAAAAAGGTGTTTGTTTCATGCATTTAATTTTTTGATTATTTTTGCAAGTATTCAATTAATTTTGAAACATGTTATTGGCTGAAAATCATCTACAAAACCCTACTATTGTGGCATTTAGAGTTTTTAGGGCTTGACAAAGGTTTTTGAGCTTATTTTGCAAATTAGGGTTTGCTGATTTCATTTTCAAAATTTTAGTATTTAGGAGAAGACATTTTTTGCATGAAATCATCCCATTTGGGGACATTACAAAAACAACAGTCCATGAAGTAATGCTAGCCCTTTCTATGACCCAAGATGGAGGACAACTCTTCCCATAATCATGAATAACAAGAACTAAAACTTTAGGTGCAATTCTAAAAATATGAGGTAAATTCACCCAATAATTGACAGCAAATCGCATATTACTTGCCACTCCTATACTTTCCATGGAAAATATCTTCATGTCATCATACGGAAGTAATTACCATATCATACCTTAGATGTAGCATGTTTTTTCTGTACTTATCCTTCAGCATATGATGGTTGAAAACTCCCAACTATTTGCCCAACTCACTACAAGAATGCTAAGAGGTGGTAACCACAATTTCCATCTATCAATTTTTACCCTTGTGACTAAAATCAGCAACAATAGCAAACTGGAAATGTCAAAAACAAGCTGAATATACTCACAATTAAAGGGTTGCTCTAAATTTTCTGAATTGTTACTTTCCCACCAACAAACATTCTTTTCCACAACAACATTAGCAACTTGCCTTTTCACATACTTGGTTGTACATAAACCTTTCCAATTAGTTGTAATGCTACAAAGATCATAGAGACTTGCTTCCTTTTCTAAGGTTGAATTATTGTGCTTCAAATTACCACTCTTTCTAGAAGCACGAATGTCAAATGAAATCTGAAAATTACTCATGGAAATGGAAGCAACTTCACAAGCACCAATTCTTTTATTCACCTCATATCTCAATATACACCCATCTCCAATTTTGACCATATATGAGTGGGCCCATGATGTGACATCAAATCTGAAATTGACAAAGATGGCATGAGATGTCTTACTGCAATTTTGAATCTCTCTCTTGCTACCCACTCTCCATTTAGTGCCCTTCATCTTATCTTCTATGTTATCAAAATCCTCATGAAGATCAACATAATGCCAAGACAAAGTATGTTGATGATACAAAATATCTTTGCTATGAAGATAATAAACTTGCTTACCCTCAATGGCTACCATAGAAAGTTTACCAATCAGAAAATCAGCGTTAGTGCATTGGAAGGCATTTTTCTCTCTTACCCTTGGATTTCCTAAAGTCAAACCATGCTTGCCATGCTTCATGTTCATCATATATAATTCTAAATTTTTACTTGCTCTCATGAAATCAGCCCATAAAGATTCAACATCAGAATTGTCAACTTGGGTGAAATGCAAAACATTACCTGGATCCCATACCTTAGGGTGCCCATAGAAGTGCCCTTGAGCCACAAAATCTTCTTGTCTCATTGTGTAGACCAGACCCCTCATTTTCTCATTGTTCTTTGCATGTTTCTCATGAAAATCACCTCGGAAATCAGCGTCACATGCTTCTTGCTTTGAAACCACCTTCGGTAACATGGACTCATGAGGAAAATAGATTTCATGCTCTCTTTGAATTGTTCCGAAAACGACAGCAAGTTAAATATGATCATCTCTATGTAAAATTGGTGCTTCAATCACCAAATTTTCCTCCTCAACATGTAGATCTGATTTTGCTTCCTCCATGATTCTATTTTCTGTCATTTCACTGTTATGAAAGAAATCATTAGAAGGCAAAGAAATATCTTCAATCACTAAAATATTTTTACCTTGGACTTGCATGGTGGATTCATCAAAGAATTGTTCCTTCTCCCTTGCAGCCCTAATTTTTCTTCTTGTGTAGCTCGTGATCTAGTCTTGGGCATAAATATACCCATGAACTCTGCAGATGATATGCCATCACGAATTTTAGCTGGAAGATCCCTATACTCCTCATAGTTGGCCCCAATGTAGTCAATTATAGAACCCATCTCTGAATTCTCTTTCTTATTGTGCATTCAATTTTGTAAACCCACATAGGTTGGCACGATCATGGCTCTGATACCACTGTAAGGTCCCTTTTTAGACTGAAACCAAACAAAAGGGGTAAACCATAAAAACCCAAAAATAACCTCAAACACTTAGCCAAAAACCGAATGAACCAAATCTGAAATTTATTGTGATTTTCTGCCCTCAAAAGCAAATCGCTAGCTGCCCTAGGTGATTAGGGTTTTAAGAGATATTATGGTGCAAAACTCCAAAAATTACGAAATTAATTATGTAGTTCCACAAAAATATTCCAAACACGATGATGCAATCAAATCTGGAAAATAATGCTTCCCCAATTTTATTTATGAATGTGAAATGCTGCAGAAATTGAAATATTATAAAATTAATAACTCCCAAAATATAGTGAGTTTTACATCAAGCAATAGCTCTAAAAAGAGCTAAAAATATAAGTTATCAAATGCACCCAAAAGCAAAATTTTCCCACCAAGGGAAGACCTCCAAACTGAAGCTCCAAGCTCTCAACTAGGTCGCCCAAGTTGAAACCCTAGGACATACAGAAATTTGTCTTCACTTTGGTCTTCAAGCAATCGAACCAACAAATCAACACCGTTGCAATTTCTGAAATGAAATTGCCTCTTCAAGATCTCCTTGGAACTCCAAGTGCCTTAATGCAAGATTGGTAGCCAAGCTCCAAAACCTGAAAAAAGAAATGTTTGACAAAAAATAATCTTCAAATGTCTCAAGACCTGATTTTATAATTCCTCCAAGGTGGGCGAACCACTCATGGGGGTTTCTAACAAAGATAGACCTCTTTTAGCCACTCGGGTCTTCCCCAAGTGTGGCGTCCACTTTTGGGTCCCTTCCTTTATGTCCAAAGTCATTAAGGACTTTTAATTGAGGGTCAAGTCCTCATGAAAGTGTCCTATTTTATTATCTAATTTACACCTCATAATATAGTAATTAGAATTACTTGAAGATAAATAATAAATTACAATTAATAATTAAGAACATTGCTTTTTAATTCCAATTGATTAGAATCAATCTCTAGCAACATCCTAAGTTATTACAAATATTCACCTTGATTCATCCCTTAGCCCACGGGCAATAAAATAGGTTAAAGGTTGATCAAAAGTCAACCCCCTAGAAAAGGGGACCTTACAGGATCAATGGAATCAGAAACTACGTCAATGGCAAACAAGAAGAGAATTATGCCATACTCAAAAGTTGAGCAACGTGGACAAACCAACCTTCCAAGAGCTTTATAAAATGATTCCTAAAAAACATTTATTCAAGCTGCAAACTCAACAATCAAATTCTTACTAGAACGATTGAAAAGGGAGTAAAAAGAATTCATTTTATATCATACATAAGATTTGCATGTCGGAGTTGTAATATTGTGTGTTGGACTAGCACACATACCTTTTGGATTTTTCCTACACCCTATGATGAGTCCTCTATATTTAGTGACTTTTTCACAAGCACTTGTGCACTAAAGTTCATCCTCAATGCCCTAGTTTCAGCATCTCCCCCTTCTAGGTGGTTAAGTCACTTTACGACACCTTGCCTAACACGTTGGGTTGCCTAGTCATGACACTAGCAGAGCTTGGTGAAACTTTCTGACTTAGCCTGGATCCATTACCACTCTCAACCACTTTTTCAATTGTGTTTGTGTCTTTAAAACCATTTTATGACATCTTGGGATGTTGTCCCCTGGTAGCAAACACTCGTGCCTCCATTTCAACCCAAAAAAAACCATGCACTCTTGAAAGAGAAGCATCTGTAGCACCACCATGAGAGCTATAAAAAATCTATAGCATGGCATTGTCACACTGTGGAATTTATGATGACAGTCACAACGCTAGCAGGATTTATGTGGTTGGTGAATTTTCAAGCCCAAAATACTCATCTCCTAATGAGACATAGCCACATGGGCTAGTACATTTTTTAAAATATAGTCACATGGGCTACTGTACTTTTATTAAATATTTTACATAGTCAAATGGGCTTATTGCATATTATTAAATGTTGTACATATTTAATCTCTTAGATGCTTCCTTCCTCTAGAAGCTTCATTTATTCTTTCTTGCAGAAACTTTTTATTTTCTAGAAGCTTCTTTGTATATCATTGTACTCTATAACTACCTAATACAAATAAGTGTACAGCACATGTACAGTTGCAGCTAATTCTTTTGTGTCCTTTCTTGCATGCAATTGTGCTCATATCAACTTGTAACAGAGTCTAGTGATCGTGGCCTCCACATTTACTCACCTCAAGAATTCGATCTTCTAACTTGCTAGATCTAACACCCTTAGGCCTCTCCCGATCAAGGTTTTTGATCTAGTCTCCTTGAGGGTTTCCGCATATTACCCTCCACTAGATCATGTCATTTGGTACCAATGCATGTTGATCATGGCCTTCAGATTTAGTCCTCTCAAGGGTTTCCATCTTCTACCCTTACTAGGTCTAACACCCTTAGGCCTCTCTTGATCAGGGCACTATATCTAGTCTCCTCGAGGGATTCTACCTCTTACCCAACACTAGATCTACTCTCTTCAACAATATTCAAATTTGGGGAGTTACTTCAGCGTTGGTGTTCTAGTTATTTTTCTGAAATTGTTTGCATAAAAATGCCTCATCTTGCAGTACAGATTTCTCCTAGCAAAAGTGTTCAATAAAAACAATTCTTATAATGTCAGAAAGTAATTTCAGAGAGATTAAAGCCAAGTTGTCACATTAAATATTCGAAACAATATTGAGGGATCTATGAGCTTAAGAAGTTGTCCTTCCAGAACAGTATTGTCTTTTTTCCAATCGCAACTCAGACCAAAAAAAGGATAAAAGTTTCATAAATTGCAATGTAGGTATGTAAATCAAGTGTTGATTTTTGCATCGACAAGGACATTTTCATATCTACTTGCCTAAAGGTTTTGTTGTAGATCATTGTCTGCAAAACCTCGGCGGATCCTATTTCTTGATTCCAGATCTAATCTAGGATGGCTGTTAAAGGTACATGGCAATCCTCACAACAATCCTCAAAGGAATCAAAGAGTATTAGCACCCTTGAGCAGATCCTTGTCAAACATACTAGTGCTCTTGAACAGATTCTAGCTAGACATGCTGAGAACCAGATCAAGTTAATACAAAAAATGATGAAAATGTTCCACATTGTGCTTCTGCAAAACCAATCACATGCACAGCCATATAATATGTCCACAATGGTTCCACCTAGGTAATTGGCTCTGCATACACAATCACATTTGTCGTTTTCACTTTCTAGAGTTGTCACATAAATTGACAATTCTTCTTTGCTAGCATCTCCATAAGATCAATGTCATCCTAAGAACAAGGAATCATGAACATGAACCATAGTGAAGATATTGTTTTGGAGACAACTGTCATACAATGGATTCATCTTGTGAGCAAGTCTATCTCTCTAACTCTAATTGACTCTTCTTCCTCGGTTCAATCAGAAATTATACAAATGGATGATGAACTCCATATTGCTCATTCCCTTTTTCAGGAGACAACACGTCTTTATCCTAAGCGAGCTTCCTCACACCTCCATGGTCAAATTTTCACAACTTCAACATTAGCATCTTCTCTTACTTCAATGCCTACTACAGGCTCAAATCTTAAGTAGAGATGGCACCCACCAATTCTCATTCAACATTTGGATTCAATCCATTTGGGGGCTCCATCACAATTTGTGGTTGCATGCACTTCGTACCCCACCAAATTGATTTTCTACTGGCTCTTCTTGAAATTAAGAAATAGTTCTGATCATCCATTGAAATTGGGGACAATTTTCTCTTAAGCAGGGAGGAAATGATAAGACATAGCCACATGGGCTAGTGCAGTTTATTACAGTAGTTATGTGGGCCAGTGTACTTTAATAAATGTTTTACATAGTTACATGGGTTTAATGTATATTCTTAAAACTACACAATTTTCATTCTCTCCGAAGCTTCCTTCACCTAGAAGCATCCTTTCTCTAGTAGTTTCCTTCCTCTTTCTTCTCTTTAGAAGTTTCCTATTGTCAGAAGCTTTTTGGTATATCATTGTACTCCATCAACACCTAATACAGTAGAGTGTACGGCACACACAGTTGTGGCTAATTCCTTTGTCTGCATTCTTGCTTGCAATTGTGCTCATATCATCTCCACACGGTTTGCCTCTTTTGGGCAAGGAAAATGCCGTATGTGTCCTCTACCTAGCCCTAAATATTTCTATATAAAGCGATAGACTAAATCATTATCCATATCATGACATTATCTACATTATTCACTCTCTAAAAAAGTTTGCACATGATTGGCTCTCGCCATCACTGTGGGTCATTTTTCTTCATACAAAACCACCAGTAGGGTTAGGTCTGATTGCTGTCAAGGTCCCCCATTCATCCATTCATCTCAAACACTATTTTTGCATTCTAAGGTGCTGAGATTCTACCAAGCAGAAAACAGCCATTCACTCATTCTTAGGGACTCTCTTTGGTAGTAAGAGAAGTAAACACAGCAAAAGGCTCTCTTGAGTAGGGACTCGCCAGCTTTGTAAGGCCAAGGAACCTTCATATGCCAAAATCTAAAACCTATCTTCTAGAATCATAACCTAGTTTGTCTATCTTTTGTTCTTTTCTTGCCCCTTGGGTTGAAAAAAAATGGGCTTAGGGCCTGTCCTTCAGACAGTATTTTGCTTCAAAATTTTAGTGGGGATCTTTCTTGGTTTTTCTTGTTTGCTTTTCACTCCATTCTCTAGCATCCGGCCTTGTTCAGATCTCTACACTATGCAATAAAGTCACACATCCACTATTGCTCCACATTTGAACAAGACATGAGGGTAATTCAATCACAGGAACAATGTAACAAGCATTGTTAGGATAGTTGGAAATCAAGAACTTTTAAACACAAGATTTTGTGGTGGTTAGTGTTTCCCCAAGCCTTGGTGCTTAAAATCAAGACTCAAAAATGCTGGTACATTTAGTTCTTTATTAATTTTATATCAGAAAGAGGAATTCATTTAGCATGTCTTTCGAAAATGTCCATCTACCAAGATTTTTTTTAGCATGGATGCAATTTGAATTCAATATTTTCTTACCCAAATGCAATGAGTGCCAAGGGGACCATTCGTGCTCACAAGAGATGGGTACTTGTGAACCACTACTCGTGAAATACGAGTCAATGTAGATTGACTCAAAACTACGCAATTGAAACCCGAAAATCATCAAAAAAATTAATCCACAACAGAAACAACACTTGTATAATTGAATGAGCTAGGGAGCTCCATAATGACTGGTTCATGAGGCACAATACTTGCTGAAGGTTTTGCAAATGGGGTATCAAGCTAAGCGGGCTTGATTCTAGAGGAAACTCCATGGTTAAGTATGTTTGAGCTAGAGTAGCACTAGGATGGGTGACCTCCCAGGAAGCCCCGGTGCTTCACCCATTTGAGCATCACCTAGATGCAATAGTGCCAAGAGGACCATTCATGCTCATAAGAGATGGGTTCTTGTGAACCACTACTAATGAAATATGAGTCAATGTGGATTGACTCAATATACGCAGTTAAACCCTGAAATTCATCACATAATTTGATCCACTACAGAAGCAACACTTGTATAATTGAATAAGCTAGGGAGCTGCATAATGAATGGTTCATAAGGCATGTTATTTGCTAAAGGTTTTGCAAATGGGGTAGCAAACCAAGCAGCCTTGATTATGGGGCAAACTCCATCGTTAAGCACACTTAAGCCAAAGTACTACTAGGATGGGTGACCTCCCAGGAAGTCCCAATGCTTCACCCCTATGAGCATCACCTAAATGCAATGAGTATCAAGTGGACCATTCATGCTCATGGGAGATGGGTTCTTGTAATATGGGTCAATGTAGAATGACTCAAAACTACGAAGTTGAATCCAAATAAATCATCGCATAATTTGATCCACTACAAAAACAACAGTTGCATAGTTGAATGAGTTAAGGAGCTCCATAATGAATGGTTCATAGTGCACAAGACTTGTTGAAGGTTTTGCAAATGGGTTAGCTCTCAATAGAATCCATGGTTAAGCACACTTGACCCAGAGTAGTACTAGGGTGCGTGACCTCTCAGGAGGTCCCAATTCTTCACCCCTCTAAGCATCACCTGGATGCAATGAGCGCCAAGTGGACCATTCATGCTCATGAGAGATAGGGCTTGTGAACGACTACTCGTGAAATAGGGATCAATGTAGATTAACTTGAAACTACGCAATTGAATCCCAAAAAATCATGATGTAAAATTTTATTTATCGCCCCTCTTTCCCAACAAGGTCATCTTTAAGGGGATACATGGATAATTAGATGTATTTGCAAAGAGCTATGGCATACAATATGATTTGAGAACAAGAAGGGTTCCTCAAGACGACCTTCTAATTATGGTACTCTTGCTAACATTTTGGCACTAATAGAGTATTCTACACCACATCTAAATGATCAAAAGAATCCCAGATCAACATACATGTGTTGCAGTCCAATTCGGCACAAGGGTCATTGACCTTTGCACCATGTGCAGCCTGCACCTCAGTCTCATAGGGCTTCACGGCATCTCACGGACTTGTGAGGGATCTCTCAGCACCTTTACGACACTTTGTAGCATTGCATAGTACAACGTAGCATCCCTGCACTGCACACAACCGAAGCAATATTGTGCCACTTCGTATTGGCTTGTGCCATCTAAATGGCTTACCCCAGATCGGTAGCATCTCAATTAGCATTCCTTGTTTGACGCTCCTCTAGATTGGCACACCCCAAGGTAGTGCAAAACACCAAGAACTTCTTCACAAGTTGATCTTCATGCCAACCTCTATGTGGTTATACCTGCAACCTGGGGCTTCTCCTAGGCCTTACTTAGATTGATTGGAACACCCAGAATTGATGTGAAGCACTCAGGAAAGATTGTGCACACTATACAATGCCTTGCATAGTCATGTGTCCCACACATCATGCAAACCTTTGTGGCATCTTGTGGCATCTGTGGAGACTCTTTGCACTCTTGTGCACTTTCATAGCACCAAGAGACATACAGCACATGCTCATGCATTCCCACGTAGACTATGCATTACCACGACAGTGTGCATCAATCGTACAGCCTTCAAGGCATCCTTGCACACTTCCACTGCATCAAGATGAACAAATGCAATGCTCAAGGTATGTGCATATCTCAACACCATCTGCGGCATCTCATGTCGTGCACATGGACTTGCAGTACCTTTGTGTGCTTCCACAATGCTTTGCAACATACCACACATCACTCTATCTCAATGCCACAACGAATGACACTTATCGAATTCGTGCCATGTCAAAACATTTGTCAGCATACCACGCATCTAAAAGTTCAACTGCCACACATACAAGAAGTCCAACCATCACTCCAACAAAAGATGAACCATTCTTGTAACCATCCCCTTTTGCAACCGTTGTCTATTGTAACTGACTTCCTGTAATGATTATATTGTAAGGCATCTGATGTTTTGGCATATGATAGCAAAACATCAGATATGCATCGGCCATGCACCCACCATGTATCCTAAGTGCTTGCATGCCTCGAGGATCTTGTATCAAATGATCGTCTCTCCCACATGTTAGCATGCCTTGAGTATCTAACATTTGTATACCATTGTAGTCATGTTCCAAACTAGGTAAATCAATTAGGAAGTGGCTCCCTTTCTTACCACATGAATTCTCATTCTCAGTCTTACTGTGTACTATACACATATGTCCAATAGCCTATTCTTTCCATTAAATAGAGGTAGCATTATTCTGCTAATATGTCTGCATTCAAAATTGTAATGGTTGTTTTGCATCTTGTTCAGATTCCATTACATGTTCTACAATTTTGCAACTCTATTTGAATAGAGATCCATCTAGTTTAAATAGTTGTAGTTTTGTCTACCGTGCACCTCTAGGCGATGCACGGATCACAATAAGTCTGTCTGCCATTGATTTCATTTGTAAGCCCAGATGCGAGGCAGCCTTTAAGAACATATTTCTGCTTAGCTTAAGAAAGTTGACCATTCTTAAGCAGAATATGACTGTGCATGTTGAAGGAAAAATTGCTACTTTAGCCTTCATATGACGATATTTTCCATGTAACCTTATTGCACAGCTGATGTAACTCTCGTGTTTTTTATTTGATATAAAATACAGTTCTTCAACAAAAAGGATTGTTATGTGTCTAATAGTTTCAGGGAAAACAAGGAAAATACCTGGAGGGCGCGCCATTGCATGTATGATCCATATGATGGGAGCACACTATCCGGATAGCCTTCTGGTACCAACCAAGATGTTATAGAAGTTTTCAAATCCTGCAAGCCAATATAGCTGTCAAGGGTAACATAACCAACTTACTTAAAAGCAATTCCAAACCAATTGTCGCACATGATGCAACATTAACAAAATTTCACTAAATTGTTAAACAATGTGATTGGGTTAGTAGAATCTTGAAAGGGTCAAAAACCAGACAAACTGTACAAGAGACTGAAAGAAAATATACTATACATAATCATGTAGTGTTACGATATGCTGTAATAATAAATGCTAATTCACTGATCATGAGTGTCGAGCTTTCTCATTAAAGATTTTGAACAAAGTGGTTGACAACAAAACGTTAAAACATTAGTACAAAGAAACAAAGAAAATCCGCCACTTAAGCCCATGGCTGCCTTTGATCCTATGCACAGTAGCTTTAGGGATAGAATGCGTTGTTTTTGCAACAACACATTTATAAACAGTCAAACTATGCTATCACTGACAATCCATAGATTGCAGTGTCAGGTTCTGCACTAAAAAACATCTAGCACATAATTCCTAGAATTTGTTCTGCTATGCATTAACATGATGTCTAACCATCTTAAGAATTGAGGGGTTAAGATATAACCCCCATGGTTTAATAAAAAATCCTATATAATTTTCTAAATTGTTTTACAAATGGTCCACAAATAAAATCAGAACTCCAATAGGACTTTAGAAGCATGGTAACAAATCCAGACAATCCAGCTCCTCAGAATGTTACTAAAGAGAGAGCACGGTAGACATAGCATCAAGAACATTAGGGAAAAAGAAAGAATTGTTACAAAACAAGGGAAAACAATATTAAGAGGGCATCCACTACAAAAGAAGAGTATGCAACTTCGTATTTTACTTTTAATGACAATCTGTGGAACCATCCTGCTGACTCAACAAAGATGGAAGTCAATGAAGAGCTAAGAAAGGGATAGGTGGACTGATTGGGCAGCCTTTTAACACATGAATGAGGATTTTAGGGTCGTCCTATTCAACGACACGAATTGGAGGAGACTAAGCTTGGAGAAATTATAGGGGATTCAGTAATGAGATTCAGTTACATGAGACGCACCATTCAATAAGCAACTTATCTCATGGGGTCCACCCGGTACAATCAGAAAAGCAAACACAGTGGTTTACAGCAATTCAATCAAATACGGAACTGAAGAACAAAATATATGCTGGAATAATGCATCATATGTTTTATTCTTACATAAAAATGGAAGTACAATGAGGCCAATCTATCTAAGGTCGGTCTGGAATACAACTTTCAGTATGTTCATATAGCACCATAGTGGAAAACAGGAAAATGTAGTGGATAGAATATGTAGAGGACGCACAGAGAAAAATGGAGGAACCATTAGACCAATGTATGAAACTGTCCAAAAGAATCAAAGGTGGCCCCCACTAAAATTATTTATTACTATTTATTTTACATACGCCAACTACATCAATGTGCATTGCAAATATGAGAATACAAAATGTTTCCTACATCTATCCCCCACTCAAACTTTAGCATTCCAGTTACTGTATATACAGAGCATTATCAAAAGTGCATAACCAACTTGTGGAGATATGAATTAGGTGGTATCTCTCACTGAGTTCTGAAATTCTGATGTTGGTGCATAGATGTCTCCATGTGGATATGCCAATACATAAAGGAAATCAAGGAGCCAAATGTACAATTGAACTTTCTTTCTATGGAAGAAAACAAAGCATATCTTGGATAAGAAAAAGATGGGAATCATGACAGGTTTTTTTTCAAGTCTCTGTGTGAAATGTTATACCCTTGGGAGGAAAGCAGTTGCCCCTTCTCCAAGCATATACAAATTTGCAAATTGGCTAAAAAGTAAGAAGAAGCCCAATAGACCAAGAAAACAGAGAAGATCAACACAAGCAAGAAGGCTCGAAAAAATTAAGGCACTACAAACACCACCTTCTTCAAAAATACAGCAGATGGCGTTGGCACCATTAGAGTTTAGAGGAGACAAAAGAGGGGGTCTGAAGAGCAGACAATCAACTACTTAAGTAGTTGAGCATGATGAGAGGAAGTAGAGATCATAGATGCCCTGGAGAAAAGACAGGCAACACCACCATTCACCAAAAACTTGATGATGATGGAAGCCCACAATAGCTCAATTGTAGTAACAATGTGGGGAGACGAAGATAATTTTAACTTTGTTCTGAATCTTGCAGCGTAAGCAACTGTGAATGCAGGACCCTCTATAGCTAAACCAGAGGGGTGGGAGCTAGTGGACCCTCTATTTGGTGAAGATACAACACCTAAAACCAATGTTCTGTAGGAGATTGGTGGTGCGGACAATATAGAATGGAATGATGAACCTGGACCAATAGCCTTTTATAGGAGGATGAATAAGCTGGCATGTCCTTATCCGAGGGGTATTCTCTTAGTGGTGATGCTGAAGGGAAGAGCTAAGATACACACAAGGACAAAGAAGATGAGGACAATACTGATCATATTGAAAATTTATCAATTAACACAGGGCAGAAGCCTTTATCCTGGAGAAGAGTGAGAAGATTCATTGTGAAAGTGGCTATGTTAGAATTTGCAGGAAAATCCGTTGTTTCCATTGAATGCTCTGGATGATTCTCAAGATATATATTTTCAGGCAGTCTAGAGTTGACAATGATTGAAAACCAGTGATTTGATAGTCGATTGCAACAACAAGCAATTCCTGTATATGAACTTCATGAGACTAAAATGAAGGGTAGTTTTATAATTTTGGCATGGATGCATGACTTAATCAAATTTAGAATGGATATTAGAGTGGTGCTTTGTACCCAAAACTAAGAGCCACAAAGGAACAAAATGGTTTAGTCACTTGCAGATTCAAAAGCAAGGCTGAAAAGGAGGAGTTAGAGGGGAGGAAGGAAGCACTCAATCACACCATTACAGCACATAAAGAAGAAAACGAACTTTGGAGCACATACAATGAAATTAAACGAGGAGAGAGAGAAGCTCTGGAAGGAGCATGACACACAAAGGAAGGCGAGAAATGCCCAATGTGATGTATATAAGGCAATGACATAGACACCTATAGAAGCAGGTGTAAATACACCATATTCGTAGGCAGCAGCAGCAACATCAACACAGACTCAACCTCCAGTTTTTGGAGTGCATGGTTTAGCAACACTGATCCATATCCAACTTCCTCAAATCCATTTGGCATCAATGGTTCACTTTTTGAGAGCTCCCATAGAAAATAGTTAAGTTTGGTTTTGATACTCTTAACGGGGGTGCATAAGGCTACTGTGTGGGGCATATATAATTAAACATTTTGGCTTTCATCAATGA
The DNA here is from genome assembly GCA_037957365.1 of Torreya grandis. NCBI lineage: Eukaryota > Viridiplantae > Streptophyta > Pinopsida > Cupressales > Taxaceae > Torreya > Torreya grandis. Next base: position 2,558,272 of record JARHVA010001769.1, read on the forward strand.
AGCAATGAAGAAAATATTGTTAATAAATATGTACTCAGATTATCTTTCATTAGGATTAAGTTATAAAGGTTCCTATGTATTGGTTTATTGACTCCCATCCTAGCCGGTGGTGTGCTTAACCAGATTAGCCAGTTGTTTGGCAGATATTCGGAAGCACTAGCATGTCTCCCTTTAGAAAAGACACCATCCTTTGTAGGATGTCTAGCCTAAAGTGCTTCAGAGATTCAGTTGCCCATTTTATGGTTTGTTTACAATGAAACTACACTACCAAGAACAAGTACAAAATAATAATTGCATAACACACCATAGAATACAAGAGTAAAATAATAATAGCAGCTTTGTATTTCTAGTAGGTAGTGCTCAATAAAGATGTGTGCAGTACAGGAAGGACCTAATACAAGTGCCCCTACCCCGACGCACATCATTCTATTTATATGACAAGAAAACCCAACATATGTCGTTTAAACACAACCGTCAACATTCGAATATACTAACGTGAGTCATTACAAAACTACTCGAAGCCAACAATACTATCACTAATCACATAAAAACGTCGGCTACTAAATTATGTAATTAATTTGGTGTTGAAACCCATACTAATATGACGGGCTACATTATCCCCCCCCCCTTAAAACAAGTAGGAGTCCCTTCCAACACAACCCATATACAACATGATAAAAATAAGACTGAAAGAGAAAAACCAAATTTGTAAAGTTTGAATCTTCAAACAAGCGCTTAAGTCTGAATTTGTGCACCCAAGAACCACTAACTGAAGATGGTAGTTGAGCGTCACGTAGTTGGGCATCGAGCTTGGATTCAGGGGTTGCACTTCGGTTGACTGGTTTCGATTGACTAGGATTTGGGTAACTGGGCTTCAATTGACTAGGCTTTGGGCAGCTGGGCTTCAATTAATAGGGCTTTGATTGACTAGGCCTTGAGGCAGTTGCGCATTGAGTAGCTGAGCATCGAGCAGTTAAGCATTTGGTGATAGACTCTTGGTTGACTACATGGACAAAGCATAAGGCAATTCTAAAGACCGTAAAGCTAGAGCAAAAGTGGTAGATGGGCGTACACCCCAAAACGTACAAGTCTCTCATAGAGAAACATACATCCAGGTCTATCAAAGGGGAACATATGTCCCATTTTGTAGGAGGGGAACTTACGTCCAGGGCTATCAAAATGGAACATATGTCCAGTTCTGTAATAAAGGAACTTATGTCCAAGTCTGTCAGAGGGGAGTGTGCATCCAAATCTATCAAAGGGGTATGTAGGTTCAAAGGATGGTCGTGCAGCTGCACAACTGAAGAATGCACGAGGGGCATACAAGATTGGATATACGGTCTTCGGGGCCATACGATACTCTAGTTGTGTTGGTCATGGGGTTGAAAGGAACAAAGCATACAGTTTGCTAAAAACAAAGGGGTGTACGGCTTTGAACCAAGTGTGTGATTTGCACTGTGGTCGTATGATTGGAGGGGGCATATAATCTGCATTTGTGTGTTTCTCCCTTGGACGTACGGTCTTAATTTGCCTATGCCTTTGTTTTTTCTTTCCCCTTCATTTGAGGACTTTTTATGTCGCCTTTATAACTTTACCTTTTTGCACGGTTTGCCCTTCAGTTATTTCATCATTTAGCTCGGTATCAAGCATACTAATATTCGTGTACCTTAAATATTTATCATGCTCATGCTCCTCCATCTTTTGAACAAAAGTAATCTCAAATTAAAACTAATTTACGAGCACATGTTCGGGTACGAATACAAGTATAGGGTTTGCCGTTTTGTTTTGGGACCTTGGATATGGTACAACTTGAGTACGTCCATAGAAAAAGATATAAAATATTAAAAATATAGACAAAGTAATAAAATTTAACCATAATATAGCTTACTTAAGAATTGTGTGAACAAATGATCATATTGCTCTTCATTGAGATCGGTAATTGGTTCATTTGAACCACATGCATTAGGACTATCAACATTTGAGTTATATTTTTTTTCCTAAATGTTTTTACTATGTTTTTTAATTATTTATTTCAAAAAATATATATTATGACTATCATATGCAGTTCAACATTATTTTTTAATTATGTTTATATTATGACAGTCGAGTACACAAGGTAATAGAACCTGAGAGGTGCCCGGGAGGTACCTAAACTAGTATCAATACTAGAACCGTACTCGTACGGGTATGGAGGCCTCCAAGGTAGTACCTAGTAACATGGATTAAAAATTCATATACTTCAAGTATTTTTCACAAGAACACTCTATGCCAACATAGTCTCATTTGGCCAATGTCATGACTCTATATTAATCTAGGGCGAGCATAATTGTAGCCAAATGTACTTCAAAAATAGGCCATACTTCATGAGGTCATACTTCACCTTCCTACTGAATTTTATCCTTAGACCCCACATGCATGTTCACTGTAGTCAGCTCTTTGAACTTATTTTCAACTACCCGTTCAAATTTGTGGGCCAACTTATCATCGAACTTTGCACCCTTGACGTTGTATTCTATGAGCCCAAGTAGATAAGCCGATAGTGAAAATGTAATATCCCCAAGAAGGAGATCACTGAATTTAAATGAGGAAATCGCAGTCAATGACAAATCGTTGTCAAGGAAATCGCAGGGAATCGCTGCAATTAAGAGGAGCATTGCAATTTATTAAGGAATTGCCATTGTGTAATATTCCAAACAGCAATTAATTAAGGGAGCGTCACACTAAATAGCAGTCCTTAAACAACATTAATTATTTATTAATTAATTAATTAGTAGTTAGCATTCATTTTACGAAAGGTCACAATCCTTGGCGAAGACATGACATTTGGTGGAACACTATGAAGGTATTTATATTCAGCATTTGGTGAGAAAGTAAGGTATTCATCCAATTATGTATTAAATATATAACTTGTATAAGCAGTCGCTTTACAATGGCTTTTAAGGACATAACCTCTTAATTGCATAACCCAAATACAAGGACGAAAATCCTTGTTATCGAATCCAAGAACGAAACCTCTTGTGGTGTGATTTTGTAATATTTGAAATCTGTATTCAGAGATAAACAATTAATCCAATTTGAATTTATGATTATTTAAATTATTATTTTATAAAATATTATTTTACAAAGAAATTTCGAAAAAATCAAATTAATGTATAATATTTCGATTTGGAATATTACAATGGTATTAGAGCGATTGTTCTTGCCAGCGTGTGAAAATGGATTTTGGATTTGATGCATAGTCTATGAATCATGGAGTTGATAAGAAAATATGATTTGAAAACAAAGCTTTGCAGATTGGAAAAATAAGATTTTATTCAACAAATACACTAAGTTGAGCAACAACTGTAAAAATGGACTTAAGGATGAAAACCCTCATTTACAATTAGACCCAAGGATGAAAACCATTGAGGCCTAGTGGGTAACTTCAATCAGGAGTTACACTTGTGCTTCACTTTGATTATTTGACTATTCTTATTCGGAATATTGGTCTAAGACAAAAATCAAGAATTCAGTGTTTGAAATCATAAATTTGTTATATTTGATTTAATTTTATAAGTTCATAAAAAACTGGTGAAAATATTAATGATATAATTTTCAATAAATAGGATTAAGGAAGAATCCAAATTTAAGTATTTCGATCCCATTGGGGATATTATAGTGGTATCAGCGCTATTTTTCTTGCCACCCTGTGAATCATAGGGTCACTACATAAGGAAATTATGGACAGTTTCGAGTCGTACGTCATTTCAGCAGAAATTCAAAAAGAAATCTCTTTTTCAGACTTTTTAAAGTTGAAAGAGTCGTGGAATGAAAACAGACACTATGAGGAAGACGAGTTCGTGAATAATAGTTATGGCAGCTCAAAATATGAAGAGAAATTCAATTTTCAAGAGGTAGTAGAAGAAAGAAAAACAAAAAAGCAATAGTGAATGTATCTCCTGCTGGCAATGGCAGTGAGATGGAAGAAAATTGTAGAGAGGATGAAGGTTACATGCCAGACAAATTCCAAGTAAGTATTCCTCAAGATTTAGATAATAATAATCTTAATAAATATCAAGAAATAAATGAAACAATAGCTGACAATGCTAATCATAACCATAACAGCAAGTACTCCTATGAAGCGACTGAGACTAAATATAGTGATTTTGGTAAGCTTAAGAGTAGGTCTAAGAAGACAAAGGAAGCTACTTTGTCATCATTTTCTTGTCCCAAAAATGTGTCAGACATAACATGTGACAGTATTCAATGGTCTCCGTAGCAGATATGTGGGTCTAAAGAAAAAATACTCCTCTGCCACAAATTAATATATGTTCTATACAAAGTAGTAAAGATAAGGAAAGAAATGAATGCATGGAAATAGAGTGGGAAAACTAAGTTCTGGTTGTGGCATGGGAATTTCAGATGGAAGCCCAATGAAGTTCAAGACAAAAACTGGTTTATTTCATATTGATTATGACGAAGCTCAATCATCATGGTACAATGACAAGAACAAAGATGTGCCTTCTAAGCATATATCTGCTGAAAAACTGATGAATGATGTATTGGCACCTGTCTTTAGCAATGAGAAGATTTTCAGTGAAGAAGTTAGTTTTGAGCTGGACGAGGGAGAACGCAGTAACTCACACATTGCTTATCGGTCTGGATTGCTTGATCTTAGCGGTGATGAGGAAAATTCATTGCCTTCTCAAATTTTTTGTTCTTTTCAATCTCCAATAACTAATGGCTGGACCCCACCAACCATAAAACCGAGAGGCCTTAAGTCGGAAGATGATGATCATAATGCTTATAAAGAAATGGATTGGCCCAGAATAGAAGACTTCTTGGAAATTGATTATTTGATATCTAAAGATAATATTCAACCAATAAAGGGGCATTCTACAATATATCGTAGGGGAAATCATTTAGTTAAAAATAGATCTCTGCGAATGGATTAGGAAACTGAATCATTCAAAGATAAGTATAACCAGAAAACAAGTGATGTCAAGAATATCTCTTTCTACGATAAATTTGATACACCTCTTAAAGATTCATGGTTGTATCTCAAGGATGTCATGGATTCGCATCAATCAAAATTTGGAAAAAATGGTAAAGAAGGATCGTCTATGAAATCCAGGATAATCGGAAAAATTTAATAAGTGTTTGTGTAAGTGTTGATTGTGGTAGGGGCAGTCCTAACAACAATAAAACAAAAGTTTTATACAAGCGTATAGATATTCGGTTAGTGTCTGTACCAATAACTCTGACGAGAAATATGGGGAATCATAATGGGTCAACTGAGGAGACTCTTGACAGAAAACAAAACATGTTTCAAGGTCAATGAAAGGGTGTCATGACCATAAATAGTACAGTTATTAGAAATCTTAGAGAGCACAAAGATTTTGATTGTACACAAAAGGATTCTAGTAATTTTGGAATTGAACTTGACTTTTCCCTCGATGTGGAAGAATTCTCTCTGTTACTATTGCATTGTAGAAAGAGAAGACTCAGAGCTGATCAAATTATTGAAAATGATTATGAAGATAGTAAGAATATGAAAAGAGGACATTTTTCAAAATATACTATCGAGTACCATGCATATATTGATAATTGCCAACCAAGTTGACCCAAAATTGTGTTCACATTGTACTCTAATAAACACAAAGTGTCTCATGTTGTTTTTGGACCAAGAAATCCGTTTGAAGTTTCAGTCCAAATGTCAAACACTAACGTAGGAAACAAGATAGGCGATGATTATAGAAAAGGTTTCTCTTATTCGAGACAACCTTATTTGCTACGTCCATAGTTCAAAATTATATTTTAATAGTAATAGACAATTATACTAATAGAATAGAGTCCATGGACGGGAAAGATATGCCTAGGCCAGCCGTAGTTACAAACATAACGGTGGACAATGGTTTGAGGGATTTGATAAACAAGATCAAATTTCCCAAGAGAAAACTTCTACAGAAATAGAATATCTTCATCAAAAACAGCATATCCATTCTCACATTGAAATTTAAAAAGATGATAAGCAAAATGCGATCCGCATTTTATCTAATGCAGGAAGAGTTTTGAGACCTTTCCTTATAGTAAAAAATAAAAGGTTATGCATACCTAAACAGTAGTTTGAAAGGTATCTATAACCTAAACAGTAGTTCTATACCTTTATAGTAAAAAATAAAAAGTTATGCATACCTTTCAAGTATCTTATGCTAAGGGGCATCATAGAAATATTTGATGTTGTAGATTATGCAGAAATAGAATTTCCGCAGGAGAGAGATGCAAATGAAAGTGATGAAGAAGACAATGACGAGGTCTCATAAATGTGGAAACAAATGTCATTATCTTTCAAATGTTCCCAGAGTACGATAAATCGAGACATGGATTCTACTTAAGACATGATACAGAAGATTGCCTTCATAGCTTCATTATAGAAGATGATCGTGGTAAATTTTGCACTTTGTGTGGCTTTATTGGGCAGAATATTGAAACAATATTTGACATCCAATGGTCACAAGCTCAGAAAGGTACAAAATATTCAAGGCTTGTCCCTAACAAAAACCTGGAGACTGTTTTAAGTACCAATAATCAGACATTGTTGGTTTTAGATGAGGGTCATTCCCCCAAAAGAACAACACCAACATACTAAAAGCGCTCACCCAAATAAATACCAGGAGATGGATTTTATGGACAAACTCATTTCGTGCAATCTTTAGACAGTTGATTACAAGCATTGTTGGAAGAGAAATACATCAAAAATTGTTTTACCAGAGACATACTCAAGATCCACTGAAAAGAATATTTTGCAATGTGCTTGATTATGTACTACAGAGTAGCAATGAAGAGGTAAAATTGTCCACATTGCATGATCTTCAAGAGTTAACTGCACTATTTGTACACTGCTATAAAGAAGATATACTAGATGATTTGCCTCCACTGTTTGATTTTACTGTCAAGTTGGATTTAAATGAGAAACAAAGAAAGGCACTTGAACATCCCAACTTACAATTGCTCGAGGACAAGCAATTTGAGGAGGGGAGGTCTGTAATATTCCCAAGAAGGAGATCGTTGAATTTAAACGAGGAAATCATTGTCAAGGACAAATCGTTGTCAAGGGAATAGCTGCAATTAAGAGGAGCGTTGCAATTTATTAAGGAATCGTCATTGTGTAATATTCCAAATAACAATTAATTAAGGTAGCGCCACACTAAATAGCAGTCCTTAAACAACATTAATTGTTTATTAATTAATTAGTTAGTAGTTAGCATCCATTTTACGAAAGCTCACAATCCTTGGCGAAGACATGACGTTTGGTGAAACACTATGAAGGAATTTATATTCAGTATTTGGTGAGAAGGAAAGGCATTCATCCAATTATGTATATTATATATAACTTGTATATGCAATCGCTTTACAATGGCTTTTAAGGACATAACCCCTTAATTGTGTAACCTAGATACAAGGACGAAAATCCTTGTTATCGAACCCAAGGGCGAAACCCCTTGTGGTGTAATTTTGTAATATTCGAAATCCGTATTCAGAAATAAATAATTAATCCAATTTGACTTTATTATTTTATAAAATATTATTTCAAAAAGGAATTCTAAGAAAACCAAATTAATGTAAAATATTCTAATTTGGAATATTACAGAAAATGATGATTTCAAAGGACTTAGCATCATCGACATATACTTTTGGCCATCCCGTTGCTAGTCGCGACCTTCTTTAACCTCCATAATCTCGATGCTATTGCAATTTGACTAGAACACTTCATAGACTTCCATCTACTAATGCTACAGACCGTTGAGGGTGTTCATATCATCTTTAGAGCACGACTGTAACTCCAAGATCCCTTCATCGTTCGGCTCCATCGTACCTCGATTCCCTTCCACCGAGTGTTCTTTGTAGTCCAAATCCAATGAGTTTGTTGAGGTTGCTTCCTCACTAATTACCTGATTCTTAAAATGTATGAGATTAGATTTTTTTTCCAGTTATGGTCGGCTTTGGCTGCTATCAACCAGCCTCGACCCAATAGTGCATCATAGGTCTTCTTTTGCAATGAGATGACCAAAAATTCAATAAAAAGGTGTGTGTTCCAATAAACATGTTTTATTCCATCAATACACCTAGTACCTTAATGCCATGTTGATCTACTCCTACCGATTGGAATGCCAGAGCCCAAATAGTTAGCTTCCCAAGACTCTTTCAAGTGTCCTCTAGAAGAAGATTCTCGCTAGAACCACTGTTGACGATAGTGTTTGTCAAATTACTCTCTAGAACTTCCATATGTACGATTGTCGATTGTCCGGCTAGATTCATCGTCAAGAGCATAGGATCAATCACTTGGTTACCTAACAATCAGGGATCGACAATGGGTTCATTCTACTACATTTTGTTCTCCCCATCACCAGATGCTACACCATTTGACATTAGGTGCACCATTGTATGCTCCATGGCCAATGTTTTGTATGGTGGCAGCTATATTGTTGGGTCGTATGATCCAAAGTCATATTTTGTTACATTTAGTTGTTGGTGTTAGTTTGTTAGTATGGGGCACATACACCCCTTTCATATTGTTAGTATAGTTAATAATGTTAGTAGGTTAATTAATGTTAGTAAGTTAGTTGGGTTCAAAGTTAGTTGGGTCCCATAGTGGAACCAACTAGTGAAAGCTGATAAGCTTAAGCTTTATAAAGATTTCCAATAATGAAAACTTTACCTTTGCATAAAAACTATAATATCCCTTTCCAAGCATAAGACAAGGCCATAGCCATTAAGGAGGGCACAGCAATTAGAATCGCCCCTCTTGAGGGGAGCACCACATTTAATAAAAAATAAAACTTATATAGGCAGGCCAACCCACCTAAACACCAAGGGACGCCATCCTTTGGGACATCACCTCCCTTGGGAAAAGACATTTGGAAGAGACACGTCTTTCGATGGAAGATGATGAAGTATTTATAGTCATTCGTTGGTATGGAAGAAATTCATTCAATCATGTATTAAAAATATATAACCATGTACAAGTAAACCCTTGTAATCATTATATCCCAAAGACAAAATCCCTTGAGGATTTATATTTTATTATTAATACAATTATATTTTTTATTTTAAATATTATTCTTAATACAAGTTACATGTATAAAATACTATTTTAAGAGGAATTCTGAGGAATCCAAATTATCAAAAAATATTCCGATTAGGGATATTACAATGGTATCAGAGCAATTATTCTTGTCAGCGTGTGAAATTGGATTTTGGATTCGATGCATAGTCTATGATCATGGAGTTAATAAGAAAATATGATTTGAAAACAAAGCTTTGCAGATTGGGAAAGGAACTTGAGCATCCACATTATTCAAAAAATGTTTTGCTCAATGTTTTGGAGGAAGTGGCTCACTGTTTGTCCTCGGTAAGGCAATCAGATTCTAAGTCTATGTTTTGGGCAATGAATCCTTTGGTAACTCATCTGGCCAAGTCCAAGCTGTTGAAATATCCAGATGTGAGATTTGTGGTTTTCACTTGTGTTAGTGAAATTACAAGGATAACAGCCCCAGAATCGTCATACATTGACAACACCATGAAGGAAATATTTCGGCTAATGGTGGAATGTTGAGGGTCTAGATGACATCACAAGTTCTTCTTTTGCTAAGAGGGTCACAATCCTTGACATTATGGCAAAAATCAGATCTTGTGTGCTAATGTTAGATCTAGGATGTGATGATCTGATTCTTCACATGTTTGAATATTTCTTTGCTACTATCCATAAAAATCATACGGAAAATGTAATAGAGTCAATGCAGTCCATTATGACTTTGGTCCTGAACGAGAGTGATGATATTTCACAAGATTTGTTATCCATACTAATGGCTCGTATTGAACAAGAATCATCACCACTGGCACATACACTAGCTAAAAGTATTGTTGCTCAATGTTCAGAGAAACTAAAACTATTTGTGACAATTGAGAGGCACAAAGATATGTTGCTAGATGAAGAACCACAAAAAGTACTAGATGCAACAGAATATCCAAAGAAAGAAAAAGAAATCATGGAGAATGAACCAAAGAATGAAGGAAAATATAATGTGCAATATTGTGAAGAGAATTTGGTGGTCAAGCCAAATTTTCAGATGATTTTACTAATGTTCAGCTTGATGGAAATTTCAGAACAGCCAACTACATGAAGCAAGTAGATGATGAAAGGGTTCCGTGCATGCGTCAGATAGATAAAGTCAAAAAAGAAAGACAAAGGTACAGTAATACAAATAATTGGGACAGCGAGAGTGGTCCTTGAAAGTCCATGACATGATAAATGCAGGAATTTTGGATAAGCCAAAGTACATCAAAAACCTGAGCTTGTGTTGTCAAGAGATCTCTCATTTGACAGGGACTGGATCAAGGCTTTGGAAAAACTACATCATGTTTTATCTCTTGGACATGGTACTTAGGCATGAAGACTTACAATTGCTTGAGAACAAGCAATTTTGAGAAGGGAGGACTAGAATATCCCTTTCCAATCATAAGACAAAGGCATAGCCATTAAGGAGGGCACAGCAATTAGAATCATCCCTCTTGAGGGGAGCGCCACATTTAATAAAAATTAAAACTTATATAGGCAGGCCGACTCACCTAAACACCAAGGGACGCCACCCTTTGGGACATCGCCTTCCTTGGGAAAAGACATTTGGAAGAGACACGTCTTTCGATGGAAGGTGATGAAGTATTTATAGTCATTCGTTGGTATGGAAGGAATTCATTCAATCCTGTATTAAAAATATATAACCATGTACAAGCATTATGCTTTACAACCACTTTTAAGGACGAAATCCCTTAATCGTGTAATTTGATTGCAAGGACGAAAACCCTTGTAATCATTATATTCCAAGGACGAAATCCCTTGAAGATTTATATTTTCTTATTAATACAATTATATTTTTTATTTTAAATATTATTCTTGGTACAAGTTACATTTATAAAATATTATTTCAAAAAGAATTTCGAGGAATCCAAATTATCAAATAATATTCCGATTAGGGATATTACAGAATTGTAAGATTCCAAATCGAAATATTATACGTTAATTTGGATTATTACAATGGTATCAGAGCTTTTCATCCTGCCAGCCTAAGGGTTTCAATAAGCGTTATGCATTCAAATCATAATGTCAACATAAACAACATAAATGATGCACAGTTGACCAGTGGGCCCAAGGGCAAATTCAAGTATATATGTTGATGTCACAATTAGTTCAACAAATGCAGCAGTTGAATAACTCGCTAACTCAGAATTTTAATGGTGAGGGAAGATCATCACAAGCAAAACAGGGTTATACATTTAATAACAGTCGTGAAGGACTCCCATCAAGGACTAAGCCCACATTCCTTCAACGAGAGGAACCAATACAAGAAGAAGATGAGGCCGAGTTGATTTTAATGATATTAATGCATGTCACAATAAATATTTGAATCTTGATCCTATGATATGGGATGAATTGACATTCAAAGATTTTTGTCGTTTACATGAGAAATGTGTACCAGAGGAAGATGAATGGCAGCGAAATTTGGTTAAACAAGTCATCACAGAGCAGCTACCGAAGGAGCATAAAATTTGGATGGTTCACGATGATTTAGGCAACAACCTTGAGTTGCAAGAGCAGCCAGTGGAAGTAAACTATTCAGTGTTGAAAAAATTCCCAACAGCATCACTCAAAGAATTCTCTAAGCCCAAGTTGGAGGCGATGGTTCTTGAACTTGAACAGCGAAACAAACATTGGAATCATCTTATAACAACCATAAATTCGTCCTATTATCGCAATGAAAACAGGTATGAATCTTTTATCAAAAATGAACCATTGCTTGGTCTCCATAATAGCACAAATAAAAGATTTGTCCTCGTGGACAGTGGAGGTGAATCATTAATGGAGATTGTAAGGGCAGATTTGGTGACAAATGAGCTTGAACAAGGCATTAGCAGCCCAAGAAATAATCAATTTGGAGTACGTGAAGGTCCCAGAATCCTTATGCTCAGCCAAGGGCTCATTAATAATTCCAGCAATGATTATAATGATAGAAGGCTATGGGATCAGGGAAAGAACAAGTGTAAAAATCCCTTGCAAGAGAGAACTAATAATAATGCAATCAGTTCTACAAGGATGGGGAAAGAAACATCTAAGCTTGGAGAAGATTATAGTTTGTTGTGGAGTGTACTATCAAGTTTAAAATTGCTTGAGGACAAGCACTCTGAAGAAGGGAGGTCTGTAATATCCCCAAATACAAAGGAGACCATAAACATGAATTGCATTAATGTAAATAAATCATCAATGGAATCGCCTAAACAAGCAGCAATTAAATTAACTACAACTAAATTAAATAAATTGTCCATATGAGGAGCGCCACATTTAATGCAAGGAATAGAAGTTATATTAATGCAAGTCGTCCCATTTGATGAAAAGACATCACTTTGGAGAGGAGACACATCATTTGATGCAAAGCTATAAAGTGTATTTATAAAAACTTGGTGAAGAAAAAGGATATATAATCAGATTTGACATTCATTCCCTTATCGAAAGTTCAAGCAGCAGCCTCTTCTTTTATAATTGAGGACGAAACCCCTCATTTATTAGATACAAGGACGAAAATCCTTGTAATCATTATATCCCAAGGACGAAATCCCTTGAGGATAAAATATTTTTTATTTTAAATATTATTCTTAGTACAAGTTACATTTATAAAATATTATTTTAAAAGGAATTCTGAGGAATCCAAATTATCAAACAATATTCCGATTAGGGATATTAGAAAATCTGTGTTCATCTTTACAATGTAGATTCTTACATTTCCCTATGTGTACGTGTCATATCCCCAGTCCCATCCACAATCAGATGGGAAAAGAATCGGTTTCAGTTAGAGAACAAGATCGTCTGATAGGACTGGTTTCCATGATTGTTCAACTGAGTTCTTGTTTTGATTATGCAGTCATCATTGACTTACAGTCAATTCTGCACATTGATCTTATTTCACTATGCAACTTATTGATAATGACTTGATAAGTCACATTGCTTTAACATATATCGCATAACTTGTGAGTTGCATGGTTACACATTTTAAGTGTTAGCAGCCTATATTACCTCGTAACCGTTAAAGTCTTGGGCTAAGACTTGGTTCCAAATAAAAAAAGTTTGTTATTTGCATATTATTAATAAGCTTGATTAAGTCATGAAAGTATTTCTGCTTCTAGACCACAGTGAAACTCAACAAGTTCATTGTTGGGTAGTTGACCATGCTTGGCATTCTTGGTGCTTGGTTAAAACAGTGCAAGGTGTAACATTGTGATTTTCTTGTTTTTATTGTCACAACTTGTTTGAATGAACTAACATGATTTCTAGCAAGATTTAATCTTTTGGCTGTGCTTCGAATGACAAATGACAATAATATAAGGTAAGGTCACCAGTATAGTCATTTATGTTCCCACTCGTGTTCATGGGTTGAGACATTGTGATTGTCAAGTTCACTATATTGTTTATTAATATCTAAAGCCGTCATTGGCACTAGGCCAATTGTGCCTTTTGGATGCTTCATTGTTCAAACTTCAATATTATTCTTATTGCTAAAGAGCAATTCAAGGACTATATTACTTTTGGGAGCAATGTTATCACATATCTTAGCATGTTGCAAAATTCAGTAATCTCTTTTTTGTATGATAAAAAGGATTTAAATTGGGTTTTATATGCATTTGATTTCATTGAGTGACCTTGCTTGTCTCTTTATTAAGTTGCATCTTGGACTTTGGCTTAATACTTGGAAGTACAATAGACTTTAGTCTCGACATGATGATGATTTGGACTTAAGTCATGATAATACCACGAAGATCTTTTGGACTTTGGTTTTAAAAAATTCAGTGATTATTTGTTACCCAAGCATGCATGGCTGACTTTGGATGAACCCTAAATCGATGGATAAGCTTCTAGAAGGCATTTGATGCATTCATGGGCACTCAACAACTTTGTATTGGTATGTTGTGCGAAATATAAGGGTTTTGGCAATTCTATTGAGGCAAATTAGGGAATAAAATGCAGTTTAGTTGGAGTCTTGTTGATGAATTTAATAAACTCCTTGTTGGGAGGTACTTTCACTCCCTGTTGGAACCCTACGCCTTGAATGGACTTGCTTGGGTTATAAAAGCAGATGCTAGGGCACAAAATCTGATCTTAACAAGAAGATTTGTGGTTGAATGAACCATAGGAAGAAAGCCAAGGTAAAGGTAGAAGTTGGAGCCTCATTCTACAAGCAAGTTATACTTCCTTCTTGCTAAAGAATCCTACATTTTAATTAATTGGCATTATGGCAAGTTTATTGTGACTCTATCTTGGGGTGCATGCCCATATATGCATACTTAGGTACATAGAATCAAATCTCGTCGTTTCTCGACAGATCTCATGGTATACTAGCCTACTGAGATACCGGACTCTGTCTCACGAAACAAGAAGCCCTAATTTTCTTGGCGAAAATCGCCAAGAAAATCCCATTTCTCAAATACCAAAAAAAAATGATGATTAAAAATTAAAGGTAAACTGCGAAATGTTTTATTGCGATTTGTCATTCTTCTTTTGTACATGCCACAGATAGTATTACTAAGTGAAAAGCAAAAAATGTGCCCTCGTTATTAGTTTACTGTCATCTCATGCATATTACAATGCCCACTACCCTCATTCAAGTTGTAAGTTTGCCGCTCGACGCCAAACCCTACACTCCGCGATTTGAACTTTGGGGCCCATTAAAAGTTTTAAGTTTGAAGTTGAACTTTGTAGTTTGTAATATTATTTTTGAGCTTGACACTTCACAGTGAGAATCGATTGACTGTTGACACTTCAAAATGAGAATTGATTGAATGTTGGCAATTCACAATGAGAATCGATTGACTATTGTACTCTTTTTTGATCTCACATTGATAGAAAATATACTTATGGGCCTATGGCATTCTCTACATTCATTTTTCATGTCATTTAACAATGTTTTACATTTAATTTAAGTTTATTTTATGGATTTATATGTTTTTTAAAGTAGCGATAAAGTTGGCGATAAATTCCCGAGATCTGACATCCAATTCAAATTTTGCCCTCCCGAGAAATCGCCGAGAATGAGATTTTGAACTATGCTTAGGTATGCATATACGAGCCTATACCATGTTTGAGCAGATGGGTGTTTGTGAGGACTTTACATACTAGTTTTAATTTGGCTTGTTTTCCTCCTTGGCGTAATGGTTGGTTTGAATGGTTATGGTGGCCCTGTGCCTTGTGTGATTGTTAATGAAGGTCAAACCCTAATTGCTAGGGCGAGCTCATTTGTGTTTTTGTTTGTACCTTTGGCTACACAACGGTGTAGGTTTTGCGTTTTTGTTCAATGGAAATAAGGGCAAACTGTTGAAGTAATGCATTACCCATTTTTGGTCGAGGTTTGGCTTGGTTAGAACCTCTTGGCGGAAATTAATAATTGTAGAAACTTCTAAGAATAGCCAGATAAGCTACGATGGAATTATACCAATATGCTTACTATGGTGTTTGTTGGTACATTTTTTTCTTGGATTGCTGATTTCTTGATTTATGGTGATTTTAACATGACATAACACTGGTATTGCATAAAATAAGTGGTAAATAATTTGTTGATACTTTTATGGAAGTATATTTACTGATGTGCCTTGATTTAGTATGAGAATGATTTGATTTGCCACTAATGAGCTGATCATAGCTATCAGTTGTGTTTCTGCCTTGATATATAGATTGATATGATTACAATAAATTTAACCTGAGTGGCTTGTGATTGTCCGACATTCTGGTATTGCCTAACAGGGTTTCAATGACTCTTCTAATCCCATTATTTCATGAGACACAATTGTATGTTGTATGTTTGGTTGTTCATGCGTAAACTGAAATGGCTTCTCATCAAACATGAGGTTGTTTCTTGCTGAACAGCTTCATGGCGTGGCATACTGAGTTGCTGAATGTTTTTCATGGCTTTTGGGTTACTTTTGATAATTGGGACTGGGTCTGGATATGTAAGAAGTTGTGCATTATGACTAACTATAATATTGCATAGATTTTTGCATTGTTCCTTGCAGGTTTGTTCTTGAATGAATGATATTTTATTGAAATGAATGTAGCTTCTCTTTGGAAAGTATGGTTATTGTACTAGTAATCAATTATTCTTATACGGTTATTAGTTCACCTTGGAATGATCTTTGTATGACTGTAACTCTTTTTTGAAGAAGATGTGAACATTATGTTGATTATGGTCTATTTGAAGGTAATGCTATGCAATCATTTGATCTTAATGAACAAATTGTATTTGTCGGATTGTGATCTTTCTTGCATTGGTATAAGACTCTATCTAATATGGTTTATAGCTGAAAACTAAATTGGTAAAGCGGCTGTAGTTAATTGGGTAAGCAGTTAACCAGATAAATTGGCTGCAGTTTCCATTTGGAACTCCTTGGATTTGATTATTCATATTGAATCATGATGTTTGGAGTAAAAACCAATTATTGATAGTTTAAGTACAAGCAAGGCTGCTCGGAAATCTCTGTGTGATAGTTGTTATAAAACTTGTTATGTTGTTTATTCTAATGTGCTTGAATGTTTATCATGAAGGTAACTTTGTCAGCTTAGCTCTAACTTCTCCTTTCGAAACATTTCAGGGCAGGTGGTCTGTGGTTCTTGCTAGTGTGAGCCGTCATTATTATGAGCTATCTTTTTTCCTTGTCATTTCTTGCCCTGATGTATTGATTTCTATTGCTCTTGCGGTCGATTTGGAAATCAGGTATTCATGAATAGACTACTGTAGAAACTCTTGACTTCACGAATATATGACATTGACTTGTATGCAGCATTGCTCTTCACTGCTTAAGTTGTTATTGACATTGTAAATTTAAAGGTCTAATTCATTCTTCAAGTCTTTACATTCTTGACTGTTAGTCTATAATATGAAGATTACATTGTGATTAATCTAAGATTGAATTTTTAAGTAGCCTCAATTGTGAATCCCTTACATCTAGTTATTTTCTCTATTGTGAGTAACATGGCTTATTAAGGCAATTATATCTTGTCAAATAAACCATGTCATGTGATTGGATGGTAGAGAATGTTATTATCAAATCTAGACAATGTGGTCTATGTGAATACGAATAGGCAGATCTAGAATCTTGTTCAACTGGGATAATGGCTATTGTTTATTGTTTGGTGCGAGACTATCTTGTGCTATTTAGCACAGTATGTTGAATCGATAATAAAAATGGGAAGCATTATATGGTTTGAAATCTTGTATGATTGTAGTTTTCTACTTCACCTATTGGTGGCTTAGGTAATAAAGGTTGAGTAGGTTATGTAGACCTGGTGCATGTTTTACCTTAGTGGATTATTCTCAAATTAACCCTGGAGAAACCAGAATGGAATTTTGATTAGAATCCTATCAGTTGGATAGGCATGGAGTTCCATGCATTGATTATTTGGTAATACTTGGACTTTGTTGTGCTTTTAATTATGTTTTTGGAGTGAAATTAATATGATCATCTAGTATTGTTTAGAAGTGGTTTTTGAGTTGTCCTTCGTCCCTAGATTGAGTGGAAGTGCACTCTAGAGTAGGACAATAGTCCTTGAAGCAAGTTATGTAATATCTAATGATTCTCAACATTTTTGAGTGTTTGTTGCTTAAGCAAATAATAGTATATTTGTGTAAGATTGATTTTTTTTCCGAGTTACGAGGCAGAATGCAGGTTCTCCATTATCCCGTTAAATGCTTGAAGTATGTTTCATTCGATTATCATGTTTAAGAACATTATCACTTTGAATGAACAAATGAATGGTGAGCTAGTGAAGAACTCAGGTAATCACCCTCAATAAGCTTTCACAAAAGCAATGTTCACTATGGTTGTTAATATGTTTAAGTTTTGCTCACTTGACTGGAATTAAGTGAAGAGATGTTAAGCTTATATAGCAGTCTGATTGAATAGGGAATTTGGTTGGTTGTGACCTATTATATCAGACTATGTCAAGCCTAAGAAGATGTTTGTTATCACTAAAGAAACTCAGCATTGAGTAGATACGGGTTTGTATTAACATGTTGTAAAGAAATTGGATTATCTATTAATATCATTAGTGGTGGTTAATGATTTTTGGTCTTGGATTACTATAACTACTCATTGTAGTGTCCTTCATCACTCTTCCATGCAGGACTAGATAAGTTGACTGAGTCGAAGACAGTATAGTAGTTTTACCTTCATTCTTAAGTGTTGAAGTAAGGTTACAATGTGATGATAAATTGGTTATGCCATAAGTTGGAATGTTCAATTGAAAAGATTAAGTGTTATCAAAGTTGGTAGTATTCTTAGAAAGAGGATAGTGGCTTAGAGCACTTTTCATACTCTTAATGACTGCCAGTGACATGTTGTCGTCATTATGTCTCTAAAGGCTGTTAAAATATCCTTAATTTGGTAGTTGTTCGTGTTTGGGAAAGATGTATCGCTCTTTGGTGGTCTTTGAGTAAGTTATACCATGTTCTTCTTAAACTGATCTTCTTTTAAGGTCAAAATGTAATGGTAAGGATCTTCCACTGTATAAGCGTGTTAGGTGGTTATACACCTGATTAGGAGATGTTATATCATGAACCAGTTGCATCCCATTTGAAGGTAGAAGTTTAAGGTGGGTAAACACCTAGACCCTTCCTCTATCAATTGTGCTTGGATTCTAATGACTGGTGAATTGTCATCTAAATCTTTATGTACCTTTAAGGTCAAGGTTAATTATCAATGCATTGATCTTTCGACCTGCTTTCATGCATAGTTCTTCATACTTGGATCCATGTGCTTCGGAGGAACAAAATCCTCTTAGAATAAATGCTCAATCCAAATCACCTCACAAGAATTCTATAACAAGATGAAAAGTAGTCTGGACCATGACTCCCATCTTGTAGTTAATGAAACATAGAAATGAATGCTCTTGAACTTGAGTGGTGCGGGGAAGCAAGGAGGTAGATCCATGTGGACTCAGAAAAAAAAATTGGTCAGTTTTGTGGATGTTACAATGCAGTCCTAACAGTGGTACTAGAGTGAGGTTTGCCAAGTGAACGAAGAAGAGAGAGAAGGTTTTAGGTATGAAGCAATTTGAATATTTTTGTTGTCAATTTTCTTTTAAGATTTCAATATCAAGACTGAATTGTACGGCCTAGGAAGCAGATTGATTAGTCAAAACTCAATCAATTCTTTCTTTAGAAGCCATGTTGACTGTTTTACATAGTTCAAAATCTATTTGTATGCCCTGAGGAAGAATAAACACAGACCCGCATTACAACTCTACCCAAAACTTCCAAATATCCATCCTGTATGGCAAAATAGGTCAGTTTGAAGCCATATTTGTTGTTCTATGTGACCAGAAAACACGTTGTACGGCTCAAATCTTTCATTAAAGCTCCCATTTGCTATTCTATGCCCTAAATCCACACTTGTACAGCGTTTTGAACCCCTGTGTGCTATTAGAAATCTTCTATTGACTATTGTACGGCATTTGATGTCCTAAAAACAGCTATTTGAAGTAGTATGGCCTGAAAATAGAGATGTACGGAATGGAGATACAATAAATCAGAAATTTCTTCAATTCAATGGTGTTTTTATTCATTTGTTTGTTGTTATATGCATTTAAATCCTTCAAAAATCAGTTTTACCTGCCCCTGTATGGATTTGTACGGATTTTAGAGTTGTTCCAATGCATTTCTGAGGATCCAATCAGCTGCAACACATTTGGAACTGTTTGTAGGCGTGATGCTATGAGATATGGCACAGTACTGTGTGATAAGTTAAAAACTTTTAGATTTTTTCACATTGTTGTCAATTGGGTCCCAAAAGAAGTCAACAAAGAAGATACAATTTTTACATTGGAGATTTCACGGGTAAATAATGTCACATGCACAACTATATTTTTTTATTTTTGAAAAATCAGAAAATATAGTTTATAAGGAAAATCTTCATAGAATATCTCATGAAGGCTTGAAGAAGAGTTCGATAGTTAGGTTTTGTAAAACACTAGCAAATGGGGAGGTGCAAGGATCAAATCTCTCCCACATTCCTTTTTGGTCAAACCCATTTTTTAAGTCAAGATGTTTTTTTGAAAAGGGAACATTCTTTTTGTACTTTGTAAAGTGGAGTACAAACAAGTAGTGTAATTTGTTGTGACTTTTTACAAATTGAAGACATAAAAAGTGTATTTTTGCGACTTGTAACTTTTGCAACTCTTGCATGTAAAGACCACTAGGTCTCCGAATATATTTTTCTTGAAAATGTACTTGAAAATGAAGGCAAAATAAGGCTTTTCATGTATACGGGTGCATTTTCGATGAAAATCGACACCTTAAAAAATGAAAAAGTTTATCATATCATCTCACGCTTGTGTTATCAGAGTTATCACCGGAACTTTCGACGACAAATGTGTCATATATTATAGGTCCATCAGGATCCTTCTAATTGACAAAATATATGCGTCAAAATGGAGGTTGGAAGATCCATCAGAGGCTGAAGAATAATTCCCCTTCTCCAATTAGTTATTTGCTCGAAGTTTGGGTAAAATGCTTGAATAGCAATTTTGGTAGCAATAGTATGTGTTTTTCAGTGCAGTTTTGGTTTTCTACAATTTATTGATATTCTTGAGGAGCAGAGATAGTAGTTTGGATTTGGTTTTTCACTGCAAGGACTTCTCACATCTCGCCTGATAGGGAGAAGATATTACATGGCCTTTGATTAGTCATCAATGATTGTACGAGTTGACAGATGAATTGCCAGCACCAATAGTGTTGAGCAAAGGTTCATCAGCATCATTGGGCATCAAGGTGATGTCATATACAGTACGGGATAGTCACTTGATGGATTTCTATGTGAGACCTTATGTGGATCGATGTGGTTGAACAGGGCTTGATCGTGTTCTACTGCAGTACGGTACATAATGGTTAGACGGGATGAGCAGGCCTTAATCATCTTCATCATTGATGCCACAACTCACAGGTTAGCGGGCTTCTTGGAAGCAACAACGGTTGATCAGTACCACAATGTACAATGTGCTAGTTGCAATTGCAGCAGAGACTTTTGATGACTTCATAGTCATAGCTCTCGATCATCTTGGTTTTTTGGGTCATATGATGCAAAGTCATATTTTGATATGTTTAGTTGTTAGTGTTTGTTTGCTAGTATGGGGCACATACACCCCTTTTATATTGTTAGTATAGTTAATAATGTTAGTAGGTTAATTAATGTTAGTTAGTTGCGTCCCATAGTGGAACCACCTTGTGAAAGCTTATAAGCTTGAGCTTTGTAAATATTTCCAATAATGAAAACTTTATCTTTGTGTAAAATCTTTGTCCATCTTTACAATGTAGATTCTTACATTTCCCTGTGTGTGCAGTCCTAACAATAGCATTCTTGACATCTAGAATGCTTTGCAATTAGTCAACAATCTTCACATGTACAATGCTCTGAAAGACACATCATGCAATAGCTTTGTTAGACTCAAATATGTTTGTCACTAAACTTGTATGTTCATGTGACAACATCATTCTTCGACCATGGCCCTCTTGACTTCCACCCTTGCTTCAGCCAACCTTTCCTTCTCCCTACATGGGTCTATGTAATTGGCTTTCTTCATTTGTGCTCTAGTAACTGCCATAACTTCCTTGCCCTCAACTACATCAAACATATTGACATTTGCTTGCTTGGGACAATTGCCATCATTATGGTCCCTAGGCCCACAACATCTGCAGAGAAGTCTAGTTTGTTTCAATTAGGGAAATCTATTGAGAAATGGCCCCACTCATAGCACACTCAACACTACACAATTGGCTATCCTTGGGAGTCATATTGAATCTGACTCCCAACACCACTATTGTTTTGTAGTCGATAGTTTCATGGGCGGTGTCAATTGCTATCCTTGTGTGAACAATACTTGGCCATTCTTATTCCGCAAATTGTACAAGCAATCCTTGGTTGAATGCCCTATAACGTGGTAAATCTCACACAAAATATCCTTGCCTTCGTTCCTAGTGTCTCCCTTTAGTTCCTTCATCCGAAGCATGTCATTTCTCATGGCTCGCATCAATCCAAGGTCATTGTCATAATTGGAGCCAAGGTCATCTTCTCCACATCTTTGCAAACAAAAGGATGTTTTGTTCTCCCTTTCAATGTCCACGGCTCAGTTGTATGTGTCTTCATAAGATGAGGGTGGGACCACCTTCATCGTCCTCTGCAATGAGGGTACCAACCCTTCAACAAACCATCACTACTTCAAGCCACCAAAATGTTCTTTTTCAAGTTTTCCCAAAAGTTATCTGAGTTTTCTATTGTAGACTCGAACATTCTCATGTTTATCTTACAGGATTTTATAGATTTCCACTCTCATTGTCCTGTCTAGGGAGCTTAAGTTTGTTCTTGAATGGTTTCCTCAATTCCCCCATGTAACCTTATAAGTGTTTGGTGCATCAATGTACCAATCAATGGCCTTTCCTCAAAGTGTCACTAGAAAGCAGCACAACCAAGGATACTCATCTATGTGCTCATTGGCAACCCAAATAATAACATGTCCTAAAATATCGTAGGGGATCCTTTGATCTGTCACCAGTGAACTTTGACAACTTCTACTTTTCTAGAGATAGAGCCGATGGGGTAACCGTGGCTCCGATTACGGATTGCTTCCAACATGGCCCTTCAAATACGATTCTCCTCCTTAAGAAGGTTTGTGTTGGACGTTCCTCTCCTCTCTAGGCACTATTGGACATGTCCCTATCTCGGCTCTTTCTTCAACATGGATTTGTACACTATCTTGCGCACCGTTAAGTCCTCTTTTTGTGCTACTCCCTCCAACTTGTCATTTGGGCTGCCCCAAACTCTTCATGTGATTCTCTTGCAGCACCCTCAGATCCAACCTAGTTGGCAAGGTCTGCACTTCCTCTAGAAAGGGCTATGACAATCTCTAGCCACTCCTTACTCATGATTGGCATAAAGTCTATTGGTTTCATCTAAACCCTTTCTTGGTTTCGGCTCTAACTCTAGCTCTAACTTCTACTTACTTTTCGACCTTGGGTTTCGCTTCAGCTTCCGCTTTTGCTTTGTACTTCACTTCATAAAGTTTTAGAATTGGTTGTCTGTGATAGCCTTTGTCTTCTTCCATGTTGCTCCACCAATCGAGTAGACTATTTAACTTCTTAGTCCCCTCCCTGACCATTTTGCCTTCTCCTCTCACCTTTGTTCAAAGTCAATAGCATGAAATATTTCTCATACAGCATCAGTCCTCTTCTTATTAAACTCTTTGTACCTTTGTAATTTATTTTAACGTTGTGTTTCATAGTTATGTTCGGTACAAAGATCTTATAAGATAATGTAGTGCCTTGTCGACAATAAGAACTGTTGACCAATGTTCACTTTAACTCGACTTTTAACTTGACCCAATATTCTTTAAAGGCACGGCACCAGAATGTTTACAATAAAACTACACTACCAAGAATGACAAGCATAAAATAATAATTGTATAACATACCATATGCCTTGTCGACAATAAGAATTGTTGATCGATGTTCACTTTAACTCGACTTTTAACTTGACCCAATATTCTTTAAAGGCACAACACCAATATGTTTACAGTAAAACTACACTACCAAGAACAACAAGTATAAAAATAATAATTGTATTACATACCATAGCATGGAAGAGTATAAGAATAATAGCAGCCTTGTGTTCCAAGTAGGTAGTGCTCAATACAAATGTGTATTGTACAGGGAGGACCTGATACATGCACCCTAACTCTGATAGATATCATTCTATTTATATGACAAGAAGACCCAAAGGTTGTCGGTTAAACACAACAATCAACAACCAAACATACTAATAAAAGTCATTAAAAAATTACTTGAAGCTGACAATACAATCACTAATCACGTAACAACAATCAGCTACTAAATTATGTAATTAATTGGGCACTAAACCCCATACTAATATGATGGACTGCATGGTTAACATGCGATGCTTAAGTGCGATGGCCCACAAACCTCCCTTAGTCTACCTTATATTCTTAACCATTAGTTTACATTATATTCTTAACTATGCCCGTGCAAATACACATGTAAAAGAAATCATCTAAACTATACAAATTAACATTAAACCCAAAGACTGTATATAAGACCAAATATTCTAGCAATCTAGCATCTTTTAATTACTTTTTGGAACTAACATGTACACACCTTATTTTCGCTTACTGACATTTTTTGTTCATAGGACTCGACGCATAAATATCCCAGAGGGTACAACCTAAGGAGTACACAAGGATCGAGGTGGGCTAGTTCTTGGTGCTCTGTGAGAGTTTTTGTCATGCTTTTCCATTCTTACTACCACCAACATTCCTATCATGACATTAGCTTGTTTGCCCTCTGAGGTCCACCGACCCCTCTTTACATCTTAAAACATTTGGAAACCTTAACAAAGAGAGGATCAAAACAAATACAACTACCAAGCTTCTAGAAAAAATCCTAACTAGGGATGCATTAGAATGGTACAACCAACTTCCAGCCCATTCACTTACCAAGCTAGAAGATCTAGTCAATGCTCTTGTCAAAGAATTTCAATATCATGATCTTTCCAAAAATAGCCTTGGAATCTTCATCAACACAAAGCAATTAGCTCATGAATCTACCCATGATTTCATCTAGAGATAGAAGTCCTTAGTGGATAAATTTGATCACAATATGAGTAACAAAAGCCTTTTCAAGTTTTTTATTACTGCCTTAACACCTCAACTCAAAATACAAAGTAAGGCCCTCTCTTAAAAAATTGAAAGAACCCTTTAATCAAGATAAATAACAAGACTAGCTCGTGAAACAATTGGTGCCACCTCAAAAATCTAACAAGGAATCTTTCAAAACAACACATGCTATCAACACTCGAGCATCTCAAAACAAACCATTTCAATCATCTAAACCTGGGAATCCACTTGCTCCTAGAAATCAACATAATCAAAAACCATCCCGCCCACCCTTGAGTCTCCAAGAGCTCAAGCAAAGGATTTCAACATTTCAACCTATGAGTTTTGATCCTTCTAAGCCTCTACTGCCATGGTATACCCCTGATGAATTTTGTTGGTGGCATGCTAACGTAGGACAATCTTGTGAAAATTGTCATGGCCTCGAGAAGCTCGCCTATGACCTCATGTTAGGTGAAAACTTGGATCATGAAGCTATCACTAAAGAACGTTATCAAGAATACCTCTTAACTTCTAAAGATCAATCACATCTGCCAAATCAACATCACAAGTCTCAAAAACCTCAACAAACTGAAATTCCTAACATCACACCTATGAACAACTTTTTAGGTGCAATTGAAGGAAATTATGACCAAAACTAATCACAATATGTCAATGCAGCAAAGGTAAACTACTAACGTAAGCCCACTCATAAAGATCACGTCACAAAGCCTAAGAAAACCTCTCTAGAAGACATGACACTCAAAGATACATCCACAAGTACAACAAATTCAACATCTAGTGAATCACCTATTCCACCAACGGAACCTCAACCTAAGGAACAACCTCAAAACCTCCCAAAGCATAACCTAGCACTCAACCAAAATATCGTTATTGTTCTTACAAAAAATCAACTCAATGGAATTTTCTAGAACTCAACACCATGCCTTGCAAAATTCCTCTAATAGAACTCATGCGAACATCACCCTATCATAGTAAATTTCTCATGCAACATTTGCAAGATATAGAAGAATCTCCATCACACATGGACTGAACCAAGTAGTCAACCTCCTCAAGGCCTTACACCTAACGAAGTATATGCCAGTGAGACCGTCTCTCATCCTCAACCAAATAACAAGCTCTCTATAGAGTTTCACGTGGATGACATGATGAACGATAAAATCCTTTATCAAACTGATGATCCTTCTCTCTTCATTAGTGTCATATTTAAAGATGTTAACAAGTGTGGAAATCCATGGTTCAAGCATTAACATTACTTCTTTATGGTTAATCAAGAGCTTAGGCTAGTCCACAAATGATCTTAAGAGAACAAGACTCAATTGTCGTGGATTTGACAAAAACAATCAAAAACCTTTTGGCTTTATCTGGTTTCCTCTCATGGTAGGACCCAAAAAGATACGCACCAAGATTATGGTACTTGACCTCCTGCTTTCTTATACCAGACTCTTAGGCCAACTTTGGACTCACTACATGAGAGCAGATGCCTCTTCCAATAGCCAATGGCTAAATTACATTCATGCTAATATTCAATACAAACACAAAGCCAATCTCAAACTACCAAATCCTAAGAAAGAATTCTGCATTCCTACAACTAACACTATCAACAACGCTCCATTACCTGAATTCATCGACATGCATCCCAATTTTCAAGTCACCATTATAGCCTATGATGATGATGAGCCAATTGAACTTCAAACTATTTATAGCACAACTCGTTTACCTCCATACATTTTTTATTGGCTTCCCCCATCTCTTCTACCAAGACACTGATACCCTCCCTTGACAAAGACAGTGAGAAAGAACCCCCCTACAATGCTAATGAAGCCTCATATGATGATGACTCATTCAAATGTAATAATAATGGGGTACCTAAATTTTCCCAAGATCCATTATTACTCTCACCTAGCACTTTCAATCAACTAGGCCACCAAGAATACTTCTAGCAATAACCATCAACAAGACCTTAGTCAAAACCAAGCTTGTAAAATTCAACCATCTTACAATAAAAATTACATAATTTCCCAAGCTCGAGCAAGACATTTGGGTGTCCTTCATTATAAAAAGACCCTTTTTCAAATGCATACCTTCAACCATGAAGCCAATATGGTAAATATATCTTATGAATTTGGCAATACTCAGTTTGACTCAAGTATAGACGAAGATGGCCATGTACTTCCCGCCAATTTACATTTGGAAGATCCCAAGTGATAATCCAACAAATCTCATATTATACCACAAAAACTCTCAAAGATTACTTTCTAAGATTCTTGCAAACAATTCGTCTCATCCCAACGTCATCGGCCCAGTTGATGATGTGCAATTGCACATAGACAATTCTAACGTCATCGACCAAGTCGATGATGTTCAGACTGGGACATATATTTTCAACATCATCGATCAAGCCAATGATGTTCAGTTACATCCAAAATCCTATAACATTATTAGCCAAATCGATGAAACTCCATTACATCCATCATCAACCATGCCGATGATGCACAATTATAGATAGTGCAATGAAACGTCATCGACCAAGTTGATGACACTCAATTACAAATAGTGCAATGTAACATCATCGGTCACGCCGATGATACACAGTCACACTCATAACAGTCAAATGCCATCGACCAAATCAATGACGTTCAACACAGAACAATCTCAAGGCCATCGACCAACTGATGACATCAAACGAAATTCTGAAACACCTCCGTCAAACGAAATTCTGAAACACCTCCTACATATCTAGACATTGCCTTATATGCCAAGGTTATTGATGTGAGACAATTTCATACAAAAAACATGACAGCCAAGGTAATAAGTACGTCGATCTCGAGGTGGACATTGAATATCATGGTCCTTTACCTACTTTACCAAGTGATGAGACTATTCTAGAACTCTTTCATGCATGGGAAGATCAACTACCTCACCAATATCACAAACTTGGACATTTTGAAAATAACCCTCCTTACTTTCTCAACTGTGTTGCTAGCGTTGACTCAACAAGCGATGCGATTGCCAAATCACCACCGGCATCATAACGTTTTGAAGATGGTAATGCAATTCTAGCTGAGGATACCTTTGAGTCTAATCTAGGACCACTCGAAAAACCTCACATAGTCAAAGTCGAGTCTTCTCTCTCCCCTAAAGCGCAATACAACCATTGAGTTGTACTTACAAAATTTATAGACATTTTTGCTTGGACATATTTTGAAATGCCCAGCATCAATCTTGACATCATTGTTCACAATATTATTGCCTATCCTAATATGGCCCCCCAATCACCAAAAGCAACGAAAATTCCCCGAAAAAAGCCTCTAAGTTTTGTCAAAAAAAAATCAAGCTCCTAAATGCTAAGTTTATTAAGCATGTGGATTACTCTGAAAGGGTCTCCAACATCGTCCCCGTTCACAAGAAAGTCACAATGGTCATTTGCATATGCATTGATTTTTGGAACTTAAACATAGCATGCCCAACGGAAAAATAACCATTACCTTCAATTGATGCCATTGTTGATTCTACAATCGACTATAAGGAACTCATGGATGTTTTTTTCGGATACAATCAAATCCAAATTGCTCCTGAAGATCAACATAAGACAACATTTACTACTAAGTGGAGCACATATTGTTATGTCAAGATGCCCTTCGGCCTTAAAAATGCCAAGGCAACCTATCAACATGCCATGACTCACATTTTTCATGACCTTATTTCTGAAATTGTCAAGTCCTATGTGGATGACATCCTTGACAAATCTAAGCTTCACAAGGATCATTCCCGCCATTTTAGTATCATATTTGAGTGCTTATGCAAATACACAGTTAGACTCAACCATACCAAGTGTGTCTTCAAAGTCACTATCGGCAAGCTTTTTGGATCCGTGGTTTCCAAGCGAGAAATTGACATGCATCCTTCCAAGATCAAAACTATTATCAACATGCCTAAACCAATGGCCATCCCTCAAGGTTATACCTTTCTTGGGAAACTTGGGGCATTTCAACAATTCTTTCTCGAATTGCCTTATCGAACTCATTCAATCAATTACCTCTTAAAGAAACGTGTCCAGCTTGAGTGAAATGACGCTTGCCAACCCGCATTTGACAACATGAAGAAGTCTCTACTAAAACCTCCCACATTGCAACCACCATCTAACAAGCGACCTCTCATTTTATGCACATCTTCCACCCTCGTCTTAGTTGGGGAAATGCTTGCACAACAAGACGAATCTAGAAAAGTGTATGCCATTTAGTACATTAGTCGTGCATTGATCAACTACAAGATCCGCTACACCAAAGTAGAGCATGATCGTATTGCTATATATTTTGCCGCTGAAAAGCTCTTGCATTACATGTTTTACCAAACAACTTATGTCAGTGTCCATATGGACCTTCTTCGCCATTTCTTCTCCAAAGCCTTCTTGTCTAGTGATAGAACTAGTAAATGGATGGGGCTCCTTATGGAAAACATTATCACCCAAAAATCAGTCAAGTGGCAAGTGATCACCGATCAACTTGGCATGCTAGGAACATACCTAACATTCCTTACTATGATTTTTCTAACATTATTCAACACTATACAAATATCTCCTCCCCTCTCTATTGCATGTGACTGACCATCAACTAATAAAACTAAATCAGAAAAGTTTGAACTTGTAGTAAATTTGACAAACCAATCCTTACAACATGTGAAATATCTAGATACATCAAAATCAATCAACCAATAACTGGTTGCACAATCGTTCACGTTTAGTGCCATGAGGGCATACTCTTCCTTAGAATTCCATTCTTCTTCGACTGCTGCCACATGTGCCACCTGACTGTTTTGTTGGTAAAGTGCATATTGTCACTTCCGGCACTCCTTTTTAACATGCCCAATCTTATAACAGTAAAAGCACTTCACGCAATGCTTGGAAGATGAATCGGCAGGGATACATTTATACTTCCCCTTTGATTTAACAACAAATGCACTCTATATTTGTGCAACCCTAGACTCATTTATCTGTGTTTGTCTGTGTTCCTTCTCCATCAAATAAGAATTACCCTGATCAAATGTTAGGATCTAGGTTTTTGGCATCAAGTGTAAAGCCTCCACTAAGGATCCATATGAGGGCGTCAAGTTGTTCAAAACAAAAGCAATCATGTAGTTGTCATCCACCTTTTTGTTAATGGCTACAAGTTGATCTCAGAGATCTTTCATCTAAAAAAGATGTTCTGACAGGGACCCATCTTCAATCATCTTTACAGAAAATAGCATATTCTTCAGGTACAGGTCTCGGCTTTTCTCCAAAGTTTGATACTTATTTTTCAAACTGGTCCAAAGCAAACTTGCCTCAGTGGCATTCCGGACCTCAAAAATCATGTCATCTGACACAAGTAACTTCAACAATAGCAAGGCCTCCTTATAACGCTTGTCATAATCATCAAAAAATTTAGCAAGTTTTGCTTCAGTGTCTAAAATGATTTTATCACAATCATGATATTCAAAATTATTAAAATATTACGACTCCAAACATTGGAATTATGACCAATTAATTTATACACTGCCTACAGAACCAAGCTTTAAATATTGGCCATTTAACACAATTTGTCCTCCGACCCAAAAATCAATGCAACAAGGAAATGCACAATTTATTATCTGAATTTGCTTAAATTTGAACATCATAATCACTAACAGCACAAAACTAGACTATATGCTTAGAAAATCATCACAAAATTGAACTACATGCCCATAAAATCGTCTTTTGAAATCATGAGTCTACAATATTTTCCTTCCCATGCCATAAAATAGGGTGAAAATGTTTGCAAATCACGTTTGTCATTGTCCCTCCATGTGACTGCACAGGGCTTCTTTCACTATGCCCTAGCAATCTGACTACACACTGCACATTTTTCCTTCTCTGCTCTGAGCTCGTAATCTTCAAATTCGTCGAGAAAAATGGCATTTTTCTCCTTCATGACCCCTACAATTTCCATGCGATTCTTTTTAGTATTTTTGAAACAATTCTTTATGTTTTGGGCCTGTCCTTGCTCCTCTGCAAATACCATGAAACTGCAACTTGAAAATAATCACAAAATTGTTCTTTTGCATTTTCCTTATGTCATTGGACTTCTTCACATTTGTTGTATTTGATTGTGTTCTTCCTCTACGATTTTTCTTTTGTCTGTCTTCGTCGTTTTTCCTCCTATTGTGACCTGATGCAATCTCTGCAAACTGCCTCTACACTACAAGTGAACACCTTCATGTTTGATTACCTTTTCTTCTTCGCCACCAATCGTACCCTATTAGGGCTTCCTCAAACTGTACAACTTTCTATTCACACCCTTCTCCTAGAGCTTCCTCAAATAGTGGCTCTAATGTTAGCAAATATAAATGTTGAGACAATGAAGGGCAATGGAAAGCATACGACACACTTACACATTTGTGTGTTCGTCTTTAATTAAGCACAAAAGAAGTTACATCAGTTGGGTTGGGAAGGTTGATAACCAACCATTAGTTATTGTTTAACAAACAACTAATTAATAACGTTAAACTTATGTTGTATTCTATTTTCTTCTAGACAGCTACATTTTTGGTGTTCGTCTTCTAGTCGGCCATGTAAATTCATACGTGTCATTGTCACCGAATATAGTCGTCAATACCCTTCATAGTCAATTAAAATTTTGGAAGAAAAAATAAATATGGAGAAAATTCATTGATGGGGTAGGAAGTCAAACACAAGTAGCAAACCAAAGATGCAAGGACGAATTACTAGAGGGCATTCAATTTCCTTTGGGACATCGTGATCAACAACTTTGTCCAACAAGAAGTCCAAGACCCACAAATTACACCAAAGCAAATGGATAATAAACTGATGCGGACCAAAAATGTATAACAAATGACAACCCTTCTACCAAGATTTCTTACACATAGATACATTGGTTTGCATAATTCCTGCAAACAACCTCAATAAGAAGTAGAACCACAATGTATGAGGCAGCAACACAAGGATTGGGTGTGCAAGGAGAGAGGCAAGGAATAAAGTAGAATGAATTCTTAAGTTATATCTTTAAGGCTAATAAGAACAATTTGATTCCAATTATGAGGAACAGTCCTACAAAGCAAGTCGCTATGCAAGTTTGAAGATCGGAACAATAGGCTGAAAAAGAGAGAAAAGGCCAAAGCTTTTTGAGGATGAAAAACATTGGAAAGATAAAGTGTCTATTGAAAATAATTCTGAGACCATACCAAGCAAGAGAGAGTTTGTTGTAGAAGTGGTGCAATGGGAAGACCAATTTGAGATACCCTTGAAACTTAACATGACAACAATGGTGGGTCTTGCAATGAAAGTCGACAACAAAGGAGCAACTATGAATCCAAAAGACAAGGGTATGGAAGCGCATGCTACAAGTATGGCTCAAAGCTTGGCAAATTGAGCGGAGGTGGGACTATTGCTGCTAAAGATGGAAATCGATATAGATGAACCACACCCTTTTCTAGCAGAGGAAATAAATGTTGCAAGTCGTCCAAGGGAAACAATATAGGGCCTCCTAAATAGGTGGAGGATAATTTTCAAAAATAACATATTAAATTCATGAAGAGTTTGATGCCACATCATGATCGTCAAAAGTTATCAAACACTAAGTCATGCATTCCAATACCTATATGACCATATGTTGGCCCCAAGATTGAACATATATACATAAAATAAAGATTTTGATTAGGAATAAGGATTGCACAAGGTATGCGCAAGAATGCACATGTGTTTTGGATTTTGTGCAAAATAAGGAGTAATCTACAAGGTTGCACAAAGGTATATGTGTGTAGGAGTTTTGAGACAACATATAGCATAGAGAGTTGCACAAGAATAGATGATGCGCAAAATTACAAGTGTCAAAGCATAATGGAAGACACATATGCTAGTGAGCTGCAAGGGAATCAAAGGAGCATCTATTGTAAGATCCACATGATATTCTAGGAACTTCCTAGAAGAAACCTAATTGGAACTAGTTGTAAGTAATTCAGTGGGGGAAAGCTATAAATAGAACCCTAGACCTCTCCTTCAGGACAAATTGGTCGGGCACACATTTTGTATATTTGAGCAGGGTGTATATTTTTAGAGCAACTTATAAGAAGTATATGATGTAAGAAGTCATATATGCATAGAAGTAGTTGTACACACAGATTTGATATTTAACCTTTGTATATGGTTTGGTGAATTAATGAAAGAAATTCGTTAATGCTTATCATGTGTATGTGAAGGTTTAATGAGTGGATAGGACTTGTTTTCTATGGTTTATGTGCATGTCTATCATGTATTCCTTTAATCTCTATTATCTTGCTAATGGCGGAGTTCTCAGTGTCTCTTGTATACTTCGGGTGAGTGCTTAGACTTTAGGTTTACATAAAATGTTAGCATGCTAGAGTTCGGCTAACTGTTGTTTTAGCTAGGGTTTGGTT
Source organism: Torreya grandis (assembly GCA_037957365.1). Classification (NCBI taxonomy): domain Eukaryota; kingdom Viridiplantae; phylum Streptophyta; class Pinopsida; order Cupressales; family Taxaceae; genus Torreya; species Torreya grandis. The sequence continues at coordinate 2,591,453 of JARHVA010001769.1, forward strand.
AATCTTAACCATATCCTATAATACTGCAGCATTTTGGTTCTGTTGTCAAGACCCTGTTTGCTTAGGTTATGGGGATTGAGGGCTTGTATGGCAGATCGCATCACGTTGGAACACATAGAGGCATATCTTGCGGCAAAAGCTTTAAAGTTTGCAAAGAAAGTACCAGGTCATGGCAATTACAAGCCAAAGGAGTGGCTAGGTCAAGAGATTTACAATGATTTATACAAAATCTTTTGGTCCAAGTATCTAGAGCATTTTTTCATAGGATTGGAGTAGAAACTTAGAGAGATGGATTGCTTGGACAGACAAGCAAGTGAAGAAATTGCAAGAAAGTGACGAGATTTAGACACGTGTGGTTGATGTGTGGTAAAAGGGAGATTTGAATAGCTATATACTAGAATTCTCAATTTCAACATACATTTGTGCAAAGGATGCAGAATTCTAGTTTTTGCACAAACCTAGAGGAGATCTAATTAAACTAATACCGCTCTGGATGAAGATGATGGTAGTGGATTTTGACATTGAACATTTGAAAATGCAAGGCTAAAAGACTCTATGCATGGGCTAGGTGGAGAACAAGTTGGAGAAGAGTAGCAACTCGGTGCAGAACAATGGAGGGGGAGGAAACCCCTAGGGAAAATGACACTCAAACGGAAGGGAATGAAGACTGCAAATGTATGCTAAGAGAAGAAAAAAGATGACGACTCCTCAAAATCCCAACAAGAAGAGAGGATCGAGTTAGATGTATGTTGCAAAGAACCGACAAAGGGGAGGATACAAGATTGGTTCATGTAAAGGGGATGTGAGATGATAAATTTGAGCAATGGAATTATGATATGCAAATTATAACAAAATCACCCAAATCTACATTCCACTATTATAATCTAGAGCCATTGGGATAAAAATGCAAATAGATGAACATTCATAGCAATAATAGATCCTAAAGCTAAGTGCTCTAAATCAAGATCCAAACAAGAAAAAGACTTAAGTTATTATGGATTGCTTACAGACTCAGATTTTTGACAACATGATATTAGCTTGATTCAAGACATGGATTAATTGATAGCTTGATAAAGAGGACTAATGAATTTGATCATAATATTTACATGGAGGCTCTTGGATTTTATAATTAGTTTGGCAATAAAGGGGTGGCTGATTTAAATAAAAAAAGGAGGGAGAATCAATGGATAAAATTCAAAGTTGGGTGTAAGAAAATCAATGGTGGAGAATTATTCAAGGAATTAAAAATTCCTTGGATAATTCTAGAGGAGGGAATGTTCTAGACATAGAAACCTCTAGAGTCTTGATGGATGTCTAATAACAATTAATAGATGATTAGTCATGTGATTAGGGGGTTCTAGAGAGTCTAAGGGTGTAGGAGAGGTTATTCATAGGCTAGGGTAGGTGGAAGGGAATTTTAAATTCTCATATAATGGATGGGTGGGGTTAGAATAAGATTAAATGATAAATAACATATTAGAAGAAGGAATAATTGACTTGTGGGGTAGGAATAAGGTATGTATGATATTGAATAATGAAGTGGGATGTCAGATAAATGACTATAAGGGGACTAGGAGGATAGGATGAAAGGACGAAGTAGTTGACAAAATTAGTGTCAAATAATAACAATATTAGTGACAAGCGATGAGGCAAGCAAATTTAAATGCATACATTTTGCCCCTCTTTGAAAAGCCATTGTGACTGAATGAAGTGGAAGGAGTAATGGGCTTTCAAAGAAGAAAGACAATCATTGATGAATGTAAGTGATGTTAGTGGACACATGATGCCCCCTCAAGGGAACATGCGGGGAGGAAGGAGGTGGATGGCCACTCGAAAAGAAGAAATGAGGGATAGAATGGACGAATTAACAACGGGATGGGATGCAAGATGGGGAACTGATGATGAAGAAGATGAAATTGATTAGTGAGCTACAAATTGATGATGCCCCTGGCAAAGGCATACACAAGGAGCGGAAATGACAGTGTCATGATTGTCGACATATCTCGGGAGAGAATCAACCATAACATGATAATGATAAGAGAAAAGGCCACAGGCTTTCGACATATCCTGGGCAAGGACACATGCCAAGGAAAGTTGCAGACCAAGATTGATAGAAAAGGCCACGAGTTGTCAACATATCCCAAGCAAGGACACATGCATGGGAGAGCATCGGGCCAAAGATTAATGACAAGTGTAGCTCAAAGCTAAAGTCGAGCGATATGATGAAGGGGATGAGGGAGAATAAACGATATGATCAAGTGACCAAAAGGTGAAGGGGAAGAATTAGATTGCATTGCATCGAATCAATGAGCCATAATGTGATGAATAGCAATGATGCCCCTAGCAAAGTCACATGCAAGGGAGCGAGAAACAATAATAAAGTTACGGTCTTGATCATGCCCCAATCAAAGGGAGAAACCGTAAACTTTAAATGATGAATTGACCAATCAGTGATAATGGATAGTTGATGGAAGAAAAGATGGATGTTGTGACTTGTCGAGCAAAATGGACGAATTAACAAGGGGATGGGATGCAAGATGGGGAACTGATGATGAAGAAGATGAAATTGATGAGTAGTAAGCTACAAATTGATGATGCCCTTGGCAAAGACATACACAAGGAGCGGAAATGACAGTGTCATGATTGTCGACATATCTCGGGAGAGAATCAACTGTAACATGATGATGATAAGAGAAAAGTACATAGGCTTTCGACATATCCTGGGTAAGGACACATGCCGAGGAGAGTTGCAGACCAAGATGATTGATAGAAAAGGCCACGAGTTGTCGACATATCACAAGCAAGGACACATGCATGGGAGAGCATCGGGCCAAAGATTAATGACAAGTGTAGCTCAAAGCTAAAGTCGATCGATATGATGAAGAGGATGAGAGAGAATACACGATATGATCAAGTGACCAAAAGGTGAAAGGGAAGAATTAGATTGCATTGCATCAAATCAATGAGCCATAATGTGATGAATATCAATGATGCCCCTAGCAAGAACACATGCAATGGAGCGAGAGACGATAATAAAGTTACAGTCCTGATCATGCCCCAATCAAAGGGAGAAACCGTAAACTTTAAATGATGAATTGACCAATCAGTGATAATGGATAGTTGATGGAAGAAAAGATGGATGTTGTGACTTGTCGGGCCCAATCGACAAGTGAGGGCGATTGACAAGAATATTAGGGACATGATTGTGGGGATGGTGATTGATCAATAGACTGATTTATGAATGACTAATGTTATAGCTCAAGGATTTGACTGATACAAGACTTGAGGATGATGAGAGACGAGAGATGTGATGATGAATGATGGGAAAAGAGGAGAGATTGGCCGAATTGACCTTAGACACGTTATGTGACTAACATTGCCTACATAGTCTGAAAAGACCTTAGACCAATGTAGTTCAGACTAGATGATAGATGACAAGATAGACTAGAGGAGGATGAAAATGATTGTTAGACATGTTAATTGTTAGATAGAAGATGCGACTTAGATGTAAGACGTGAAGATAGAGGACTAGGAGGCATGATGGGAGATGAGATGTTAGATGTTGTCGATATATGAGTAACTAGAGGATATAGATGGGATGATAAAGGAATTAGAGGAATGATACTAGACAAGTGGATTTGAATGATTGGATTAAATACAAAGTAAGATAAATGATTGGATATGGGACATAATGATGATGATGGTTATTGTCAAGCCATCATTGTTGTAACAGGTATCATCATAGTCTAAGCAATCCAATGTAAATATAGCACTAAGCAATATGCCCCATGATATAAGTATGACCAAAAGGACGTGTCAAAGTGCATGATCATAAAAGGGAAAATGATGAACTTTGCATAGGGCACCCAAAAGCATTATTATAGTTTTTTTGGCTCCATCATAGCAACCTCCTTCATTGCAACCTTGATGAAAGAGACATGATGTAAGACCAATTAAAAGACTAATAAGCATAGACAAACAAACATATGTAGATATATATGCAAACAAGTCAAACAACACGAAACATACAAGTAACACAAGTATCTACATAGATATGTGTCCTGTCTGTTGTCCTGATGAGATTCGATGGGATGATTGATCAGGTGATGGATTGGACTAAGTTAGTCATGATGATCATGATGTGAATTTGGATTAAAGATAGGAACTTGGACAAGGTATGTACTAGGAGTAGACTAGGGACTATGATTAAGATAAGACTACAAAAGACATAAGACAAGATGACTAGGATGTCGAGACAAGCCAAGATGACAAAATGATGAGACCACGAAGATATAAGACAGGGTAGGATGTCAATGAGATGGAAAAATTCAAGACATAAAACAACTTAAAGGTTGTTTTTTTGGATTTTGTGGTTTTTTAGGGTTTTTTTAGAACATTTTAATTTTTAGGTCTTTTGGGATATGTATGTACACTATACAAATGGGGTTACTAGCAAAAGGAATACCAAGCCTAGCAACCAAGATAAGTACGGATGGAATAATGGATGGGACAACAAAAAGATGAGGGTGAGGCTGAAAAGGGGGTGAGGACCAAGGAAGAATGGACTAGGGATCGTCAATGACCACATCGTGAAAGAACCAAATAACTAGTTGTCTGAGTGTCCATTGGAGGATATGCCAAGATTATTCTAAAACATTTCCCAAGACATCTTCCACTCCCTTACAAAAGTCAAGACTAGAAGGAGGGGCATAATAAGATGCAAGATATGATGACAGACGATGGGTAGGAACAATGGACCGAGGGATAAGATAGGCAAGGATGAGATTGACAAGGAATGGATTTTGCCCCCAAGTGTCAAGGTACAATGCGAACAATAGAATATTTTACCATGATGCCAAAAACTAGTTTTTATCATGGTACTTGCCCAAGACACCAGAAGACTGGTTTTCACCATTGAACGAATGATATTTTTTTGACCTTTTTAATGGCATCTCGATTTATTAAATGCGAGCAAGATGCAAGATGCAAACGCTTTCTTGATATTTCAACCGCACCCATTATGGGTAGGTGTGATGTTGAGATCATGTTGTCAATGTTGGATTCACTAATGTCTTTGTGACCTTCGCTGACTCTTGATTGAGTACCCTCCAGACATCTAGACCAGGTGTCTTCGTCAACCCTACAAGAGAATGTTGCCCGGATTTGTGAGGTGTGGAAGGGATCGATTTAGGGTTTGGATTTGATGGTGATGTATAGGACTTGAATGGATGATAGGATCATGATAGGGAGGTGTGACAGGTAATTGGGAAGTGGGACTAGCAGTCGCACACATCGTTGGACATGTTGGATGTTTTGTATTGACTGGTGCCATATGACAAAAGACTTCAAGACACTTTGACTTTGCAATTCATCTTTGATCCCATTATTTGAAGGATTATCAGCCATACTGATAGTGCTTTTGACATCGTTTTGATTTGTTGATTGGATTTGACTTTGATTGCCCCCCAATGTCGAAAACCGGGCTTCACTAGGTGTATTTGATATTAGATTTGGATGATGATCATTTTGACTTGGATGGCCCCCTAGCGTCTCAAAGATATTTTCACTAGGAGAATATTCTTTTTGACTAGATCGATGATTTGACTTTTCTTGATTGTGAATTGTTGGATCAAATATGATTTGATTATGTATGACTTTTTAAATATGATCTTGGACCTTGGTATTTTCGTCACATGTTATGTTACTTGAGGAAGAGTCCAATGATGTATGTTCATGTCCATCCCTATTGAGAGAGGTGATTAAATGATCGTTGATGGGAAGAAAGGGGTCTATGATGGATGAAGGCGGGGGAGATGGTATGATGAGGTCAATGAGTGGTAATGGGGCAGCATGGTCCTCATAAGGGTTCCTAGGAGATCCAGTTTCGACATCGGAGAAAATTTCCTCAAGATCAGTAAAAGAATCGCTAAGACTATCTATAAGACATGCATATGAGGTAGAATCAAATTCATCCTAACAATCTTCAATAGATAAAGCTTGCAAGAACTCTGTTAAGACTTCATCATCTTGGTTGGGATCAAAAGATATGCCTTGTGACTGGTTGACATCAGGATTGGAGGTACTCTCAAATAGGTAGATGTCATCATGAGTTGCAATATCTATGAGGGATGATGTTTTTGACGAGGAATCTAATTCGGATACTGAACATGATCCTAATGTAGACAAGACTTGTGTTGACTCCAATGCTGACTCTGATGTACATGATGTGATGTTGCTAGTAGAGGATTTAATGTCCACAAATGATCTCTTCAAATGGGACCTTTGATATGATGGGTGAGAGGAAGATGATGGAGGGGAAATGAATTCACCAAAGATAGGCCCATGGAAGGACTCATGAGAGAAGGGAGGACTAGGTTCATGGGGAACAAACTCGTCTTCGATGGAGAATTTGTCGAAGATGGGGGGACCATGGAAGATGGATGTGGTGTCTTGACCTTGGCTTGGAAAGGGAAGGGCTTGATCGTGATCAGGAATGGAATCTTGGCATTCCTCTTCTTGTTCACCCTTGGATGTAGACCCATCTGATTCATTCTCGATTTCGATGTCACCACGGGCGATGAGGTCTTAGACATAGTTTTGGAAATTACGACATCAATTAATGGCATGCCCCCAGGTTCAATGATATATACAGTAGTGATTTGCTTTATACCAAGAGGGCTTAGGCTTGGCGGGATCAAGATGTTGTATGGGTGGATAAACCATCATGTCAACAGTAACAAGTTGGTGGAAGTGGGCTTCTAAGGATATAGGAAGAGGAGTATAGGGCCTCTCTTCACTTCTTGACTTAGATGTGGAAGCATTGGACTTTAGATCAGATGGTCGTTGACGTGAGTGGGTGGGCAGACTAGTAGTAGATGAGATGGCCAGGATTGGATTCCCTTTGTTAGTATAGGAAGGGGTAAACGACTAGTTATGGCTGGGGAATGGGGTTTGAAGTAGACTCATGTGGATGGGTGCAGACTGGAGGTAATGTTAGGTGGACGGGGTCTAAGTCTATAGAATGTGGGTTGCTTATCTCAAGGAGGCGAGAAAGGAGTACATCCCTATTGGCCATAAGGCATTGCTCAATTAGGGTATTGACCAAATTTGTTTTGGATGCTCTGATGGGAGAAAGTACAGATGATGTGGTTTGTCAGCCCTAATCGACAGGTGCAGGGGATTGAATGAAAAGATTAACGGATGAAGATGGGATGTGTGGAAAAAAATTGGGCAAAGGCTTGCTTTAGTTTGATCTTAAGCTTTGACTGAATGATGTGAGATGTTGGACAGGATAAGACAAAATTAAGTAGACCAAATTAAGACGTGAGCTAGACTATTGACAATTTAGACTTGATTTGACTAAGCAAGCTACGATAAGCTCAAGGACTCGACTAGGGCTAGATTGGCCTAAGAGACTAGTTTTGACTAGGGATGACTGGATTAAGACTAGCTCAAGACCAAAATGATCGATCAAATAGGATGAGATGATTTGATTGATAGGTTGACAGGATTGTGATTATGACTCAAACTTGATTAGACACAAGCAAGCTTATAATAAGGACAATGATGAAAAAAGCTTTTTGCCAACATAGATGAAGACTAGCGTACGACTACAGACTTAATGGGATGACAAGTGTAGACAAGGGGATGACAAGATAAAGACGGTTGGACTATGATTAGGACTAGGTTGTATAGACAAGGAAGATGATGATGGACAAGGTGATTAGACTAGACAAGGTCAAGATAAGTGGCATGGTTTTGATTAGGGTGATCTAAGGCTAGAGAGTGATAGGTTATGATTAGGTTTCAAGACCAAATGGATGATGGGAGTAGATTTGGGGGATGGATTTGACTAGGTGACAAGAGGGAATGTCTTGATGTTTTGGACAAGTCTAGACAAGATGAAGACAATTTGGCGAGGTTGGACTGGGATGGGGTGAAGGCCAAGACAAGACCAAGGTGAGTGATGAGATGTGACAAGGGTACAAAGGTAGGCTAGGATGGGATTAGACCTAATAGAAAGATGTGAAAAGTATTATGGTAAGACTCGGGATAACAAGTTATGAATAAGGACTAGGTCAAAGAGGGATGTAATAGTGAATGACTAGGTCAAGGGGATAGGATGAATGAAGAGAAAGGTCAAGACAAGGTTGTGACTTAGGACAAAGGAGTGACTAGATGAAGTGTGTTTCAACTAGGGAGGACTAGGTTGAATGATGAAGACCAGGATGTTGTATGTATGAATAGACAAGGTCAAGTCAAAATAATAAGATAGAGACACGAGACGATGATGGAAAATAAGGTGATATGTAAATAAGGTATGATGTTTGACCTAAGGACTATCTTTGAATAGGGGGGATAAGATTTTGTGTTTGGTTTTAAGGGATGCAAACAATACAGGCCTCCACAACACAACAAAACAAAGTAAGCCACAAACCTAGAATTAGTGACCGACTTAGGATTGTAACCCGACGACTGCACCGTCCAACCCGGCTTCGCGGGTGAGGTTGTAGGCTGGTGACCCGTTACAAATCTCCCAAACCCTCTCAATTTCGTTTGCACTTAACGGTCACTTGGGAGTTGATATTGACTTTGACAGCAAGTTGCTTATGACAACCAGTGGTCCTATTCTAGAACATACAGGTTCTCTAGGGGCATCCCCAATATACACTAGGTATATGGAGCCCGACTCCGTATAGGGTGTTGTCTAATGCTTGGGTTGGAGAATTAAGTCCCCACCTTTACAAGATCCTATATGGGGTTTCCTGCTTGGCTTAACAATAGCTCTCCTTGTTATTTAGACTCCACCAGAACACGGAGTGTGAATTTATGCGTGGTGGTGAAATCCACAATCACAATCCCCCTAATACTATGGCAAGTGCATGCGTATCACTTCCACATCACGTTGCCCCTTAAAAAATAAAAATGAGGGTTTGTTAGTGGTTTTTAATCCTTCAAGACTCGCCACTAGGAAGCAGGGAGGAGATAAGATAAAATAAAATAAATATATTAATGTCTAATGAATGACCACAAAAGTAGGCCAAAGGGACTGCAGATAAAAAATTGATTAACCGATTAATTTAGATTTGATATATACAAAGATGTTTTTAAAAAAAATGCCAAAATCTTTGACAAGTGTCCCACAAAGCAAGTGATTAGTAGGTTTAAATTGGCAATCTTGAGGGGCAACCTGCAAGATAAAACATTAAACAAAAAATATGCCCTATAAGGCAAGATTTTAAACAAAGACCTACAAGACAAAATGTTAGTAGTCTTAAGCAAGACAAAATTACCACTAATTTTATCCCTGTAAAATATCGAACAAACAATTATCCTAATAAACCTTAATAAAAAACACTGAAAAAATTGCGGGTTTTACGCTAAATTTTTTTTAGATGAGGGGTTGGGATGCGGGGGTCTAGGGGCAGCAGCCCCCAGCGGGGTCAAGGGGCAGTGCCCCTTATAGGGTCCAAGGGTGGCACCCCATGCGCGCTCCCTGTCACGGTATAGGGCAAGATCGCGGGGCAACCCCTGACACCAAACGCAATTTGGGATTTGCGGAACCCTTGGAATGACCGAAAATTCACTGAAAATGGTCCTAAAAATGCACTCAAAAAGGACAATTTGAAGGTAAAAAAGTGAATGTGAAATCACTACTACAATAAGCAAAATCACTTATAAACAGTAGTACTATGTAAAATCGCTTTCAAAAAGTCAAAATCACAGATATAGACAAGCGATAATGCAAACTACAAGCAAACTATCACGATTACTAGGCGGTTAGTTTCAAAATCACTTGTAGAACCTGCAAAACTGCATATAGCATGTCAAAACCGTAGATACAGAGATGCGATTTTGCCAAGACAGTTAGGCAGACTGCTAGCGGTTAGGGCAAAACCATGACTGGAAGAGGCAAAATCGCAAATGCAAAGCAAAATCATAACTATGTAAAAGCGATTTTGAAAACTATATAAAAATTGAGATATTTAAAGTTTTTGAATAAATTAAATGTTCTAACAAGAGATTATATTATTTACAGATATTTATTTTATTTACAAAAAAATTCAAGACTTAAATAGGATAAAATTATTTTGTTTTCAAAATTGCAACTAAGAGAGTTGCGCTTTTGCTTGATGAGATATTTATGATTTATCCCTGCAATACATAAATTAGAACCGATAGGCAAATATTTATGGATAATAAGTGATGCTTACAAACACAAATAAAACCAATTGCAAATTAACAACTATGTAAAACTACTATTAGTCAAAATCGCAATTGAGATGTTAGAATCACGACTACTAGTCAAAATCACAACTGCAACTTGCAAAATCGCAAATGGAAATCAAAAACACAATTGCAATGTTCAAAATCACAAATGGAAATCAAAATCGCAACTGTCGATAAGCAATTTTGCACACTGTCAACAAAATGATCAAATGGACTAGCTGCTAACGGTTAATTGTCACGATCAATGCAAAATCGTGACTGTTGAAATCAAAATCACTAGTGCAAAATCACCTTTTCCAGAGCAAAATCAATAATCCCCTGGAAAATACAATTTTTGAAAATTTTGAGCCCAAATTCACCTTCAATCTGACCTGCAAGCTTAATCCACACACTTCAAACACACCAGGTCAGCTCAAAAGGAAGGCTCGCACTGTAGTCGCCAAATGTGAGATGATAAATTTGAGCAATGGAATTATGATATGCAAATTATACCAAAATCACCTAAATCTATAATCCACTATTAAAATCTAGAGCCATTATGATAAAAATGCAAATAGATGAACATTCATAGCAGTATTAGATCCTAAAGTCAAGTGCTCTAAATGAAGATCAAAACAGAAAAAGACTAAGTGATTATGGATTGCTTACAGACTCAAAATTTTGACAGCATGATATTAGCTTGATTCAAGACATGGATTAATTGATAGATTGATAAAGAGGACTAATGGATTTGATCATAATATTGACATGGAAGCTCTTGGATTTCATAATTACTTTGGCAATGGAGGGGCTGATTTAAATAGAGAAAGGGGGGAGAATCAATGGACAAAATTCAAAGTTGGGTGTAGGAAGATCAATGTGGAGAATTATTCAAGGGATTAAAAATTCATTGGATAATTCTAGAGGGAATGTTCTAGAGGTAGAAGCCTCAAGAGTCTTTTTGGATATCTAATGACAATTACTAGATGATTAGTCATGTAATTAGGGGGTTCTAGAGAGTCTAGGTGTAATGAAATTACTTAGATATTCACACAGAATGATTTTATATTTCGCAGAATAAGAAAATATGAGAGATTCACAGCGATAATTGACAGCAGAACAGATTACTGGATAATATAGCAAAGCCACTTTGAAGGGGCAACCTCCACAACAATGCACTATTAGCAGAATACTTCACACATGATGCTTAAAGACTAACCACTACCTCATATATATAGTCTACTTAGCCAAGGTTATTCCATATGCCAATCTATCTAAGAACATAGAGAAATGTAACAAATAAATAAAGGAGGTATGTAAGCCCGAGAAGGCCACACATATCCCTAGACACACCAATGGTTAAGGGCATAACAAGCCCTTCCCCTTCAAAACAACGTTGTCTCAACTCTGGGTGCTGTTGCACAAATGCTTCATCCTCCCAAGTGGCATCTTCACATGGCAGATTCTTCCATTTGATCAGGTATTTTGTAATTGCTCTAGAACGCAGTTGCTTGGTGCATCGTTGAAGTATCGCCTCAGGATCAAGAATAACTTTACCTTCTTCATCCAATTCTGATAATTCTGTTTGAATGGTAACACTGTGTCCAATGACTTTCTTCAGGCATGATACATGAAATAATAGATGTATGCGAGTGGATGAAGGAAAATCTAACTTGTAGGCCACACTGCCAATTTTCTGCAAAATCTAATAAGGCCCATAATACTTAGGAGACAACTTGTTATCCTTTTTATGTTGCTTCAATGACATCTATTTGTATGGCTGTAAGCGAACAAAGACCCAATCACTAATGTCAAAATGCCTCTCACTTCTATGTTGATCTGTTTGTTGCTTCATGCGATTTTGGGCCATAGCTAAATTTTCACGCAAACTTGCAAAGACCTCCTGTTGATGGTGAATATGTTCTTCAACTGCACGAACCTTAAGATGGACCTTCAAGGTGGAAGTGATGGATGGAGGATAGTATCCATATAGTACCACAAAAGGAGACATTTTGGAAGAACTATGAACAGAAGTATTATACCACTATTCAGCAAGTGGCAGCCAATGAACTCATTTATCATGTTTATCAGAAACAAAACAACGGAGATATCCTTCTAGACATTTGTTGACTACCTCGGTTTGTCCATCAGATTGAGGATGATAGGATGAACTATGAGTCAATTGGGTGTCGAAACATGTAAATAACTCAGTTCAAAAATTACTAGTAAAAATGGGATCTCTATCATTGACAATGATCTTATGAGTCCCATGCAGTTTTTGCACTGTATTGAGAAAAGCAGAAGCTATTGTACTAGCAACAAATGGCTGAGATAATGAACAAAAATGAGCATACTTACTAAGACGATCTACAACAACCATGATAACATTTTGACCATCAGATCTTGGTAACCCTGTAATGAAATCCATAGAGACCTCTTCCCAACGTTGGCTAGGGATAGATAAAGGCTATAATAAAGGCTGTAAAAACCCTGGATTTTTTATGGTTTCGCCTTTGTTTTGTTGACAGATCATACACTCAACCACATATTTCTGGACATCCCCGTTGAGACCTTCCCAAAAAAAAATTTGCTTGATCCTATGATAGGTTTTCAAAAATCCTGAATGACCCCCAATTGGAGATGCATGAAGTTCTTGAAGGATTTTTTGTTTAAGAAGAGAATTTTTACATAGGTACAATCTATTTTTGTACCATAATGCATTACCTTTCCATGTGAATTTTTCAAATCCATCTAAACCCTGCTAAAGATTTTGAATCAAATCATGAGCAGTACTATCATGTTCCCATTTTGATCGTGCTTCCTCTAGCCAATCTACCTGCAAAACGGTTATGGCACATAGCAATGCCTCAACTGATTCATATTTTTTGGATAGTGCATCTGCCACCACATTGTCCTTGCCTTTTTTGTAGACTATTTCAAAATCATAGCCTAGCATCTTAGTTACCCATTTCTGTTGTTCTTTAGATGACAACCTTTGTTCTAAAAAATATTTAAGACTATCATGATCAGTTTTTACCTGAAAGTGACGACCCATCAAATAAGGTCTCCATTGTTTGACTGCATGCAAAATGGCCATCATTTCCTTCTCATAGATGGGCTTGTGCTGATTTTTACCCTTGAGTTAACAACTTTCAAATGCCAGTGGTCTGCCTTCTTGCATGAGTACAGCGCCCATACCATACCTAGATGCATCACATTCAACCACAAAAGTCTTAGAAAAATCAAGAGTGGCCAATACTGGAGTAGTGCACATAGTCAATTTCAATTGTTCAAATGCCCGGATAGCTGCATCAGTCCACTGCAAGGAGTCTGTCTTTAACAAAGAGGTAAGTGGGGTTGTAATACTACCATAATTTTTGACAAATTTGTGGTAATAACCAGTAAGTCCCAAAAATCCCCAAAATTTCTTGAGTGTCTTAGGAATTGGCCAGTCTACCATTGCTTGAAATTTTTTAGGATCCACTTTCACTCCATAAGATACCAAATGACCCAAATATTCAACCTCGCCAGCCCCAAAAGTACATTTGGAAGGTTTGGCATACAATTGAATTTGCTCCAAAATGGAGAGTACCTGTTTCACATGTTGCAAATGGTCTACCCAATTTTTACTATAAATGAGGATATCATCAAAGAATACCAAAACAATTTTTTTCAAAAATAGTTTAAAAACAGTATTCATCAAACTCTGAAAAGTAGATGGTGCATTTGTTAGGCCAAAAGGCATAATCAAAAACTCATAATGACCCTCACGAGTCCTGAAAACAGTTTTGGGTATGTCTTCATCATGGATGCTGATTTGATGATACGTAGAACGCAAATCTAACTTGGTAAAATAAAGAGCACCATTCAATTCATTAGGGAAATCATCAATGACAGGAATTAAAAACTTATCTTTGATAGTGTACTTGTTGAGTTCTCTGTAGTCAGGGCACATCCTCCAAGTGTCATCTTTCTTTCTCACCATGACAACTGGTGACAAGTATTCACTTTGGATATGACAAATGATTCTTGCATCCAACATCTCTTGTACCATCTTTTCAATTTCACTTTTTTGGGCATAGAGATACCTGTATGACTTGATGTTGGGTGGTGTACTACCAGGAATAAGTGTGATGGCATGATCATGCATGCGGCTAGGTGGAAGTCCTTTTGGCATGTCTCCAAAAACAACAGAATGAGCATCAATTATTTGTTGCAGATCAAGAGGTGATAACTGAGTTGGTTGTACTTTCATAGAAAACAAGTAGGCTACAAATCCCTCCACACCCTTACGGAGAATCTTTGTCATTTGATGGGAGCTAACAAGTTGGGAAGATTTAGCTTTTAATCCTCTTAGCTCAAATGTCCTTTCTTCCGAATGAAAACGCATGAATAATTCTTGAAAATTCATCTCAATAGTGCCCAAAGTGGTGAGCCACTGGACTCCCAGAACAATATTAGCTCCACCTATTGGAATAGCAAACATAGGAGAATCCAATAAGTAGTCTCCCATGGCCAACTTAATACTATGACATTTTTCTAAACTGATGACGATACCACCATCTGCAATCATAACCTGAAATTCCGGAGCTGGATAAATGAAACAGTTCAAACGAGCAGCCAACTTACTGTGGATGAAATTGTGTGTGCTCCCAAAATCAATCAAGACAGTGACCTTCTGTTTTTTAAGGAAACCCATCACCTTAAGAGTTTAGGGAGTACTAATACCTGACAGGGCATGGCATGAAATAATACGCTGAGAGTCGTCAAATCCTTCCTCAGGAACTTTTGCATCCGCATCATGTACTTCTGCATCCTCTTCATCATCATTGGCACTTTCAATGTAAAATAGCTTATTCTCAGCACAACGATGGTGTTTGATCCATTTGTTGTCACAACCATAACACAACCCTTTGGATCGCTTCTCCTTAATTTGTCGTTGTGTTAATCTGGTGGGCTATGGAAATGATGGTGCTAGAAAGTTGCGATCACGACCAGTAGTGAAAGTTTTCCTTTTGACCATCTTTTTTTCTTCTATCACACGTGCCTTAAGGATAGCTTGTGATACAAATTGTGGGCTAAACATTCAAACTTCGTATTGGATGTTATCTTTGAGGCCACCCAAAAACAAATTTGTCAAATTTTTCTCAGTGATATTTTCCACCCTTAAAGAAAGATTCTGAAATTGAAGAATATAATCCTTCACAGGTCCTGTTTGCCGCAGCTTGGCTCATTGGCTGAAATAGTTCTCAAAGACATTATTCTGATAATGAGACGTCAACTCCTCAGTCAAAATAGTCCATGTAACAAGAGCACCATTCTTTTTATTTTGAGCACATAACCAATGATACCAAATGAATTGCTCAGGGTTCATATACAAGGATGCCACCATCACCCTCTGAGAACTAGGGGTTTGATGCAGCTCAAATAAACTCTCAGTTTGGTTAATCCAAGTGAGAGGATCCTTACCATCGAACTTACACATGTCCACTTTTGGCAACATCGGTTTCATACCAGTATGGGAGTTGTTGAGAGGAGGATTTGAATGTTGAAATGGAGGATTGTTAGGCTGATACTGAGATGCGAGGGCAGCCAATTGCGTAGTGATATGTTGCAATTCACTATGAACTCCATTAATCTCTCCATGCATCCCTTAAAAATCAGCTTGCTCTGCAACAAAGTCATCATGCCTCACCAAGTTTTTTATGTCCTCTTGAAGCTGAGAAATCATCGAATCTGAAGTTCCAAATTCAATGTCGTCGATAGGAGTCTTAGGAGTTTCTGGCCCTTTTCTTCCCCGAGTTGGACCTGCCATAAACAAACCCTAGGAGGGTTTTGACCCCAAAAAAAAAGTACCGACAGAATACACCGTTGCGATCGTCTCGCTAAGACGAATCTAACGACTGCAAGTGTGCAAGGGGAAAAAAATTCCAGAGTTTTTTTTTTTTTTTAAAGCGTTTCAAGCAATACTGCGCTGAAAAAAAAAATTAATTCTTCCCGGATTGCAAGTTATGTTTTTTCGCTTTCACTGCTCACAGAAGCCATGCCTCGCCAGATCCAAAATAAAAACGCCGCAGGAAACTTGCCGAAATCGAAGCTCTAATACCACTTGTAATGAATTACTTAGATATTCGCACAGAATGATTTTATATTTCGCAGAATAAGAAAATATGAGATATTCACAGCGATAATTGACAGCAAACCAGATTACTAGATAATATAGCAAAGCCACTTCGAGGGGGCAACCTCCACAATAATGCACTATTAGCAGAATACTTCACACATGATGCTTAAAGACTAACCACTACCTCCTATATATAGTCTACTTAGCCAAAGTTATTCCATAGACCGAACTATCTAAGAACATAGAGAAATGTAACAAGTAAATAAAAGAGGTATGTAAGTCCAAGTCGGCCACACATCTCTAGACACACCAATGGTTAAGGGCATAACACTAGGGGTGTAAGAAAGGCTATTCATAGGCTAGGGTAGGTGGAAGGGAATTTCAAATTCCCATATAATGGATAGGTGGGGTTAGAACAAAATTAGATGATAAATGACATATTAAGACTAATTGACTTGTGGGGTAGGAATAAGGTTAGTATGATGAAGAATAATGAAGGGGGATGTTAGATAATTGACTATAAGGGGAATAGAAGGATAGGAGAAAATGACAAAAAAAACAAAATAGATGACAAAATTAGCGTCAACTAATAACAATATTAGTGACAAGCGATGAGGCAAGCAAATTTAGATGCATACAGGGGAGATGCACTCCAATGAGAAATGAAAGATGTGCGGCAATGAACCCTGGAGCAAAGAAGACTCAGAGGAAGAATGGATTCCACAGGTGGAAATGGAGCACACACAAGAGGACTAAGTATTGGACTTGTTCGAAG
Source organism: Torreya grandis (assembly GCA_037957365.1). Taxonomy (NCBI): domain Eukaryota; kingdom Viridiplantae; phylum Streptophyta; class Pinopsida; order Cupressales; family Taxaceae; genus Torreya; species Torreya grandis. Next base: position 2,608,561 of record JARHVA010001769.1, read on the forward strand.
CTGAAATTCATGCGTATGTTAACCAATCAGAAGAAAACGTTGTGGATACCATAGACTTGATAAGGATAGGTGAATTTGTGAGAAGGGAAATTGAGAATTGTGTAGTGGGGCACTATACACCAACAGAGTTAGCGGATGGTAGTGTGAAGGGTGTATAGAAGAATTAGTGGTAGGGATGAGTACAGCAAGAGGATCGAGAAGTCCACTAATAAGAGCGACAATACTGGTGATTAACCCAACAGTGACTACGCAATCAATTCCACTTCATGGAGGTGTAGGTTCTGCAGTGGCAAGAGCAATAGTGAGTGGAGGAACACCATTAGGAAGGAATAGTGCACTAGCTCAAACTCAACAAACATCACCTCAAAACATCTTTTATGAGATGGTAAATTTTTCAGTGTACAGGGGTACAAATGATACATTGGACCAAATTCATAAGTGTGAAATAGCATGGCATGCGAAGGGGATGTCTATAGAGAGAAAGTGGAGTCAATTTGCAACTACATTGTGGGTTAAAGCACATACTTGGTTAAAGCATGTTCATTACTACATCGTGCAAAGCAAATAAAAGTATCATGTTTGTACAAGGTTTCCAAAACTAACACACATGCATTGACTGCAAAGTCATTGATAAGGATGCCATGAGAAGGATGTTAGACAAGCGCAGGAAGAAGCGAGGATGACAAAAAAGACAAGCATGGGAAGAGGAAGGAACCAACGAAGACTCTGGTGAGAAAGGAATTGGGTTCATCATCAGAAGGTGAAATAAATGCAAAGGGTATATAAATCCCAGTGAAGGATGCATAGAAAACAAAGAGTCCACAGAAGGACAAAACCACAGATATAGAGAAGCCGCACACTGAAGAAAGAAGAGCAAATATACCCAAAAGGGGTTCAAGAAAAATCCAAGGATAGAGGAGGTGCATGGGGAAAAAGACACTAAGAAAGGGGGGCCAATTCCCATAAAGACCTGAAGTCCAAGGAAGAGTGGTGAACAGGTCAAGAGTGGAGCTTGCACAGAAGAAGTGGGTAAGGAGAAACCCAAGGGAAGCAAGGGAACGGAAGAGATTGGGAAGAAAGGTAAAGGCAAGAAGTCACCTAAAGAGGAACCAGAGTCAAGAGAAAGCCATTCTCTAAAGGGAGGTGACTCTACAAGAACAAAGGGGAAGATACCAATGCACAAACAAAAGATCCAATTCGCCAGTCCTAGGTAGGAGGCAAAAGTCCCCAAGAAGGATGTTATGCGAAGCATTCTAAACAATAACGAAGAGGCAAAAAAAGAGAACAAAAGAAGAAATTGCACAAGAGGTCAATGAAGGTAAGAGCCCACTCCAACCATCAGGGTCAAGCACGGAATTGGACATCTCCAGAGGAGAAGAAGAGGAATAAGAATGGGAGGATGAAGAAGAGGAAGAAGAAGAAAATAATGAAGAAGAAGAAGAAAAGAAGGAAGAGAAGAAAGAAGAAAAAGGGAGGGAAGACGAAGAAAAGAAGGAAGAGGAGAAATAAAAAGAAGAGAGGGAAGACGAAGAAGATGCAAGAGGACAAAGAAGAAGAATGCAATGAAGGCACACGTAGTGAAGAAGAAAAATAGGAAAGACTATAGCATGAAGAGGAAGAGGAAAGTGAACAACCTAAAAGGCCAAAAGACGTGATGGATGTGCCATCCTCTCCAAATTCTTAGGCATCACACATTTTGAATGTATATCCAAAGTAGGTCATACATGGTTGAATACAAGGTTAGATGTGATGATCTGTGCTGATATGGACTGGCCGTCACACCAAAAGTCCCGAGATGATTTGGGTCCTCTTCCAGACCCATATGGCCAGTCACTTCGAACCGTCGAGGCAACACCCTCTGGGATCACGATGCTATTGACTCTTACCGGCTGGCCAGGAACCCGTCCCGACCGTCGGAGGAACGTCCGGCGGGCCCAGCACAGATCATCACAGAGCACCGTGCCCAGAAGGTCTTGACCTCGAGACCTAGGCTCTGATACCAATTTGGACTGGCCGTCACACCAAAAGTCCCGCACTGATTTGGGTCCTCTTCCAGACCCATATGGCCAGTCACTTCGGACCGTCGAGGCAACACCCTCTGGGATCGCGATGCCGTTGACTCTTACCGGCTGGCCAGGAACCCGTCCCGACCGCCGAAGGAACATCCGACGGGGCCCAGCACAAATCATCACAGATATGGACTGGCCGTCACACCAAAGTCCCGGGATGATTTCGGTCCTCTTCCAGACCCATATGGCCAGTCACTTCGGACCGTCGAGGCAACACCCTTGGGGATCGCGATGCCGTTGACTCTTACCAACTGGCCAGGAACCCGTCCCGACCGCCAGAGGAACGTCCGGCGAGGCCCAGCATGGATCATCACAGACCACTGCGCCCAGAAGGTCTCGACCTCGAGACCTAGGCTTTGATACCAATACGGACTAGCCGTCACACCAAAAGTCCCGGGATGATTTGGGTCCTCTTCCAGACCCATATGGCCAATCACTTCAGACCGTCGAGGCAACACCCTCTGGGATCGCAATGCCGTTGACTCTTACCGGCTGGCCAGGAACCCGTCCCGACTGCCGAAGGAACGTCCGGCGGGGCCTAACACGGATCATCACATTAGATGACCACTAGTGGGATGGGAGGTTTGAATTCCCTGCTAAAAGTTTGAAAGAGGGGACAAAAGGAAGCAATGTTTGGGAAGTATCCGAATTGACAATGGAGCAAGCCAATCTAGGTTTGTTTCGAATGGGGGGGGAAGTCACTTGGCGTGCAATACATTTTGAAATTGAGGTAGATCAAGAAACTACCAAGAGGGCCGAGAAGATAGAAAGTTTGAATACAATCATGAAAAAATAGGTAGCGATGAAGTCCCGTGCAAAGGGATACGTTGAGTTGATTGAAAAGGAATGGTCAAGCATATGGGGAGGATAAGATGTCAACCACCTTGAGCCAATGACACAGATTGGAGTGGCTATCAAGAACATGCCTGCGTTACTAAAAGCATTGTCATCTCCAAGTGGACAAAGCAATGAGGGGAGCCATGCAAGGAGTGTTGAAAATCCAAAGAAAAGTGTTGAGGCTAAGGCAAATAAGATTACGTAGCGAATCACTGAACTGGGAGAAATGGAAAAGAGAGCCACCTCAATTTTTGAGAAAATGGTAGTTGCACAAACATTGGTGGTTGTGGAAGAAAGGTTGAAACAGCATGAGAAAAAGTATAAGCAATTGACGGCCAACGCAATTAAAGAAAAGGATAAAGTGGAGAAAGTGGAGAAACTAGCAAAAGCAAAATTGTTCCGAACCAATATGGAATAAATGTGCAAGGATGTTCGGAATGTTTGTCTGCAGTTCCAAAATCTTGGGTTAGATGAGCACAAAAATTTTGATAAAGTCTACAAGGCATGCAAAGACAAGTTATAGAAACTCAACAAGTACACGGAAAACCCAAATGATGTAGCCTTGTGAAAGAAGTAAACCGAATTGCATAGAAAGTAGAAACCACTCCTTTCTCTCGGTCTTGGTCCTTGAACATTTCCGGAACCTTGGGCTTCAGCTAACCTTCAAAAGTAATTACTTTTGAAGGTTAGTTGAAGCCCAAGGTTCCCGAAATGTTCAAGGACCAAAATTACTTTTGAAGGTTAGCTGAAGCCCAAGCTTCTCGAAATGTTCAAGGACCAAAACCGAGAGGAAGGAAACAGTAGAGATGATGAAGAAGCTAGGCAATGAAGGATTGTCTAGGGACATACAAGTATTTAAGTATGGGGGCATGTTGGCCCCAGAATTGTGCATATATACATAAAATGAAGATTTTGACTTAGTATAAGGATTGCATGTGTGATGATCCGTGTTGGGCCCTGTCGGACGTTCCTCCGGCGGTCGGGACGGGTTCCTGGCCAGCCGATAAGAGTCAACGGCATCGCGATCCCAGAGGGTGTTGCCTCGACGGTCCGAAGTGACTGGCCATATGGGTCTGGAAGAGGACCCAAATCATCCCGGGACTTTTGGTGTGACGGCCAATCCATATTGGTATCAGCGCCTAGGTCTCGAGGTCGAGACCTTCTGGGCGCGGTGGTCTATGATGATCCGTGCTAGGCCCCGCCGGACGTTCCTCCTGCAATCGGGACGGGTTCCTGGCCAGCCGATAAGAGTCAATGGCATCGCGATCCCAGAGGGTGTTGCCTCGACGGTCCGAAGTGACTGGCCATATGGGTCTGGAAGAGGACCCAAATCATCTCGAGACTTTTGGTGTGACAGCCAGTCCATATTGGTATCAAAGCCTAGGTCTCGAGGTCGAGACCTTCTAGGCGCGGTGGTCTGTGAAGATCCGTGTTGGGCCTCGGTCACTTCAGACTGTCGAGGCAACACCCTCTGGGATCGCGATGCCGTTGACTCTTAACCGCTGGCCAGGAACCCGTCCTGACCGCCGAAAGAACGTCCGATGGGGCCCAGCACGGATCATCACAAACCACCGTGCCCAGAAGGTCTCGACCTCAAAACCTAGGCTCTGATACCAATATGGACTAGCCGTCACACCAAAAGTCCCGGGATGATTTGGGTCCTCTTCCAGACCCATATGGCCAGTCACTTCGGACCGTCGAGACAACACCCTCTGGGATCGCGATGCCGTTGACTCTTACCGGCTGGCCAGGAACCCGTCCCGACCGTCGGAGAAACGTCCGGTAGGGCCCAGCACGGATCATCACAGACCACCGCGCCCAGAAGGTCTCGACCTCGAGACCTAGGCTCTGATACCAATATGGACTGGCTGTCACACCAAAAGTCCCGAGATGATTTGGGTCCTCTTCCAGACCCATATGGCCAGTCACTTCGGACCGTCGAGGCAACACCCTCTGGGATCGTGATGCCGTTGATTCTTATCGGCTGGCCAGGGACCCATCCCGACCGCCGAAGGAACGTCCGGCGGGGACCAACACGGATCATCACAGCATGGGGTATGTGTAGGTTTTGACAAAGTATCCATAGGAATGCATAGGTATTTTGGGTTTTGCACAGAATAAGGAGTAATTTGTAGGGTTGTGCAAAGGTATGTGTGTAGGATTTTTGAGACAGCACACAACATGGAGAGTTGTAATATTTTGAATGGGAACATTATACGAAAAATTGGTTGCCTTGAAAATTTCGTTTTAAAATAAATATATAACTTGTACTTCGAAATGATAATTTATTAATTTAAATGAAGATTTATTACAGAATTGTCAGATTTCAAATAATACAATGTAAGCCTCAAGGGTTTTCGTCCTTGGTTTGTGATGACAAGGATTTCCATCCTTGCATCCAAGTTTACAAATAGGGGATTTCATCCTTAAGTGTAATAAGAAGTGTAAGCTTGTACACGATTGAATGTTTAATACATGAGTTGAATGAATGCCTTCTTCCACATCAATGAATGAATATAAACACGTCATAACCCCTCATCAAATGGTGTCTTTTCCAAAGGTGACGTCTTTCATCAAGATGAATATTGGTTACCATTTAATTAATTAATGTTATTCATGGGGCTCTTCTTTAATAAAAATGAATGCTTGTTGTTTGGCTCTCCCTGAATTAGATGATTGCTTAATTAATCGCAGGGCTCCTCTTCAAAGGCTGCGATCTTTATTTAGTTGACTGTTGGTTGTCCCTCCTTGTTAGTTGTGGCGCTGCTCCCCAAGGCAGCGATTTTATATGGTTTATGTTTGATTGCAAACTTCTTAATGATTTCCGCGTTGCTGGTATGTATTGGCGATTTGTTGATTGGAAATATTACAGCTGTAATATTCCGAATGGGAATATTATACAAAAAATTGGTTTCCTTGAAAATTCCGTTTTAAAATAAATATATAACTTATACTTCAAAATGATAATTTATTAATTTAAATGAAGATTTATTACAGAATTGTCAGATCTCGAATAATACAATATAAGCCTCAAGGTTTTCGTCCTTGGGTTGTGATGACAAGGGTTTCCGTCCTTGCATCCAATTTTACACATAAGGGATTTCGCAGGGCTCCTCTTCAAAGGTTGTGATCTTTATTTCCTTGACTATTGGTTGTCCCTCCTTGTTAGTTGTGGTGCTGCTCTCCAAGGCAGCGATTTTATATGGTTGATGTTTGATTGCAAACTTCTTAATGATTTCCGCATTGCTGTTATGTATTGGCAATTTGTTGATTGGGAATATTATAGTTGTAATATTGTAATATTCTGAATGGAAATATTATACAAAAAATTGGTTTCCTTGAAAATTTCGTTTTAAAATAAGTATATAACTTATACTTCAAAATGATAATTTATTAATTTAAATGAAGATTTATTACAGAATTGTCAGATCTCAAATAATACAATATAAGCCTCATGGTTTTCGTCCTTGGGTTGTGATGACAAGGGTTTCCGTCCTTGCATCCAATTTTACAAATAAGGGATTTCGTCCTTAAGTGTAATAAGAAGTGTAAACTTGTACACGATTGAATGTTTAATACATGAGTTGAACGAATGTCTTCTTCCACATCAATGAATGAATATAAATATGTCATAACCCCTCATCAAATGGTGTGTCTTTGACTCTTTTCCAAAGGTGACGTCCTTTCATCAAGACGAATGTTGGTTACCATTTAATTAATTAATGTTATTCATGAGGCTCTTCTTTAATAATAATGAATGTTGTTGTTTGGCGCTCCCTTTATTAGATGATTGCTTAATTAATTGCAGCGTTCCTCTTCAAAGGCTGCGATCTTTATTTCCTTGATTGCTAGTTGTCCCTCCTTGTTAGTTGTGGCATTGCTCTCCAAGGCAGCGATTTTATATGGATGATGTTTGATTACATACTTAATGATTTCCGCATTGCTGGTATGTATTGGCGATTTGTTGATTGGAAATATTACCGTTGTAATATTCCGAATGAGTATATTATACGAAAAATTGGTTTCCTTGAAAATTTTGTTTTAAAATAAATATATAACTTATACTTCGAAATGATAATTTATTAATTTATATGAAAATTTATTACAAAATTGTCAGATCTCAAATGATATAATATAAGCCTCAAGGGTTTTTGTCCTTGGGTTGTGATAACAAGGGTTTCCGTCCTTGCATCCAATTTTACAAATAAGGGATTTCGTCCTTAAGTGTAATAAGACGTGTAAGCTTGTACACGATTGAATGTTTAATACATGAGTTGAATGAATGCCTTCTTCCACATCAATGAATGAATATAAATACATCATAACCCCTCATCAAATGGTGTGTCTTTTCCAAAGGTGACACCCTTTCATCAAGATGAATGTTGGTTACCATTTAATTAATTAATGTTATTCATGGGGCTCTTCTTTAATAATAATGAATGTTGTTGTTTGGCGCTCCCTTTATTAGATGATTGCTTAATTAATTGCAGCACTCCTCTTCAAAGGCTGCGATCTTTATTTCCTTGACTGCTGGCTGTCTCTCCTTGTTAGTTGTGGCGTTGCTCTCCAAGGCAGCGATTTTATATGGTTGATGTTGATTACAAACTTCTTAATGATTTCCGCATTGCTGGTATGGATTGGTGATTTGTTGATTGGGAATATTACAGTTGCACAGGAACAAATAATGCACAAAAGTATAGGTGTCAAAGCAAAATGGAAAACACATGCTGGTGAGCTGGAAGGGAATCAAAGGAGTATCTATTGTACGATCTATTAGGATATTCTAGGAACTTCCTAGAAGAAACCTACCTAGATCCAATTGTCAAGAACAGGAAAGTGGGGAAAAGCTATAAATAGGACCCTAGACCACTCCTTTATGACAATTTGGCAAGTCACAAGTTTTGTATATTTGAGCAGGTTGTACATTTTTAGAGCATCTTGTAAGAAGTATATGGTGTAAGAAGTGATATATGTACAAAAGTAGTCGAAAACACATATCTAATATGTAACCTTTGTATATGGTTTGGTGAATGAATAAAAGAAACTAGTTAATGCTTATCATGTGTATGTAAAGGCTTAGTGAGTAGATAGGACTTGTTTGCTATAGTTTATGCGCATGTCTATCATGTATTCTTTTAATCTCTACAATCTTCTTAATGGTGGGGTTCTCGGTGTCTCTTGTATGCTTCAAGTGAATGCTTAGATTATGTTTAAATAATATGCCAGCATATTAGAGATTTGTTAAATGTCATGTTAGCAAGGTTTGGTTAATCTGGAATATCCTATAATACCACAACACCATATGGATTATTGATGCTCAATTAGATAGAAATCATTGGGTGAAAGCCTTTCTAGCTACCCTAAGAGGCCTCGCCATTGGTTAATACATGGAGAATGAAAAAAGCATTTTAACTCTTTGGAAATTAAATAAAGCTTTTGAAAAGAACTCAATTTGTCAAGGGATGACAATGAAATAGTGGTAAGAAGTTGAAACACAAAACAACGGATGTATGGCTCAATCAAAGCATCACACTAATGCTTGAAGGATTTGATTAACATATTGGGAAATCCTTCCACCAATGATTCAAAGTAAAGGTGGTTCAATAAAGGTTATTACTAAAGGAGAGATATGGGTTGAAGATTGTTCCACTCACATCCTATAATGAAGCCAATGATAGGGCTACGAGTTTGGAAGGTGAAGCCCTGACAAGCACAAGGAAAAAGGCAACAAGCGACTTTGAAAAAGTTTTAAATTTAGGAGATTGCTTCCATCACGACTTTGGGCAGGCAAGTGATGAGAATTTTTAAAGACTTGCAAGAAGACACAAATAAAGAGAAGAAATAATTATGGTGCACCAATTGTAGCATTGAAGATCATACCAAAGTACATTTCCCCAACAATCAAGTTTGTCATATTTGCAAGGTGATTGACCTTACAATGAGAGATTGTGCATTTAATTTAAAGAACAAGAAGGATTGATGAGTTTTGTAACCTGTGCATCAACTCAAAGGAGGCCAAAAGTGTTTGTTTCAAAATCCTCCTAAGGCCAATGTCAAAACTAGAAGAGTGATGATGACAATGATGCATTTAATGTGGCCTCAATGGTTGTTCAATTGTCCATAGTCAAAGGGGTCATTTAGATAGAATTTCCCAAATCACAAAGCTCACCTCTACTTCGACATGTTGATGAGGTGGCCCACAGTCCATGACTATAGGCATGTCCCAAGCATAGATTTGCTCATGTGAACCTTAATGGAATGGAGTAAATTGTTAAGAGTGTAAATCCCGTCTTGCAGATCCCTTTGAGTTATCGATGATTGTAGTATAACATTGGGTTATGTGTAGGTTAATGTGTAGCTTGCGCTTTTATATGTATTGGGGTTAGTACCTTATTATGGATCAACCTACCCTTCTTTCACATGTTTGATAGATGTAGAAATAGAGATTGTCTCCTGTTATGTCTCCCACATATTCAAGCAATTCAATTTATTGTATTGATCTATTTTATATATTGTGATTACTCTTCTTTGGGTGTTTTTTGACACCACCACATATTTTTGTTGAATTCTTTGCTTGTGGAGTTCATTGTTTTATCGATTATGGACTTGTGTCACTAATATTACAGAAACCATTATAGACTTCACAAGGGCTTGAGCCAAGAAGGAAATATATCCAGACCCACAATTGAAAAACAAAGAATGTTCAATGCAAGCGAGGAAATTCACAAGGCAATCATAGAGGAAGCTCGAGCTTTCACATTGAAGGCGTTTAAGCCACCAAGACGTAGACAATTGTTCCCACCCAACAATCTAGTCTTGTTGCAAGGAAAGTCTTGGAGACTCCAATACCATTCAGAATAAATGACTTTCTAGACACCCATTCCAGATCCTAAAAATAATCCATGGGGCAACATATTAAGTTGTCGAAGTTAATATGTTATTGCAGAAGCAAATTTTCAATAAAAAGCTAAAAACAAAAAGAACATTGATTCATAGGCACATTGATAGAAACATATAGAATTGAATAAATACCTTTTTAATCTAAGTTTTTTGAATTTTCACATAGAAATCTGGGAAAGACATGTATGAATGTCTAATTGGTTCAGATACATATGTACATGTTTATACAAACGAGATGGAAGTTGAAAGAATGCTGCAAAAGATGAAATAGCTTGTCTTCCAAGGGTGATAGATAGTCCGCTTGTAATTATTAACAGAGTGGCATCAAGGAGGGTTGTTGCCCCACAAGGGAAGAAGACAAGCATGTGTGATGTAGAGCAATGACACCATAAGGATCTAGCACTAGTGTCATTGAGCATCAGTGTCATTACTAAACTATGTTCCACAAAATTCTTGGGATGGTGACAACAAGACTAATTTCCTATACGACAAAAAGTTTGCCCAAATTTTGGGAACAGTCGGGGATGACAAATTATATATATGCATATGCAAATTTTAGAGCTATTCTTTTGCAAAACTAAAAAATATAGCCACTAATTTTCCTTGTTTTAATTCGTAATTATTCACATTTTTCTTCCATTCTATCTAGCAATAGGGGACACATAGAGATCGCACGATGGTTTAAGGACACCTCAGGATCCCCTAAGACATCTCGAGTACATGTAAGTGTCCCTAAATAACGGGGAGATGTCCTAAAAATATGATGAGGACCCAAAACATCTCGGGAATGGTTAGGGCATCCTACCTGACAATCAAGCAAGACAATCGCATGTTTCATCCACATGCCCAAGTACCCCCATGTATCAATAGGCGAAGAGGACGCTTATCCCATATATCATTGGTGCTAACACTTGGGAGTAGATGCTTGGCTAAGTAGGCCATAGCTAAGAGATTGTGTGCAATGTTGATGCCAACGATAGCATTCCGGCTGCCATGTAGATCATGTAGTGCTTGGCTAATTGTCAGTAATGGCAAAAGCTCAAGTACAAGATGACCACAACCAAGTGGTCAATACTACGACCTTAATGATCAAGGGTGACCCACAAGAATTTCACACTTTAAAAAAAAAGTTAAAAACTGAAAAATTAAAATAAGTAAAATTTCAACATAAAACCTAAAAAAACCCTAAAACCTATCAAGACCAAACTTACCTCACAATTCACCAAAGAGAAAAGGAAAAAAACAAACTGACCTCTTATTTCACACTTACCTTCCATGAATGTTCAGGGATAAAACCTCATCAAGCTAGTGTTCAAACTTCATTGTTTTGTTATTCCTAATGAACCAAATGATGATGTTGATGCTCTCGATGAAGACATTGAAGAACAATATGATGATTTATATTGAGTTTGTGTGTGCAATATGTAGTTTGAGCATTTGACTATTAGTCTATTTTGAAAAAATAGTACAAACCATTTTGATTTACCATTTGACATCTGAGTTTGAACTATCAATTATCAGTAGTGTTTAGTAGTTAAATTTATTTATGTTATGCATATTATGGTTAGTTTTGTTTACTTGGCGAAAAAAATTATATTTTTTGTACAATCCTACCCAAGCCATACCAAACCTGGGGCAAAAAGAAATTAGCGGACCGTCATACCCAATCCCCACCCCCGTACCCAAATCGACAACTTAGCATAAATAAAGTTTTATTGAAACTATAAGTAATTTACAAGAAGGTAGCAATCTCTGAGTATAGATGTGAAGCTGCAAAACTCTGCTTTTCAAATTAGATGACAGTTTCTTTATAGCTATTTTCAGCAAGAAATAAAAAGTCCTGCCCAAGCCATACCAAACTTGGGGCAGAAATAAATCAGCAAACCATCATACCCATCCCCGCACCCGTACCAAAATTGACAATTAGCATAAATGAAAGCTTTATTGAAACTGTGAACAATTTACAGGAAGGTAGCAATCTCTGAGAATAAATGTGAAGCTACAAAACTCTTATTTTTAAATCAGATGACAACTCCTTTGTAGCTATTTCAGCAAGAAATAAAAATTCCAAACTAGAAAGTGAAGCGATTCAGCCTAGAATCTGAAAACTAAGACACATTTGGAGAATCTGGATCTTCGTATTCTGCGGGGCCGATCACCCAAGGTGATGATGACAGTACAAGATTTGGATTGATAAACACCATGTCATTCCCACATGATGATATTACAAGATTTGGATTGAGAAATACATAATTCTAATTGGTCAAGTCATTTATATAATTAGTTTGCATCAATTTTACCTTCAAAAAGAAGGGACGGCAAAATTCACTTGTGCCTTCAAGGCTAACATACCCCCAAAGAGTCTGATTAATGATGAGGTCGATGTTGTGGGCACGATTTGTGAAAGAATAATGGTGAATCATTCCGTCATGTCCATTCTCTGCTTCTCCTGGGCTTATTCAAACAACAATTTGAAAAGTTATCTTGCTCTCTCTTTGCTTGCCATCTAAGAGTGTTTGAACCGACAAGGAAGATAAATGAATAGTCGCGTCTCAGGACTATACTTTCTAAAGCCTGAAGTGGGACATACAAATAAGGAACAAAGTGCTTTTATACCACTGATATAAATTTGATTGTAAATCCGGTGGAGAAAACACTAAATTGCAGAAACTTGATGTATTACAAAAGCAATGAACCAATAAACACATGATATTGCAATGTAAATGAAATTTATAACAAAACTGAGAGTAATTTACAAGGTGGCAATCTCTGTGAAGACATGTGAAGCTACAAAACTCTCTTATTTACAGTAAGATTGGCAATTCCTTTATAGCTATTTTTAGCAAGAAATGAAATTTCTAAAAATAGAAAGTGAAGTGATTTGGTCTAGAATCTGAAAATCAATGTGACAAGCATTCCCCAAGAAGAAGAGGAAATCTGTCGCTCATGAAACTCATAATTTTGCTGTATGAAATTTTCAGCATTCTTGATGCATTTTTGCATTTTTGGGGCCATTTGAAGCATTCTTAGGAGTACATAGAGTACTTCCTAAGCTTTCCATTTTTTAGGGATACACAGAGGAAATTTATCATGTGATGAAAATCATCAAAACATAAAATTTCAGTCACCCAAATTTTCAGGAATCTCAATACATTCTTGTATTTTTTGCATTTTCAGGGCCCTTCGGAGCATTTTTAGCAGTGCACCGATCACTTCCTAAGTTTCCCGTTTTTAGGGGTACATTGAGCACTTCCTAAGCTTCCTGTTTTTAGGGGTGCATATTTAGGAGTATTTTGCTTGTCATTTTTCCTGACTTGTCATAGAGCACTCCCTAAGCTTTCCAATGCATGTCACAATTTCAAATTTTGAGCGCCAGAGAATACATTATGCCTCCAGCAAGGTGACCTATAATTTTTTCAGTTTTTGTCACAAATTTGTCCCGAACTACATACAACCTGGATCAATTGGAACATATCATTTTTTTTTTATCAGCCCTGTTTATACTGGTCTAGTGTCTAAATTTTGGTCAGCAGGGGTTTGCTTTAAAAAAATCTATCTATAATCCCCATGTAGTTTGTGGTCTGTTATGCAGGACACTAACATAGGATAAAGAGGCCCCAGATATTGTTAGATTGGTAACCTTAAATAGTTAATGGTGCTACAGTCCATGTTGATGAGCTGATGATGTGATATCTTTCTTCTATTTCTTCTTCGTAGGGTCCCATTATAAAAACCCTATTTAGCTATAAAAGACGAGACGGAAACGGAGTCAGACAGGTTATTCCCTATGCTAGAACACTCTGCCAAGAGAACTACAGATTCAATTTACACTTGATAGGGAGTAAATGCAGAAGTGAGCAAGCTGAACTCACATATTTTTAAATTGGCCTCTGTGTATATAATAGTGTTTCCCAAGAATCCCGTGAAATTCCTGAATGGGGCTGTGGGACTGTTATAAGACATTGCACATAATGTATGCATTTTTTAGCTGAGTTGTATCTTGTAATCTCTACTGCACCAAGAATCAGAAACGGGTACTTGAAAACTTCGGAAATGTCAGTGTCAGAAATGGAGAGAGCTCAAGAAGCAGCAGAAAATTTGGGACAAACTTCTTAAGCTAATTGCAGGAAATGGGGAATTGGCGAGAAAAGATATGAAAACACCAAAAAATTCTAGAAAATCTTGGAAATGTAGTAAAAACTTTTTAAAAATGCAGGAAACTGTATTTAAAACTTGTAGAAAGTTCTTGAAAGATGGGTTCCTGTGTGAGAAACCTTAGAAGAACGACTAGAAACTGCTGAAAACGTTTTTAGATTTGTTGAAAATGATTTGATTCATTGGAAACATTTTTTGAAGTTCCTGACCTCTCTCCAAGAGTTTCTGGTTCGGGGCAATGTTTCAGACTCCAGGAAATGGGTTCCTATCCTCTTGGAAACAGTTTCCCGAATTCAGAGTGTGTAACTTATGTACTTTCCAGTTCATAGAACTGATAGGTTTTTTTTTACGAATGAATATGCAAGCAAGCTCGGCTGACAAAAAAGAATTGTGCAAATATAAATGTTGGCTAATGATAAAAAGCCCAGAAGGTTGTGGTGTAATGGTAAATGGCACATTCTTAGGTTCACATCTACAAGCCGCAAATTTCAATAATACACCCTGTAACGAGGGGCGTGGAGCATTGAAATGTGGTTAAGTGAGATTATGAAGTATTGAAAATGGTTTTTTTTTGTTTCATTCTTAATCTGCGACCCAGGTATTTGAGATTGAGAATTAAAAATGGGATGAGTTGGGTAAATTCTTAGAGTGAGAATTGAGGCTGTCGAATATTGAAATGGGATACATTCTTAGTATGCAACCCAGGTTCATCCCCACTCCCAAGTAAGGCAGCTAACAGTCTCACTCCCACATGGCAATGTGTGCCACAGAACCCTAATCCAAAAAAGAAATGCCGAGGCCTACTGCAACTTCCATAATAATGTGAACATAAAGGCCAGGAATGCTGGGTTCTAAGCAATTCAATGCACGAATAGAAACACTAAAAACTTTATTAGAAAACCAAAAAAAACTTCAAAACACGCTCAAAAATATTTAGTGGTGCAGAGCTTACTGTGGTAATCCTGTGTTGTGAGTTGATATTGATATTGACAACCTTGAACCCAGATTTAAAACAACGTTCTTCTGGAACCCCTAAGCATAGATATTTCCTTAGATGTGTGCCATCTTTCTCTAGACACAGGCATTCCCCTTCACTAGTGCCATTGTCCTGCCCTGATAAGAGAGTAATGGCATTGGATAATGTTGTATGTGGAAATGGATGCTCTAAAAACAGGCCTCCTGTTATCATTGGTGAACTGGATGATCCATCTGGCTTGATTCGGCCCATGTCAAAATAAAGGGAATCAAAAGTTACTTCCATAATTGGTCGACAATGGTTTTGGTTTTGGTTTTGGTTTTGGTTTTCAAATTCGCGTCAATCGGTCTGATCCTATGAAAAAAAAAAGTAACATATCACAATAGAAGAGACCCCGTGTTATCAAGAGAGTATTACGCTTAGTTCATTGCGATGCTCACCAATTTTATTATTTGTTATTAGTTTTGAGTGGAAGATTTATGGATCTAATTAATTTTAATTTAGAATTAATCTGAAATTTATTGATCGATTAAATTATATTGATTATTGTATCAAAAAATATAAGCGTTTTGTAAAGTGAAATAACAAGTTTTTTAATGTGATATATAAAATAATGTTATTTGTTGTAAGTTGATTGGTTGAAATTTTTTTATATTATTCCCTATTTCACTTAGATTGATGTTGGGCATTTACCTCAAGGTAGACAAAGGACAAATTTGTACAGCACAGGTATGATCTAGTATTGAATGCTACATTAAGAAATATTCTTTTACATGTTCATGAGAGGATTTAAGGCTTGAGCTTGAGTGGTTCTAGGTCTTGAATGATTGGGGTTGGTGTTTCTGACATGTTGACTTAGCGAGATGGGTCTTTGATTTTGAGCACAGAATTGAGAAGCAAGGGAATTGATTTGTTGGGTCAATGGGTCTAATCGATCCTCCAAGGTGGTTCTTCTCCTATCAGCCTCAACACAATTATTTTGCGGGGGTTCTCGTTCTTCATCAAGTTCTTGTTCATGATCCACAAGATTATCTTCTTCATGTTCTTAGTTGACATTATTTTGATGAGATGGAGTGGATTAGATGTTGCAAGAGGTTTGGGTCAAAGTTAGAGGGTAATGTGCCCTCCATTCCAATGACCTAGGCTAGAATTTGATCACGATTTTCATAGATATATTGGTCAAATTGGGCCCTAACCTCATCACTATTGAAGAAATCATTTGTAAATCAGTCTTCCTCTCCAAGGGTGTGCATGTCGCTATGTACTTCTTCATTATCTCAATTTCATTCACCTAGATTCCCGAGGATATCATTTTCTTGATTGGATCCTTGTCCCATTCTTAAGATTTGGGCATGGGTTCTAAGAAGCATGGTGGATGGTGAAGGTGACGCGAGAGCAATGATTAGGT
Source organism: Torreya grandis (assembly GCA_037957365.1). Lineage (NCBI taxonomy): Eukaryota > Viridiplantae > Streptophyta > Pinopsida > Cupressales > Taxaceae > Torreya > Torreya grandis. The sequence goes on from JARHVA010001769.1 coordinate 2,624,906, forward strand.
GTGACTTTGATATCGGATGACGGAAGAGAAGGTGACTTTGGGTACTAATTTTGTCTAAAACCAAAGCCTATAAGTGGTCAAGATAGGTGATTAAATGTGACTTAAATTGGATTTGTTTTGAGGATATGAAGACTAGAATGACCAAATACTGCCAAAGCAACAAACCTATTAGGGTTCAATCTAGCAAAGAGGATGAGATAACCAGATACCCTTCACACTAGCAAGGTGACAATTAGATGGGTGTTAGATATGAAGAGATAGGGTGATGAGACGATGGGTGCTAGACTAAAACCAAACAAGGTTGCAAACATTGATAATGTTTAGTCAAGGATAAGAGTGATGACCAAGATAGAGAATGATGAGTGACCACTAAAGTGTTTGGTTTCAAGACAAAGGTTTATTATCCAAAAGGTGTGAATGGTGATATGGAATGATGAGTTTTTTATTCTAAAATAAGATTCATCCTAAGGTCTATAGGCGTTTTTGATCAAATGGGATAGGCTGACTCAACTCACAAACAATACGAGTCTTAGCACAACATGCCCAATCACAAGCCTTGATTTTAGTCAACCAAATGGGTGTGTAACCCGATGTTTACACCATCTAGCAACTTTGTGGGTAAGGTTGTAGGTTGGTGGCCTATTACAAAATCTACCAAAACCTCTCGCCCCCATTTGCACTTGACGATCACTTGGGAGCTAATCTTAACTCTAGCAGCAGAGCGCTTGTTATAGCGGATAGGTCTTATTTTAGGTTTATACAAGCTTACTAGGGGAGTCCCCAATATATGCTAGGTATGATGGGGCCCAAATCCATGTAGGATGTTTTCCAACCACTTTACATAGTAGAGCCAAAATGCCCCTCACTCCATGGAACCCTTTATGGGGAATTCTGCTTTCATGCCTAACGACAGTAGTCTTGATATTTATTCTCTGTTGGAACATGGAGTGTGGTCTAATGTGTGGTGATGAAACCCACGTCACCAACCCCTAGGGACTAATGACAAGCACATGGATGTCACTTCCACAGTCACGTTGCACCCTAGAAATAAAAATATAGAGGGTTTATTGGTGGTTTTTATCCTCCAAGAATCATTTCAAGGATGCAAAGAGGAGAACATACACCATTGTAGCCCTTGGGTGAAACTCAATCAAGCCAAAAAGTTATTTAACCCAATTGATTTAGTGTGTTTGTTATTCTAATCCAAGCAATTGATAAAAAATAATGTTTTAGTTGATTATGGGATTGGTCGACCTGCAAAACAAAAGGTTAGTAGTTTTATCAACTCAACCTTCGACCATTCGCCCTATCGAGCATATCGGTTATTATTTTTGACTTTTTAATGATTTAAATTGTAAGTTTTGAGAGGTGACCTACAAAAATGGTGTGAGTAGTCTAATGATTTTTAATAGCCACCTACAAAAATTGACGATTAAACGGGAAAAAATTTGGATTTTTCAACAATTGACCGTAGACCAAAATCTTCGACAAGTGATTTGTTAACAGTTTGAAATGGCTCCTTCGACATACATGTTAGTAATTTGACTCTATAATAAAATACAGTAATAACCACTAAAAGTAGACTATAAACCCTTCATTTTTTTTAATCAAAGTAATGACGGGCTTCTTTTTTTAAAGTGACTATTATAATAAGTTATATTAAAAACTATAAAATTTATGCTTATTCATGACATTACTTTTTCATTTAGACCACAAACTATTATTTTTTATCTATACCAACTTTGCCATTCAATAGACTAGACTTAAAATTATAAATGTTACAAAAATGTTAATGGCATATATGCAGGGGTTATGTAAAACAAAGAATACATAATTACTTCTATCTATCAAGAAGTAGCCAATACCATATGCAATATTAAATAAGGTTTTATGACTTAATTTTGGATAATGTGATGTTATCAATAGTTACACAAAGACAAAAACAAAAATTTATCCTTTAATTACATTCAAACCAAGTGTTCGAGGCTGCTCCTATCGTGAACTCAATGCCAGACTACTAACAAAGTATATAAATGTGGTTGTTTGCTAGATGAGCCCTGTAGAATTTGGAAATATTCTAAAAGTGCAGGGATTGTTCTATTTTGACAAAATATAAAATAAAACAAATGGGTGGAGAACATAATAGGTATAAGATTTGAAATGTGACTATGTTTGCTTCTACAACGACTCCACTAACATGCCATGCATTTGACCAAAGTGACACTATAGTTTAGATGCAAAAGGGTATGAGAGCTAGTATGTAATGAAGGTAGCATAGACTTGGATTTTTTCTTTGTTCTGATACCTAGGGATGCCCCTTGCATTTAAAGAGTGTAACAACCCCACTGGGTTAGACATAGAAATACGTGAAATTTGTTTTAATTTAACACATATAACAAACATAGATTATGCCATGAGAATCTATAGAGACCATAAGAAATACACAAGGTGATAATATAAATAAGCATAATACATCACGTAATATTGATCTCTAATATCATGAGAGTACACATCATAATGCAAATACAGAAAGTAATTATAATAACTCAGCTACAACTAAAACAAATCTACAGCCACCATTGTTAATATAAAATAATAAGTAATTACAACTCTTCATGACAACACTTAATGATAAATACAATAAAATACAATGTACATATAGATACATGGCTCCCCAGAGCATGAGTTTCCTAGACTCTTCAGTATATGTGATAATCTCAAGTGTCATCTTAAAAGTAGTACTATTGTGGGAAGGGAGAGCATCATTTGAACACTTTTCCACACCAGCCACAAATTAATGATCCCCTGCACAATCTCCCATCAAGGAACGGTCCTCCCTTCATGGATGAGTAGATAATGACGATACGAGAATCTAGAGAGTCTACCAAGTACCCATGTGATGTATGATTCTGAACTAAACATGCAGTGTATCATAGAAATATGTTTTATTGCAAGATGTTGCATAGATATGTGAATCATACTCATGAAATGATAATGTCTCACTAAACATACTTTGGCCCGAAGTTTTATAAGTGATAAATAATTAATGATCTAGATCAATCATTTTCATACATATCACTTGATCAGACTGCCTTTATTTGTCATTATGAGACTAGTAAGCTAGTGAAGTCCATCTCACTCCTTACTCTGAATCAGTAATGCAGATTGGTTAAATACAATTCAACCACAAGATTCATTTAATTTACATCTTATTCACACATACAATCAAAATAAATGCTAAACATAGGAGTAACCAAATCATACATTTATTGCGTCAAATGCATGAATGAATCTTACATTATTTTTATCCCATCCTATAAATAATGACTACAGTCTATACCACCCAAGTAAAATATACATAACTTTAGATTTCAACAACCACAATTTGTTTCCAAACATACTACACCTATGATAACCCATATTACCATAGTATAGTACTCTAAGGCATAACTACTAGTTTTCCCAAAAACAGTCATATAAAGTAGTCTTAAAATCGTGGAAACATAAACAAATATACAAGTAACTATATATAATGACCCAAATCATAGTTCACACATAACACAATAACATACCAACACAACATTTGTTAAACTCTCAAGGGTTGCATGCACACATAAACAAATACTTATCAACGGTTACATGGCAACAACCAACATGTATACAACAAATCAGTTAAATGTAGATGTAATTCTAGGATTAACATTTATAGTATGTACCATCTGAGTATAGTATACTTTTGTTTTATAGTTTTCTATGACATCCCATACTATCATAGGTTCCAAACTACATCATAACACATAATCCAAACTTACGATTTCAAGACACAAGCGACACACATACATAATAACAACTAAGAAAGTATGGAGTTATACCACCCGGGTATACCCTAAGTCTAACTACATGCTAGCATTCAAAGAAATAGAACATATAAGCACACATCACGATGCACTATGACCTGCTAAATATGACCATCTATTAAAACATAGTAACATCTATGTAATATGCGTCGCACACAAGTATTCAACATGGAATACATATAAACTCACAATGAATCCAACATTTACATAGAAACAGAGAATTCATAAACCCATTATAATATATATTTTTTAAACATCTCATTTTATTTCCTAAAAGGTTGTTTTAATGTGGGTATAGTTTTGGTCCCTTGGACACCTAAAGTCTAGATAAATCATACTCCTAGCCATTTTGATAATGTAATTGTGTTGCATACATAAATCCATGCATAGGTAAGAAAATAAGATTCAATACTCGAGAATTATAAGGAAATCCAATTTAGCATCTATAATATGTTTAGGGGTTGAAATCACACATTAGCTAAGCTTTTTTTTCATAATTATTTAATATAGCCTTTGATCCACCCATGGAACTAAGCCATAAGAGTACACCCCTAAGCACATGTACATGTTGCTAGAAACATTAATTTCTATGTATTTACTAAAATATATTATTCTCAATTCCTTAACATAGTTTTAACCAAAAATACATATCACATTGTACAATTATTTGCCAATAAGTATGGTTAAATCCATTCTCTCAATAAGCACAATGTAACCAAAACCACATATATGTATCTTGGTATAACATTATATTCCATGTGATAGGTTTGTTCTGCAAGGTTCATAATACCAATTATCTCAAACACACCCCAAAGCTTATCACATAATAAAGGACGCTATGTTTACCCGTTAAAATCTCACATGACTAACCCGAACCATGCTATGATATTGAAAGTTATGACTACACACATAAGAAATAAAACTATTAAGATTGATCTCACAATAGGTGTTAAGACATTGGGTGACCTTGTTTTACCCCTCCTTCAACAACTAGTCACAATCTACACATCTTATGCATATCCGAGCAATCTACAAAACTAGTTTCACTTTACCTATTTGCAGGAATCCTCTTACAAGGTCTGAGAAATTTATATTAAAACTGGATTTACGTCTTAGTGATCTTCATAGATTAAATTAGTGAAACCCATCCAAGTTCCACTTTATTAGACACAAAAGTTATAAATCCCCTCATTATACCTATATAAGTTTCCTTAAAAATTACTTGACGCCTATGTAAAGGACTTGCCTCCATAACATTTTATAACAACTATATTCATAGCTTATACTTAATGAGACACGGGTCAAATAAACACAACACTTGTGGATGGCTTAGACTTATTGTCTCATTACAAATTATAATTATTCTATTTAGTTAACAATTTTATATTCCATATAACATACGATACTTTAGCTAAATCACAAAGACCTAATAAGAAAACCAGTTATATTATTACATTGATAGCATTGGTAGTTTTCCATAGAGAATCTATCGGGCATCACTATTAGACAACTTTAATTGATTTTTAATAACTCTTACTATAGCCACCATAATAATGTCTTACGATTTATTTAAAAGTCAACAATTAAAAAATAATAATAATAATGTCCAAAAATGAATGTTGATGCTACAAGATCAACTGCCTGGAATAAGGAATAAAGGGCATTATTATAAACCCAATGACTGATACAACATGGCAACAGTTACACAATAATTTTAAACTTTACTCCAATGCCCCCTATTTTCTAGATGCCTATGCCTCGTAAACTATAACGACTCAAGTTTTTCACTGTGTGATTTTTATTTTTGCTTTCTTTCTCACATGCTAATTTCAACAAACCATTTAGCATTATAAGCCATAGACTCTAATGTAATTTCATGACATATGAGTTATTACAGAATTCAAAATTTTCTCTTATTTTTTTAAGTCGATGCCCAAAGGATAGTAATTCAAATCCAAATTTAGCAGGGTTTTTTTTTACATAACCATGGTTCGCTACATAACTCATTTCAGCGATGCCTAGAAAGGTCACCGACTATCTGTAGCTACAACTATCTAAAGTAGATAGGAAAAATTAAAGGTTGAGTTCAACGATTCAAAGCCATAACCGGCCTAGACCAAGAGTATTACAGTAAATTTCCAACACGTGTCTATATTCAAATTTTTTGGTCGACATCTATGCTATTTCATAAAATATTACCAAATTGAAAGAATTATTGCATGGTGTCTTTACTATGATCATAAAACAACTTTCATAGCACCACAAAATAACTAATACTTATAGTTTTATCATTCTAACTTCTCCACAAGGATTATTCAATATTGACGCCAAGCAGGAAATAAGAAATTTGATTAATTCTCCTAATTACTTTGCAAATACATTCCATGTATATCCCTATGAAGCACTAAAACTAGACTCCTCTACTCCTCTTACTATGCTTTAACAAATTTTATTTCCCTTTGTTTAACATACAATCAAGTTTTTCAGGCATATGGTTGTATTATAATTTTTAGAGAAATGACAAAGATAAGGAAATACATAATTTTTTGCAAATAATAACATTCCAAATTTTTCTTTTATCCTTCGTTCAAATTTAAGACATGGCCTACCTAATCAAAAGCGCTAAAAATCTTCTGTTAAGCATCATTTTTCCTCCTTCGGGTTACACTACGCCCTCCTTTCTAGATTCTCCTCCAGCTCTCTTTTTCTTTCAAAACTCCTTCCCTTGAGTAAAATAGGGGCTTTCATTTTTTTTTTACTTCCTTGGTTTTCCAGTATTTAATATTTTCTTTTTCCCAAGTTTAGATTTTATACCCCTTTTTAATTCTTTATTGCCTTTTCTTTTAAATGGCAATTTTTGTTTTTATTTATTTATTCCTTTAATGAGTTTTTTTTTAATTAATATTTTTAATATGTTTTAAATTTGCAATGTTACTCTCTCAAATTTTACTAAATTAAATTAACACCCAAATATATTGAAATAATTCTAAATGGCAATTTTCAAAATTTATAAATAACTCGTATTTAAATTTTACCCTTGACAAATTGTTCCTTCTATTATTACTGAAAAGATGTGTCACACTCACAAGAGAATTCATAACAACATTTACCTATACTGACAATCCACATAAAGCAATATCCCAAGCAATAAATAAACACATGCTAATTAATCATTATAAATACATTTCTATCATGTACTAACTACTTTGTATGTGTCCAGGGTTTTGTCAACTCTCTATAAACCTTCAATGTCTTCATCTACATCACCTTCTCTGATGATGTTCTCCCTCCACCACACTCAAGGGATGAATTCTCCTACATCCACCTCACAACACATAGGTAATTAGATCATATCATATGATAAATATAAGACAATAATATAACTAAAATAATACTTTAATATGCTTAAAATGTAATCATATATATTAACCAACTTATAGTAAGCAATCAAGTATCATCATCTAAGTAAGCAACATTCTACTATCCCATAATAGCATAAATTTCAAGCTTAGTTAGAAATATAACCGAATCTAAATTATTAGCTACAGATATCCATGTATAATCTAGCAAGTTTATCCAATGAGGAATTGGGATGTAACATCTTTCCTCTCTAAAGGTAGTCATCATCTTCAATGACTCCTATTCAAACATAAGTTCTGAATTAATAACATTATTTAGTAGAGCATTTTCATGATATATACTATCAAATTAAGTGAATAAATGAAAATTTACCTATAGAACTCACCATAGTTCCCTCAATTTGCACTATTCCTAGAGTATTAATCCCAAAAGACCCTACTCTATGACATTCCACTGCTATGCAAATAAGGTTTATTCTCTTCCTAACCACCCCAGGGTTCAAAACCATCAAGACAAGCCTATATACCAAAGGATTGACCCTTTCTATTACTTTGAAGGGTCCTACATATCTTAGTGAAATTCCATTAACTTCTCAAAACATGTAAAATTATTCTACAAGTCAAATTAAATGACTAGGGAGAGTTTCACAAAATCTTCCATCTCTCAACACATCTCTCTATCCTAGACAGTGTTTTTCTCATTCTAGAGAAAAGTAATTAAGGAATATTTCTTAGAAGAGATATGCACAAGTTAATATTATCAATACTCCATGTATTTTCTGATAAGTATAACATGTCAATAATGTCACTACTCCATAGAGTTCCTAACAAGTATGACGATGAATAGGAACTAGAAATACTACCTTTCTAGTGCATACAAAATCATGGAAAACCCATCCACAGTATACATGTGTGTAGACACTAGAAAACCACACACTACAATTCAAAGTTTAAAACACCCCTAGACCCCCTATGGACCAACCCTGACCTTTTGATTGCAAACCAAACCTGAGTCACACTAACCCGCCTTTTACCAAACTTAGCCTTTGACCCTTAATCACTGACGGTCACCCTAACCATCGACAGTTAGACCTGACCATTGATGTTTAGGTTTCCACCATCTGAATAGTCATACTCCAGTTAACTCTACCTTATTTTTTTATATTTGGATCATCTAATTCATATGTGAACCAATGCATGTGAAAGCTAAAATTGAACTATTTGTTGAACCTCTTGTTAACATATTGTTGCAGCTCTCCTCCCTTCTTATAAAAAGAGAGGATGAGAGGGTGAATCGGGAGGATCTATAATCGATCAATCATTTGCATCTAGAGCTAGAGCTTCTTGCATCATAGTTCCTTTTATAGGTATTCTTTTAGTAATCCAATGAGCCAAAAAGTGTGATAGAGAGCCAAAGTGTTGCCATCCATTGGCCACTAGCCACGTATTGTTACTCTATCAAAATTGCCCCAAACTCCATCAATAAGTTTGTCAATTAATCTCCTCAACCGTTCATTAGATCAACAACCAACAAATGAAGCATCTATCTTTAGTAATCAGTTACTTTTTTTTTATTTCACAATCAACCTAGCCCAAACCCATCTCTGAGAATCTAATTCTGTGACCTTGTTAAAACAACTTTTTTCTTGACCTAGACCCAATCCACAGTAACCACCGATAGTCACCCTGATTGTCGATGATCTATCCTAACCACCGATGGTTACCCTGACCATCGACAGTCCCCCCAATCATCAATGGTCACTGTGTGATAAAATAACAAGCTATTTTCACCCACTAGACCTTAACCAAATCTAACTCTCAAATCCTTTGCCTGATCATAGAGCCTTAACCTATTTTTTGAACCATACCTGACCTATTTGGCATTAATATCAATCTGTTTATTACTATAATTAATTAATTTAATCTATTCTTCTATTAAGTACTCCTTGTACTTAATTTTAGTACATTATATTATTTATGGAAGTACTTTATCTTTCAAAAGTTGATTTTTTAAAGTGTGGAATGATAACCTCCAAGGAAGCTTGTGCTTCTTGGATCTAGCTTGCTAGGCAATCCACCCAACTATTTATCTAACCAATCATTTTTTTAGTGCTTTCTTATATGTAGGTCATTCCTTCCAAGCCAAATAGGAGCATCTACACTCGCCTGAATCAATACACACACAACATATCATGTTTTTCTACCATACCCTTCTCGACTTTCTTTTTTCTTCCTTCTAAAGAACATAAGTTAAATTTCCCTGAAACATTTCGGCATGCCCGATGGGACCCTTGACTATTTTCTTGGGTTCATAAGTGCATCTAGGTGCTTTCTTCTTCTTATTTCTTTGTTGATACAATAAAATCAAAGTTTCTTTTTTGTGATTAAAATCAACTACATACATTGGTTGCTTGCAAGTTTAACTCACATAGCTTAAATTAAAGAAAAGTAATTCAATTGTAGCTTCACTCTTGTCACACACACAAGACCAAAACCACTTATAATTAATCAATCATCAAACATTGACATAAGGCCCGACCGGGATTTCATTACCTAGCGATCACCTTTCCTAGCTATCCTACCTAGATTTCATCACCAAGGGGAGAACCAACTCAGCTCTTTGGTTGAGTATAAACTTTGGAAATTGGTATATCTTGGCTAAGCACCTGACACCCTTATCATTGTGATGTGTGAAGTGAGGGGGTAGGCCCCAATATCAAGCCACATATTGATTTCTAATACAGATCCCTTTGAGAGCCTAAACATAACCTGAAACCAACCATAGACTTCTTTTCTAGTACCTGATTTACAAGCTAAGTTGAGTCACATAATTCTTAAAGCTTAAGGCATAAGCCACAAGAGAGACCTAAAAATAATAGCATTAATGTTCTTTAGTGTGTGTTTCTTTTCTATGACTTTTTCTTGTATTCTCTCTGTTTGAGTTGTGAGATTGCTTGTATCTTCTTTTATCCCCTCTTTACATGGTTTTAACTAGGCAACAACAAAGGAACCAAGAAAACCAAGATCCACCTCTTAATCATCCATATTCCTCTTCCTCTTCATCCATGGATTACAATTTGGATGTAGATAGTTCCCCCCACCATTCTAACAGTCCTAGTATCCCTCGGATGATTGTTCAAGGAGATGCAAATTTTGTCACCTTCTTAGATAACAATCCTATAGCTCTTCAACATTACCTCAACACCATATCCCACCGTACCCATACTTCAGTTCCACCTATCAATCCACCCTATAGGATACCATCCCACCTTATGGACACCACCTCTAGTGCCCCTTCTTCCACTAGACCTTTGGTTACCCAGGCCTCATCTTCTACCCATCATCCCACTAACACCACTATCCAAAACCAATATACGCAACTAATCAACAACCAAACACCATCTACCCCAACTAATAAATCCTCTAACATAAGAGCAAGCTATCCTTTGGCCACCCATACCCCTCTTACAGTGGCAGTACCTTCTACCAATCTTGTTACTTTCCCCCTTATATCCAACCAACCTACCTCCACTCCACTCTAGAGCTTGGTGGTTCTTATACCTTCCACCCTTGTGCCCATCATCACCAAAATCACCACCTATCCCCAACCCACCAACTTCACCATACCTCCCATTCAACCCATACTACCTTCTCAATAAGTACCTATCGCACCCAACCTAAGCCATATCTTGAACCTAGAAGGATATGTGGCCCCATCCTTTGCTTAACCTTCCATGTCTACTTACCTATACCCATCACCCTCTCAACCACTCCCATCTACATACCAATATATGCCAACTTCCCAACCTTCTGTTGGTTATCCTTATGTTGTGCTTACCCAAAATCTACCCTATAATTACGGGGTACCACAACCACAAGCTTATCTCGTCAAATTATTAATGGACAAAATGACCACCTTAGAGTCATCTATCTCTGGTGCCCAAAACCTCTTATCATATGACCAAATTTGTAATGAACCTATCCACCCATCCATCCATACCTAACCTTACCCACCTTAATGGGAGCTTCCCAAATTTTCTAAATTTCAAAGCAAGGAAGATCCCCAATAACATTTGATGGAATTTAGACACTCATACTAGTTGATTTCCTATGATGATGCTCTCCTCTTTTAGACCTTCCCCTTGTCTCTATTAGGGTTGGCACTAGATTGGTATAGTGATATTCCCACGCATTCTCTCTTTTCTTTTTACTAACTCACCCAAACCTTCCTACACCACTTTTTTATGAACATCTCTAGGAAAGTTTCCATCACTGATCTGTACTCCATCCGATAGTTTGATAATGAATCTATTGCTGACTTCGTGGCTCATTACAGAAGTCTCATAAACTAACACTCTTTCTCTTTGCCCCAAGCTGAGTTGATTGAACTATTTGCTTGGGCATGTGCCAAAGACATTTCTTCTACCTTTTAGGTTCAAAGCTTTAGTACCTTTGATGAGGCTTTTACAATGGCACACAAATTAGAAAATAGAGCCATTGATGAGGGAAAATTAAAGTTGAAAAACAATAACTCCACCTTTAAATCAAGTGAGACCTCATCCTCTAAACCCAACAACCAAAACAACACTCAAATCAAAAATAAGGGAACCACAAACATGGTTATCCTTAAAACCACCCCTCCACCCTCTGTTAACCAATCTAATTCTCCCAATTCCTTCAATCAAAATACCAAGAATCCAAACCAAAACAACCAAAGACAATTTACTCCACTAGTGGAATCATATGCTTTGGTCTTGGAGAAACTTTTAAAAGCCAACATTATCCAACTTCCTCTGATCAAACCTCCATAATAATTTGACTCTTCTTATCTTGCACCTACTTGGTATAAAGAGAACGAATTGTGTGCCTTCCACCATATCGTTGGACATGATGTCAGTAGGTACAACACCTTCAAGAATGTTGTTCAAAATCTCATTGAAAAGGGGGAGCTTGCACTAGATAACCCCAATGCACCCCCAAACCAATCACTTGACATCTTCAAAAAACCATTTCCCATCCATGCTCCATCTGCCAACAATGAAAACAAAGTAGAATCCTCTTATGAGGTACACATTGTTAACATGGTGCTTAGTGAACTTGCTACTAAGGAGACCACTATCCAACCTACCCTACCATCCCCTCCACTTATTGAGGTAGTGGAGTCACCAACCTCTCCTTTGAAAACTAAAGAAAAGGAGATAACTTTTTACCTTCCTCCATTTGTCGAGATAGTGGAGCAACTAACCCCTTTGGAGGACATACCAAAGTAGACAACCATTCCCACCACATCTTTTTCTTCCATCATACAACAATACACTATCCCTTTGGAAAGCATCCCTAAGGAAGAGATCATTCTATCTACTCCTCCCATCAAGGAACTACCTTCCCAAGCCTCAAAACCTTTGATTGAGGCAAGGGATGAGTTACCCACTCCCCTTTCTCCACTCACAAACTTTTTTTTAAGACCAACACTGAGGGGATCAAACCTATTTACAAACCTTTTTCTCATTTGGTCTAAAAATTAGGATACCTATCCCAACCTAACATGAATCATGCCACATTTTGGTACTATCTCAAACTTCCTTACTCGACCAAGTAAGAACCCCCAACCCCACCATTATCAACCCAACCTATTACATCTACTGGCAAACCCACCACTATCACACCCAAACCATTAGATATCTCTACCACCCAAACCATTGCCAAATCAACTCAACCTAACCTACATGAAGTAGCCCAATCACCTCTTATCATTCCAACCAAGCCTACCATGAATCTTAGCATGTTTCCTACTCAAAACATTACTCATCCATCAGTAAAGGCGGATTTAAACCCACTAAACCCACAAAATAAACGTCTAACCAAATCAACTAAGAGAGCAAAACCACCCAAGATCCCACAAACCAAAACTTTATCTCCCCTCTCCACTTTGCCTTCTGTTTTGAGACCTAACCCCTCTACCTTGGCAAGGAAACCAACCACCCCAAACAAAGATCAAACCCAACCACCACTTGTAGTCACACCATCACTCCTACTTTCATCCTCACCCATCTTCACCACACCTACTATAACCAAACTACCTATCCCTCATATCTCTATCCCAACACCTTTTACCTCTAAGTCATGCACCTCCAAGCCATCCATGCCTAAAGCATCCACCAAGGAAGCTCCTTCACCGAAGACTCCCAACATCAAACCTCCTCCTAAAAGGTCTATGACCCCAACCACCAAACCTAAGACCCCCATGCCCTTGCCACCTTTACTGGAGTCCTACTCCACCATCTTATAAAGGCTATTACAAGTACCTTGTTTAACCTTACCACCTATCAGGCCATTTGACCCACACAATCCTAAACCATATTGGTATAATGACAAATTAACATGTTCATACCATAGGACACCTGGGCATGATACAAAAAACTTCAAAGCTCTCCAAGTGGTAGCCCATCAGCTATATCATGAGGATGACTTATTATCAAAGGAGCCTCTACTGAGCCCCACATTGATCCAAGAACCAAAAACCATCGACCAAAACCTACCTACCCCTCCCCTCTCACCTTAGAGTGTGGAGGAATCAAAGAATTCACCTAGCCTAATTCCTCCCCCAATCCATACCATCCATGTGGCCACACGATCACATGTTCAACCAAAGGATAAGGGGAAGATAAAGATGTCCATTCCATGGACATATGCTTCTTCCTCCACCCAACCACATGACCAACACTAAACACCTTTACCTTCAACCAAACCCAAAATATCTATCTTGGGACCCTCTCACTCCAATCTATCTAAATTAATTCAACAAGTAGTTCTGAAATAGCTTCACTAGAGACTGATAAAAATGATTTTGTATGAACTAATCAATACCTCACACCACCATTGACAAGAAATGATAGAAATGTTTTAATCTATAGAGGTGAGGCCAGAAGATCCTCAACCTTTAATAGCCTTTATCAGATCTCTTCACATTTCAAACCTTGTTACCTTCAAGGATTCAGAAATACCCTCTATCCATCCAGATGATCCAGGCCCTCCCCTCTTCATTACCACCTATATCAATTAGACCCACATCAAGAGGGTTATGATTGATGGAGGAGCTAGTATCAACATCATCTCCTCTCATGCCTATAACCATTTCAAATTACCTAAGAACATCATGTCAGAAACCACAATGATACTCTAATCATTAAATGATACAACATCCATGACTTTATGAATTATTATTCTTCATATTTGTCTAGGATCCCACACGCTTCTTGATCTCTTCTATATAGTAGGAGAGTTCTAGTATAACATCTTATTGGGATGCCCTTAGAATCATTCCATGGGTTGTGTGTCATCCACCCTACATCGATGCATTATATTTGAGTATGAAAGTCAAGTTGTCACCATACAAGCTACCCTGACCCATTTCACATCATACAAAATGATGTATCAACCCAATGACTTTCTCATTCTTTCATCTAGCAAGCTTTCATCGATAAAATATGAGGTTACATCTTCTTATGCCATTGAAGCATCCACCAGTTCATCTATTGCTTTTACCTAAATCCCCATAATAGACCCCTTGGAAACAACATTCTAGCATATTTCATTGGGGTTGTATTGCCTTCTGACCCTTAACGCTTTCCCTACTCCCCAAGAGTATGGGAAACCTGATCACCAACCTGGTTATGGCCCCAATATTGGAACCATTATTTATTTTGACCCTCAGCTTGTCAAACTAATTTCAATTATGGGGGACTTTATAAACCCCTTGACACTTCCACCACCTCTTCCTCACCTCAACTATTCACCTCCAATTTTTCCTATCTGGACAAACCTAAATTTGCTAAAACATACCTCTATAGGTTTATCCTAGAGGGGATTTGGTCTAGGTTGATACAAAAATATGCTACACGAATTACTTCCAATCAAAACTCAAAAACCTCACAAAAAGCATGGCCTCAATTACATGCCACCTAAACAACAACCCAATCTACCTCCCATTACCATCATTAACAAGGAAATCCATCCTCACCATCCACTCCACCATTAACAACTGAGGATTTTGACATCATCCCCCCACCATTTTTTTCATCAACATGATCAGCCTCATACCCTTGGCTTATCAAAAGGATGGGGTGACCATAACCATCCGTCTGACCCATCCTAAGATGATGGGATATGACTCTTTGATCATTAATACCATTCAGTTTTTGGACGATGATTCTATTCTCACCTATATTTTTGCACCTAATTCTTCTATCTACAAATATCTTCCTCTTGAGACTTCAACCATGTTGAACGAATCCACCATGGATATCAACTTGGGCACTCTAGACAACCCTAGCATTGTTAAAATTGGCCAATCTCTAAATTTCAAAGAGCTTTGGATCTTCCCCTCCTTCTTACATGACTATAGCATATCATTTACTTGGTCTTATAGTGATATAATAGGAATCAACCCCTCCATTGCTACCCACAACATAATCACCAACCATGATGCTAATCCTATTAGGTATAAACTTCGATGAGTGCACCCTCACATAGCCCTTTTGATCAAAGAAGAGCTTCAGTGTCTCTTATCCACTAATTTGATTTATCCCATTGACTATCCTCAATGGGTCTTGAATGTCTTACCCATCACCAAAGCCATAGGGGGACTATATATTTGTGTGGACTTTCGTGACCTCAACCTTGCTTACTCAAAAGATGACTTTCCTCTACCAAAAATTGACTAACTAGTTGATCTCACAACCAACCATGAGATGTTATTTCTTATGGATGAATTCTCTGGTTACAATAAGATCCTAATTACCCTTGAAGATAAATACAAAACTACCTTTATCACCCCATGGGGGAATTTTTTCTATCGGGTCATGCCTTTTTGACTAAAAAATGTGGGTGCAACCTACCAACGTGCTATGACCTACATCTTCTATGACCTTATCCATAAAGTCATAGAAGACTATGTTGATGACCTCCTTAGGAAATCCAAATATCGTAAAGATCATTTAGCCATTCTTAAGATTATCTTTTAGTGACTCATCCATTACCATGTCCACCTTAACCTTGAGAAGTGCATTTTTGGGGTTGTGTCAAGAAACCTCCTTGGTTTCATCGTATCCCTTTGGGGAATCAAAGTTGATCTAACCAAAATCAAATCAATCCTCAACATGCCTCCTCCTACCCACCTCAAGCAACTCTGTAGCTTGCATGGGAAGTTCCAATCCATTCATCACTTTATCTCTTAGTTCTTAGACCGATGCCAACCCTTCCACCACCTTTTAAAGAAGGATGTATATTTTAAGTGGAAAAACAATTATCAAAAGGCCTTTGATTCACTTAAACAATACCTTTTATCTCCATCCCTCCCAAAGATGATCAACCTTTTTACCTTTATATCTCCACCATTGACCATTCTTTAGGGGCAATGCTTGCTCATCGAGATGAACAACATAAAGAGCAAGTCATCTACTACATCAGCCACATGATTATATAATATGAAACTCGATACACCCATATCAAGAAGATTTGCCTAACCTTGGTCTTCGTATCCACCAAATTTCACCATTACCTTCTCAACCACAAAACCTATGTCATAATTAATACCAACCCACTCAAGTATATGTACTCCAAACCATACCAAAACCAGTGTATGGCTAAGTGGCTGATGCTTCTGGCTGAGTTTAAATTTGAGTTTTTCAACAAAAGTCAATTAAAGGGCAAGTTAATACTGACCAATTGGCTGATGCACCCTTAGCAAATAATTAACCTCCTCTTGAGTTTCCTGAAGAGTCTATCGTGACCCTCTCCCAAGCAGACTTCACCTATCAAGTCACCATGTTCTTCGATGGATCAAAGTGTCAATGTGGTGGGGGAATTAGGATTATCCTTATTCCCCCTCATGGTGAACCTCTTCCTTTATCCTTCAATCTATATTTTGAATGCACCAACAACATGGTTGAGTATGAAGCCCTAGTAATAGGCCTTCAAACTGTGTTAGCCTTTAAAGTCAAAATGATCAACATCTTTGGTGATGGTCAATCTAGTCAATGACTCTTACCAGTGTAATAATGATGTTTTTCAATAGTAAAAACTATTATCTGACATACTCTTATCATCATTTAAACATTATTGTATCCAAACCACCCCATGATCTACAAACAAGTTTATTGATACGATGGCTTTCCTCACTTTTTAAATCCCATCTGCATCCTCTGACTCTAAGCTATATGTTGTTATCCATAGACTTACCCAGACCTCTTATGTCAAATTAGACTCTCCCACTATCTTTAATGTGGAAGAGGCCCAACCTGACTTTGGTATCGTCAGACCTTCAACTATCTTAAGCTTGCCATCATTTATGGTCTTTCCAAGAATTCTCAAAGAGTGTTTATCTAGAGTACCTCACATTATACCATTCTGGGGGGAATCCTTTATAAATGTAGCTTTGATGGTCTCCTCTTCTACTACCTATGTAGTCATGAAGCCTCACATGCTATTAGGGAAACATATGATGGGATATGTGGGGGAAAATTTAGTGGCCTAGCCATCGCGAAATACATCCTTTGCCTTGGCTATTACTGGCCTACCCTTAACCAAGACTATAGCTATTATGTGAAAAAGTGTGTTAAGTGTCAACAACATGCTAATTTACATCATGCACTTAGCCATAGTCTCCATGTATCCATGAATTTTTGGCCCTTCTCATAATGGGTATGGACCTTATTGGTGAAACTAACCCCTATTCTTCATAGCAACATCATTATATCATCACTATGATTGAGTACTTTACTAAATGGGTAGAAGTTATTCCTCTTGTCTTGACTAAAGCTGAAAAGATATTCAACTTTATCAATCATCACATCATTTTCCATTTCAGTGTTCCTCATAAAATTATCATTGACAATGGTAAATATTTTAAAAACAAATAAGTCTAAGGTCTTTGTGATGCATTCAGCATCAAGTTAAGTTTATCTTCACCCTATCATCTTCAAGTAAATGGATAGGTAGAAGCCTCTAACAAAACTCTCAATACTATGCTCACCAAAATGGTTAATGCATCTGGTTGAGATTGACACTTACATATCTGCTTCACCTTATGGGCATATCGTACTAGCATTCAAACCCCTACAAGTGCTACCCCTTTCTTTCTAGTTTTTGGAATAGAGGTTGTCTTCCCTCTCGAAGTACAAATTCCCTCTCTTTGCATATCCTTGCATGATCTTGTATGTGAAAGTGACTATCATCAAGAGCATTTAGCCCAACTTAAGTTAATTGACGATACTCACCTTCACATCTATCGAGAGTGAATCAAATGTGTTTATAACAAACACCTTAAAGTGTGGGAATTTAATATCGAAGACCTCATTCTAAAGGAAAACCAACATGTCACCAATATAAAGAAAATCAAGTAGGGAAAAGTTGCTTTTAATTGGCTTGGACCTTATATCATAATGCACAAGTATGGATCAAGAGCTTACCAATTATCCTCTCTTGAGGGAAACCCAGAGCCTGAGCCCCTCAATGTTTCACATCTACATCCTTTCTTTTGTTAAAAAGTATCAAACACGCCTTTTTATCTAACTTAAGCTCATCCCTTGCTTTCAAACACGTTCATCTTCCTCTTTTAGGGGAAACCAATTAACACTAAATCATGTGATTATCCATCATAATCACAGCCTAATTTTGAACAATGGGTACCATGGTTATACCCATGGCATGATTCTCATGGTACTTCCTACCCCTGTTACAGGATAGATTCCCATGGTCATTGTCACCTAAACCTCTTTTACACCTAATCAACGTTCTTGTGCTTTTAGTTTTGCCTTCATCAAAGGTGAACCTTTAGGCCTATATAATCAAGTCCATGACATCAAAAGAAAAATCAAAGAGCCCACATGGGTAATTCCTAGCATTCACAAACTTATGTCTTAAAGGGTAGCTACCAAAAACATATCAAAATTGATCAATATAAGGTAGATTTCTCCCCTAAAGGACAGCTACCAAAAGCATTAAACAAAGCTCATGAACTTAGACCACTCCCTTAAAGGATGGTTTAGTAAAGCATTTGTCAAAGCATAACAACTTCATGGAAGCTTCTCGCATTAATAAACTTCCCCAAACCCTCCTTAACAATGATAAAATAATAAAAGGCCCATTATCAAACATCAAAAAAGGCAAAATAATTTTGAAAGCCACAATGGGCTCTCATAAGTTGACTTCTCGCATTTATTAGTCTACACCTTGTATGACATGGACTTGTTTATACTGGATCTTTGGTTACCTCCAAAAGAGGCATGCTAGTCTCACAAGAAGGTTCCATTTTCATCCAACTCCCCTTTATCCACTGTAAGCAAGGGATTTTTGGAGCTCACTTGACATAATGTGAGCAAGACACCTTTTTAACCAACTAACAAATACTCGTGTGAAGCGTCTAAAGGGCTTATGTTCCTTAAGCCAATCCAACTTTGGATTCTTTTAGTCCTTAACAAATAAGAAGCATCATGCTCTCTTCTTATCCTCTCATACTAGTTGATGTACTCACTTAGATGTTTGTCTTTTGGTTTTGTTATTCAACATACTTTATGTGCTTCACTTTGAAAAACATGACCATAATCATAACCACATCACATAATGTCATCACCATATCATGAACAAAAATAACCATCATTAGCATAAACCATATCCATGAGCATAATCATAACCATCAACATCATATTAGCATCATCATATCCATGAACAAACAATGATAAACCATTTTCACCACATGTCTAAATCTAAATGAGGAAGCATATACCCATTAAATTTCAGCATGAACACCATAATCATATCAATATCATAAACATGACCATTTCAAAACATAAAATTAAATCATCACATCCATACACAACATCATCAAGAACCATAATCATAAATGTCATAAATATCATCTTAGTCATCAACAAAGATCACATTCTCATCATAATCATATAAGATAACATCAAATCCATAACCAAACATAATTATAAACGTGAATAAAGAGACATATCATCACATGCCTAGATAGGTAGGTCCACATCAACATCATCATGAACATAACCATAATCAATATAACATCACATCATAATTAGTAATAACAACCACTATGAACCACAAACCATAAACGAGGACTATATCTATAAATCATAAGTCTATCACATAAACATCATCATGTATAACAATATACATATCTCTCTCAAAATATATGTCTCATTGCATCATTTCACATGCTAGTATCAAAAATCATATACATAATAAGTATAATGTCTCCTAAACAAACTAAGAACTTGAGGTACCACTACCCCCTAGAGTCTGTCCTCTTATACCTACTTGGCCTCCTATAGATGGAAGTGATTGACTTGGTATTGTTGTACCTATACCACCTATAATCCTAGCCCTGTACTCACCCCATCAAGGCTTATCTGGATAATACCTAAAGACTATGGCCTCATAATACAACTCCTCTATAGTCATTACATATATTTTCATCGAGATAGTCCTTGTTGATTCCCCTACTACTAGTATTTTACCCCCTATCTACCAAAGATAATCTTTCTCTTGTTTTATTAGTGCTAGTGTTGCTCAAGCCTTATCTCTCTCACTTGTGACAATAGCCAACTAACCCTGAGCTACTACCAGCAATGCCTATAATGCTATCAAAAAAGACTATGATGTGACTAGTGCCACTTGTGCCTAGTCCATCTAACCAATCACTACCTGTATATCTGGGGTAACCCCCTATACCTGTGCCTACTAACTACCTCCACCAATTGGGTCAACATCCATCACCTGTTGACCACCATCATCACCACCAATGTTAGTTTCAACATATAGTGCCTTGTACCATATAGGTAAGCATCCACAATGCTCACATCATCTATCTGTAACTTCATTGGTAGCTCTTCACAGTCAAGGATATATGTACTAGTTATGGAGCAGGTAGTAACAACTTTACATCCTCCCTCCTATACCTTGGGAATACCTTGGGCATACTGTGTACCATGCTAAACTATCATCGCACCCTATTAAAAGGTATTAACTCTATCTCACCATCCCTTCTATTGTAGATTTATCGATAAATCTATAGGGATAATGTGTGCCAGGCATAGTGCACCCATCCTAGAAACCTGATGTATGGTCTCCAAATCACATCCCTAATAACCAAGGTATCCAGTAAGCCCTTGAACTAGTCTTTATTATGAACCCCTCCACCTAGTCCCATGAGGGCAAAATCATCTCTCCACCTTATAAATCCTAATAAAAATTGCATTTGAGTATACCCCTCCCACAATAGCCCCATTGATCACAACACCTAGATGTGCTCATACGCCTAACAATGCAAAATGAACCCCACACTGATACCATACCTCCTATGGGCTTAGAATCCCCATAGCTCCTTGTAAATCTGAACCAACAACATAGTTGCCCTTGTGAACACTGTGTGACCCACAAACATCTCCACCACTACTCCTAATAATAAATAAGGGAACCTCACACTACTCAAATTAGGCAATAAATAACATGTTATCATTATCATCATCATGGTCAAGAATTGCCTATCATCTCTAGCCCTCTGGTATAACAGAGTATAGCTATACCTTCCTGCATGCCACCTTGTAAAACCAAGGTCATCTCCATATAAAAACTCTATGAACTTGTCTTGCTCATCTCTCTTTATGTGATAAATTGACTCCCCTCATATGGGTAGTTGTACAATCCTATATATATCCTTAGGTAGGATAGTCATCTCGCTTGCCAGAAGTAGAATGGTGTTAGTGGTAAGATCCCATCTCTTAATGAGTGTCACTACCATCGCTGCATGCTATGGCATGTGCCAATAATTCATCATTCCATTGAGACCCACCTCTTTCATATGTGCCCAATCATCAATAGTCATACCTTGATGAATCTTGTCAAAGATTCAAGGCACTCGATCTTGTATCTGGATCCTCTCTCGTGCCTACAAAATTTGATTAACAAATCTTAGTTCACAGACTAAAATGCTACCTTCCCTATGAACTCTACCTATTACACCTACCTCCTAATTCTAGTCAATTCAACTTACAAGCATTTGCCTACTATAAACTATTCCTATTACTTATCTACATCACTTATCTTAACCTATCACAATCTACCTTTTTACCTCACATACCTAGCCTTACCCTTAAACCATTACCTATCAACATATGTCATTTGATCAGTACATAAACAATGACCCTTAACCATGACCTATTATCCTTAACCTTTACCATTAACTATTACTTGACCATCCCTCTTACGACATTTACCTAGGGCTTCTAACCTCTTTACCTTAACTATTAGCCAAAACCTACTACCACTCATACATTTACCCCGATAGATAACCTTAACATTCAAACCTAACCACTAACACTTAAACCTATCCACCTAGTAACCTAACACACACTTAACCCTAACTTAAACAAAAAATCTAACAAAACAACTCGACTGTCGATGGTCGACTATTCCTATAGTCAACCACCGACGATCAAGGAACCCTTGATTGTCACTTATAGACCATCGACAATTGGTGGTGATCATTGATGATCATTGTGAGTGATCACCGACAAAATTTCCAAACCCTACCTCCCCATTTAACCTACCCAATGACAATAATCACACAAAAAACTTTTACCTATACCTATTTTACCCTGCCCTCACTACCCTACCCTCACATATTTTAAATTCAACCTCAAAATTAACAAAAACAAATATAACAAAACCTAAACTTAGGTCAACCACAACCTCTAAACTAGATATACTGCAAATAATAAATTCAATTTCAAATGCACTTATCCAAATTCAAAACTACTCTACTAATTTAAAACACTACCTACCTCATTCCTCAACCATCATCAAGGAGGAACTTTAGGCCCACATCCTGGCCACATCCTTATCTCACCCACCCTGTATCCTCATTGATCCAACCTCTAGCTCATGTAATCATCCACACCCACTCAACTGCTAGTAATCACCATTAAAATTCTATCACAAAATGCCAAAGTTAATTCACTTAAATGAGCAAATAAGACCGACGGTGACACTTTTTGTCTCCATCCTTTTACGATTGATACGTGACCACCGACGGTTAGGGTGACTACTGACAGTCAACCCTGATCGTTAATGGTCAACTTTTAGGGTATTTTCCTCCAAACAATAACTTTTTATACAACTTTTTTTACTCGAAACCAAATCAAGTGCCCACTATAGGAGATTGCCTTCTCCAAAAAACATAACTACCAACCACATCAACCTCACCACTTGATTTTTTTGCCCAATTAGCACCTATCTTATGATGACCTTGCTTTGGTCCTTTTGACTACACCAACTACATTGCCAAGTTGAACATTTTGAACTTATATTGCCTTACACATACCTGACTAATTTGTGTCTTCATGGGAGCACTTCCTACCTTCAATACCCATGAAAATACTAACCTCATCTAAGATAATTGCATTTACAAGTGTATCCCAACCATCACATATGGTCACATGGTCTACTTGTCACTTGTCCTTCTAGTGCCAACCTTAATTTTACCAACCAATCATGGTAACTTAATCACTATGTGATCTTGCCTATCGCACTTTGTCATACTTTGTGTGTATGTTTGCACTTTAGTACCCAATCTATCAAACCACAAATTTAACACCAACTTAATCATTTATCAAACTCATACCCAATTTTATTTCACCTCATCGACTCCTAATTTGAGGTGAAACACCTCTTCCCATGCTCAAGACAACCAAACTTTTGACTCGTACTCCATTTTTGTTTTACCTCTTGCTAATATAAACTACATAATAAAAAGGGGCAAAATGAAGACATTGAAAAACCACACACTATGTTTCCAAGTATCAAAACACCCCTAGACCCTTAAAGACCAACCCTAACCTTTTGACTGCAAACCAAACCTAAGTGACATTAATCCACCTTTTACCAAACTTAGCCTTTGATCTTCAACTACCAAAGGTCACCCTAACTATCGACGATTAGGCCTGACCACCAATGGCTAGGTTTTTACCACTTAAACAGTTAAAGTCCAGTCAACTCTAGCTTACTTTTTTATATTTGGCTCATCTAATTCATGTACAAACCAATGCATGCAAAATCTAAAATTGAACTGCTTATTGAACATCCTTTTAACATATTATTGCACCTCTCCTTCCTATAAAAAAAGAGGAGGGGAGGGTGAGTCGAGAGGATCCATAATCGATCAATCAACCACATCCATAGCTAGAGCCTCTTGCATCATAATTCCTTTTACAAGTATTCTTCCAGCAATCTAGTGAGCCAACAAGTGAGATAGAGAGCTGAAGTGCAATGATCTATCGACCAACAACCAAGTACTATTACTGTACCAAAATTGCTCCAAACTCCATTAATGAGTTTGTCAGTCAATCACCTTAATCATTCATTAGATCAATAACCAACAAGCTAAATATCTATCTTCAGTAGTTAGTTACTTTATTTCTATTTCACAATCAACCCATCTCAAACCCATCTCTTAGAATCCCATTCTATGACCTCATGAAAATAGCCTTTTCTTGACCTAGACCTAACCCATAGTAACCACCGATGGTCACCCTGACCACCAATGGTCTGTCCCAACCACCATCGGTTACCCTCACCACTATTGATCACCCCAACCACCAATAATCACTATGTGATAAAATAACAAGTGATTTTCACCCACCAGACCTTAACCAAATCCAACTCTCAGACCCTCTACCTGATCATAAAGCCTTAACCTATTTTTTGAACCATACTTGACCTATTTAGCATTAATGTCAATCTGGTTACTACTATAATTAGTCAATTTTATCTATTCTTTTATCAATCACTCCTTGTACTTAATTTTAATACCTTTACTTATTTATGCAAGAACTTTATCTTTTAGAACTTGATTGTTTGAAAGTGTAGATTGACTACCTCTAAGGAAGATCATGCTTCTTGGATCTAGGTTTCTAGGCAATCCACCCAACTATCTATCTAACCAACCTTTTCTTCATTGTTTTCTTATCTATAAGTCATTCCTCCCAAGCTAAAGAGGAGTATCTACACTCATCGGGATCAATGCATGCACAACATATCAGGTTTTCTACCATATCCTTCTTAAGTTTCTTTTCTCTTCCTTCTAAAGAACATAATTGAAATTTCTTTGAAATAATGCGTATGGCCATATGACTGAATTTGACAAGTTTTGCCTATCAAATCTTGGATTTGACAAATTCTTCTATTAGATCCAACTCATTAATAACCGAGTCAATGTGAGGCTAAGTAAGATACCATCCTATCGCTTAGAATCTTACATTCCTAATTCATCACTCTTCCATTAGGTATCCACGACCTAATGATCTTAAAATGTGCACATTGATTTAAAGAATCATAATTTTATACCATCAGATCACTGAAATCAAAGATATATGCTAAATGACTCTAGATGTATCATTATACATATAAAAAGACCATACAATCAATCCATAATTGTATTTAAGTTATTGCTAGTCAAACATATTAGTATCATATTTCATCACTTAACTTATTCTATTATGCTCATGATTAAGAGGAAATAATGTTATAATTAACATAACATACATAGGCTAATAATCACACCGTTCCTTTAACCTTGTAAGGGAATAAATGAAACAATATCTCCTTGCTTGCTCAACTAGCACATAACAGATTAAAGGTTTATTCCAGCCCCTAGATTGACAAAATATTTTGCACTTCCTATACCCTACTCACTTTCAGTGAAAGGTATAAAAATATCTCTTCATAAAATCATTTTTTATTTAAAAAGAGAACAATATTAATCCAATCCAGGGCAAATAATATCATTAGTCATAATCAACTCATAGTTCTTAATCTAGAATTTAATATATAATTTTGCCACTCCACATGGTTTGGAATCACAAGTAAAATAAAGTAGTGAATCCAAAGAGTCTCAAGATAAAATTAGAGAACTATCATCTCATAAACTCCCTTCATACCCTCACAAGGTAAAAAGAAAACACCAAAACTTAGTGTTGCTGAAATACTATCTTTTAAACTATATTATCCCAATTTATTCCCATAATTAGAAATATGAATATATTAAGCACAAAGATGTTTCCATCCATCTAATCTTAGAAATTTTATCTTATGAAGAGTAGAAAACATTCTCCCACCATCTTTGAGGGAGTACGATCAAGCAACATACAAAAATAAATTATCATTTAAGAGAACATTAAAATCAACAACATGAAAATAAGATTCCTCTCAATAACATCGTAACAACTTCGAGGAGAATGATATAATAATGAATCATCTCTAAGCTGACTGGGGGAGATGACACTCCTTCCTGATCCACATAAATATAAGGGGTGCTAACTAAAATAATCTCCCAACACACAGGGACTTTTAAATAAAATAATAACACTATATTGCAAAAAAATTCCCACCACATTAGGGGGTGCCAAAAGTAAAATTGGTATTATAAAATTTTCGACTCCTAGGATTTTTTTAATATATATACAAAACTAAAGCACATAAATTTAAAAGAGGAACATCTCAAGCTTATTAAATGCTCTCAAAACTCAATGCCAAAGATGACTTGATAACCAACAAGGATGCAAAACACTCGAGGTGTTTGACCTGAGCGATCAACTATGGTAGAAAGTCATAACTCATGAACTATGTTATATACCTATGTACCCAAATCTCAAATACAACTATCACTAATGGATTACTCGATAAATCAATCCCCTTTATAACTCAAATGTTAGGACCTTGGAGTACAATTGATTACTTTTGTATAAGCAACTAAACACGAAATTAAACCAGAAGTAATAAGTAACTAGAAATCAGAAACAACAAAGAATGAGAAATAATACAATCTTGTATTAAACTCTTCCAGAATACAATGAAGAAATCTCACTCTTCCCACACCTCTTGGGTGTACAGTATTTCTCTCTCAAGAGTTCTCTCTATCTCTCTCAATCAATTACAATCAACTCAATAACCAAAGTTGTTATTCCCTCTTCTCTTTTTCTCTTAATTACAGTACTGCCCCATGGGTCTCTTAAATAGGATCCAAGGCAAACAATAATTAGAAAAATAGACTCAAGACTAAAATTAGTCTTTACATGCAAACCAACTGTTCACCTAAAATTAGAACAAATCTAATTCTAGAAACGCATGCAAACACACACACACACACAGGTGACTGATGTCGGTCATTGTCAAACTGCATATGACCAATGTCGATCGATTCCTAACCGATGTCGATCGGTTTTGATTCATGTCTGACCGATGTCAGTGATACTACCGATACCAGTTACTGGTTAAGCCTAACAACCTCCACACTAGCTCATTAGTGAAGCTTTTAGTTCCACAAATCAACAATCTCCCACTTGGAGTTAAATAGCTGCACCTGTACCTGCACAACAACATCCTCTAGCTTGTTTCTCCATCTTCAAGTTCAATCTTGAAGACCAACAAAATTTGAATGAAGATTCAACTTCTCCTTTGTTACCAACTTTGTTAACATATCTGCAGGGTTCTTATCCGTATGGATCTTTTTCAGCTTCAACTGTCCATCCTCCAATACCTGTCTCATGAAGTGGTACCTAAGCTGTATATGTTTGGTTCTTGAATGAAAGGCTGAATTCTTTGCCAAATGAATTGCACTTTGACTATCACTATACAATCTGCAACTCTCTTGCTCCTTTCCCAACTCTTCCATGAATTGAGTCATCCAAATCATTTCCTTGCTAACCTCTGTGACTGCAACGTATTCTGCCTCTATAGTAAACAAGGCAACAACCTTCTATAACTTAGAAATCTAGCTAACTACCGTTCCACCAATAGTAAACACATATCATGTGGTGCTTCTCCTGCCATCCAAGTCACCTACCATATCCGAATCTACATACCCATGTAGAGAAGTGTTTGACCCTCCATAGCATAAATGCGTACTGCTGGTCCCTCTCAGATATCTAAAAATCCACTGAACTGCTTTCCAGTGTTCCTTTCCTAGATTGGCCATAAACTTGCTGACAACTCCCACTGCTTGGGCAATATCAAGTCTAGTACATACCATTGCATATATCAAGCTCCCAACTGCTGAAACATATGAAACTCTACTCATGTACT
The DNA here is from genome assembly GCA_037957365.1 of Torreya grandis. NCBI lineage: Eukaryota > Viridiplantae > Streptophyta > Pinopsida > Cupressales > Taxaceae > Torreya > Torreya grandis. The sequence continues at coordinate 2,653,278 of JARHVA010001769.1, forward strand.
CAACCTCATCATGTGATTTAGGACACTATTCTTTGCTCAACTTGAAGTTCCAGCCATAGGTGTGCTTACCAGTTTTGCATCCTGCATATAGAACCTCTTCAACACCTTATTCACATAATCCTCTTGAGACAAAATCAAACTGTGATTTTTCCTGTCTCTCTTAATACTCATGCCAAGGATTTTCTTTGTTGCTCCTAAATCCTTCATGGCAAATGTGTGAGCTAATTTTACCTTAAGCTTAGTAATTTCCTGCATGTGTCAACCTACAACAAGCATATTATCTACATATAGTAACAGGATAATATAACTACCATTATCCAATCTGTTAAAATAAACACAATCGTCAAATTGACATTTACTAAAGCCATGCTTTGTCATAAACTTGTCAAACCTCAAATACCATTGTCTTGGAGCTTGCTTAAGACCATATAAGCTTTTCTTCAACCTGCGCACAAGTTTCTCCTTACCTTTGACCTCAAAACCTTCTGGTTGATCCATATATATCTCTTCATCCAAATCTCCATGAAAAAATGTTGTCTTAACATCAAGCTGCTCAAGGTGCAAATCCTCAATAACAACTAAAGACAATACAATATGAATAGAAGTCATCTTTACTACAGGAGAAAAAATTTCACCAAAGTCAATACCTAGTTTCTGTGCAAATCCCTTTACTACCAACCTGGCCTTTTGTCTCATTTGTCCATTCTCTCTTTCTTTTAGCCTGTAAATTCATCTATTTTTTAGTGTTTTCTTTCTGGCTGGCAACTGAACCAAATCCCACGTTTGGTTCTCTTTCAAGGAATCAATTTCCTCATTCATGCCATGCTCCCACTGTTTCTTGGATTCTACCTGCATTACCTCATCAAAACTTTTTGGTTCTCCACCATCAGTGAGCAACAAGTAGTATAAAGAAGGGGAATAACGAATTGGAGGTTACTTACCCTTTCAGTCCTCCTGATGGGCGTTTGAGACTCATTGACAGCTTGCTATCCTCCCAAATTTCTTTCTGACAGTGATCGATCTCGGTCATCTTTGGCCGACATCGGTCTACACTCGATCGATGTCAATTCCTCCTGGTTGCCGATGTCAGTTTCCTGACCGACGTCAGTCTCTACCTGATCACCGACGTCAATTTTCTGATCGACGTCGATCTCTGTGTTTTCTTATGAGTGATCACTTTTACTCACGAGCTCATTTTGGATCATAACCTCATCCAAATCATGATTGCCCTGGCCAAAATTATTCAACCTCTTGAGTTGATCACTGTACATCACCTTCTCATTGAAAACTACATCCCGGCTTCTAATAATTTTGTTAATTTCTAAATTCCACAACTGGAATCTGAAATCTCTAAAACCATAACCAATGAATGTGCACTGCATAGATTTAACATCCAACTTATTTTTATTTTCTTTATCAACGTGCATAAAAGCTTTAGAACTAAAAACTCTGAGAAATGAAAGATCTACCTTTTTACCTGTCCATGCCTCTTCTAGAATTCCACCATCTAGTGTAGTAGAAAGTCCTCTGTTAATCAGGTAAACCACAGTATCTATAGCTTCTGCCCAAAACTGTAAGGGCAAACTAGCATGCAACCTCATACTCTGTGCACACTCCATTATTGTTCTGTTCATCCTTTCAACAACTCCATTTTGCTGAGGTGTCCTTGAAACCATCTTTTCCCTGTGTATTCCACTCATAAAATAGTAATTGTTGAAATTATTGCTGCATTACTCACCACCATTCTCAGATCTAAGGCACTTCAATCTCAAACTTGTTTCATTCTCAACCAAAGCTTTCTATTTCTTAAATGTGTCAAAAACATCAGATTTTCTCTTTATGTAATAAACTCATACCTTTCTTGTAGGATCATCAATGAAAGAAACATAATACCGTGATCCTCCAATAGAAGCTACCTGAGCTGGTCCCCACACGTCTGTGTGAATAAGCTCCAACTTATGCTTCTTCTATGTTGATCTAGTTTTAAGAAACCTCACTTTCTTTTGTTTTCCAAAAATACAATGCTCACAGAAATCTAGATCTATGCTTTTCAAATCTGAAAGCTTACCTTTTGACTTAAAAGCATTCATTCCTTTCTCACTCATGTGAGCAAGCTTACAGTGCCACAACTTTGCATCTACATCTGAAGTAGATAAAATAGAAGGAGAATAATCAGTAATACAAGTAGATAGATAAAGTGTACCTACTCTCTTACCTCTAGCTAATACAAGTGCACCCTTGGAAACTTTTCAAGATTCAGCTGTAAGAGTTACTGTGCAACCCTCATCACCCAAATTTTCTACAGAAATCAGATTCCTCTTTAGGATGGGTACATGCATGACATCTTTCAAGACCCATGTGTTGCCATTATGTAATTTTAGCTACACTTTTCCTTTGCCAACAATTTGACAAGGCTCATCATCCCCTAAATAAACTTTTTCAAAATCTCCATGGACATAATCATTGAAAAATTTTCTATTTGGGGTTGCATGGAAAGAAGCACCAGAATCCAAAACCCAAGATTCTATTTTATTATCCAAAGAAAATATAAGATCATTTTGTGCAACAATACCTGCAACTTTTGCTTCTTTATCACCTTCATGCTGATTTTCTTTGTTATCCTTCAACCAACAATCTTTCTTTGCATGCCCTTTCTTGCCACAATTCTAGCTTATTCTTCTATTTTTGGATTTGGATCTTTTTCCCATCTTTGACCTTGATTTCCCTTGCTTGCCCTGCTCTCTTTGCCTTCCCCTACTTTCAAAACTTAAAGCATTACCTGATGTTTTCCCTATGCTTTTCCTGCAAATTTCTTCATTCAAGATTACACTAACAACATCATCAACTTTCAAGATATTTGAAGCAGACGCAGTACTACTAACTGCCATTTCCAAGCTATCCCAGCTTTTAGGTAAAGAGCATAAGAATAAGAGAGCCTTAATTTCATCATCAAAAACTATTTTGACTGAATTTAACTGATTTACAAATCCATGGAAATCATTAAGATGACTAGATACAGATCCACCTTCCTGCATTTGCAAATTAAATAATTGCTTCATAAGATATACCTTATTTGAAGCTGAGGGTTTTTCATATAAATTTGCCAAAGTATCCATTAGCTCTACCGTTGTCTTTGCCTGTGATAAGTTGGAAAACACAGAAGCTGCCAGGCTCAACCTTATAGCTCCAAGAGCCTTTCTATCAAGAACATTCCACTCTTCATTTTACATATCTATGGACTTGCTTGAAACCCCACCCAATGGTAAGTACATATCTTTCTGATACATATAATCTTCAATCTGTATCCTCTATAATTGATAATTCTTGCCATTGAATTTCTCCATTCTTAGTTTACTTTCTTTTGCCATTGCTTTGCTCCCACTAAATCAAAAACCCCTGAGAGTGAACCTGTAATCAACAAACACTAACCTCGCTCTGATACCACTTGTTAGGACCTTGGAGTATAATTGATTACTTTTGTATAAGCAACTAAACACGAAATTAAACCAGAAGTAATAAGTAACTAGAAATCAGAAACAACAAAGAATTAGAAACAATACAATCTTGTATTAACTCTTTCAGAATACAATGAAGAAATCTCACTCTTTCCACACCTCTTGGGTGGACAATATTTCTCTCTCAAGAGTTTTCTCTCTCTCTCAATCAATTACAATCAACTCAATAACCAGAGTTGTTATTCCCTCTTCTCTTTTTCTCTTAATTACAATACTGCCCCATGGGTCTCTTAAATAGGATCCAAGGCAAACAATAATTAGAAAAATAGACTCAAGACTAAAATTAGTCTTTACATGCAAACCAATTGTTCACCTAAAATTAGAACAAATTTAATTTTGGAAATGCATGCAAATGCGCACACACACACAGGTGACCGATGCCGATCGCTGTCGATCTGCATATGACCGATGTCGACTGATCCCTGACCGATGTCGATCGGTTCTGATCCATGTCTGACTGATGTCGGTGATACTGCTGATGCCAGTTACTGGTTAAGCCCAACAACCTCCACACTAGCTCATTGGTGAAGCTTTTAGATCCACAACTCAACATCAAAAGGGTACGAGTTCTCTTAAGGGTACACACTCAATGTTCCACACACATTTTATGAATGTCACAACACTCCAATCATGATGTAACATGGTTCTGCACTAAGACACCACAATCCAAATACCAATGTAATACTTCATGTCACGAGGTTCACACTGGTGAAGGAAAACACTAATTGACTCATTAGGTCCTAGAATTTAAGCCATAGCTCTGATACCACATGTAACAACCCCACTAGGTTAGACATAGAAATACATGATTTTTTTGAATTTAACATATATACCAAATATAGATTAAATCACGAGAATCTATATAGACTATAATAAATACACAAGGTGATAATAACAATAATCATAATACATCACATAATACTGATCTCTACTATCATGAGAGTAGATGTCATAATGTGAATACAAAAAGTAATTATATTAACTCAGCTACAATTGAAACAAGTCTACAGCCACCATTGTTAATTTACAATAACAAGTAATTAAAACACTTCATGACAATACTCAATTATAAATATAATACAATACAATGTACATATAGATACATGGCTCCCCGGATCATGAGTTCCCCAGACTCTCCAATATCTATGGCAATCTCAAGTGTTATTTCAAAATTGGTACTGTTGTAGGGAGGGAGAGCATCATCCGAGCACTTTTTCACACCAACCACAGACCAACGAGTAGATAGTAGATAGTGTAAGAATATAGAGAAACTAGCAAGTACCCATGTGTTGTATGATTCTAAACTAAACATGCAGTGTATTATAGAAATCCATTTTATTGTAAGATATTGCACAAATATGTGAATTATACTCATGAAATGATAATGTCTCACTAAGCATACTTTGGCCCAAATTTTTACAAATGATAAATAATTAATGATCTAGATCAATTAATTTCATACACACCACTTGATCGAACTACCTTTATCTGTCATTATGAGACTAGTAAGCTAGTGAAGTCCATCTCACTCCTTACTTCGAATTAGTAATGCATATAGGTCAAATACAATTCAACCACAAGATTCATTTAATTTACATCTTATTCACATATACAATCAAACCAGATGCTAAACATAGAATTAACTAAAGCATATATTTATTCCATCAAATGCATGAATGAATCTTACATTATTTCAATCCCATACTATAAATAATGACTACAGTCTATACCACCTAGGTAAAATATACATAATTATAGATTTCAACAATCGTAATTTTTTTCCAAACATACTACATGTATGATAACCCATATTACCATAATCTAGTACTCTAAGACATAACTACTAGTTTTCCCAAAAATAGTCATATAAAGTAGTCTTAAAATCATGGAAACATAAACAAATATATAAGTAACTATATCTAATGAAACAAACCATAGTTCACATGGAACAAAATAACATACCAACACAACATTCATTAAACACTCAAGGGTTGCATGCACACATACAGAGATACTTATCAATTGTTATAAAACACGTTATCCATAGCAACAACCAGCATGTATATAATAAATTAATCAAATGTAGATGTAAGTCTAGGCCTAAAATTTACAGTATGTGCCATCTGGGTATAATATACTTTTATTCTTTAGTTATCTATGACATCCCATACTATCATAGGTTCCCAACTACATAATCTAAACTTATGATTTCAAGATGTAAGTGACACACATACATAATAATAACTAAGCAAATATGAAGTTATACCACTCGAGTATACCCTAAGTCTAACTGCATGCTAACATTCAAGGAAATACACATATAAGCACACATCGTGATGCACTATTACCTGCTAAATATGACCATCCATTAAAACATAGTAACATCTACGTAATATGTGTCTCAAATAAGTATTTAACATAGAATATATATAAACTCACAGTCAATCCAACATTTACAGAGAAATAGAGAATTTGTAAACCCATTATAATATATATTTTTTAACATCTCATTCTGTTTTGGTCCCTTGGACACCTAAAGTCTAGATAAATCATACTCCTAGCCATATCCACAATGTAATTGTGTTGCATACATAAATCCATGTATAGGTAAGCAAACAAGATTCAATACTCAGGAATTATAAGGAAATTCAATCTAGCATCTACAATACGCTTAGGGGTTGAAAGTGCACATTATTTAAGCTTTTTGTTTTCATAATAATGTAATATAACCTTTATTCCACCCATGGAGCTAAGACATAAGAGTACACCCATAATCACATATACTTGCTTCTAGAAACATTAATACTTATGTACTTACTAAGTGATATTATTCCCAATTCCTTAACATAGTTTTAAACCAAAAGTACATATCCCATTGTATAATGATTTGCCAATAAGTATGGTTAAATACATTCTCTCAACAAGCACACCATAACCAAAACCATATATATATATATATATATATATATATATATATATATATATATATATCTTGTTATAACATTATATTTCATGTGATAGGTTTGTTTCGTAAGGTTCATAATACCAATTATCTCAAGCACACCCCAAAGCTTATCACACAATAAGGGACACTATGTTTACTCATTTAAATCTCACATGATTAACCCGAACCATGCTATGATATTGAAAGTTATAACTACACACATAAGAAATAAAACTGCTAAGATTAATCTCAGAATAGGTGTTAAGACATTGGGTGACCTTATTTTACCCCTCCTTCAGTAACCAGTCATAATCTACACATCTTATGCTTATCCGAGCAATCTACAAAACTAGTTTCACTTTAGCTATTAGCAAGAATCCTTTTACAAGGTTTGAGAAATTTATATTAAAACCATATTTATGTCTTAGTGATCTCCATAGATTAAATTAGTGAAACCCATCCAAATTCTGCTTTATTAGACACAAAAGTTATAAATCCCCTCATTATACACGTATAACTTTCCTTAAAAATTACTCGATGCCGATGTAAAGGACTTGTATCCATAACATTTTATAACAACTATATTCATAGTTTATAATTAATAAGACATGGGTCAAATAAACACAACACTTGTGGATGGCTCAGACTTATTGTCTCATTACAAATTACAATTATTCTATTTAGCTAATAATTTTATATTCCATATAACATACCATGCTTTAGCTAATTATTTTATATTCCATATAACATACCATGCTTTAGCTAAATCACAATGACCCAATAAGAAAACCACTAATATTAAATCTTTGATAACACTTCATAGTTTTCCATAGAGAATCTATTGGGCATTGATATTAGACAAGTTTAATTGATTTTTAATAACTCATACTAAAACCACCATAATAATTTCTAGCAATTCATTTAGAAGTCAATAATTAAAAATAAAGTTAATAATGTCCAAAAATGAATGTTGATGCTACAAGATCAACTGCTTGGAATAAGGAATAAAAGGCATTTTTTTAAACCCAATGACTGATACAACATGGCAACAGTTACATAATAATTTTAAACCTTACTCCAACGCCCCTATTTTCCAAATGCCTATGCCTCGTAAACAATAACGACTCAAGTTTTTAGATGTGTAATTTTTATGTTTTCTTTCTTTCTTTCTCACATGCTAATTTCAATGAACCATTTAGCATTATAGGCCGTAGACTCTAATGTAATTTCATGACATCTAAGTTATAACAAAAGTCAAAATTCTCTCTTATTTTTTTTAAGTCAATGCCCAAAGGACAATAATTCAAATCCAAATTCAACAATTTTTTTTGACATAACCATGATTCGTTACATAACTCATTCCAATGATGCCTAGAAAGGTCATTGACTGTCTGTAGCTACAACTATCTAAAGTAGATAGGAAAAGTTATAGGTTGATTTCAGTGATTCAAAGACATAACTGGAATGGACCAAAAGTATTATAATAAATTTCTAACACATGTCTATATTCATATTTTTTGGTCAACACCTATGCTATTTCATTGAATATTGCCAGATTGAAAGAAATACTACATAGTGTCTTTACTATGATCATAAAATGACTTTCACAGACCACAAGAGAACTAATATTTATAGTTTTATCATTCTAACTTCTCTAGAAGGATTATGTAATATTGACGCCAAGCAAGGAAATAAGAAATCTGATTAATTCTCATGATTATTTTGTAAATTGATTCCATGTATATCCCTATGAAGTGCTAAAACTAAACACCTCTACCCCTTTTACTATGCTTGAACAATTTTTATTTCCCTTTGTTTAACATACAATCAAGCTTTTCAATCCAATGGTTGTATTGTAATATTTAGAGAAATGACAAAGATAAGGAAATACTCAAATTTATGCAGATAATAACATTCCAAATTTTTCCTTTATCCTTCATTCAAATTTAAGACATGGCTTACCTGATCAATAGCGTTGAAAATCTTCTATTAAGCTTCCTTTTTCTTCCTTTGGGTTACACTATGTCCTCCTTTCCAGATTCTCCTCCAACCCTCTTTTTCTTTCAAAACTCCTTCCCTTATGTAAAATAGGCACTAGTTTTTTTTTTTTTTAGTTTCTTGTTTTTCCATTATTTAATATTTTTCTTTTTCCTAAATCTAGATTTTATACCCCTTTTTATTCTTTATTACCTTTTATTTTAATTGGAATTATTTATTTATTTATTTATTCCTTTAATGAGTTTTTTTTAATTGATATTTTTAATATGTTTTAAATTTGGAATGCTACTCTGTCAAATTTTACTAAATTAAATTAACACCCAAATATATTGAAATAATTCTAAATGGCAATTTTCAAATTTTTTAAAGAACCCATATTTAAATTTTACCTTTAACAAATTGTTCCTTCCATTATTAATGACAAGATGTGTTGCACTCACAAGAGAGTTCATAATAACATTTACCTATACTAACAAACCACTTAAAGCAATATCTCAAGCAAGAAATAAACACGTGACAATTAATTATTTTAAATATATTTCTACCATGTACTAACTACCGTGTGTGTGTGTAGGGTTTCACCATCTCTCTATAAATCTTTGATGTCTCCATCTACATCACTCTCTTTGATGATGCTCTCTCTTTGGCACACTCGAGAGATGAATTCTCCTGTGTCCACCTCATAACACACAGGTAATTAGATCATATCACATGATAAACATAGGGCAATAATATAACTAGAAAAATACATTGATATGCTTAAAATGTAATCACATACATTAACCAACTTATAGTAAGCAATCATGTGTCATCATCTAATTAAGTAACATTCTACTATCTCATAATAGCATAAATCTCAAACATAATCATAAATATAACTGAATCTGAATGGTTAGCTACAGATATCCCTAGATAATCTAGCAAGTTTGTCCAGTGAAGAATCAAGTTGTAACAAAGAGGTTTTTAGAAGCAATTAGAGGGGAAGTTTGCCTCTCAAATTTCAAATTTGAGGAGGGAGAAAGTTATAGACGTTAGAATCCTCTAAAATTTATTTTGGGGGTAACATGTGATTATAAAAGTAGGTAAATAAAGAATTAAGATATTATGAATTATGTGGAAAGTGGGGTAAATTAAGAGTTAAAATATTAGGAAAAAATAAATATGAATATTTAATGTAGTTAGGAAAAATTAATCAATTGGCTTAAGGGAATGAAGAGGTGATGTTAATATGAGATATAGGGATTAAGTGTTGATATTAAATGAGATTAGGAATAACTTAATGAGTTACTTTGATGAGTAAAATTAGATGCATGCATTTCACCCCTCTTTGAAAGGGCATTACAACTGAAAGTTGCAATGGTCTTTTAAACAAGAAAAATGATCAGGGATGGGTGTTAACAAATTAATGGACATAGGATGCCCCTTTGAGGGGATATTTTGAAAAGAATGAGATGAATGGCCACTCAAAGGGAACAAATGCGAGTGAGGGAAATAGACAAGGGAATGATAGATGTGAGATCGATGATGAAGAAAATGAATTTGACATTAGTAAAGAGCTATAAATTAACAATTCCCCTAGCAGAGACATATGCACAGGGAGTGAGTATGAAAATGTCATGATTATTGATACATATTAGGGTATATCAACTATAATAAAGAGTGATAAGACAAAAGGGTGTAAAATTTTGACGTATTTGAAGCAAGGTCACATGCGAGGGAGAGTTACAATCTTTAATGTGACAAATGGGTTATATGTTTGTTTGATATATCCTAAACAAGGATGTATGAAAGGGGAAGCCACAAACTAAACAAATTGATGAATTAAGCCACAAGATTCTAATGTATCCAAAACAAGGATGCATTCTAATGAGAGCTATGGGCCAAAATGATAAAATCCATGAGATTTTGATATATCCCAAACAAGGATGCATGCTAAGAGAGCATCATGTCAAAAAGATAAGGAGTGGATAATTTTAATGATGGGTATACCTCACAGAGTGTGTCAAGTGAGAGTAAGAAGTAATGGATAGGGGAAAAATAATGTGATCAAGTAACCAAGGGAGGAAAGGGAAGGATTGGTTAGTGTAATCAATCTATCCTTAGGCAACGCGGGTGACCAAGCACTGGTTACATAGTCTCAAGAAACCTTAGGCTGATGTAGTTCTCGTTAAATGGGAAGGGTGATAGGAGGAATAAGATACATGAGGATGAAATAGATGGGTTGAATTTGAAGAAGAGTGTTGGAGTGGTAATATGGATAAACAATGACAAGATTGATATCAATGATGCTTCTAGCAAAAACATATGCATAAGAAGTGAGAAGGATATTGTCACGGTTGTCGACACATCCTAAGGGGGAATCAACCATAACTAGAGATCCATAATATTGAGACATATCCCAAGCAAAGACATATGCTAAGGAGAATTATGTGTCTTTAATGGAGGATAGACGAGTGTAATTATGGTTCAGATAGATGTTTAAAGAAGGATGGGGGTTGTGGTGATGCCATGATGGTGGTCAAACATATTAGGTGACTGATGTGTTAATGGAGTAGTATGAGTGGAATAATCCCATATGTATTGGGAGTAATAGTTTTTGAGTGAGAAAAGTGAATAAATAGGAAGCAAAAATAATAGATGCATCAAAAAAATGGAGGTGATACAAAAAAGGTGGTTTGAAAAGAAGAGGTAAAAGATGCTATCAAGTTGCCAATGTGAGGTGGTGGAATGGTGTAGTAGGAGTGGAGTGGGAGCAATTATCACTACAAGCCAATTTTTAAAAGGGGGACCTTTATCAAGAGGTACATAGGCTTTTTGAAAAAAGACCATCATCACTACAAGCCAAGTTTTATTGGCTATAATGAATGTGAAACCTACATAGGTTCACTGCATAGGTGGTTGTCATTATTATGTGCCAAGGTGGATAATCGAGATGGGTGGTAGGGTTATAAGAACTTTTACAAGCTCTTCATAGGTAGGTGTATGCATTATCTATTCACATACCTTTGTACCAAGAATCCTTGTAAGACACTAAGGATAACATCATTAGTGTCAAGGTTAGTGGCTCTAAGGAGGAAGACATGGTCACTAGTGAAGAAGGTAGTGAAATCTCAATTGCCACTTAAAACACATTGAATATGGTTAATAAAAAGATCAAAAGAGAATAAAAGGTGTAATATAGATGTGGGGTGTTGATGAAAAAGAGGAAAGGGTGAATTAGTGTAATGTATGGTGAGAGGGAGGTTATGGTTTACGTAGATGGTAGAGAATTAGGGTGCATGAAATGGTGAGGAGGAGGGGTAGGAGGATCGACACTGAGGTGGGAGCCAAAACTAGGTATGGATTGTTTATTATGTATATATGTGTGTATGAATAAGTGCATGGTGAACTAGGGTTTTGAGTGTTATGATAGGGGATATCGTAAGTCAGGGTGTGGGGAAAGGTTGAGGGGATGATGTAGAGGATGCACACGTAAGAATAGGCAAGTCATAGGGTTGGGGGGTATTGATAAAGTAGTTGCCCAAGTGAGGAGAGGTCACACAACTATGTCATAAGGATAGGGGAATAAAATCGTGGGGCGAAGGGGGATGTAGAATAATGTATAGGAACTATAAAAGTGATGGGTGCTATCAAGTATGAGGTTTTTCTTGTGGAGGGTAGCATCATAAGAGGTTATGGTTGGTAAGGGTGAGGAAAAATGCATTAGGGAATAGGGGCCATGGGATGCAAAATATCAAAATTCGGGGAAGGGTTTGGGATATTATTTAAGTTATGAAATGTAATAGCACTATTTGACTAGTATTTGTGTGTGTATTGCAAGGGAATCGAGATATAATGAGGATTATGGTAGTAATAAGTACGTCGAGATGGTTGTGGAGATGATGACATAATCAATGGTAAAGGAATGTATACCAACTGCAGAGGCATAGAAGGAGAAATAGAAATAACAGGGGCATTAAGGATTGTCCAAGCTGATTAACAGTTGCATAATGGGAGATAATAAGTTTGTAATGCCATGTTTCATTCTTATAGGGTTAAATTTTTCAAAGAGACATAGAAATGGCAAATGTACTAGCCTAGGTAACATAATTGCTAGATCAAATGAATCGATGGGAGGCACAGATTGGGGTTTTATAAGAATAGATGGAGTGGATGTGAGCTGACCATATACAATTGCAGGGGCAATTGGAGTAGTGAGAGGTAGAGGCACAGGTCGTAGGGATGGAGAGAAACATGGATCATATATTATTGGATGTGTTGGGGTTAGGAGATGTGATATCTCAATTGGCAAGGATGGATCAAGAGAAATAATATTAGAGAGCCGTGTATGAACATGTGGTGCTAGTAGGGCAAAGGGATCATTTATATAAGGTGATTAATCCATCTGAGAGGACACTGGGTTCTAGGTCATCGAGCTAGTTAGTGCATTCATCAGCAAGGCCACCACCGTAGGATGGGATGTAGGGCATGATGTATCGGTGGTGTAGAGGTTTAGATCGTATGTGATAAACATAATTATAGAATAAATGATGTGAAAAAGTTTGTATAAATGTATGAAATATGATAGGGAGTTTGTGATGGATAGAAAACATGAGGATGCCCAATATGAATATGATGTAATAATCGATATTATATTTATAATAATAAAGAAAAATGTGGTTGTTTTATTATGTCGTGTAATGATGAGAGTGTGATGATATGATGTGGAATGACATTGATGGTTGATAGGATAATAATGGGAATGGTTACAATGTGTATGTGGTGTCATGAGGATGGGAAAAAATGATTGGAAAGTATCCAAAAGATGATGTGATGGCACTCAATGAGTGGGGACACTATTGTGTGGGAGTAATGATCGTTGTTGGGAGCTGTCTTGTCAGTAGGTTCAGGAAAATAATACCAATGATTATGAGGATACATAATGAGTTAGGGCATTTTGGTTATAGTATAAGCTTATACAATCATTCATGTAGTTTTTATAAGTACAAGTGGGTAGATACTCTAATAATGTCACAGGGTAGGCTAGTACCACCACTAGAGTAGATTTATGAAGTGAACATGCAGGTTTTCAACATGCTACATCGAGTGATGGACTTGTTGGAAGTAATATTATGAAAACAATAATTGGAGGATTCAAGGCCTCAACCATAATGTATAATGTGCTAATTTTATTGCTACATAAGGTGTTGGGTGAGAAGATGCACCCAAGAATTTATAAGACCTGGAGGCATCCCTTTGTTTCACAAGGGGGCTAATCTATAATCGACAATATTCAAGTGTCATATTAAGAGAAATTACACTTGAAATTAGATCGAAACCTTAGTTATATGATTTACTTAAAATCAACATTTTAACTAATTACAGAATTGAAATCAATTGATAAATGTCCAAAATAGACATAATTTTAAGATTACAACAAAATAAGAGATAATAATCGATAGAAAATATTACACACAATTTGATAATAAAGTTTGGATATAAAGCCTATGTCTCTAGATCCACTCCAATGGGGGATCACTCCTTATTAATTTTAGAAAAATCACTTTATAATATTAATAAGTCTTCAAAAATTATCTTACGGCCTTCAAATCTATCTTGGAGAATCTCTCGAAACCATATTAATTTGTTTGAGTCAAAATCCTTCTCTATTTATCTCTAGAGTCTTTACATGCCTTGGAAACACTATTCACATCCAAAACTTGACTTCAATTAGAATCTCATTCCACTTATATGATGTTCAGGCTTTATGGTGCAGTGGTTAAGTCCTTATAATTTTATCCAATTTGGCAAGGTTTGAATCCTACTCCATCGGTTTTGGTCTTATTCGAACATTTTTGGTGGCAATGAAATCTAATATGCCACATTTGGGAAATGAAAAGGTAAGTTTGTTTTTAAAATGCCATGAAGTGGAGGTTTACAATGCCAAGTATTTGGCATTACCTTCAATTTCATGGTAATGTGGTAGAGTGTGGAGAGTATGTAGGGGGACTCATGGAAAAATACATGGTTGTTTATGGGATGAACATAAGGTCTTGTGGCATATATGTGGAAGAATGAGGGGTCATGTGGAAAGTTTGGAAGGTCTTAGAATTTTGAGGGGGACTTTAGAATGATGGCAAAACCCAATTTTTTTAAATTTACTCGAAGTGATCTTTCAAGTGCCATAATTCATGCATACGGGTTTTATTTTGCAAATCATAAAATGTGTCAGAAAGCTCTCGACGATCCCTTCACCATGGAATTGATAAACCTATCATTTGAATACTTTATTTTTGGAGCAAAATATAGATCCTCCTAGATCAAGGACCTATAGGGGGATCGAGAGGGAGCAAAAATTGCACAAGGGCAATAGGATTATGCTACCAAATGAATGAGGGAGGTGGTTTGGGGATCATCCCCATCTAGTGTGTGTTGTTTTTATGGGTAAGTTGGTCATTTGAGCCAATATTATCCCTAGAGGAAGCTTGTAGATGTTAGCTATATAGAACAAAGGTGAGGTGGTTGGTTGGTGGGAACCTCAGGGTTGACCAGAGTACCTCCCAGGTCATGATCCGAATATGTAAGGGATGGAGTGGATGGTGTATTGGTTGTTGATATAACAACTAGGTATATATATTGTGATTGTTGTAGTATTTTTATATACGTTTAGATAATGGTATGGTGTGTGGTTTTGTAATCTTGAATAATGTGATAAAGGTGTTTGGTTTTTTTATGATATAGTGAAGTGTAATCCTTATACCCAAAGGATGTTTTTAGTAGTGGAATTACTAATGGAATGAGAATGTCTTGAGCTATGTAGATTGTGAAATCACATTTTGCTTTTGCACATGTGAGTATAGGTGTACCATTGACATGATAAGAGTCAAGGGCACTTTGGATTCATAGTGCGTGGGAATGCCATTTGAATGACTTTCCAGTTCTTATTTTGGGTAGTCACTTAAGACCATCCTTGTTCCCTTTGTCGAAAAAAGATCAAAATTTAAAATGATAAGATAACAAGACAATAAGATTAACTGACTAAGACAACTATGTACAAGATATATTAATATTAGCAAACTGGATTAACAATAACAACACATATATACAAATGCAAAATTGACTACCTAAGAGGATAAAAAGATGTTTGAATTAAGGAAAGGATCAAATGGTGTTGGATAATTTACATAATGACAAAAAAAACCTAAAGACTTAATAACAAGGTAGTTAAAGACCATATATAGAAAGGGTCTGTTGATGCCTCTATATGTATCACAGGCACTCTTAGTGTCTAAAGAACACTACTCATTTTAGAATTTAGGGAATTCAAAGCATGAGTAGCAGATTATGGTAATATGGTTACCTATGGTGAAATAGCGACAAAGCAATAAATTGTTCCATAATATTTATATTGATTGGTGGTTGGGAGCCACCATGACCAATATAAATGAAATGTAATATATCTATGCTATTATTAGTTACTTTGTTGTCAAGTTCTAAGCTAAAGATTAATCTAAATGAATATGTACAATGGAATTTAAACTAGAGTGATTTGGTTAAAAAAGAAGCAAAAGGAAGGGTAGGGTAGAAAGAAGGTATTTTGATTTTCAGTCCAGACATTATGAAAAAGCTTAGATTTCATCAATACATACATTCAAACCAATACATGACATGAAATAGCTATAACACATATGCTACCATGTACCAGGTAAATATCTAAGGAAAGCATTGAACAATGCAAATAAGAAACTAGATTCAATTTAAATATTTACTTCATAGGAAAATTGCATTAGCACATCTACAAAAGAAGCAAGGGAAACGAAATGATCCTAAGATCTTTCAATTAACCTAGCATAAGAAAAAGTTAACAACTCTGCATTCATATATGCACATCAAGAATCGATAAAAACCATTCAAATCTAAACATCCAAATAGATAGTTGAGAGAGAAGCCATGTAACAATTGACAAAAACAAATTTGGACAAACTTCTTATTATTCCTTGCTTGCATTAATTTCTCAAAGTATACAAAATAGTTTTAGCTCTAAAAACTCCCTCTACTTTACAAAATGGTAATACTGCCTTTTATTGGAGACTAAGGCAGTACACTGGTCAGTGTTGAGATTAGAAATGTATAAGAGTAAGGACAACTATCCTTTTTATGAATTTCTAGAATACATTCCCTTTTCCAAAGTGGATTGACCTATAGGGAAAGGTGCCAAAAAAATTTCACATACCTTTACAAAAGAATATTCTATTTTTTGAATATTACAAAGTTTCTAACAAAGTAAAATATTACTAGTTATTCGGTGGCCCTGTGCTGAAGAACTATCCTATTGTTCCTAAAGAATATTCATGGCTTTTTGATGTCATTCATCAACTAGCTTTAGATTGACAACTAGCTCTAAGAGGTACTCATCTTCCTGGTCATCCAAATCATCAAAATCTCTGACATCTCTAATCATCGCTTTCTTGATGCTCCTCACCTCAATAATCTTCTCTCCTATAGTTAAGATCATACTTATGACCCTGTTCTTGTCACCCCCAGACTAGCCTTGACTCTTGCTTCTTACTTCTTGTATAACTAAGGTGACCTTGTGCCTATACTCATCATCTATAATGATACCCAAGGAGCTGAGTGTCGCAGGCTTAGTGATCATGGTTCTAAGGAGCTATTCAATTCTACCTATTGGCTCTTTGTCATCCCTTAGGAGCCTCTCCAAGTTCCTTAACCATGTACCCAAACCTTGGATCTTGTCAACATTTATTCCTATAATTGTATTCAAATGGGCTAGACTTATGGTCCTGAAACTAAGAATCCATCCCTCAAACAATATGTTGATTAACTCCTTCATTTTTTCTTTTAAATTCTACCTTTGGGCTATCAAACCCTTGGCTACTGCATCTTTCTGAGCTAATGGACTCTACCTTATCTTCATTACCTTCAAATAATTAAACATATCATAAAAATATGCCTCAAACATCTTGATCATTTCCTTTGGGACTGATAGAACACCCTGTGTCTCAAGATTTTTCTTTTGTTTTTGTAGGTTCTCTATTTTTTGATACAGGCCTTTGATGCCTAATTTTAGTTGAGTTGAATGAGCATCAACTAATCCAAATATATCTTCTTCATGGATTGGGTGTTCATCAGGTCCCTGACCTCCTACTGGAGTTAAGCCAATGAATGGTTCAACTCTCTAAAAAGTGAGCTCCTCACCCCCAACCATGACTTTCTTTGTTGCCACTCTTTATAGTCCTGTAGTCTCTAGGTTGAATTTCACATTGATTGATGACTCTATGATTTTTGGAGGTTCTAGAATATCCATCTATGTGTTGTCTGAGGTTCTAAGAGTGTCTACCTAAATGCCACTTAATCCCCTAGAGGCAGTCATCCTTCTTTCCTCTTCTTCTTTCATTAGAGCCATTATCCATGGCTTGAGCTCATCATGAGCAGTGATGTTGACTATTTTGGTCATGGTTCATTAATGGTGTAAGGTTGGAATATTTTGCATTTTTCCATAAATAAACCATTCAGGGATGATTGGCCCATGAGTGGGATTTTCATCATTGAATAAGTTAACTTCACAGTGAAGGTTAATGTTTCTACGCTAATTTCGCTTTCACATTCAAAAGATAGAAATGAGAAACTAAGAGATGGTCTAGGGTTAGAAGATACCCAAATATAGTCGTGCGCACTGAAATCAGACATTGGAAGGTACTCCTCTTTGGCTGTGAAGGAATGACACCTGCGAAGAAAAAGAGACTAAACACGAAAAAATGTTAGACAAAGAGACGGTGGGCTGTCAAGCAAACGCTTGATCCCTGAAGTACGAAGACTTCCTTAAGGGATATCAACCCACTAATAAAAAGCAAAATATTTGACTGAAGTAGAAATAATGAGAGACATAATGAAAGCAAATAAAAGACAAAAAATAGAATGCGTACCTGATATTCAGCAAACTACTCTGCACAGTCGCCGATGTCGGTCTCTGTGCCGGCGTCGGTCAAGAAGAGTGCTGACATCGGTTGAAGTGCCGGTGTTGGTCGGGGTAATGACCGGCGTCGGTTGGGGAAATAGTTTTGGATAGGGTCTGGTCGGGTCTGGACAGAGTTTTTGGATTGCAGAAGGGTCTGAAGTTTTTGTCTAAGGGTTCGGGAAGTCGATTTAGGAGTTAGAGGGATTTGTTTGAGGGTTTGTACAGGGATCTGGGCAGAGTTACAGACTGTATTTTCCAGACATGGTGGATAGAGGTGATACGGGTGGAAATAAGGTCGGGGCTATGGTCTAACTCTAAATCTGGGCAATGATATCAAAATAAAAAATAATAACTAGAGAGTAAAACAAAAACACAGCGCAAAGCTTACCTGTTATACGCTGAAAATAGAGTAAGAGACATGATTGACGTTGTCATTGTGTCACAGAAGTTTGATGTAGCAGACCTCCAGCAAGATGACTGGAGCAAAAACTTGTACCAGAGAGAGAAAGAATGCGAGAGATTGGATGCAGAGTGGTTGGATGCAAGAAGTGGTTGATCATTTGAATCAAGAGGTTTTGCTGATTAATCGAATGAATAGTGTGCTAATAGTTACGAAGGATGGTTCGATAACTGATCGAGGAACAGATTGGCAACTAAATGAATAACGGATAATGGTCCCTACATTTGGGTCGAGAATGCAGTGTTAAAGATAATCGATGTCGGCATGACTGTCGACGTCGATCGATAAGTGACCGACGTCGGTGATGTCGACCGGGTTATGATCGTCGTCGATAGATGCAGAATGGGGACAAATGCTAACTTTAGCTCTCTGCTCATTTTTACATGCTGCCAGGGTCAAGGCTTGTGGGAAAATGGTCGAAAGGGGTTAAATAGGCATGGAAAACTAAAATGGGGGTTAAGGGGAGGATGACAAGGGTTAGACACAATTACGGTGTCTACATTTGCCCCTTTTTGTCTTGTTGGTTGTTCTGGATGAACTACAAGACAAAAATAGGAGTTGGTTGCCCCAGGTGTGGGATAAGGTCGATTTCATCTTGTTGGTTGTTTGAATGAACTACAAGACAAAAATAGGAGGGGGATTGGTTGCCCCGATTATGGATGAGGTATTCCCCCCTCAAAGCAAGAGTCGAGAGAAGGGAACCTGGAATCGGGTGCTAATTTGACAAAGATTGGATGAAAAAGGGGTGAAGATAGAGTGAAAACGCTGTAAAAGTCATGATTGCACGTACACCACTTCACGAGGATGGTCAGGTCGAATTGTCACAGGTCGAGGGTCAAGGAGTGCCAAAATTGAAGTAACCGGGCCCTAGCATTTAGTCGTCTACTGATTGGGTTATTCAATCTAAGCTGAAGCTCCAATAGTCATCATGTTCCAGGTATCCCGAGCTCTGAAAGTGCTCTTAGAAACACGAAAAAGTCATAAGTAGTGGGGATCAACCAGCTTGCGATCCTATACTTGTGAAGGTCAAAAGTGGTATGCGCACAATTTTGCTAACCAATCATGAGGTAACATACATGCAAAAACAACTAAGGCAAAATCATTTTGGAAGTAGTCACGGTTAGAGGAGAGGGTCATGATCTCCAAGGTCTGGTGGTCGATGGATGGAGGCAAAAGTGATCTCAAGTGTGCCCCAGGGGGCCAAAATGACTTGGACTAGAGGGCTGACTGATTGAGGGCATGATGTGGGGGCAACGTGATGAAAAAAAAGGGGTTGAAGTCCACCGACGTCGGTGTTAAAATCGTCGTCGGTGGTCCAAAGGGACCGACATCAGTAGGATATCGGCCAACGTCGGTGGCCTAGGGCACGACGATGCCGACGTCGGTGGCCTATCAAATCTGACAAAATTGGATTGGCGACTGACCAGAAGTCATTTGTGATTTAGTTGACTTAGAGAAAAGAGCTCTGGAGCCAAGTGAGTGAAAGGGACACTAAGTTGACCGAGGAGCAGTGTGAGGTGTCAAAGAAGCATTGGTGGAGAGAGAGAGACGCGTGGAGAGAAATTGGAGGCTGCAGAGACGCGTGTGGGCCAGGAGAAGCTTGACGCAGAAGTGATGGTAGAGGGTAGTAGAGGACCCGTCAGAGGTCCACCACTAGCGGCACCCATCGTGCCACCACGCCGGCGATGTCGAGATGAGGTAGTAAGGTCTCTAAGCCCTATCTAGTTAGATGTGTGTTTTTATTTATTTTTTGAAATTTTTGTGAATTGAGGCAGAAATTGAGGGGGAAGGGTACCTAAGAAGGTGGGGGAGGGATCTAGGATAGGTTAGGAGGATATAGGAGTGATTTGGGGGGTTGGGGAGTCAATAATGGGGAAGCCCTAAATTTAGGGCTCGCCTCGTTCGGCCCTAAGGCCGAACCAGTCACTGACGTCGGCAGGTTCGCTAGCATCGATTGACCAGAGACCAGCATTAGTCACTAAGTGACTGACGTCGATTAGGTGAGTGCCGTCACTGGCATGATAATCGATGTCAGTGGCTGTCTTGTCAAAAGGAGTGATGAAAAATGGTCAAATCAAAGGGTCGAGGCAATGCCAAGGGCTTCTCGGGTGTCGAAATAGGCATAGATGGTCAGATAGGTTGGTCAAAATAGGAATAGGAGGAAAATTTTTAACATGAGATTGACTTGGGTTTGGTTTGCAGGTGAGGCAGACTCTGATGCTGCGGGATTGCCTCTCGACTTTGCTGACACGGATGCGCGTAGGTGTGACGGTTGAGGAGTGGGCGCAGATGAGCGTAGTTAGACTAGGCAGGTTGAGACGCTACTATAGAGTGGCGCGAGATGTGAGCCTGATAGTGGCGCTGATCGAGTGGTGGGACCATTCCACCAACACCTTCCACCTGCCCACGGGCGAGATGACGGTCACGGTCGAGGACGTATATCAGATTTTGTAGCTGCCGGTACATAGAGCAGACATATATGCATGCTCGTGAAAGGCACATGATATTCAGATGGTTACACTATTTGGGGAGCACATCACTGAGATGAGCTACCACTCAGCAAGTTTTGCTTATGAGCCTCTATACGCAACAGATGAGGATGCACAATGGCTGGCTGTCCTGATGATGATCAAGATTACAGTGTATGCACTCCCAAATGCGAAGGGAGGCAGGTTTTTGGTCACCATGATCGAAGTTTTGACAGACATGATTGAGCGGCAGACAGTGTTTACCTGGGCACCAATCTTTTTGGCCCAGGTCTATAGGGAGCTGTGGGGCATCGGTCGACGGCGACGGTATAGCTTGTGCATGGGTCACCTTCTACACTGCTGGGCGTACGAGCACATCGTGGTCACACAACCTCTCGGCCTCCCAGTGGCGATACAGGCTAGCTTCAGGGTCGAATTCAGACGATGGCACGAGGTGATGGCGCAGACACGGGTGGACGGAGTGGTCAGGGATATTGACTACTATCGAGGGGTACTAAAGGCCCTGATCCTTGCAGATATCATCTGGAGACCATATCTGGTGTATCCATCCTTTAGAGACCAAGGGGAGCAGCTTGTTGGAGTGCAGAGCCTGAGATGGGTCAGGGGCAGGTGAGCTGGTGAGCTCGAGAGGATCCCAGTAGAGAGAGTGCAGCACCAGTATGGGCTGCTACAAGATGTTCCTCCCGTGTTTTTGAAGTATAGGTGGGATGATATAGAGGCGCCACTCCCACTGCCAGAGGAGACAGAGGAGCTAGATTTTGAGGAGTTGCCAGTAGGACTTGGGATGGCTGACCCAGGTTGTACAGAGGCCTACACAGCATGGTGGGTAGGGCAGTACATAGGAGTCCAGGCAGGGCCACAGCTAGATGTACAGGCTATCACCAGGGAGCAAAATGCATCTCGTGAGGAGAGAGACACAATGCGGTAGGAGAGGGATGCGGCACAGGCCCAGGTGACCATTTTACAGGGACAGGTCATGGTTTTATAGGGGTAGCTGGCAGTGGTGACAGGATAGGTGGCTGCTTTGACAGGGTAGATCACAATTTTGTAGAGTCAGTTGGCCACAGCCCAGGCACAGGCATTGGCAGGGTAGGGCTTGAGAGGATAGGGCTCGATGCAGTAGCCATCACAGTAGCTGGAATTTTCACAGGGGTCAGGACAGTCGACATCGGTGCAGCCAGGTTAGCCACAGCCATAGGGGTCAGTGCAGGGCACGACAGCAGGACAGATGGGTCCACCGCAGACTGTATCTCTAGTTAGATACAGTGATGCACTGGACGAGATCATGTATTATGAGAGGGACATCAGGGGGTTCCCTCAGATACAATAATACTCTGAGATGAGGGCAGAGTAGAGCCGATAGCGTTCTATGTCACGGGTGACCACTACAGGTTTGCGCAGGTGGCCCAGATCAGAGGTGGGAGTGGATACAGCGTCTTCTCGACCACCGCCACCACCACCACAGCCACAGCCTTGAGGGCAGAGTTGAGATTTTTTTGATTTTTGATGTATATACTGGTCTTCGTGCCGATGATGCGAGATGTATTATATGAGAGAGAGAGACAGACACACATTGTGTCTTATTTGTATAGAACATTATTGATATATATGATGAGATTTTGGATCAGTGACCTGTGTGATGGATGTTTTATAAATATGTGTTTAATGTTTATTGCATTTTGATGTGATGCATGTTGATATTATGGTTTATGTGTTTGATGCTAAGTGAACTGGTTATATGATGTTGTTTAATGATATTGATGTTGATGTTTGATGTGAATGGTTATGATTTTTAGATTAGATGGTGATGCTTAATGACTATGGATGGACATGATGAAAATGATTATGCTAATGATAATATATGACTAGCTGTGATGTGGTTGACAGGTGACAAGAGAATGGGATGGAAGAAAGTGACGAAGAGGATGGTCGAGCTAACCCCAAAAGACCCCATGTCAACTGAGTGCTGCCTACATAGCCTTTGTCCTAAGGGCCTCAAGCCAATGTAGTTCTCCCAAAGAGGGAGGAAAAGGGTCGAAGTGATTGATTGCTTGTGGTTGAGGTCAAAGAGGATAGGGTTTGTCCATTAGATAGATGAAAAAATGAGGGTGGTCGAGCTAACCCCAGAAGACAGTCGTGTCATCTGAGTGCTGCCTACATAGCCCTTGTCCTAAGGGCCTCAGACCAATGTAGTTCAGACTAGGAGACAAAGCGGTCGAGAGTTGGTCTGGTCATGAGAATGGTCTAGCACATCCATATGTCTGAGAGAACATGCTTGAAATGATGAGAAAAAGTCAAGGTTTGTCACTCCTAGCAATTGCCCATATTAGGTGATGGACACATGCCAAAAATGAAATGAGCCTATTTATGCGCCGGCAAGTAATGGTTTATGCTGGACATAAATTAAGTGGTCTATAGTTTCCATGTGTATTGGTGTCCATAGAAACTAGTGTGAATAGGTTAAGGTGGTTGGTTGGAAAGAGGGTTGAGCTGATTTAATAAATGACAAATGATTGGATGTGACCAAAGTATAAAAGAAGTGAAAGGCATAATCACCCTTTTATTGACAAGGACCAAAATGACAGCATAGATAGGGGTTGTTAGAACTAAGAGCCCCATTCATGCATTACGTCATTGACCAGAGGTTATGTTAGAGCGGTAATCGAATCACTTTGACACTAAAGTGAGCTCAAAGTCTCTTGAGCAGGTGTTAGGATAGGAGGATATAGGGTAACCCGTTTTAAGAGTAGAGATAACCTTACCCCTTTTATAGGAGACCCTGAGACAACTACAAGCCAAGTCCATGACCCATTTTTTTTTGGGTGCAGACTGATCAATGCGGGAAGTCTACATAGAGATGTCATTTTCTTGGTGGTCATTTGTGAAGCTGATCGATGCGGGAAGCTTCTAAAAAATTGCTGTTTATAGCAATATTTAATCATAGCCATCCTTCGAGAGAGTGGTCTATATTTTGCTTTATATATAAGGGCTTTGAATAGCTGTCCTTCGAGGGAGCAGTCTATTAGCTACAACAATGATAGTACAACTGTCCTTCGAGGGAGCAGTCTGCCTTTTGATGCGATTTGGTGACCTTGGATATTTTTGACGTCTTGATTTATTTTGACAGAAATGTGAGTCATGGACCAAACTATAGAAGGTCAAGGGTTCCCTTTTATTAGGACAAAGCATCCCTACTATATAAAAGGGGTATATAGGATTTTGTTAAGGGGAGTAGGGTTGAAAGGAATGAGGACTAAGAGGATGGGGATTGCTCAAGGGACGAGCTCAAGATAAATGTCAAGTGGACGAGTACTCGACTAACAGTAGAATGGTCGTAGATGCAATGCATTAAGGGGCTCAGGTTCTGGTTGTCCGTCAAGAGAAGACAAACGATACGTCCCTGATCCATATTTGTGCATGATAATGAAAGGTCCGAGCTAATTAGGGGCAAACTTGCCTCGTTTAATTCACTCCATATTGGTCACGTGCTAATTCTCTTTGAGGACGAGGTCTCCGATGTTGAAATCTCGTGCTCGCAGATTTTTTTCATAGGCTCGCTTGATGCGATTTTGATAGACATGGAGATGATTGAGGGTAGCCAGACGACACTCATCAAGTAGCTCAAGTTGAGCTAAGTGATCTTGACGAAAGTCATCATTGGAGAGAATGTCATGAAAGGAGATGCGGAGAGACGGGATCTATACTTTGAGAGGTAGGACAACCTCTATTCCATACACGAGAGAGAAAGGGGTAGCACCCATGGAGGTTCAAATGCTAGTGCGGTAGGCCCACAAGGCAAAGGGAATGTGAATATGCCAATCCCTTCCAGTGTCGCTGACCACCTTCATGAGAATTTTAGTCAAGATTTTGTTGGAAGCCTCAGCCTGCCCATTTGCTTGTGGGTAGTAAGGCGAAGAGAAACTAAGCTTGATGCCAAATGAGTCGCAGAGTTTTTGGACAATCTTGTTTTTGAAGGACTTGCCATTATCGGTGATGATTTTGTGAGGTACACTGAAATGACAGATGATGTGGCTGCTGATGAAGTCGACAATCTTATCAGCTTTTATGGAGATGAGAGGAATGGCTTCCACCCACTTGGTGAAATACTCGGTGGCAGTGATGATGGATTGATGATGAAGAGACGAATGAGGGTTAATCTCACCGATGAGATCTATGCCCCACTGAGAAAAAGGCCAAAAATCCTGAGCGACTTCTAAAGCTTGACTAGGAAGATGAAGCAAGTTAGAGTGCTGCTGACACTTGATGTAACGCCGAACATAGTCGCTACAGTTTTGATGAAGGGTGGGCCAATAATAGCCCAGACGAAGGATGCGCTTGACAACTGAATTCCCACTGAAATGTCTGCCACAAATCCCATCGTGGACTTGCTCAATGGCCTGAGATGCTTCAATGGAGGTGAGACAGCGAAGAAGGAGGCCGTCGAAGCCTCGCTTATAGAGAAGACCCCCTAGCATGATATAGTGAGCGGTACGCTTGATAAAAGCTCACCGTGCATTATTAGGGAGGTTGGGAGGAATGACAGAAAAATATAAGTAGTCCACAAGTTGCTTATACCAAACATCTCATGGGCTAGAGTCTATGGTGTTGACATGATTAATGTTAGGAGAGATATAAGAAGGCAATGATACATGATGCACCGTGACAAAAAGTCTGGATGCAGATGAGGAAGATGGGATATGCGAAGCGAGAGAAGCCATGGTGTCAGCAAACTTATTCATGGATCGAGGAACAGTCTGCAAGAGGTAATGGTCAAAAGATGCAAGGATAATGTCAGCACAGTTTTTGTACCTTTGCAAAATTTCATTTTTATAGAGGTATGAACTGCTGACTTGATTGACGACAAGCTGCGAGTCGCCGAAGATGTTGATGGACTTGATGCTGAGAGAGAGGGCGGTCTAAAGTCCCAAAATTAAGGCCTCGTATTCATCCATATTATTGGTACAATTAAAGTCAAGCTTGAAAGACAAAGGTATGGGCTCACCATCGAGTGGGATGAGAATGACTCCCGCACCCCCACCAGGTTGACATTTGGAGCCGTCAAAGAACATGGTCATTTGGTAGACAGTGTCATCGGTGGAAAGCACAGCGATAGACTCGTCAGGAAACTCACATTACAAAGGTTGATTGTTGGGAAGAGGGGTATCTGCCAGTTGATCAGTGATGGTTTGCCTCTTGATAGATTTCTACTGGATGAATTTGAGGTCGAACTTAGCAAGCAACATGAGCCACCGAGCCATACATTGATGTTGATATGGCTTGGAGTGCATGAACTTAAGAGGGTCGGTGTGAGTGATGACAAAGGTTTTGTGGTTAAGAAGATAGTGGCAGAGCTTGGTAGCGGCAAAGACTAACACCAAACAGAGTTTCTCGATATGAGTATATCAAATTTCATAGTCGACCAGTGTTTGGCTGATATAGTAGACCGCTTGCTCACGGTGATGCTCGTCTCGGTGCGCGATCATGGCACCTAACGAATGGTTGGTTGTAGAGATATAAAGGTAGAAGGGTTGATCGTCTTTAGGTGGAATGAGGGCTGGTGGAGAGACCAGATAGTATTTAAGGGCTTTAAAAGCCTCTTGACAGTCCTTATCCCATGTAAAAGAGACGTCCTTCTTAAAGAGATGATGAAAAGGTTGGCAGCGGTCAGAAAGCTAGGAGATGAAACGACGAATGGACTGGAGCTTCCCTTGTAGACTACGAAGCTGCTTGAGATTGGTCAGGGGCAGCATCTCGAGGATAGCGTGGATCTTGGGGGGATCTATCTCAATGCCACAAAAAGAAACGATAAAGCCGAGAAGCTTGCCGGAGAGGACCCCAAAGACACATTTCTTGGGGTTAAGGCAGACATTGTATTGAAGAAGGTGAGAGAAGATGATTTTGAGAATGGTCAAATGATTACGGTGAATCTTTGACTTACCGAGAAGGTCATCCACATAGTCCTCCATGATGTTATGGAGGAGATCATGGAAAATGTAGGTCATGGCACGCTGATATGTGGTGCCTGTGTTCTTCAAGCTGAAAGGCATGACTCGATAGCAGAAAGTCCCCCATGGGGTAATGAAAGTGGTCTTGTGCTGATCTTCCAGAGCAATCAAGATTTGATTGTATCCTAAAAATCCGTCCATGAGAGATAGCATCTCATGGCCGGCTGTGAGATCAACAAGCTGGTCAATGTTAGGAAGAGGAAAGTCATCTTTGGGACAGGCTAGGTTAAGGTCACGATAGTCTGTGCAGATCTGGATCCCCCCAGTCGCCTTGGTGACTAGGATGATGTTAGAGACCCACTGCGGATAATCGATGGGCTAGATGAAGGAGACAGAAAGGAGGCGCTAAAGCTCCTCTTTGACAAGGAGAGCAACGCGAGGATGCATCTTTCGAAGCTTTTGCCTAACAGGCTTAGCCTCTGGTTTGGTGACAATGTTATGGGTAGAGATGGTGGGGTCGATGCCAGGCATGTCATGGTAGGTCTAGGCAAAGGCCTTGCTATGGTCTGAGAGGAACTAGGTATAGTCAAGCTGCTCCTGAGCGTCTAAAGATTGTCTAATCTTTAAGACGTGAGGAACATCAGAAGAAGGGAGGTTGATGTCAATGGTTGATTCATTTAACATAACCTGGGTCTCAGAAGGGAGAGAGCGCTGGATGAAAGAGTCATCAGCGCCCATGTAGGAAAGAATGGCGTCGTCGTCAACGCAGTGGACAGTGTGAATGGTTGCCGACTCATCTTCTATCATGCTGGGAAAAATGAGAGGGAGAGACCTGGACACCCCATTGAGCTGATAAGTCAAGGGTTCCAAACGGATGGTGTTTATGGAAAAAAACTAGGAGGGATGGAAACCACTGACTCCATAGGTGAAGGAGGAGGAATGGGTGAGCCTGGAGGAGATTGGTCAATGGTTGGTTCAGAACAAAGGTCTGTAGGGGTCTGAGTGGGGTCGTGATATCCCAGGCCATACCATTTCTTGGCATCATCATCGTTGAGCGGTTTGATGGGCTGATGGGAGCCCTGCTCATAGCATTTGAAGCCAAAACCCTTCCATGCACACCTGTAAAGGTAAGTGTGTGCAAAGGCAGGGTTGCCAAGAAATGAGAAGTCTAATGTGAAAGGTTGAGGTGAAGAAAGAGGATTGCAATCAGCAAGAGCTTGATTGAGCCCCCCATAGACAAGGTTGGTTCGGAGGTGAGGAGGACCATAAGGCACGATCGTCCCGATCTGATGGTCGTAATTAGGGCTGTGATGAAGGTGTCCATACTCTTATGGAGTTTGGAACATGTCTAAGGCTAGCAAGTGATATTCCCCCAATGAAAGTCTTTGGAAGATGTCTTCCATGGGATCTGTGGTCATCACTTGAATGGGAGGTGTGAGGGCGACCGTCGGTTGTGAACTAGTTGACGCTTTCACGGATGGAGGTGGTGCCGAGGTTGATGGCTTGATAGGAATGAGAACGTCATTTGGACGGTAGGTGGTGTTACAAGTTTTGAAGGGTGAAGGGTCAGCGAGAATGGTATGGACTTGCCCATCGTGCTCAAATTTCACACAACGGTGCAGGGTGGAGGGGACATAGGCCATGGCGCAGATCCAGGGTTGGCCTAGCAAGATATTGTATTGAAACTCTCCTTCGATGATATAGAAGAGCTCCAGGACTATGCATGGACCAACTCGAATATGAAGGACGACTGTGCCAATGGTTGTGGCAATGGTGTTATTAAAGAAACACAAGATTGCGTCAGTTTCGGAGATGCAATTCTTGGGAAGAGCCAACTGTTCAAAGGCATGGGTGGAGATAATGTTGATGCTGGCACCTCCGTCGATCATAATGTGTTTAATGCATGTCCAATCAACATAGGCAGTGATGAAGAGTGTGGCATCCTGATCTTCTGTGTTGGATGTGGGAATCTCAGAATTGCTGAATGTGATGGAGGCAACAGGGGCTAAAGAGTGGACAAGGGCAACAAATGGCTGGGGGTCCTCGAGTTGAACCTACGATGCCTGTAGGGCTCTGATGAGGGCTTGACGATGCTGGGGCGTGGTTTGGATGAGGTCATAAAGGGACATCTTCACAGGCATTTGGTGAAGCTGTTTCAACATAGAGTCATGAATTGCCCCTAAAGAGGAAGAAGAAGAGGGTTGAGGCGCGCCAAGGATAGAAATCTTAGGCTTGGGTGGTTGAGGTGGCTGGACGAAAGGGTAGGTCCAAGGAATGGCGTCTTTTTCCTTCACCTTGTCCTTTTGTGACTTGGTGGTTATGTGAATGGCATTGATTTCGAAGATAGGGGTGAAGGAGATAAAGGGGTCGTGGTCTGCTGATGAGATGTTGATGGGTCTAAAGAGGTCGGAGGGTTATGAGAAGGAGTCAGGGGTCGGTCGAAAGTGTCCTCAAATAGAAGAGTGTCTTTCTCCAGATAGTGGCAAATGACGGTCTTGAGGGCACAACAAGTCTCGGTATCGTGTCTTGGTGTACGATGATATAAGCAAATCTTCGTGTTGTCAAACCAGGAGGGCTTAGACCCGAGAGGTTGGAAAGGCTTGATGGGTGGAAGGGTTATGCTGGAAGTCTGCAAAAGTCGATGCAAGATCAAAGAGTATGAGCCCACTAAAGGGTCCGTGCTTGTCGATGTGTGTGATACTGGTGACTTTTTCTTGCGCTAAGAGGAGGCTTTCGTACCACCTTTTGGATTGACGGTGCGGTGATAGGTGGAGACGGTACTTTCTTCATGAGAGGTACCGCCCTTTTGGGAGAGGGTAGGCTAGCGGTAGGCAAAGGAAGCAAAGGAG
This sequence comes from Torreya grandis, assembly GCA_037957365.1. NCBI lineage: Eukaryota > Viridiplantae > Streptophyta > Pinopsida > Cupressales > Taxaceae > Torreya > Torreya grandis. The sequence goes on from JARHVA010001769.1 coordinate 2,683,433, forward strand.
GCAACTGGTTTTGATTAAAAGTCAGAGTGGGAAGGACTCTGGTCAGGGTCGAAGGATGGGGGCCCAAAATGGAGGGCAATGATGACGGAGGAGGAGGCATTCGCCTCTATGGTTTAGCAGTCTTCTGTGACTTGGGTTGAAGACTACTATTGGTCGAGGTCTGGTCTAGGTCCACCTTCACTTGCGGATGAGTGAGGTTGGAGATATGGCGAACGCTAAGTGACTTGATAGGTTTAGATGGGGTAGATGCGGGTTTTGGTTTTGATGGGGTCGATTGAGGCTTAAAAACGGGAGTCTAGTTTTTGTTAAAGGTCTTGGGAGATTTTGCCATGGGAGGATTAGCTGCATGAGACGAGAGGGCACGAGCATGTTGAAGAGCTGTGAGACGCTCCCACAATCCCTGATGTTCCACTTTCCTAGAAGGGAGAAGTTTGAGTTTCTCTACTAGTCGAGAAAATGGCTGAGAAGATGTGGGATGAGGTTTGGGTTCTTGAGAAGATGTGGATAGTTGTGGGGTTGAAGATGAGACTGGTGTAGCGGTCTCAGACCCAAGGCATGATGGAGTCATGACAGTTTTGTCTGTGGTTGGAGATGAAAGAGAGGCAGGTTCTTCACTGGGTGGAGAAGAAATCGGAGAATGAGGCTCCTCAAGTGGGTAAAGATCAGGGATGATTGTGCCCTCCACTTGCCGTCGAGGAGTAGGAAGGGTTAGGTCCTCCATGGGCAGCAAGAAGGAGGATGGTGAAACTGGCGGTGTTGGTAAGGTCGAGGCATCCTCCAAGATGAGAGAGGTTGACGGAGAACTAACCAGAGAAAGAGGTTCGTCCACATGTGATGGACTGATAGATGGACTAACCTCTTGAGGTTGGTTGGGGATGAAGGGCGAGACCGTATTGACTGTTCATATATTGTGTTCGTGGATGTTGTCAGTCAAGGTCTGGACATTGTTCTGAGTTGGTGGATGATTGGGGAATGGTTGCTTGAAGATGTCGATGCCCTGATTAGGTGGTGCATTGGGATTGTCGAGGATAAGGTCACCCTTTTTCAGCATGTCTTGGATGATGTTTTTAAGGGTTTTTTAGTTGCCCGTGTCATGTCCTTTAACACAGTGGTAGTTACAGAAGTCGTTTTCCCTATACCATGTAGGGATGGCGCGTGAGGGATCAAATTGTGGAGGTGGTCGGATCTGGGGGATATTGAGGACCCCTTGTTTGATGAGTTTTTCTAGCACAGACGCGTATGATTCTCCGAGTGGAGTATACTGTCGCTATATGTATCTCTGCTAAAATTGGTGGGTGGCACTCTGAGATGTAGATGGCTCAGGCTGATTAGTTGAAGGTGAAGAGGAGGAAGATCTAATGACCACAGCGTTTGCTGAAGCTTTAGATTTAGGATTGGATGAGGAAGGCTTAAAAGAGGGGTCATTGGTCTTGGAGTTGGGATTCTTGCTCCACAACTTGACTTTATTCTCCTCGACGGCACGTAACTCAAGTTTATGGGCCATCGTGAAGGCTTCATCAAAAGTGCGGAAGGTCTGAACCCTCAAGGTGGAAGAAATATGTCTGGCACAAGCTTGGGAGAAAAGTTCAATAAGTTCATATTAGGGTAAAGAAAAGGAGAGTTGATTGATAAGGCCCCTCCATCAAGCAACGAAATTAGCAATGGATTCGTCCTCGAATTTTTGGATAGAATAGAGGTCTGTGATTGAGACCTTCTTGGTGATGTTGATAGAGAAATGATCGAGGAAGAGCTGGGCCAGCTGAGTGAACGTGAAGAGGGAATGGCTGGTAAGGGAGCTATACCAGTCAAGTGCAGCACCTGATAGAGACATAGGAAACATGCGTAAAAGCAACGCATCGTTGTGGGCGATAAGGTAACAGGCATGTCTAAATGCCCGTAAGTGCTGTTGTGGGTCTTCCTTGCTTTGAAAATGAGAAAACCTAGGAAGTTCCCACTGGCTGGGATATGGTCAGATTGGGAGGAAGGATGGATGGGCTCATTGCAAATTTGTTCATATGAGAGAGTATTGCGTGAGCCAGAAACGGAGGTCTCTAAGCTGGACATCTTGTCCATCAGCATTTTGATGATATCTACTGACAGATTGGTGGGTGGAGCACCCCCTAGATTGTAAGGTGCTTGGAAGAGGCTAGAAGAGGCATACGACGTAGTCGGTTGTACCAGTAAGGGCACAACGTACGGATGACTAGTCGTAGGGATAAAAGAGAAGACTAAGGATGGTTGGGTAGAAGGCACGGCTAGGCTCGATGTTGCCATGGGGGGTTGGTTAGTGGTAACATGGGCCAATGGATAGGTAGCCACCTTGGTGTTGATAGGGGCCAGGGTAGGCGGAATAGAGACGACTAGATTCTGAAAGGGGGTAGAAAGTGGTTGAGTAGGCTAAGGTTGATAGGGGGTCGAAACCCCAGTGGAAGTGGGCCCAAAGATGGAGGGAGAGGCCACACTTGGATGGTTGGTCAAATGCTGGTCATTGGTCGAGGCCATAGCGTAGGTGTTAAAAGGTTGAACTACGGATGCTGTTGATAGGGCCGCACTTTCGAGAAGAGAGGTCGGCATTCCATAGATTGGATTGCCCAAGGAGTCTCACGTTCGGCTATTCGTGAGATAGTGCTGCAAGGCTTTGACGTTGAGGTCCAAGAATCGTGCAAAATCTTGGTCCCCTTCTAGGACAATAGGCGTCTGGGTCGGGGATGGTCTAGTAGGAGTTCTTTCAGTCTCCGAGTTGAACTCCATTATAGGACTGGTTATGGACGGGGTAGACGGAAGCGGGTGATGCCTCGCGTGATCGACTAGAGCCTTGGATTGACTACGAGTCAGAACCATTCAAGGCAAGAAAAAATGTCCTCACAAGCTCAAACAAGTAAATAAGAATAGAAAAGTTGAAGAACACAAGCAGATCATAAAACCCTAGGAGTAAATTATTAGGATTATAGTGACTTATGCCTTAGAATGTGTGTAGAGGAAGATTGGCTTTTGAATCGGGTCCTAGAAGAAGTAGTCTATGGATGGTTTCGGATTAGTTATGGTGCTCAAGAAGTCTGTGTTAGGTTTCGTACAAGGCCTGGTGCTAAGGAGCAAGCTCCCCTCACTTCACGAGTCCGGTGATAAACTGGGCCCGCTTAGCTAAAATATACTTCCCCTATAGATTAGACTCTGCCAGGGAACAGAGTGGGCTTTCCCCGTGGTGATGAAATCCAAGTAGGACCACCAGGATGGGTAAGGTATCTGCTGGGGGATGAAATCCCAGTTAGGCCTTGTCTCAGGTAAGTTAAGATGTTTGTTTTGTGCAAATGGTTTGGTCGTGTAACATCAAGTGGACTAGATTAATTCAATATGCGTTTATTAATTACTAAGTGTGGTCTAAGAAATGCAAGCAAACAGAAATGAAAGTGCAACGTGTTTTAATCCCAAGTCAAAATGTTTTTTCGTATGAAGATGAATGAAGAAAGAGTCGAAGAATATGAGTTTTGACTAGTCTAGAAGTGCAAGAAAGAAAAGAAAAGTTCTTTTTATTCCTGCTTATGATGTCGTTTAGAAGAGATGAAAGAGGCAAAAAGGAAGGAACCTAATGCACCTATATGAATGAAAGAAAGAAAGAACCCAAGGAAGGCCCTAGGGTCCCACCGGGCGTGCCAGAATGTTTCTATGCTAATTTTGCTTTCACATTCAAAAGATAGAAATGAGAAACTAAGAGATGGTCTAGGGTTAGAAGATACCCAAATATAGTCGTGCGCACCGAAATCAGACGTTAGAAGGTACTCCTCTTTGGTTGTGGAGGAATGACACATGCGAAGAAAAAGAGACTAAACACGAAAAAATGTTAGACAAAGAGACGGTGGGCTGTCAAGCAAACGCTTGATCCTTGAAGTACGAAGACTTCCTTAAGGGATATCAACCCACTAATAAAAAACAGAATATTTGACTGATGTAGAAATAATGAGAGACAGAATGAAAGCAAATAAAAGACAAAAAATAGAATGGGTACTTGATATGCAGCAAACTACTCTGCATAGTCACCAGTGTCGGTCTCTGTGCCAGCGTCGGTCAAGAAGAGTGCCGACGTCGGTTGAAGTGCCAGCGTCGGTCGGGGTAATGACCGACATCGGTCAGGGAAATAGTTTTGGACAGGGTCTGGTTAGGTCTGGACAGAGTTTTTGGATTGCAGAAGGGTCTAAAGTTTTTGTCTGAGGGTTCGGGAAGTTGGTTTAGGAGTCAGAGGGATTTGTTTGAGGGTTTGTAGAGGGATCTGGGCAGAGTTACAGACTGTATTTTCTAGACATGGTGGATAGAGGTGATACGGGTGGAAATAAGGTTGGGGCTATGGTCTAACTCTAAATCTGGGCAATGATATCAAAATAAAAAACAATAACTAGAGAGTAAAACAAAAACACAGAGCAAAGCTTACCTATTATATGCTGAAAATAGAGTCAGAGACATGATTGACGTTGTCGCTGTGTCGCAGAAGTTCGATGTAGCAGACCTCCAACAAGATGACTGGAGCAAAAACCTGTACCAGAGAGAGAAAGAATGTGAGAGATTGGATGCAGAGTGGTTGGATGCAAGAAGTGGTTGATCGTTTGAATCAAGAGGTTTTGCTGATTGATCGAATGAATAGTTTGCTGATAGTTACGAAGGACGGTTTGATGACTGATCGAGGAACGGATTGGCAACTGAATGAATAATGGATAACGGATAATGGTCCCTGCATTTGGGTCGAGAATGCAGTGTTAAAGATAACCAACGTCGGCATGACTGCCGATGTCGACTGATAAGTGACCGACGTCGGCTGGGTTATGACCGTCATCGGCAGATGCAGAATGGGGACAAAGGCTAACTTTAGCTCTTTGCTCATTTTTACATGCTGCCAGGGTGAAAGCTTGTGGGAAAATGGTCGACAGTGGTTAAATAGGCATGGGAAACTAAAATGGGGGTTAAGGGGAGGATGACAAGGGTTAGACACAATTACGGTGTCTACAGTTAACTTTGGCTTCTTCTTTCCAACTGGGACCAATGCCAACTCAACCTTCCTCTTTTACAGGGGTGCAACTAGAACTAGGACCAAAGCTATATCCTTCCCCTTTTCCTATTCTGCCTCCTTGGCTTAGGCTTGAGGTTCCTTAGCTTGTTTTTCTTCTTCATCTGATTCATACTCCTCAATAAGTACTTTGAGTGCATCCTCCACTATCTCCCTACGACTTAGTGCAATCGTGTCAAATAACTCAATTGGGGACTCTAGCCTTTCAGGTTGGACAGAAGATGATGCCCCTTCACCAGGCCTTTCTTCCAATTTCTCCTTCTCAGGTCCTTATGTAACTTGTGGTTGAGGTTTTTGTAGTGGTTGTTTTGTAGAGGACCTAGAAGAGGGTCTAGGTAATAAGTGGTATTGTAGGGGCCCCATCTGCCATATATCACCAAGTGGTTTCTCATCTCTAGCTAGCCTAGCCTCAAGCCTAATATTATGCTTTTTTAACCTGGCCAATACTTCTATGAAATTAGAGGCCCTAATATACATTATGTCATGAACACCAATTCGATGTTCATAGGGGTAATTTATTATTTTTGATTTCAAATGTTTGGTGACCCTATTATAAGGTCCCACTTATAGACACTCAAAAACTACACATGATAGTTTTACATGTCAAACAACCTTACAACCCCCGCTTTACCAATTAGACCTTGAGTCTAGTTAAACACCTAGTTAACTAAACACACCTACTAATTTAAACCCATCAAACCACTACTTAAACCTTTGAACACCCCTTTAATCAACCCTTATCTTCCCCCATTTTCCCTTAGGCACTCAATCGCTGATGGTTAGACTAACTGTCGATGGTTAGCCTGACCAATGACGGTCATGTCCTCAACCTACTTTAAAAGCATTTCTAGCTATGTATGAGATAAGCATGGCATAAATTAGTATGTCCACCTTATATGATGCCAACCAACTACAAAGCATCATAATTAGCAATTTCCTCCTACCTAATTAGCAACTTCATCCTATAAAATTAGAAGAGTAAGAGGTGAATAAGATCCATATCGAAGCTATCAAATCTTCTTGTACATAGGTATCTAGCCTTCTTTTAACCATCAAACAATGAGAATGGAGATCCGAACCTCTATCTAAGTTATTTTTGAGGCCAAAGTAATATCACTCTAGCCAAATTACTCTAGCCTTCCTCCATCAACAATCTAGTAAGTTACAGGTAACTTTGTACTTGTTTCTTTGATTTATTCCATTTTTAACCCTCTTGACCTGGTCAAACTTATCTCCCAACTTCCCATCTCTGACTAGACCCATAATCAAATCCCTACCTGACCATTTATCCAATCTACAATTGATTTTTCTAATCATTTCTAGAAACTCAAAAGCAACTATTGATGGTTAGCCCAACCATTGATGGTTACCTCAACCATCAACGGTTACCCAACCACCGATGGTTAACCCAATCACTGATGGTTCACCCAATCATCGATGGTCACTGTGTAGAAAATAACATCATGTCATTTTTAGCTCCTTAACCCCAACCAAATCCTATTTTCTATGTTCCTACCTATTCACAGAGGCTTCCTTGATTTTTTGAACCTGACCCCAATTGTCTTAGCACAAGTATTAACCCACTTTTGCTATATTTAGTCATTTTTTTTAACAAACATTTTTACTTTTTTCTTCTTGCATGTATTTACTTTCACATTATTGAATGCAAGTATTCTCTCTTTTCATCTATATCAACTTAATTTTTATCAATGGTATATTGACAACCTCCTATCAAGCATACGCTTTTTAGATCTATCTTATGCTAGGCAGTCCACTCAACTATCTTGTTAACAACCCCTTTCCTAGTGTCTTTCTTATTTATAAGTTATTCCTTCCAAGCTAAAGAGGAGTTCCCATCATCATCTGGATCATGCATGCACTTTTATTAGGTGTTCTTTTACACACCCCTTTTACTAGTTTCTTACTTGCTTGCAAATCAAGAAATGAGCAAAAATTAAGAGAAACATTTTGGCACGCCAGGTGGGACCTAACATCCCTTTTCTTTCTTTATTTTGTGTTCATCCAATGAAATTTAAAACTTATTTTGGGCTTAAAATAAACCTTTTGCATACATTGTTTGCATGCTTGTTTTAGTTCATTTAGTAACTTAAAATCAAAGTAATTAATCATAGATTTCACTCTTGTATCACACACCTTTTCCAAACCACATAACCAATTAACACATCAAAATAAATTTGAAACAAGGCTCAACTAGGATTTCATCACCTAACGGTCAACCTTACCCTTTCCTGACAATCTTACTTAGAGGTCATTACTAATGGGAGAACCAACTCAGCTCTCTAGTTGAGTATAAACTCTAAAATTTAGTATATCTTGGCTAAGCATTCGACATCCTTATCACTGCAGTGTGTGAAGTGAGGGGGTAGGCCCTGATATCAAGCCATGTATTGAAGTCAAATATAAATTATTCCTTTTGAGCACCTAAACACAACTTGAAACCAACCTTATATTTCCTCTTTAGTACCTGATCTACAAACCAAACTTCTTCTTCACACTTTCTAAGGCATAAGCCAAAAGCAATCTAAAAAAAATCCTATGTTTTAAATGCACTTTAGTGTATGTTTGGATTGTCTTGAGATTCTTTTCCTTTTGATTGCTTTGTGTTGGAGTTGTGAGCTTTTCATCATTCCTTTTTATTCCTCACATGGTTTTTACTGACAATAGTTGAAGAATCAAACCAACCAAGAACCTACCTTCCACCATCTTGCCTCCATTACCCTGTTTAATGGAGAGCTTCCCTATAGTCTTCCGTAGAGATCTTAGCTTTGATAGAATATCAAAAGTCAACCTTCTTACCTTAGAGAATTACCTTGCATCACGAGCCACTCATGCTCCCATCCTCACCTATGATCAACCCAACCTTACTTATAACCAATGAAAATTCAACTTCAACCAACCAACAAACTATCAACTACCACCTGAGTTGGTTACAATGTTAATGGACCAGATAATTAAAGTAGAGTCATCTATTTATGGTACCCATGACCAATCAACCTTCACCTAAAAATAATCAAATCTCAACTATAACCAACCAACAACCTATCAAGAACCATTTGATCATCATCATCCGCACCCAATAACCTATCAACATCTATCATGTCAATCAAACCTAAACCCACCTATCAACATCTATCATCAAACCTTGGGCCACTTACCCCAAATATCATATCAATTACCTCAACCCACCTTATCAAACCAACCCACCTCATCAAACCTATCATACCAACCCACCTCATCAAACCTATGAAACCAACCCACCATATCAACCTTACCAACCTTACCCAACTTATTATCCTTACTAAATTTGACTAACAATAACCTGTCTAACCTATTAAACCTACCTAACCTATCAAACCAACTAACCTCATCAAACTAACCAATTATCTCATAAACTCAAGAGCTATTTTTGTACCCTCTTCTTAGGTAGTACACCCCACTAAGGGAATCATATGCCTCAATCCTTGACAAACTCTTAAAGGATTCTATCATTAACCTTCCTCAAATCAAACCCATCAATAGTTCTCTTCCAAGGTGAATTTAGTTTATAGAGAATGAATTTTGAGCTTATCATCATGTAAATGGACATGACATAGATAGATGTGTCTCTTTTAAGATGCTCATCTAAAACCTTATCGATCACAAGGAAGTTTCAAAAATTAACCTCCATGTTCCCCCTAACCTAGCCTTGAATATCTTCAAACAATCAATCATTAAACCCCTTTCTTCACTCATTGATGAGGAAACCCATAACCAAAGCCCTCATCACAATGAGGCCTATCCATTTGATTTGGTCCTTGGTAAACTTATAACTAAGGAAACCATAATCCAAACTTTAACTAAGCCACTTGCTAACCAAGTACAACCTTCACACCTTTCCTTCAAAATCACAATCAAGGAAACAACCAATCTCCTCCACTTACCCATGTGGAACCAACTAAGCTACCTCTTTTACTTACCCATGTGGCATCAACATATTAACCTTTTCCACTGATCCATATGAAACCAACCAATCTACCTCTTTTACTTACCAATTTGGTGGAAACTACCATCAACCCAACCTTACCCACCATTAACCCAACCCTAACAACCACTAACCCTACCTCATCTACCATCAACCAAATCAAGCCTACCTTTAACCCAACTGAACTTACCATGAACCCAACCTTACCTATAATCAACCACCCAACCTCACCTCACCATCCAAAACAAACAATCAAATCAACCTATACCCCAAATCAATTAACCACAATCAGCACACCTTTTAAATCAACCAAAACCAACCTCTTTAACAACCCAAACTAAGATCAACCCATCAAACCTACCAACCCTATCTTAACCTACCTAAATAAAACCCAAAAACATTTTCTTAACCTTGGTACAATAGAGGAAATCCCACCCAAACCATCACCTACAACTTGAACAGACTAACCACTAACCACTAACAACTAACAACTAAAAACTAACAACTAACAACTAAAAACTAATAACTAACAACTAACAACTAACAACTAAAAACTAAGAACCTCTTTTGAGGTAGGTGAATTCATATTCACCCCTCCTCAAAACTTCTTATTAACCAACACCTCTCCTTGGGATCTTTTTCCCACCTGAAAACATTCATGAAAATAGCAAACTGGGGGAACTTTCCCTCTATGAGGCTTGGATCATTTATCAAACCCAAACCATACCTTACCAATTAACCTAACTATCCCATGGCATTTTTGCCTCAACCTGCCAACCAAACATATCAACCAACCAACCCTGAACTATTGAAGATTGCCTTTCTCCTCCTCCCAACCCATTTGGGAGTCACCTTCTCCCCCAACCATTGGAGATTACCCTTCTCCACCAAACTATCACCTAACCAACCTCACCCTTTTTTTCAATCCAAATCTTTTCCACCTCTAATCAAGTGTTAAAAAGTTACTAGGGGACTTTGCCTCTATATTAAGTATCGTGACCAATTATGGAGATAAGAAAAAGAGGCACGTTTACTTTCAAATGGCTTGGACCCTACAACATAACCCATTTGTATAGATTAGGAGCTTATCATTTGAGCTCTTTCAAAGGCAAACCAAAATATGAGACTCTTAATGCTTCACATCTACACCCTTTCTTTTGTTAAAAAAGGATCAAACTCACCTCATTGTCTAACTTAAGCCCATCCCTTGATGTATGAGATTTTCACCTTCACACCTTCCACCCTCGACCTTTAAGGACAACCAATTACAACATAAAACCATGTGATTAACCATCATAATCATAGCCTAATCCTAAATATGGGTACCATGGCTCTACCCATGGCATGGTTCTCATGGATACTTTTCATCTCTAATCAGATGGAATCCCATGCTCATTTGTCTCTCAAAATCACCCCTGTTACTTATCCTTACCGTATTGTGCTAAAAGTTTTACCCTCATAAAGGTAAACCTTTGAGCCTAAATATATTTGTCCATGTCTAAACCTAACATTCAAAAGTAAATTAGGATACCAAAATATCACTTGGATCCACATCTCTAGCATTGCATACTGTTCCCTTGAAAGGACAACTGCCCAAAACTAAATGGCTTAAAAGATAGATTACTCCCTTGAAAGATAGTTACCAAACATACAAACCCAAACTTAGACCACTCCCTTAAAGGATGGCTAAGTCAAATGGATCAAAATCAATCATTTGAAGCTTCTTACATCGATCTATCTAATCAAAATAGGTGATCAACTTTTATATATATCAAAACCAAAAATACCCTATATCAAAATCAAAATCCCAAGAAAACTGTAATCAAATTTTATATATAGTATTAGTAGACTTCCCGCATTGATCAGTATATCCTTTGCATAAGATGTGGACTTGTCTAATTTAGTTCTTAGGTCACCTATAGAAGGGGAAAACTAACTCACATAAGGTTACCTTACCTACAACCCGTACCTTTTTCACCTATCTCCTATTCCCTTTATATAATTTATAAATCAAGGGATTATGAGCTTACTTGATACAATGTGATGAAGACACTCTTTTATCAACCAAAGCATGTTAATGCGAAGCATTCAAAAGGCTTATGTTCTTTAAGCCAATCTAAATTTTGTTTTGTTAGGTCCTTAATGATGAAAAGGCATCATGTTTTTTCTTTATGCTCTTATCATTAGTTCATGTAGATATGTGTCTTATGATTCTCATTTTTTCCCCTACATTTAGTTTGTTATTTGACTTACTTTATGTATTTTCATTACATCTCTAACCATAATCACATTACATCTCCATGATCATGAACAATGGATATCAATGATGAACATGACATTATGATCAAAACATCATGAACCACATCAAACATCATCTATCTATCTAATAATATTATATTATCCATTTACCATAAAATCACAACAATTCATCATATAACATCAAATCATAAAACCAAATCAACATAACCATAAATCAAACCATCCATAATCATTAACATCATATCCATAAACCAAAAAAAACATCATCCATAAATCATCACATGCCTAAAGCTACTGGGTCCACATCTCATAAGTGTAAATCATAAAACATCAAAACCATGAACCATAAACCAAGAAGATACATCATATACATATCATCATGAGCATCATAAACATCATCATATACATCATGTCCATCAAAGTAAATAATACATGTAACAATGTATAATGTCTCTCTCTCATATACATCTTGCATCATTGACATGCAGGCAAATATCAATATCATGTACATACAACATATCAAAACATATAATATCATGCCCTTAGGGCACCACTACCACTGGTCCCACCTGCACCTACACCTATGCTACCATCTAGTTAACAACTTTAAGGGGGAACACCTCCTCCCATATGTGAGGCAATCAGACCTAGACTAGAAATCCATTTTTGTTATGTAGCTTATCGATTCAAGGCCAAATAATAAAAAGGGGCAAAATGTAGACACTCAAAAACTATACATGATAGTTTTAGATGTCAAAACACTTTGTAACCCCACTTGACCCATTAAACCTTGAGTCTATTTGACCACCTAGTTAACTAAACTCATTTACTAACTTAAACCCATCAATCCACTAACTTAACACCTTTAACTTAAACCTTTGAACACCCCTTTAATCAACCCCTATCTTTCCCCCTTTTTCCCTAGGCACTCAACTACTGATGGTAAGCCTAACCATCAATGGTTAGCTTGACCATCGATGGCCAGGTCTTCAACCTAATTTAAAAGTATTTCTAGCTGTGTATGAGATAAACATGGCACAAATTAGTATGTCCACTTTATGCGATGCTAACCAAGTATAAAGCATCATAATTAGCAACTTCCTCCTACCCAATTAACAATTTCATGCTATAAAAAGAGAAGAGTATGAGGTGAATATTATCCATGTCCAAGGTATCAAATCTTATTACATACAGGTATCCAACCTTCTTTTAGCCATCAAACAATGGTAATGGAGATATAAACCTTTGTTCGAGTTGTTCTTAAGGCCCAAGTACTATCACTCTAGCCAAATTGGTCCAACCTTCCACCATCAGTAATCTAGCAAGTTATAGGTAACTTTGTACTTGTTTCTTTACTTTATTCCATTTCTAACCCTCCTAACCTGATTAGACATATCTTATAGTTTTCCATCTTTGACCAAACCCATAATCAAATCCTTACTTGATCATTTATCCAATCGATAATTCCTTTTTTTTATTATTTCTAGAAACACACAGGTAACCATTGATGGTTACCTCAACTGTCGATGGTTACACAACCACCAATGGTAAACCCAACCGTTGATGGTTCACCCAACCATCTATGGTCACTATGGTAAAAAATAATAAGTCATTTTCAGACCCTTAACCCCAACCAAATCCTATTTTTTATGTCCTTGCCTATTCACAAAGCCTTCCCTGATTTTTTGAACTTGACCCCAACTATCTTAGCATAAGTATGGACCCATTTTTGCTATATTTAGTCTTTTTTTTAATAAGAATTTTTACTTTTTTCTTTTGACATGCATTTAATTTCATGTTATTGAATGCAAGTATTCTCATTTTTCATCTATATCAACTTAATTATTATCAACAGTGGATTGATAACCTCCTAACAAGCATATGCTTCTTGGATCTAACTCATGCTAGGCAATCCACTCAACTATCTTGCTAACAACCCCTTTCCTTTTTTAATTTTTATTTATAGGTATTACTTCCAAGCCAAAGAGGAGTTCCTATCATCAATTGGATCACGTGCACACTTTTATTAGGTATTTATTTACACACCCCTTTTACTAGTTTCTTACTTACTTCTAAATTAAGAAATGAGACAAAATTAAGAGAAACACCTCTACCTCAAGTCATCCAACTATAAGTTGAAGGAGTCTGTGTCTGGAGATGACATCTACATGCTCTCGATTCTATAATATAGTCCTACTGATGGCCAAAGCAAAAGAGTGAAGGAGTCCCTTCCTTTTGGTCTTGCATACATTATTTATACCATGGAAAAGTTGGTATACAACCTCCTTGTTTCTATCGCTAATTTTGCTTTCTATATTCAAAGGAGAGAAAAGAAGAAACTAAAGAATAATGGACAAGGCATGTGAAGTACCTGGATGAAGATCGCGCACCATAATCCAGACGCTTGTGAGCACCCCTCTTTGGCTGTGGAGGAATGACACCTGCAAAGAAGAAGAACTTGGACAAGAAAACGTTAGATGGATAGGCGGTGGGTTGCCAAGCGAAAGCTTGTTCCCAGAAGTATGAGAACTTCCTTAAGGGAGGTCAACCCACTATTTTGATAAAAGATAAATGACTGATAAATGACAGAATGCTAAAATAGACTGAAATGATAGCAAACTGAAAGAGAAAAGGAAGCAAAGGCTTACCTGGAAGAAGCTGTCAAACTGGTTGCAGTCGCCGGCGTCGGTGGTATTACCGACGTCGGTTGTCAAAGATGCCGATGTCGGTTAGTCTGCCGACGATGGTCGGGGTAATGACCGGTGTCGGTCGGGGCAATAGGCTTGGACGGGGTTTAGGCAGGTTCTGGTCGAGTTTTAGTCTGTCTCTGCTTGAGGGCTCTGTGGACGAAGGTCTGAGTCTGCTCTGGGCCTGGTTTGAGGATGGTCTTAGTCAGTTAGGGGGTCAAAAGGATAGAGAGGGACAGAGAGATAAAGGAAGCCAATCTGGGAGATAGGAATCTGGGTTTGGGTGACAGTCAGGTCTGAGGGTGTGCTAAATCTAGTTTAAAAGCAGATGACTAGATAGCATAAAGAAAACAAATAGAGAACATACCTGTGCCCTGCTGAAGAAGGTGGTGATCTTATTGCTGATGATGCCGGATGTGAAGCCTGTTGCTGATGGAGAACCCCTGTTGTTCACTTGCAGAAGCTTGTTGTGTACCTGAGGGAGAGAGTCAGATTGATTGGCAGAGAGGTCAAGTGGAAGGACAGATGCAAGGGTCTGATACGAAGGTTCAAGAGTCGGGATGGCAGAGAGAGAGACGCAGAGAGCGAAGAGGAGGAGATAACAGTGAAGAAGCCGTTATGAAGGGTGCCGACGCTGGCAATATCGCTGACGTCGATCGACGGTTGACCGATGTCGGTGGCTAAAAGGCCGGAGAAAGGCTAAAAATAGCCTTTCATCCGTTTCCCAACCGCTGGGTCAAATGAATGCAAGGATGAAACGGTCGACGGGGGTTAAATGGGCGAGTGAAGATATTGGAATCGGAGTCTTAGGCATTAAATGGCCATGTGGGGAATAAAGGGGATCCAAGGAAGGTATCCTAGGGTGGCGAGGTGGCAAGGAGAGGGAAAATGGTCTTATTTAATTAAAAATAGATGATTATTTTCAATTAATAAGACCTAGGTAGGTTAGGAATAGTCGAAGTGGCAAGGGACCAAGGGGAGAGAGGAAGACAAAGGGTTAGACACTTTTTAGGTGTCTATTTGGGAGATAGGAATCTGGGTCTGGGTGACAGTCAGGTCTGAGGGTGTGCTAAATCTAGTTTAAAAGCAGATGACTAGAAAGCATAAAGAAAACAAACAGAGAACATACCTGTGCCCTGCTGAAGAAGGTGGTGATCTTGTTGCTGATGATGCCAGATGTGAAGCCTATTGCTGATGGAGAACCCCTGTTGTTCACTTGCAGAAGCTTACTATGTACCTAAGGGAGAGAGTCAGATTGATTGGCAGAGAGGTCAAGTGGAAGGACGGATGCAAGGGTCTAATATGAAGGTTCAAGAGTCGGGATGCCAGAGAGAGAGACGCAGAGCGCGAAGAGGAGGAGATAACAGTGAAGAAGCCATTATGAATGGTGCCGACGCCGGCAATATCGCCGACGTCGGTCGACGGTTGACCGACGTCGGCGGATAAAAGGCCAGAGAAAGGCTAAAAATAGCCTTTCATTCGTTTCCCAACCGCCAAGTCAAATGAATGCAAGGATGAAATGGTCGACGGGGGTTAAATGGGCGAGTGAAGAGATTGGAATGGGAGTCTTAGGCATTAAATGGCCATGTGGGGAATAAAGGGGATCCAAGGAAGGTATCCTAGGGTGGCGAGGTGGCAAGGAGAGGGAAAATGGTCTTATTTAATTAAAAATAGATGATTATTTTCAATTAATAAGACCTAGGTAGGTTAGGAATAGTCGAAGTGGCAAGGGACCAAGGGGAGAGAGGAAGACAAAGGGTTAGACACTTTTTAGGTGTCTACATTTGCCCCTTTTGTCTTGTTGGTTGTTCTAGATGAACTGCAAGACAAAAAAAGGAGGTGGTTGCCCCAGGTGAGGGATGATGTGGATTGCCCCGAAGTATGGATGAGGTATTCCCCCTCAAAGCGGGAGTCGAGGGAAGGAACCTGATGTCAGGTGCTGATTTGACAAAAGGTGGATGAGAAAGATGAAAAGTGAGTGAAAACGCTGCAAAAGTCGTGATTGCGCGTATACCACATCGCGGGATGGTCGGGTCAAATTGTCGCATGTCGAGGGTCAAGGAGTGCCAAAATTGAAGTAACTGGGCCCCAGCATTTAGTCGTCTGCTGATCGGGTCACTCAATCTAAGCTAAAGCTCCAAATGGTCATCGTGTTCCAGGTATCCTAGGCTCAGGAAGTGCTCCCAGAAACATGAAAGTGCCACAAGTAGTAGGGATCAACTGGCTCGCGATCCTATACTTGCGAAGGGTCAAAAATAGTTTGCGGACAATTCTGCTAACCAACCGTGAGGTAGCACACACGCAAAAACAACCAAGGCAACATTGTCTTGGAAGTGGTCGAAGGTCGAAGGATGGTCATTGGTCAAGGGGATGGATGGACGAAAGGATGTGGCCGAGCTATCCTCAGAAAATGTCATGTGATCTGAGTGCTGCCTACATAGCCCTTGTGTGAAGGGCCTCAGGCCAATGTAGTTCTCCCTAAAAGGGAGGAAGGGTCAAAGAGATTGATTGGTCTTGGTCAAAGAGAATGATTGGTCTTGGTCAAAGAAAATGATTGGTCTTGGTCGAAGAAAATGATTGGTCTTGGTCGAAGAAAATGATTGGTCTTGGTCGAAGAAAATGATGGGTCTTGGTCAAAGAAAATGATTGGTCTTGGTCAAAGAAAATGGTTGGTCTTGGTCAAAGAAAGTGATAGGTCTTGGTTAAAGAAAATGATTGGTCTTGGTCAAAGAAAATGATGGGTCTTGGTCGAAGAAAATGATTGGTCAAAGTTGTCGATAGACTGGTCGTGGTCAAGGTCAACGTCGCAGAAGAGAAGGTTTGTCCATCAAAGAGACGAACAAACGGGGGTGGTCGAGCTAACCTCAGAGGATGTGTTATCTGAGTGCTGCCTACATAGCCCTGGTCATAGGGCCTTAGACCAATGTAGTTCGGACTAAAGGTCTGATTGATCAATGATTGGATGTGGTCAAGTGTCAAAATGATGAGGGTAAGATGAGGATAAGATGATGCTGCAGCCTTTTCCAAATGGTGTATTTTGCAACATTGGTCGAAAGGTCTTTCATCCCTAGCAAGTTTCCATAGTCGTGATGGATGTATGCTAAAAATGAATGGAAGTTGATTTATGCTTCAGCAAGTATTGGTTTATGCTTAACATAAATTGGGTCTGGTCGGTAGTTCCCATGTGTATTGGTGTCCATGGAAACTATGTGAAATGGACTAGGATGATGCTAGCTGAAAATGATAAAAAATGGCTTGGTTTGAGTTGAGTCGCCAATTGATGCGGTTAAATGTGACCAAAGTGTAAAGAAAAGATGAAAGGCAAATTGCTCTTTCATTGACAAGGACCAGAGAGGAAGCATAGATAGGGGTTATTAGAACCAAAGCCCCGTTCATGCATTACATCGTTGACCAGTGTTGTGTTAGAACGGTAATCGAATCACTTTGACATTAAAGTGAGCTCGAACTCCCTTGAGCAAGTGATAGAAAGAGGATAGGGTAACCCAGTTTAAGAGCAGGAATAACCTTGCCCCTTTTTATAGGAGACCCTGAGACAACTACAAGCCAAGTCCATGACCCATTTTTTTTTTTTTGGTGCAGGCTGATCGATGCGAGAAGCCTACATAGAGATGTCTTTTAATGTAGTGGTCATGTTGCGAAGCTGATCAATGCGGGAAGCTTCTAAGAAAAGTTGCTATTTGTAGCAAGATTTAGTCATAGCCATCCTTCGAGGGAGTGGTCTATATTTTTGCTTTATAATGTTTGAATAGCTGTCCTTCGAGGGATCAGTCTATTAGCTACAGCAATGATAGTACAGCTGTCCTTCGAGGGAGCAGTCTGTCTTTTTGATTTGATTTTGTGACCTTGGATATGTTTTGACATCTTGATATATTTTTTGATTTTTTTGATTAGAGTCATGGACAAGGCTGTAGAAGTTCAAGGACTCCCCTTTTATTAGGACAAAGCATCCATGTATCATAAAAGGGTTGTAGAGGACTAGTTAAAGGGAAATAGGGTTGAAAGGGATGAGGATCAAGAGGATGAGGATTGCTCAAGGGACGAGCTCAAGTCACGTGTCAAGTAGATGAGTACTCGACTAACAGAAGAATGGTCGAAGATGCAACGCAAAAAAAGGGGGGGCTCAAGGTCTGATAAGTCCCTGGGCCATGCTAGTGCGTTAAAGTCTGAGTCAATTAGGAGCAGACTTGCCCCATTTGGCTCTTTCCAGATTGGTCAGATGTTGATGGTGGATGTGAAGTTGACTGATATGGTTGTTGATTGGTCGAGACTGGTTGAATATTGGTTCAATGGTATTTGATTGTTGATTGGTTGAGAGTTGGTTGAAGTGTGGCTAAATGTTTGGTCAAAGTTTGTCGAAGGTTTGGTAAGGTTATGGTCGATGTCATGGTCGATGGTTGGTCGAGACTTGGTCGAGGTTTGGTACAATGTTTAATCGAAGTTAGGATAAGGTTGGATTCCCCCAGTCGCTTAGGGAGAATGTTGGATAGATTAGTCAAAGTTGACTGAGGCTTGGTGATTAAATGGACTGTGTTAATGTCAAATAATGGGGTCAAAGGCAATAAAGGGACCATAATCTGTCGTAGAGATCCCGATTTAGGCAATGAGGTATGGGTCGGGGTTGATGTTTTGTCGAAGAGGTGGTTAAGAGGGTCCTTGGTGAAAAGGAAATCATTTCTCCGTTGTTGACGAATGACAGCTTTGAGAGCACAACAATGCTCAGTGTCATGTCCCAGAGTGTGTTGATAGTTGCAAAATTTAGAGTTGTCGAACCAAGATGGCCTTGATCCGAGAGTTGATGAATGGGGCGGTGTTGAAGGTTTGTTGATGACGTGGTTGAGAAGAGAGGTGTCATTTTCCAGACATTGGCGAATGGCAACCTTGAGGGCCCAACAATGTTCCGTGTCGTGTCCAGGCGTGCGATGATACGCACAAATGCAAGTGTGGTCGAACCAAGGTGGTTTTGGTCCGAGCGATTGATATGGTCTGAGAGGCGAGAGGTCGAGGCGAGAAGACTGCAATAATTGCCATAAAAGCAAGGTATAAGAACCTGCTAATGGGTCTAGATGTCTTATTGCAGTAGGGGTTGATGACTTTGGTTTAAGGGGCATAAGAGGCGTTGGTCGATGGTTTGAGGGAGATATACGTTTGATGGGTTGAGAGAGTAATGGAGGCGATGTGCCTCTGTGAAGGATGGGAGTAGGCAGTATTCCTATTAAAGTGGACGGATGCGGGCCCAAGATTGAAGGCAATGATGAAGGTGGAGGAGAAATTCTCTGATGTGGTCTAGTGGCTTTTGTTAGTTTGGGTTGAGGGCCACTATTGTGTGAGGCAAGGTTAGATGTGGGCTTGGGTTTGGATGTGGACGAAGGTGAGTGAGATGTAACAATCTCAGGTAAAGGGCAAGAGGAAACCGTGACTGGGTCTTCCTTGATTGAAATGGGTAAAGAGACTGGTTCTTCTCTTGGTGGAGAAGAAATAGGAGAGTGTGGCTCCTCCAGATGGCAGGAGGCAGGGATGATTATGCCTTCCGCTTGTGCTTGAGAAGTAGGCAAGGTATGGTCATTGGATGAAGGTGGGGCTAATGGTGTAGGTGTGGTCAAGGCATCCCCCAATATAGGAGAAATAGATGGAGGACTAATAGGAGAAGAGGGTTCTTCATCTTGTGATAGACGAATAGGAGAAGACTCTTCTGCCTATGAAAGAGATTGGTCAGAGACAAGAGGTAAGATAGTGTTAATCGTGTGAATGTCATGGTCATGAGAATCTTTGGTTATGGTTTGGACGTTGTTTTGAGTAGGTGGATGATTTGGGAAAGGGTGTTTGAAGATGTCGATATGTTGATTAGGTGGGGCGTTCGGGTTATCTAAAATAAGATCCCCCTTGTCGATCATGTCTTGGACGATGTTTTTGAAAGTTTGGCAGTTGTCAATGTCATGGCCTTGGACGCGGTGAAAGTGGTAGAAGTCGGCCTCTCTATACCATGTAGGGAGGGCTTTAGAGGGGTCAAATTGAGGTGGTTGGATTGTAGGGAGATTGAGGACCCCCTACTTGAGAAGTTTTTCCAAAATGGAAGCGTATGGTTCTCCAAGTGGAGTGTAAGAACGCTGGATATACCGTTGTTGGAATTGTTTGGTAATGCTGGAAGATGTCGAAGGTTGGGAATAATTCGTTGTTGTTGAGGATGGTGATCTAATGACCACAGTGTTAGCCACTCCTTTGGAGTTGGCAGAAGAAGAGGGTCTGGAAGAAGAATGGTCAGTAGATTTTGCGTTGGTATTACGCAATTTGACCTTATCTTCTTCAAGGGCACAGAGTTCAAGCTTTCGAGCGATGATGAAAGCTTCGTCAAAAGTGCGGAATGTCTGAATCCGCAAGGTAGAAGAGATGTGTTTGGCACATGCTCGAGAAAAGAGCTCGATGAGCTCGGGTTGAGGCAAGGAGAAGGAGAGCTGGTTAATCAAGCCTCTCCAACGAGCGACAAAATCGACTACAGATTCGTCGTCAAATTGCCTGATGGAGTAGAGGTCTGTGATAGAGACTTGTTTAGTAATGTTAATAGAGAAATGGTCGAGAAATAATTGGGCAAGTTGGATGAATGAAAAGATAGAATGTCTGGTAAGAGAGCTATACCAGTCAAGGGCAGGGCCAGAAAGTGACATAGGAAACGTGCGTAATAACAACGCATCGTCGTGGGCAATAAGGTAACAGGCATGTCTGAATGCCCGTAGATGTTGCTGTGGGTCTTCCTTACTCTGAAAGTGAGTGAATTTAGGAATCTCCCAATGGTTAGGGTATGGTCGAATAGGGACGGAAGGATGAATGGGCTCGTTGCAGATCTGCTTGTATGATAAAGTATTGCTTGAACCGGAAATGGAGGCTTCGAGACTGGACATTTTATCCATCAGCATCTTAATGATGTCTGCTGACGGATTGGCGGGTTGAGCACCCCCTAGGTTGTAAGGCGCTTGGAATAGGCTAGAGGAGGTGTGCAACATAGTCGGTTGTACAATGTACGGATGACTAGCCGCAGGGGCAGAAGTGGAGGCTAAAGGTGGCTGCGTTATGAAGGTTGAAGGTATAAGTTGACTGGGCACCGCCAAAGGTGGTTGAATGGCAGCACTGGTAGCAAGATAGGTTGTCACTCCTACATTTGTGGGCACAAGAGTATGAGGGGTCGAGACAATCAAGTTCTGATATGATGTAGAACTTGGTTGAATTGCAGGTGGTTGAGGGGGTAATGGAACCCCGATGAAGGTCGGTCTAAAAATAGATGGGGAGGCCAAACTTTGCGTATTGGCCATGGTTGGGTTAATAGTTGAGGCGAAAGGCTGAGTCATAAAGGGTTGGGTGGTGAATGGTGTGGATGTCATCGCCACATCACCCGAAAGGTCTCGCGTTGAGTTTTTTGCGAGATAGTTTTGGAGGGCTGCGGTATTGAGGTCCAAAAATCTCTCGAAATCTTGGTCCCCTTCAGGGATGATGGGAATTTGAGTCGGGGTCGGGGTCGGTCCAGTAGGAGTTCTTTCAGTCTCCGAGTGGAACTCCATGATAGGACTGGTTGCAGACGGGGTGGACGGAAGTGGTTGATGGCTAGTGTGGTTGACAAGAGCCTTGGCTTGGCTATGAGTCAAGACCATGCAAGGCAAAGAAGGTTCAGGCTTCAGAAACTGTGTTGTTCAGTTTCAGAAAACCAGGATGGAATTTTTGACAGAGAAGGGACAGGTTTTGGGTTGCTAGTTTTTTTTTTTAAAAAAAAAAGACAGTGACAGAGACCGACGTCGGTTTAAAAACCGATGTTGGTAAGAAATATGGCCGACGTCGGTTAGATAACCGATGCCGGTAAGAGAGCAAAGCCGACGTCGGTGACAGAACCGATGCCGGTGACAGGGGAAAGCCGACGTCGGTGGCAGAACTGATGCCGGTGACTGTGTTTTCTAGCGAACCAAAAGATTTGAAGATCCTTGGAAAAACAATGAAGAAAGCGTCCTCACTCACTCAAACAAACAGATGAGGAGAGGAAAACAGAGAGAGACAGACAAGCCTAAGCGATAAATCCTAGGAATTAACTTTAGAAGCTGTGGCTTATGCCTTAGATGAATGTTTGGGGAGATTGGCTGCAAGAAGGGTCCTAGAAGAAGGCAGTCTAAAGATGGTTTCAGGTGTTGTTTTAGGCGCTCAAAAATCTGTATTAGGGTCTGGTACGTGGCCTTGTGCTAAGGAGCAAGCTCCCCTCACTTCACGATTCCAGTGGTTAGCTGGTCTCGCTTAGCCAAGATATACCTCACCTAGAGTTTATCCTCCGCCAGAGAACGGAGTGGGCTTCCCCCTTGGTGATGAAATCCAAGTAGGGTCATCGGGACGGTTAAGGTATCCGCTGGGGGATGAAATCCCAGTCGAGCCTTGTCTCAAGTAAGTTTTATGTTCGTTTTAGTGCATGTGGTTTGGTAGTGTAACATCAAGTGTCTACGGTTTATTCAATATGCGTCTAAGTTACTAGATGTGGACTAAGAAGATGCAAGCACAAGTAGAAATGAATGCAAAGTGTTTTAATGCCCAAGTCGAAATGTGATGTTTGTTATGAAGACAAGTTTGAGAAAGGGTTGAGAGTATGATGTTTAGACTAGTCTAGAAATGCAAGGAAGAACGATTCGTTTTAGTCCTACTTATAATGTCATTGAGAAGAAAAGAAGGAGGAGAAAAGGTAAGAACCTAATGCTCCTAAATGAATGAAGAAGAAAAGGAACCCAAGAGGAACCTAGGGTCCCACCGGGCGTGCCAGAATGTTTCTATCACTAATTTTGCTTTCTATATTCAAAGGAGAGAAAAGAAGAAACTAAAGAATAATGGACAAGGCATGTGAAGTACCTGGATGAAGATCGTGCACCATAATCTAGACGCTTGTGAGCACCCCTCTTTGGCTGTGGAGGAATGACACCTGCAAAGAAGAAGAACTTGGACAAGAAAACGTTAGATGGATAGGCGGTGGGTTGCCAAGCGAAAGCTTGTTCCCAGAAGTATGAGAACTTCCTTAAGGGAGGTCAACCCACTATTTTGATAAAAGATAAATGACTGATAAATGACAAAATGCTAAAATAGACTGAAATGATAGCAAACTGAAAGAGAAAAGGAAGCAAAGGCTTACCTGGAAGAAGCTGTCAAACTGGTTGCAGTCGCCGACGTCGGTGGTATTACCGGCGTCGGTTGTCAAAGATGCCGATGTCGATCGGGGTAATGACCGGTGTCGATCGGGGCAATAGGCTTGGATGGGGTTTAGGCAGGTTCTGGTCGAGTTTTAGTCTGTCTCTGCTTGAGGGCTCTGTGGACGAAGGTCTGAGTCTGCTCTGGGCCTGGTTTGAGGATGGTCTTAGTCAGTTAGGGGGTCAAAAGGATAGAGAGGGACAGAGAGATAAAGGAAGCCAATCTAGGAGATAGGAATCTGGGTCTGGGTGACAGTCAGGTCTGAGGGTGTGCTAAATCTAGTTTAAAAGCAGATGACTAGAAAGCATAAAGAAAACAAATAGAGAACATACCTGTGCCCTGCTGAAGAAGGTGGTGATCTTGTTGCTGATGATGTCGGATGTGAAGCCTGTTGCTGATGGAGAACCGCTGTTGTTCACTTGCAGAAGCTTGCTGTGTACCTGAGGGAGAGAGTCAGATTGATTGGCAGAGAGGTCAAGTGGAAGGATGGATGCAAGGGTCTGATACGAAGGTTCAAGAGTCGAGATGCCAGAGAGAGAGACGCAGAGCGCGAAGAGGAGGAGATAACAGTGAAGAAGCCGTTATGAAGGGTGCCGACGCCGGCAATATCGCCGACGTCGGTCGATGGTTGACCGACGTCGGCGGATAAAAGGCCGGAGAAAGGCTAAAAATAGCCTTTCATCCGTTTCCCAACCGCCAGGTCAAATGAATGCAAGGATGAAACGGTCGACGGG
Organism: Torreya grandis; assembly: GCA_037957365.1. NCBI lineage: Eukaryota > Viridiplantae > Streptophyta > Pinopsida > Cupressales > Taxaceae > Torreya > Torreya grandis. Next base: position 2,707,367 of record JARHVA010001769.1, read on the forward strand.
GGTTAAATGGGCGAGTGAAGAGATTGGAATGGGAGTCTTAGGCATTAAATGGCCACGTGGGGAATAAAGGGGATCCAAGGAAGGTATCCTAGGGTGGCGAGGTGGCAAGGAGAGGGAAAATGGTCTTATTTAATTAAAAATAGATGATTATTTTCAATTAATAAGACCTAGGTAGGTTAGGAATAGTCGAAGTGGCAAGGGACCAAGGGGAGAGAGGAAGACAAAGGGTTAGACACTTTTTAGGTGTCTACACTCCTATTTTATTAATTTGGTAGGCACATAGATCAATAGTTTGAGGCACTGAGTTAAGGTCCTTTATATTCTAATCATTGTGCAATCTAAATATAACTAGATGTCTCCAATTAACTACACATACTTCTTGACAAGAGGGATGACCCTGCTCATGGGGATCCTGGTAATAACTTCTACCAAAGCTAGATATAGACAATCATAAATGAATTATATTTTATGTCTATACTTGAATATGCTCAATTTAGAATAGTGATGGGAAATAATATGTCTCCCTTCAAGTGACCAATTCTTTATGTCAGGGATTTTGGTGGTGGTCAATAAGGCATCTAGAAGATAAGACATCATAAATAAGTGGTTGCTAGTTTTCTTCTTCATGGTTGAGAATTGTTGTTTCAGATAAATGTTGATCATCTCACCCATTGGGGGAGTGAGTCCCTTTTCTACCATGAAGTATACATAAGGTACCCAAATTTTATTAACATGTATGGTGGAAGGGGCTCCATATAATTTATTTAGCAAGGTCATGATTATTCTATTTCCTTCCCTACATTAGATAATTGAAATATTTTCGGTGTGGTCTTGGATCACATGGTTTCTGGCAAGTAGCTATGGGGTAAGGATGGTGTTCAAGTCATTTTTACCAGTCTAGGTTTTAATTGTAGGCAAGTCTACTTGGGGCTTGTGTAGCTTATAGTATCTTTCAAATACAAGAGGGGAAATATATGCTATACTTTTAAAACTACGTTCATGAATTATTTGTAGAGTAAAAAATAATCTACGTTTCATTCTAATTTTTAGTTGCGCACTGCAAAATTTTGTTCCCGCATACTTTGGTTTGAGATAACGAAGTTTTAAAACTGAGCATAGGCGCTAATTCCCTTTTGATTCATTTTTGTCTGAGTGTCAAAATCATGCAGAAGCTGCCAAGTGTCATCAGTTGAGGCACCTTTCATTATTTTTATAAGTTGGTCGGGACGTGCCACGTATCTCATTGCAACTCAATGGAAAAGGAGAAGTGTCAGCATCCACATTTCATATCAGCATCTATGTTCCAAATCTCTTTTCAGTGGAAGGTTTAAACAAGCTAAGTATCATGATCAGATAGAAAGTGCCAAGTGGCAATTGCGAAAGGTTTCAATTTGCTTTTCTAAAAGTGATGGAAGGTGCCACGTATCCCAGCTAAAGAGAGCAGAAGCCACCACGTGTCGAGATCTAAATTATCTTCATTTTGTTTCATCGATATAGCAAAGACTGTGGTGGGTCTCAGGTTTTGTTTTTGAAGCAAGTGAAAGCTGCCAAGTTTCACTATCCGTGTAAATAGGAAATGAGGCCCAATTATTTCTATAATATAAATAGAGTGACACGGAGACCAACACATGTCGCCTTCCGTAGGTTTCTCAAAAGGTGGCTAAAAGTAAAGCAGAGATCACCACATGTCCTTTGTTGAGGCAAGCAGAGATTGCCACCTGTCCCTATGCCCCTTTTTAAAGTTGCTAAGGCAAGAAATGCTATGGGTCTTATTTCTATTAAGTTGTTAAAGTTTTGAAGAAGTGGATTGTGACAGGTGTCAAAGGCAAAACATTCTTGAGCAAAGATATAGTAAGAGAATAGGTAAAGCGGAAAGCACCGTGTGTCTTCAGTAAGGCTGCAGAACATGCCAAGTGTTGTTCTTCGGTGTCTCCTAAGTAATAAGAAGGTTTTCAAGGAATTGGCCAAGTGTCCTCTTCCATTTAATAGAATGGAGTGTCTTGCAATCCATTTCAACCAATGAACTATTGGAAGACAGAGCATTGTAGAATCTAAGAAATATCTTCTGTTAAACACTTCCAGTTCTGTTAGATTTCAATTGGGCCGTTATATTTGGAACATATAGACAATCCAGAGTGAATCCAAGGCTATAAATATAGGTGCAGAGATCACTAGAGTTGGAGATCAGAATCAGATACTTGGAGAGAATTTTTTGAGAGAATTATTGTCAAGAGTTTAGACTTTCTAGAGCTATGATTAGGAATATCATTTGCCTTTATTCCATTTTCTTAAGTTGGAAAGTTTATGTAACTGTGCATGTTTCTGTGCCTCTTATGTGATTGGAGAATTAATGAAAAGATTGAATCCCGTGCGTTTGTTGATATTTTTTGTGTCATTGCAAAAGTAGCCTAAGCTGTGTTGTCAAGAGTTTTAGACTTTCTAGAGATGTGATTAGGAATATCATTTGCCTTTGTTCTATTTTCTTGAGTTGGAAATTTTATGTAATTGTGCATGTTTCTGTGCCTCTTATGTGACTGGAGAATTCAAATAAGAAGATTGAATCCTATGCCTTTGTTGATATTTTCTGTATCACTGCAAAAGTAGTCTAAGTTATGAGCCTCTATTTCTATTATTTTCATCTTTTACATTGATCATGCCTTGTTTGCTATTAAATGTAATTGAATCTTACATATAGTTTCACTATGCTCAGATTAAGGATCGAATTACATTTAGGCACATCGCCATAGTTAGGTTATCTTTCTTTGCATTTGTGTTTTTGGTTAAAATTCCTATCCCTTTTCCCAGTACACACTCGATATAAAGAAGAGACCAACTTCTTAAAAATCTAGAGGTTGTTTCAAGTCGCAAATCCCATATCTTGAAACTTCCCATTATTGGTGTTAGAAACAAGCACAATTTTAACCATCAACAGTTTTTGGCACGCCTGGTGGGACACAATTCTTGAAGTTTCTTTCAAGATTGTATGAACTAGAGAGATATAAGGAGTTAGAGCTATGGACCAGTAACCAGATCATAATCTACTGTAAATCTAGGTATTCTTTTGCCACCTTTGGTAACTAGTCCTAGAAAAAGAGTCAACCAGTTTATACCAATACCAAGAGCAAATATGGGAGTCCCTATAGCCCCAAGAAATTATGCAAGTTGGAACACTGGTAGTTCTTTGATTCTCCCAATACCACCAGCCACTTGGGACCCTATCCCAGTGAATGCCCTGAAAGCTCTACCCAAATTCAATGGGCAAGACTTTAAAACACCTAAAGAACAACTGCAAGATGTATGAGATGTCTGTGCTATACATGTTGTCACACAGCAAAATGTGGCCATAAGATTATTAGCAGCTTATTTTAAAGGGAAATCTCTAGAATGGTACCAGTCCTTGACCCCAAATACCATATCTACATTGGATCAGCTCGGAGATCTTTTCTTTGAAAGATTCGAACAGAAGGGTGATAAATCTTCTTTATTACAACAATTGATTACCATCCAAAGGGCACCACAAGAAGTGATGACTAACTTCAATTCTAGATTTCAAAAGACTTGGGAAAGAATCTTTGCTATAGCTAGACCATTACCAGGTATGGATATAGTGTTTTATCTTAAGGATTTAAATTCAGACATATCTATTATGATTCAATCACTTAGAGGTCAGACTCTATCAGAGGCTTATGACTATGCAGTTAGAGCTGAAAATAATTTGATAGATGCTGGAAAGTTGTCTCCAAGGCCTCCCATGCCCATGTTTCCAGATATTTCCTTGCCATTACCTCAAGAAGCCCCTAAATCCATAGCCCCACCTATGTCTATGTACACATATCCTCAACCACCTGTTAAAGAAATTGTCCCTGCCCAGTCATCTGAGCTGGATGATATAAAGAACATCTTGAGGACATTTTCTAATGAGTTGATTAACATAAAGAGACAACATAGCCCATACCCCAGACCCCAATATCAAGGCTATCAAGGAAATAGAATTCCATCACAACCAAACCAATATCAGGGTCCTCCAAGGCAAAATAACCCTCAGCCAAGTAACCAATTAGTTGCAGTCCCTACACCCTTACAGACTATCCCTCCTAATTCAAATAGGGAGATTGTTCTAGGGTAAAATAATTATTTGGATAACATTAATGCCTAGTGTTTCCCTTGAAATAATGTTCATACACTGAGAGATTGTCCTATGGGTAATCTACAACAAAAGGTGGTAGAGTAAAGAAGAATGGATGGACAGTTTGCAAGTTCCAGTGACAATCAAGCCTACCAGTCTTCTGGTATATAAAATTCAGTCTTAATAAATCAGATGCAAGGGATGTCTTTGCAACAAGAGGAAGAAATAGCCCTAGAACATGCTTTGTTTTCATGGATTGAAGATGAAGGATCAATTTTCTTGAATGAAGCTTCCACTTCCAAGAAACTAGTGGTGCAATCAGATTATTATACTAAATCAAAGAGAAGGATGGTGGAACAACCTAAAGTTGTAAATAGTCAAGTCATGGAGAATCCTCCATTTCAAGGTTAGAAAAACACAACTGTCAGACAAGAAGTGCCTCAGCTGGTGTAGAATCAAGTAATTCCTGCACAAATTCAAGAAAAAACAAGAGATCCTTATTTTCAAAGAACTCAGACACTGGGACCAATAAATATGGTGGATAAATTGAAGAAGACTCTAGCACAAGTATCAATATGGGATATATTAGCTATTCCAGAATAGAAGACACTACTACAAGAAGCCCTACAAGGTCAAGCAGTGCCCAAAGGTACTGTTATCAAAGAAGGCTATTGAAAAAGAAAAGCTCAAAGACACAATTCATCTACAGACAACAACTCTAGTGAATAATGCACCAGATGTAAGCAAATCCAAACTAGATCCCTTCTATTTAACTTTGATAGTGAGCAAGAAATTGCTGCATAATGCAATGATTGATTCAGGGGCCAGTACTATAGTAATGCCTAAGCAGATAGCTGATGCTTTAAAAATTAAGTATGAACCACTCACTAAAGGAGTCATGCAGCTAGATGGCAAAGTAGTACAAATAATAGGGAGAATTAAAAACTCCCATTACAATTATATAATTGTCCCAATATAATTGTAAATCAAGATGTAGTAGTCATAGATATACCTCCTATTTTTTTCTTATGTTTATCAAGATACTTTATAGCCAAGATAGGAGGATATATGTCCCTTGATTGGTCTCACCTCATCCTAAAAACCAAATATGGTTCAAAGATAAAGATATTATCTGAGCCATTATATAAGGATCACATCACCAATGAACCAATTACAAAGTTAGAGGCAGCTCATGCTATAATGAATAAAGAAGAAAGGGTTTTTGTTGAGGAGTTAGCTGAATGGACTGAACATGATCAAGAAGAGGAAAATGATCATTTATTAGCTATGATGCAAAGTGACCCATATGGAAATTATGACTCCATGGGTCTGGGTTCTTACGTCATATTTGAGGAAGATCATAAAATCCCAAATGTTTTAAGGGAATAAAAGTCAAAAGATACCTCTTCTATCAATCCTCGAGTCTCTCAACATGAATTCAATATTCTAAGTGAGAAGTCACAAGCGTATGCCTTAATCTCTGATGAAGAAGAGATAATTTTTGACTTTCTTCTTACTTTGCAAGGTGATGTGGAGGAGCATGGACATTTCCTTTATCATGATTTGAATGATTTGTTTGAAATCATTGGGTTAGGTTATACTATTTTTCAAGGAAGCTGTGAGCCAGTTGCAGATGAACAAGACAATATTGAGACTCAATTACATATGCAAAATTATTGTAAACTTTCAAAATTATCCTTTCAAGAGGTTGGTAATTTTAAAGTCATTAAAGAGGATGATCATGCAATAGAACCTGAGTTTGAGGTAGAAGGAGATGAGCTAATAAATAATATATATTAAAGAGCTTCTGTTGATGAGCAAATAGTCATTAATTTCTTGATAAGACATGCCAGTACCAAGAACCAGCATTTGACAAGCTTCCAAGAACAAGAAGAGTTTATATATGTCAAAAGCATGTTTGACTCAGACTCATTCGAATGTAGGCCAATCAATGCGGCATACAAAGAGAGCAAGCCACCAGAGCTACATCCAATTCAACCACTTGTTCGACAACATAAGTCATCTTTTCATGAAGGAGACTTTAGAAATTCTTCTTTTGATCCAGGAAGGAGATAAAGATACTTGGTTATTGTATTATAGTTAGATAGTTTCCCCTTTTCGTATTGCTTTGTTTTCCTATTTTTGTTTTCTCGCTTTTCTTTTAAATAAGTGTTTTTTGAACACATAGTCGATAGCTTAGAGAGTTTTTCAAAATCTTCAAAATTTCTCAATGCATTGAATATCTTCCAAATCTTTAGAAATCCCCAAGGTACCTTGTGCTGCGACTTGCATAACATGTCTATCTCACTATCCCATAAAGATTGAGTAAGATTTGCTAATGGTTATCCGAGTTTAATGCCATTTTGAGACTTGATAGGTCAATAAATACCTCTTAGCAAGAGTTAAAGCTTACATTTTTCTCAAACATTCCTGCATCTATGAGAAAATATCCTGCTACTTGCATTTTCAGTTCCTAGTAAACTTGCTTCAGCAAAAGTGTTTCTATTTTGCAAAAGTTCATATCAGTTATCATAGAATAGATATAGAGATGGAGTGAGCATAGTCTTCACAACAAGGGGCTAGGATGTATGAATCCCTTGACAAGTTTCTTGCGAGCAAGTCATATGCTTCAGCTCCCATGCAACTATTGAAGACCTATCCACATACCAAAATCCCTAAAGTTGGTCAAGCAAGTGACCCAGTAAAGATAAAAGATTATGCAGATGGAGTCATGGACCCAATTCTTCAAAGAGCTAGTAGAAAAACTCTTAGAAAAGGGGCACATCAAAGGTGTCTACAGAGGGCCAAAGCAAGGAAATATGAGACATTTTCCATGAGGATATGGACTTCACAAATAACATAATTCATTGTCCCAGTTGTACATCCATGCCCCGACTTGGTCAAATTATGCACAAAATTATTCCATGCACCCTCAAACACCATTCAACAGGGTCCATTCATGATGCAAATCACACTGCACGCTATTAGGGACATGTTATCCCTGTATCACGATAAGACAACTACATTTCCCACTATTGCTAAAATGCAAAGAATGTGGGTAAACATCAATACTCAATTGAGGTTCTTAAGATCTGAACTACAAATGGGCGATGATGACACTACTGTGCCTACACTCCCTACAGTAAGAGCCCAGTTCGCACAAGCTAGCCAAGACACACTCTCTATGATGGATTTCATCAATGGCATGAAAGATGATATGGCAGTTTATGGAGAGCAAATGGCTATCCTCTTCAGGCTAAAGACCATCGATAAGACTCAGGAGTATTGGCTTGACTTTTTTGAACAAATTGCGTACTCAATGGTGGAACAACTAGCCCATTTCAAATCAAAAGGAGTTTTTAGGTACTCTTCTTTTTTGTTTCACCTCATGCTATATCAGAACTCTAACCTCTTTGCCCAACATATGTATCTTGATATGTATGACCTAAGTTTTGATTTATAAAGGACCATTCTTGTGTCTGCATGGACACATATTTTGTCAAAAACTAGTGACCCATACAAATTATGGGAACCGTTTGTTACCCCTAATATTTGTCACCTCAACCCTAAACTAGTTATGAATAGATTATTCCCAAGTGTTTCAAACCTTTTGGCCAGTTGCCCAATTCCTTGGGATATTTATTTTGGATCTCACCATACAATTATAAGAGTCCATGATTTTTGTGGGGAACCAATGTTGCTACCTAAGATTTTGACTCTTAGGTTAGCATTATTAGAGGTGACCAGGTAGGTATCTATAGTAGATAATGAATATGGCTCTGGAAAGAGGAAGAGGAAATTGTATGACCTCCCATAGATGACAACCAGCATGGTATTAGAAACTAGAGATGCTGAGATTGTGCTGCTTAGAAAGCTAGACTTCTTGAGTTTTTTGCTAGTTGAAGACAAATGGGTATATGACCCAAATGGTTTCATAGCTTCTTAGATAAGGACTAATAGGGTTGAAACCAAAATTGCACATGAAGGCTACCCTTTTTGGAAAAATAGGAAAAATCCTAGAGAAGATGCTCCTGGATTTTATGTTGAATTAACAGATTTGCCCCTTCCACAAAATAGACCCAAAGAAACATTCTATGTTAAGCAGAGGGATTTGACTCTAAAGTTAGAATGACTTTTGGCTTAAGAAGGGCATTAAAGAATAAAGATTGGGATGCTGAGAAAATAGAAGCCTATTGGAAATATAGGCAAGAAATTTGTCAGACAACTCATTCTTTTGGGAGCATCGACTTAGATGAAAGATGGGAAGAACTATGGGATGAGTGCCATCTATCCCCTGTATCTATCCTTGACACAAGCAATTTGCCAACATAGGGTGTAGAGATAGAAGTGAGAGTAGGATAAAGACAAGAGTCATAGGCCTCAGGGCAAACTGTAGCTACAGTAACTGTATCAGTTTGGCCCCAATCTCTCAACATCATGGAAAAGAAAAAGAGTGTGGTGCCTTCACCACCAAAAGCTTCCCCATCAGCATTGATTATTGAAATTCTTAGTTCTCCACAAGCATCACTGCTGGCAGTAGTAGATGTTGAAGGAAAAGAAACACAACCAGGAGAAGAGACACCAAAGAAAAGAAAAAGGGTGCAGTTTCAGTTTGATTCGATAGATGAGGTAGAACCCCCACAATGCCAATTATAGAGTACTGTAAATGCTCCTCAGGTAAGTATTATTCCTCCTTCTCCTTCTCAATCTATTTCTTCTCTTGTTGGAATGATGATTCCATCTAGCTAGATGACATCCCTCGCCACCTCTACCATTCCCATTTCTCACTTTGCACCATCTATGCCACCTCAAGCTTTAACATTACCTCATTTCCCCCCTCTATTCCCAAGAAACTTTCCCCTCAGATTGCCCATAGCCAACAATTGGCTATTCAATATGGTTTGCCACAGGGACATCCTTTTGTAGGTGGGCACATTGCCTCTCCTTCTACCTTCGAAACCCAAGCAAATGCTGCTAGGAAGGCAAGAGATGCCTGAAAAGAGAAAAAGAAGATCAAGGAAAATAAAGCCTTGGATACACCCCATTTTTGGTCACAATTTGATCCCATTAAGTAGTAATTGATAGTGACTCATTTGTCACCAAATGTAATCAAGCCAATTGAGCAGATGTAGTCGAAAGACTACACAATGAATGTAGTGGCCATAGACATGTCTCTGTTTAGGCCACAAGACAAAATTGAGCTACTAACTGAATCCACTTCTGTAGTTGCTAAAGACTACTTGGAGACATCAAGGAGGCTACAAAAGATGGAGGCTGATGTAGCCAAGGAAAAGACAAACTGTAATAGTTTGACCACAAAAATCAATAGAAAATATAATGAAATAGAGAATCTAAATAAACAGTTGCAAGATACTTTTTCTCTTCAGATTCACTAGGTAGTCCAGGCCCAAAATGATTCCTTAAAAGTGGGGCTAACATAGGCAAAGGATGTAGTAATGACCCTAAGGCACAAAAAGGCAACATTGCAAGAAAAATGCAAGGAACACCTGTTGCAGGTTACTCAATTACAATAGAAGCTACTGGCTGAATAGAATAATACCACGGATATACAAGCCCAATTTCAAGCTGAGCAACAGAGAGCAGCACAATTGACACTGGAGCTGGCCAATAGGCCAAAGAATCTAGGAGTGTTAACTCTAGTGAAGGAGCTCTATGCATCAATATGGAAATTAATCTCTTCAGAGATTATTCAGCTCAGGTCTTCTCTCACCTTCCTGCTAAATGCACAAAAATTATGCGTAAAGGTGGAGAAATCCATTGAAGACACTCTGGCTATAGTTTCAGGGAGAGTATTGGACTCCAAAACACTACTGCAAAAGCTTTATGATGTAATGGATGGAATGTTGTCAGCATTAGGAATCAATGACAGAATGGTCCCTGCTAAGCGAGTAAATGAGGTTCTCAGTTACAACTCCATGGCCATCAATTGCAGAGAGCTTCTTGATGTAATGAAAGATGGAATCAGTGAAATGAAACAACACATTAAAGACCTAGTACAATTAGGTATTCCTTTTCCATTTCCTGATGACGACACCATGCTAATGGTAGATGAAATTAAACCTTTGCTATTGGTCAAGCAGAATGATCAAATAGTGTTTTAGGATTTAAGCGATGACTCATCCGTACCTGAAGTAGAAGCAATTTTGATTCCTGTTTCTATACTCGAATTCAAATTGAAGGATATGGTTCAAATATTATAGAATTTTTCACACAAGGATATTATTAACCTTGATTTAGCCTTCAATGAATTGTAGAATAAATAGGGGTTATCTAATGATGAGTGGTCTGCCTACCAAACAACATTGCTGAAGTTGTAATTTTGAAATTTTGATCTAGCGAGAGTTGTAGTTTCTTTTTGAGCAGGCTCAAAAGTCCTTGGGGTCACCAATAACTGTAGAGTAAAAAGTACTCTATGTTTCATTCTAATTTTCAGTTGCACGTTAAATTTTTTTGTTCCCGCATAGTTTGGTTTGAGATGATGAAGTTTTGAAATAGAGCACAGGGGCTAATTTCCTTTTGATTCATTTTTGTCTAAGTGTCAAAATCATGTGGAAGCTGCCAAGTGTCATCGGCTGAGGCACCTTTCATAATTCTTATAAGTTGGTCAGGACATGCCACATATCTCATAGCAACTCAGTAGAACATGACAAGTGTTAGCATCTACATTTCATATTAGCGTCCATGTCTCAAATCTCTTTTTAGCAGAAGGTTTCAACAAGCTAAGTATTAAGATCAGGTGGAAAGCGCCAAGTGGCAATCATAGAAGGTTTCAATTTGCTTTTCTAAAAGTGATAGAAGATGCCACATATCCTAGTTGAAGAGAGAAAAAGCCACCATGTGTCAAGATCCAAATTATCTTCATTTTGTTTCACTGATATAACAAAGACTATAGTGGGTCTTAGGTTTTGTTTCTGAAGCAAGCGAAAGCCGCCAAGTGTTGCTATCCATGTAAATAGTAAATGAGGCCCAATTATTTCTATAATATAAAAAGAGTGATGTGGAGACCAACACGTGTCACCTTCTGCAGGTTTCTCAAAAGGTGGCTAAAAATAAAGTGGAGATCGCCACGTGTCCTTTGTTGAGGCAAGTAGAGATTGCCACCTATCCCTATGCCCCTTTTTAAAGTTGCTCAGGCAAGAAATTCTATGGGTCTTATTTTTGTTAAGTTGTTAAAGTTTTGAAGAACCAGATTGTGATAAGTGTCAAAGGCAAAATGTTCTTGAGCAAAGATATAGTAAGAGTATAGGTAAAGTGGAGAGCACCGTGTGTCTTCGATAAGGCTGCAAAACATGCCAAGTGTCATTCTCTGGTGTCTCCTAAGTAATAAGAAGGTTTTCAAGGAATTGGCCAAGTGTCTTCTTATGTTTAATAGAATGGAGCATCCTGTGATTTGTTTCAGCCAATGAACTATCGAAAGATAGAGCATTTCAGAATCTAAGAAATATCTTCTGTTAAGTACTTCCAGTTTTGTTAGATTTCAGTTGGGCCATTAGATTGGGAACATACAAACAATTCAGAGTGAATCCAAGGCTATAAATAGAGGTGCAGAGATCACTAGAGGGGGAGATCAGAATCAGATACTTGGAGAGAATTTTTTGAAAGAATTATTGTCAAGAGTTTAGACTTTCTAGCGCTGTGATTATGAATATCATTTGCCTTTGTTCCATTTTCTTAAGTTGGAAAGTTTATGTAACTGTGCATGTTTTTGTGCCTCTTATGTGACTAGAGAATTAATGAGAAGATTGAATCTTGTGCCTTTGTTGATATTTTCTATGTCATTGCAAAAGTAGTCTAAGCTGTGTTGTCAAGAGTTTCAAACTTTCTAGCGCTGTGATTAGGAATATCATTTGCCTTTGTTCTATTTTCTTGAGTTGGAAAATTTATGTAACTGTGCATGTTTCTGTGCCTCTTATGTGACTGGAAAATTCAAATATGAAGATTGAATCTTGTGCCTTTGTTGATATTTTTTGTATCACTACAAAAGCAGTCTAAGCTGTGAGCCTCTATTTCTATTGTTTTCATTTTTTACATTGATCATGCCTTGTTTGCTCTTAAATGTAATTGAATCTTACATATAGTTTCACTGTGCTCAGATTAAGGGTCAAATTACATTTAGGCACATCGCCATAGTTAGGTTTTCTTTCTTTGCATTTGTGTTTCTGTTAAAATTCCTATCCCTTTTCCTAGTATACACTCGATATAAAAAAGAGACCAGCTTCATAAAAATCTAGAGGTTATTTCAAGTCACAAGTCCCATATCTTGAAACTTCCCATTGTTGGTGTTAGAAACAAGTGCAATTTTAACCATCAACACTATCCAATCTTGATCAATTTAACAATATCTAAAAATTGGGATAATAACATCGATATAGTACAATACCTCAGGTTTTGCAACATAATAGAGACTAGTCATTTGGATGGAGACTAGGTCATTGTATCTTTGGTTGATTGTGGTGTTCTTTTGCTCTTCCCTTATAATGGTTTGCATTTTTTCAATGGTCCATAAAATATCAGACTAGTTTTTATTTCCAATGTTTAATACCATAACATCAAAGTTAGTATCCTCAAAGACTCTTCCCTCATTGTCTGAAACTAAGTATAATTCTATGTTATCCTTTTGTTGCTACTTTTTATTTGCCATGATTGTGAGAATTGTAAATTACTCACTAATGGTCTATAAGTAGCCTCTGGGTTAGTTTATTTTTGCTCAAATAATAATTGGACTCTTTCAGGATTGACTATGATTGATTAGAGTTCAAATTAGGGCTTTTTTGTAGCTTTAATGGTGATGATTACTTCGACTTAGCTAGTGAGTTCATGCCTTGGATTTGATTTAGACCCCTACCTTTATACCTTTACCTTTTTTGCCCACAAAATCTATGATTTTGTCATTTTATGCTTGTGTGGCTCCTATATGGCATCCATCTTGCAGCTTTAAAGGCATTTTTCATAAATGATTTAATGGAACTTGTTGTTATCCTTTAAAATCCTTCTTTTGCTTTGTGTCATTGGATGTTTTCTCATAAATCAACATGAACCATTGATCATGATCGTAAGGTTTTCAAGTTATTAGTTGTCCTTGTATCAAGCTCTACATTTGTGCCACTTAGCACCTTCATGGGCCTTCTGGGTTCTGCACTCTGTTAGTCAATGCATGCTCACAACATGCCAATCCTATCGACCTTCAGAGGTCTCATTAAATTGTCTCTATTGATTATGCTCTATTTGATCAACTTGCTCTAATTAACTGTGAGTCATCTATCTTCTAAGGTATATGAAGTTTAATTAGCATCGAGACATATGAATGAACTCAAGCTAAATACTTTAGACTAAATTTTATTTCATGTTAGTAAACATGACATAAACTTTAGGCTAAAATATTTAAACTAAGTTTTGGAACAGATATAAAGGGGCCCAGGATAGTAGAAGGATATAATGCAAGGTTTTAACCTTGGGTTATATCATGTTAATAAACACGATAAAAATTTTAGGTTAAAATATTTTTAGCTAAGTCTTATGGTACATGGACCTTTTGTTATAAAAAAAAAGTCTATAGCCTAAGGTTTTTTATATTTCAATAAATGCAATTAGAAACTTAGGATAGAGACTTAAGTCTATGTTTGTGAATATTTAGATCACAAGATAATTTTATAATTAAATTTCAAATACCCTTAAGTTCTTTTTATATTTTCCAAAGGGGGTCTCATTAGTTTATAATGCAATTAATAAGCTTTAGTAATGTTTTAAAACATATTATTATGTCTAATTAAGATGATTAATGAGCTTAAATTTGATGGCCTTATAGATGTCAATGATGGCCTCATGGACATCGAATGACATTCATAGGAATGACAAATTTAAGGTCATGAAGTTCATTAGGTCCATAGATCCTAGATTTAATATCTTCTGTTAGATCATCTAGTCTCAACCATGCACAAACCATTGATCAATATCCAAATATATGCATGCCATTGGTCCCTACAATCATGAAGAAGATCAAGTTAGCTTAGGGCCATGTATGAAAATTAGACTAAGTTAAAGGCCTAAGTCTTCAAAGCATAATAAAATGGGTCGCTTTGAATATTATAGTCACAACCTAAGGTTTTAGCCTATGGTTTCATTGTATTAAGAAAATACAATAAACCTTAGGGTAAAAACTTAGGTTGAGTCTAAGTTTTAATGAACAAGGCCCTTTTAACATTAAGCTTGAATGCGAGAGTTCCATGTGGTGACTCCTAAGCTTTTGACTCTATTTGACCTTGGGAAGGGTTTGTAGAGCATCAATAGAGATTTGAGCAAGCAATCATGAAAGATTGATTTTGATCCAAATACTTGTACATAATTATCTCTTTTCGTAAGTTTTATCCTAAGGTTTTATTATATTAAAAAAATATAATGAGACTTTAGGGTAAAACTTAGGCTAAGTTTTTGTTTAATAAAAAGGCACCCATTTAATCTTGAAGATCATCATGTGCCATTCGATCTTTGATCCTGCTTAAGCATGGATCATTGATCATGATCTTGGTGATCACGTGGGATTGTTCCAATGGATTAAGGATTTGGATGTATTGGGTCTCCTTCACTCCGTCTGATCATCCTCCATGATGAAGTGAGAGCTATCTGTTATTCAAAGAGGTAAGATGCTTAAGTTAGGGCTTGGGCCGATATAGGAACTTAGGCTAAAGTTTTAAGACTAAGGTCTCATTCATGTTAATAAACATGAACAGGGCCTTAAAACTAAGAATTTAGGCTAAGTATGTAACAAAGATGACCACGTGACATAAAAACAAGACCACGTTAGGAATATAAAGGACCTTGCAAATATAAACATTAGACCTTATCAAAATAAATAAAATAAAAGTGAGGAAATATAAACGGACCAAGAATAATTTTTAAGCTAAGGTTTTGTTATGTTAAGAAACATGACCAAGCCTTAATATAAAAATTAGTTTTAAGTCTAAAGTAAGTTTAAAAATGTTCTAGCCAAATTCACTCCCCCAAATCTGAATTTGAATCAAAGGTCTAAGCAAGGGTTTTCTAAAAGAGGGTTTCAAAACATGAATCCAACTGTGAGTTCTTACAGACCAAAGGTTAGTAAAACCTTGAATGAGGATAAAACCATGAACATCCTGGCATGATCCATTAATAAGAGCTCCATGAAACTTGCAACTTAAGACATGAGGGCCAACTATTAGCAACATTAGGCAAGGTTAAAGTAAAACCATGAACAAATAGGCCAATGTTATTAGGTGTGGATGATCTTCAAATTCTAATAATGTGTAGAACATATCAAGATTTTAGTGTTAAGGTTTAAAGTATGCAAAAGGGTCCCTATTTTTTAGAAATAGGGGTATGTTGACGTCAATAGGGTATTAATATAAATAATGTTGGTGATCTAGTGAAATATGTATAGGGGTTATTTGTGCCCAAAATATGCTATTACAAATGAGACAAGGATCCAAAATAATCTTAACGACCATATTCAGGTCTAAAATGAATGATCAAGATTTAGTTACAAAATCACATGATGGATCTTGAAATAAGAAGACTAGATGACCCTTAGATAATGACAAGGTTAGTGGGTGGTTATGGATCTTTACTTAGGGGTGGATATGGATGAACAAGTTTGGATGTAGTTGAGGCTGATAAGAGGAAAAGTTGTTGAGGAGGATGCAATTGGGATATGTATTAGGATGTCCAAAATGGGATGAGTAGATGTTGGAAAGTGGAGTTAGATATTCTAGAGGTCTCCTCAATAGATATTCCCCTCATACAATCATTAATAATTTTCCCTAGTTTGGAACCCATGTCTCTTGATTCTACATAAGCATATAATATACACCTAGTAATATGACCAAGGTCTCAAGAAAAATGATGGAATGGAATGGAATGAGGAGAGAAGAGGAATGGCGATGGATATGCCCTCAAGAGTGAGGACTCATCGATTGAGGTGATCTAGGGCATTTTCAGTATAAAAATGTTTCAAATGCATAATATTCATGGGCTCATTAAGCTCAACACCATCAAGTGTATGTAATTTATAAGCACCTGATTTAAATTTTTCAATAATGATATAGTGCCCAAGCCAATTTTATTCAACTTTACCTTTCTATTCTTGCTCTGTATTGGTGTTATTTTGATTCTATTTTAGGACCAGGTCACCAAAATCAAATTCTTGGGACTAGATCTTCTTACAATATTGGCCCTTGAGCTTATTCTAGTATGCCTAAAGATGATTCAAAGCATTTTAACATTTTTCATCCAATAACTCGAGCTCTTGTAGTCATTCTTGTCTACAATTATGATCAATAATTTTGCCTTGTATATAGATTCATAATGAGGGAAGCTTAACTTCAATAGACAAGATTACTTGTGTGCTATAGATTAAGGAATATGGAGTGGCCCCAGTAGGTGTTATTACACTGGTTTTGTAAGACCAAAGATCTAGATATAGTTAAAAATGCCAATTTCTACCATCATCATTGATAATTTTCTTAAGAATTTTGAGAAGCATTTTATTAGTTGCCTCTACTTATCCATTACCTTGGGGATAGTATGGTGTGGGAAAATGTTTCTCAATGTGATAATGTTTACACATATCTTCATCTTCTTGATTTTTTAAATGCTTGCCATTATCTGATATGATTTTAGTTGGGATGCCAAAGCAATAAATAGTCTGATTCAGATTGAATTTTGATATTTGAAGACCTATGGTAAAATGAGTGTAATGGATTTAACCTATTTTGTAAAATACTTCCTAGCCATAATTATAAACATATGCCCATTAGATGATGTCAGATTGATTTTACCAATTAGATCTCATCCCCATATGGAAAATGACCAAGGGCTCATTATAAGTTGTAGCTCTTGTGCAAGGGCATAGATGAGGTTACTGTGATTTTGATAGGCTACACATTTGCATATATATTGGTAGGCATTATGATCCATTATGGGCTAATAGTATCCCATCCTAATTAACTTCTTAGCCAAGGCTATCCTACTAACATGACCACTATAGATACCATCACAGACCTCCTTGATTGCAAGAGTAGACTCCTCTAATGTTAGGGATCTAAAAAAGGTCTCATCATAGCCTCATTGATAAAACATGCTACCAAGGATGGCGTAATGGGATGTGCAATGGATTAAGGCTTCACATTGGTGATGATTGAGGTTTAGTGGTAAGATGTGGTTATGGAGGTAAGTGTAAATGTCCTGATACCAGGGTAGATTAGGATTAGGTATGACATAAATTTGAAAATGAGACATGGATTGATGAGCTAGTAATATTAATTATTTAATTAGAAAATTTCCTTTAAGGACATCTTTTGGAATATCTATCAAGTATCTAATAGTGGCCATGGAGTCGACTGCTTTATTACTTCCCCTGAGAACTTGTTCAAATGTGATGGACTAAAATTTTTGCTTCAATTGATCCACTAGTTGTTTATAGAGAATATATTTCTCATATTTCATTAGGAACTCCTCATTCACTTGTTTGATAATTAGCTAAAAATCAACAAATACATGGAGACACTAGATATTCTACTAGATGGCAAGTTGGAGACCAATAATTAAGGACTCATAGTCAGAAATATTGTTTGTACATGAGAAAGTAATTTGGAAAGCTTTAGGGATTAGGTAACTTTGTAGGGTTACCAAAAGGATTCCCACTCCTAACCCATGTGTGGTGAAATAACTATCAAAATATATTTTCTAGTTGTTTTATTTTGTAGTAGTCAATATAGATTCATTAAGAAAGGTTGTGATGAGAGGCTTAGTGTCTGCAAGGGGCACTGCAGTAAGTTAATCTATAATGGCTTGTCCTTTGATGGCCTTTTGATTTACACATTCTATATCAAAATTACTTAAAAACATAATCAACATGGCCATCCTACCAGTTAGATCAGATTTAGAGATCATATATTTAAGAGGATCAACTTTGGCTATGAGCTGGATGTGGTTGTTAAGCATATAATGCTTGAGTTTTTGGGATGCAAAGATGATGACCAAGCAAGCTTTTTCAATAAGGGCATAATTAAGATCATATGATATCAATGTCCTATTGAGATAATAGATTACTTATTCCTTGCCTTCATCATTGTGTTGAGATAAAAGGGCCCCTATTGCACAAGGTATTATAGATATATATAAAAGTAAAGGCCTTCCCATGACTGGTGGTGATAAGACTAGAGGCTTAACCAGATATTACTTGAGATTGTTAAAATCTTGATGACATTCAATGTTCTAATTAACATGAGTCCACTTCTTCAAAAGATGGGTGAAGGGGTGACATTTGTCTGCTAGTTGTGAAATAAACTGATGGATGGCTTGTAACTTACCTTGAAGGCTTCTGAATTGCTTTAGATTTTTGGGAGGGGGAATTTCTGCAATAGATTTGAATTTTGTTGGATCTACCTCAATGCCCCTCCTAAAGACTATAAACCCTAATATCTTAATTGAGGTAATAGTAAACACACATTTATTTGAGTTTAATCTAACCTTATATTCACAGAGTCACTCAAAAGATTCTTCTTAAGATTGCAGGAGGCTCTGATCGGATTATTGACTTCTCCAAGATATCATCTACATAATCCTCTACAATGTCATGCATCATGTCATAAAAGATGATGGTCATATCCCTTTGGTATGTTTCTTCCACATTTTTGAGACCAAAATGCATCATTTGATAACAAAAGGTTCCCCATGGAGTGATAAATGCTATTTTGTACTAATCTTCAGGAGCGATTTTGATTTGATTGTAGACTAAAAAAATCATCCATGAGGGATAACATATCATATCATACAGTGGAATCCATGATCATGTCTATATTTAGTAGGGTAAAGTCATCCATGGGGCATGATTTATTGATATCTCAGAAGTTAGTACAAATTTTGATTCCTCCCTGTGGCTTGGCCACAGGAACAATGTTGGATATCTAGTTAGAATAATCAATGGGATGAATAAATCTAGCTTCTAGGAATTTATACAATTCTTCTTTTACTAGTAGATCCACCTTAGGGTGAATCTTAATTTTTTTTGATTGATTGTTTTTGCATGAGGATGAACCTCTAAATGATGCACAAGCAAGGTTAGATCTATCGCTAACATATCTGAATAACTCCATGCAAAGACATCTATATACTCTTTGAGCAACTCAACAAGAATATTTTGTTCCTCGAGTGTAAGGATTTTCCCCAATTTGAAAATTTTAGGAGTCTCATCTATTCCAAGATTGACTTAATAACATCTTCAATGAGGGAGGGTGATTGGTCCTATAGATATGTTAGGGAGTAATGATAAGTCCTAGATTTTTGAAGTAAAATCATCTGGGAACTCCATATTTAATTATAGATAGAATTCTTACTCTTTAGGATTGGGTTGAAGGCCTTGTATATTTGGAGAGGGATCTTCATCTTCATACTCTTGTTCTTTAATTTGATTGAGAGATGTTTGCTTCTCTCCAAAATAGGTAGACTAATTGAGACTAATAGAGAGCCCTTTCTTATGGTCTCCTAATGGCATGAAATCATGTGCCCCTAGATAGTATATATTGGCTTCATCATTTTGGAATGTATCAAAGGAAGGTTCATTATTTTGGTCCCAGTCTATTAGGGCTGGATAATGGAGGGAGATATTAATAGTGGAGATGGTGGTGTCATGGAAGATATTGGTGGCATCAAGATCTTCGTAGACTATAAATGGAACCTATTTTGATTTCTTAGTCAGAAGAAGACTCCTTAGGAACCAAAGAAGTGCCCAAAATGATATTACTTAGATCGATGTCAGGAGGTTTGTACCATAAACCAAGATGTTTTTGGTGTTCTTGAACTCCTATAGGCTCAAACCTACCTTATTCATCTCTCCCTTGTATTTTCCCTTTGTAATTCATATTTTATAACATCTTTTAAAAATAGGGATACTTTTATTTATGGAAGTCTAAGGCCTCATTATTTGAAATAAGCTATGAATCATCTGGTTCATCAAAATATTCTTTTGATAACATGCCTACACTGGTAAAAGTCATGGATCCAAACTGATAAATGATGGGTTATCTTTCCTCATGGCCAGGTACCCATAGCTACATGGGGATAGTCATAGGTTTTCAACATAAAAGGTCTTATATTCATGCTCTCTACAACTGGTGGAAGTGATCTTAAGAAAAATGATGCCTAGGGATTCATTCAAAGTAGGTGTTAAATCATTAGGGTAGATGTACTTTATAGTGTTTGGATTATGAGTTGAGCTATAAGTGTTGGAGCAGTAAAAAATGGGATGGGATTGGTCTATTTGATAGCTATGGAAGTGTTCCATTTTCCCTGAGATGGTAACCTCTATTCTTGAATGAAGGAATTTCAAGCATTGATGGATGGTGTAGGGTATTTCTCCCATGTAATGATCTATGGGCATCCTAAAAGTAAATTATATAGGTGATCAATGTCCACTATATGGATTGGATTCTGGTGGACTACAGGTCCCACATCCTTAGCAAGATAAATGGTGACCATAGATGGCCTTTCATTATCATCATATGCTTTGATCATAATTAAAGTTGTCCCTAATGAAGACTTAGAGTACCCCAAATTTTTGAGAAAATTAATATTTCAAAAATTCAAGGCTGACCCTTCATTTATCAGCACTCATGGGATCTGATGATTGGAAATGGAAATCTCAATGAACAATGGAAGTTATGGTGTGGGGCTAGAGGTGGCATATCATGTGTACTAAAAGTGATTGTTGGAAAGGAGACAAATAACCCATCAATGCCTATAATTAGTTGGTATCAATATCTTTGGGGATTTGAGTTCATCCAGGACTTGATTAAGAATCTCTCGATATACCGATAACGTCTTAAGATCCATAAGAGAGTTTTGGGTAGGAATATGCTCAAGCTATTGGATGAATTAATATGGTTTGTCAGAAGAGCTAGATACTTTTTTAGAGATATTGACTCTTTGAGATGCTAAAATGGATGGGCCTTTGGGAGGTGCTCCAAGAACTATGATTTTGCCACATCGTGTAGTCACTACACAGTCAATTATTGCTATATTAATCTTGAGGATGGTGGATGTGTGGGCTCTTGGGTCCCCCAAATTTTAATGCTATTGATATAATGGTACAAAATGGAATGATAGTTTTATTTGAAGTGGAAGCTTGACCTTTATCCTCAAGTGGTTTATTTTGCCTTTGATCATGCTTAGGTAAGGGGTCCTGATAGATTCCTAGTTTTTGATTCTTGGATTGACTGGTTGAACTCTACCCTTATACTTCGTTATGTCCTTTCTCAATTAAATCTTGGATGTAGTATTTTAACTGCATGCACCTCTTAGTATCATGTCCCTTGACTCTATGATATTCACAAAATTCATCTTCATGGTAACAATCTAGCCGTGGTTTACTATCATCCAATGGTTAGATTTTAGGGAGAGTAATCATATCAACAATAATTAATTGTCATAGTAATGTTTCTATAGGTACACCAAGAGTAGTGAGAGGCCTTTTTCCTATTTGGGGTTTAGGCTTTTCCTGTGGTACCCTTATAGTGGATATTTTTTTTATTAGTTGGGGAAGCTCTTTATACTATCTGAACATGTTTAAAATTTATTACTCCATCCCCTATGACATTTTTATACTTAAAGATCTTAGGCTTAGCCAAAAAAGTATTATCTTGATTATGACTTTGTTCATTTTAGGTATATAATTTAATTGTACCTTTCTTAATGAGTACATTTTCAATTTGAATCCCCTTATCTATGATCTCATCAAAAGACTTGGCACATTATAGATTTAATTGATATTTCAATTCAATATTGAGGTTGTCAATGAATATTTTATCCATATCCTTCTCAGGAACTGTGCAACAAAATCAACTATCAAGGATTCTCCAATGTTGTAGGAATGAAACTAGGCTTTCTCCATTTATTTTTTTATGATTGTAGAATTCTATGATAAAAATGTCATGCTCAATGTTGAAGGAGAAGTGTGTCATGAATTTGTTTTGTCAACTCCCTGAAGCTAGATATGGAACCTTGTGGTAAATGTATAAACCATTCTAATGTGGGTCCTGTGAGGCTTTTGGGGAAGAGTCTAAGTGGATAAACATCATTATAGGTAACCTCATGACATAATACATAAAATTCTTGCACATGATCTCATGGATCCCCTTTCCCTCAATATTTGTCAAATTTTGGGACCTTGAAGTGTGATAGGAAAGGTACTTGTAAAATACTCATGTCTAAAGGAAATGTGCAAGAGTATTCATACTTGTATCTCATTGCTTAGGTGTGAGGATCAATCTGCTGAATAGTCTCCTTCATCATCCTCCACTCTTGAGTGAATGAGGGGTCCATCATGGGATTTGAGTCTTGAGTTTGACTAGTTCTAGGTCTTGAATGATCAGGATTGGTGTTTATAACATGTTGTCTTGGAAATATGGGTCTTTGATTTTGAGCATGCAACTAAGAAGTAAGGGAAATGATTTGCTAGATCAAATGGTCTAATTGATCCTCCAAAGTAGTTATTCTCATATTGGCCTCAATTTGATTATTCTATAGGGGTTCTTGTGCTTCATCAAGTTCTTTTTCATTATCCATAAGATTATCTTCTTCTTGTTCTTGGTTGACATTATTTTGATGGGATGAGTGGTAGGTCTAGTGGATGGATGGATTAGATGTTTCAAGAGGTTTGGGTCAAAGTTAGAGGGTAATATACTCCCCATTCCAATGAATTGGGCTAGAATCTGATCACATTTTTCATAAATATATTGGTCAAATTGGGCCCTAACCTCATCACTATTAAATAAATCATTTGTAAATTGGTCTTCCTCTCTAAAGGTGTGCATGTTGCTATGTATTTCTTCATTATCCTAATTTTGTTCACCTAGATTCCTGAGGATGTTGTTATTTTGATTGAATCCTTGTCTCATTAGTAAGATTTGGGCACGGGTTCTAAGAGGCATGGTGGATGGTGAAGGTGACATGAGAGTAGTGATTATGTGTGACTTTGATATAGGATGACATTAGAGAAGGTGACTTTGGATACTAATTTTATCTAAAACCAAAGACTAGAAGTGGTCAATATAGGTGATTAGATGTGACTTAGATTGTATTTGTTTTGAGGATATGAAGACTGGAATGACCAAATACTACCAAAGTAACAAACTTATTAGGGTTCAATCTATCAAAGGGGATAAGATGAATAGATACCCTTCACACTAACAAGGTGATGATTAGATGGGTACTAGATATGAAGAGATAGGGTGATGAGATGATGGGTGCTAGACTAAAACCAAACAAGGTTACAAATCTTGATAATGTTTAGTCAAAGATAAGAGTGATGACTAAGATAGAAAATGATGAGTGACCACTAAAGTGTTTTGTTTGAAGACAAAGGTTTGTTATCTAAAAGGTGTGAATAGTGATATGGAATGATGGGTTTTTTATTCTAAATTTGGATTTGTCTTAAGGTCTCTATGTGTTTTTGATAAAATTGGATAGGCTAACATGACTGACAAATAATACGGGCCTTAGCACAACACACACACACAACATGCCCAATCATGAGCCCTAATTTTAATCAAATAAATAGGTGTGTAACTTGATTCCTACTCCATCTACCAACTTCACAAGTGAGGTTGTGGGCCAATGACCTATTATAAAATCTACTAAACCCTATCAACACTATCTACCCTTGATGGTCACTTGGGAGTTTATCTTGACTCCCATAGTAGAGTGCCTATTATGGTTGATATGTCTTATTCTAGGTTTATAAAAGCGTACTAGGGGAGTCACCAATATATGTTAGGTAAGGTGGGGCCCAAATATGTGTAGGATGTTATCTAATTTCTTTATGGATTAGATCCAAAATTCCCCCCACTCCACCAAACCCTTTATGGGGAATTTTGCTTTAGTACCCAATGACAACTGTCCTGATATATATTCTCTACTAGAACACAAAGTATGGTCTAATACACAGTGATGAAATCTACATCACTAACCCTTAGGGAATAATGAGAGTGTGTGGATGTCACTTCCATGATCATGTTGCACCTTAGAAAGAAAAATGGGGAGGGTTTATTAGTGGTTTTTTATCCTTCAAGAATCATCGTAAGGATGCAAGGAGGAGAGCATACACCATTATAACCCTCAGGTGACACTCAAACAAGCTAAAAAGTTGTTTAACTAAATTAATTTAGTGTGTTTGTTATTCTAATCCAAGCAAGTGATAAAAAATAATGTTTTAGCCAATTTTGGGACCAATCAACCTATAAAACAAAAGGTTGGTAGTTTTATCAATTCAACCTTCAATTGATCACCTTATGGAGCCCACCGATTATTATTTTTGACTTTTTAGTGATTTAGAATATAGGCTTTGAGATGTGACCTATAAAAATGGTGTTAGTAGTCTAATGATTTCAAATAGCCACTTTTAAAAATTGACTATTAGATGATTTTTTTTTGGATTTTTCAATAATTGACACTTGGACCAAAGTATTTGACAAGTTATTTGTTAATAGTTTGAAATGGATCCTTCAACATACATGTTTATAATTTGACTCTACAATAAAATACAATAATAACCACTAAAAATAGACTATAAACCCTTCAACTTTTTTCCTTTAAAAAAAAATCAAAGTAATGACAAGCTTCTTTTTTTAAATTGACTATTATAATAAGTTCCATTAAAAACTATTAAACTTATGCTTATTTATGACATTAATTTTTATTTTAGACCTCAAACTAACCTTTTTAATCTAGACTAACTTTGCCATTCAATAGACTAGACTTAAAATTATAAAATTGTTATGAAAATGCTAATGGTATATATGTAGGGGTTATGTAAAATAAATAATACATAATTGCTTCTATATATCAGGAAGTAGTCAAGACCATATGCAATATTAAATAAGGTCTTAAGACTTAATTTTGGATAATGTGATGTTATCAATAGTTATACAGAGACAAAAACAAAAATTTATCCTTTATTTATGTTTAAACCATGATTGAGGTTGTTCCTATCATGAACTAACCACTAGACCACTAAAAAAGTATATTAAATGTGGATGAGCCTTGTAGAATTTGAAAATATTATGAAAGTGCAAGGATTATTCTATTTTGACAAAAGATAAAATAAAACAAATGGGCAGAGAACATAATAAGTATAAGATTTGAAATGTTACTACATTTGTTTGTGCTAGGGATCCACTAACTTGCCATGCATTTGATCAAAGTGATGTTGTAGCTTAATATATATGGGTATCCTCACATGACATTGACTTTATTTCTCCAAACAGGAAGTCAGTATGATCTGCTCACCTTTTTCCTCCTACATCAAAAACTAAACCTATAAAATATGATATGGACACTAAAGAAAGTATAATGGAAAGGGATTAAGGAAATAAAGGTTTGACCTCAAGTGGGGGTAGTAACTATTAGGTCAAAGGCAAGGTCTGAGGGTAACAGATACAAAGGTGAGAGGTAAGAAATTTCTACATACAAGAGGGCACAATGTAATGAAGATTATTGGACCAATATAGAGATGAAAGGAAATGTTGAAAAACCATAGGGAGACTACTTTATAGATCCAAGATTGATTGATTTATTAAATGACCATACCAAACATGAAGCACGCCAACTATTTGATAAAATACCTCAAAGAAATGTGGTCACATGTTATGTGTAAAGTCAAATTCTTTGACCAAAAATCTAAATTATGGTTTTACGTGCCTAAATAGGTGGCTGAATAAGACACTTTAATCATAATAAATGGGTACACCCTGCTAAACATATGCAGAATGATAAAATATACAAAATGCCAAAATATATGACTCCTATAATTTATTTACGAAAATAAAAAATCACAGCTATTTTTAATGGTAGAATAAGAATGAAAAACATATTAAAATATGCTAATATATATACACAAAGTACAAGAAATAGAGCACGATTGTTGTGGATAGAAAACTTGAAAATGTTGAGCCACCAATCTTGCTTCAAATCTGACCTGCAACTTTAGGCGAAACACACTCAAAGTGAAAAATGTCAGTTCAAGAGGAGGTCTCACCATAGTCTCCAAAATGAATCCTCATAAAATTTGAATGATAAAATCTAAATAATACCAAATGATTATAAATCTAACTCAAAGCTTACCAAAAACATCAATAGGCGAGAACGTAAGGAGTAATCAACAATATCAATGGATTCTTTCCAGCACCTCACTCCTCTTTGGCTTTTCTCCAAGGTTTTCTAATTGATTCTCCTATGCTACTTGGTTTGATTATGGATTGCCTAATAATGGCTTCAAGATGGATAGTTTAATGGCTTCTTTAGATGCTTGGATGTTATAATTTATGCAAAAGGGTATGAGAGATAGTATGTAATGAAGGCAACATAGGCTTGGATTCATTCCTTATTCTCATGCTTGTGGATGCCCCTTGTATTTAAAGAGGTTTTTGGAAGCAATTGGAGGGGAAGTTTCCCTCTCAAATTTCAAATTTGAGGAGGGAGAAAGTTTTAGAGGTTACAAGCCTCTAGACTTTCTTTTGTGGGGAATATGTGATTAGAAAAGTAGGTAAATAAAGAATTAGGAAATTAAGAAATATGTGGAAAGTGGGGTAAAATATGAATTATAATATTAGAAAAATATGAATATGTGGAGAGAGGGGTATTTCATGGAGTTAGGATTAATTAATTAATTGACATAATGGGAAGAAGAGGTGATGTTAATACGGGATATAGGGATTAAGTGTCGATACTAGGCATAATTTAATGAGTTATTTTGGTGAGTATAATTAGATGCATACATATTGAATGCTACATTTGTTGACATGGTATGTGTTACCTTGTTTGATGGTTTCATATTAAATTATATTTTTATGTTCTACAAATGTGTCAAAGAAGAAATGTGTTGGGCCAGGGTAGTTTTAGATTGAAAGTGATGGCTGAGTTCTATAATGAGCATTTTTGTATTGAGGCCTTAGATATATAGAATCAAATTCTAGCATCCAATAACCTACTATGTTATTGGAACTCCTACATATTTAAATTTTGCCCTTCAAACCAGGCATGACAATCTCCACGCTTAAAGCTCTTTTCCATGTTGAAATAAAAGGTTCTACTATGCATTTTGTTATCATAAACTTCAATAACTTAATTATATGGAGATAATATGAATGAATATATATTTTAGCTTAGCATGAAGTTTTGTTTCCAATTTTCCATATTTTATTTTGTCAAATTTTGTAGGCCTTGTAGTAGCCTTGTTTTACTAAAATTTTATATGGACATGTCTTTTTTTAACTCCTTTATTTTAGGTTTCTAATACATGGAAATGAAGGTGACAAGAAAGACTTAAAATGGTTTGTATCATTATGATTATGCAAAAGCTTACACCCTTCAATTATTACAATAGAATTTTTATTTTATAGGCTATCAATCTAGTTTCTACTTGTACTAAACAATTAGGGACATTATTGGCCGAGGCACTCATGGAACCAAAGGTGAGGGAGAAATATAGGCTGGGGCATAAAATTGGTATTAGCTCATTTGGGGAAATATATCTAGGTATGTTCTTCTTTGTTTGGGTACACCCATTTTTTTTTTAGTGTAATGTTTGTTAGTAGTTTTGATACACTTTTTTTCAACAGGGTCCATGCATCGGTGTTGTTGAGTTAAGGGTTTCAATCAGGTTCTTGGGTGCTCTAAATTTTTGATTATTCTATACAATATCAATATATATGGAATAGTGTCAACCTTGTCTGAAATGATTAACATGAAATTTAAGCGAATTACCAAAATTTTCTTGTATAGTGCTAATTTTTTAGTCTACATATTCTCATATATTTTGATTATTGTTACATGAAAAATATTTCATTTATTAAAGGTTGGGATTCATGGAAATCATAAAACTTACACACACACACACACCCACACACACACACACACACGCACGCACACACACACACACACACACACAAACTATATGGCCCATAATAAATAGAAATAGGTGGGATGGGGAATGGTGGGAAATTATCTTATTAAAAGCGGTGTATGTGTGAAATTGTCAGTATTGTAGTAATGAAGCACATGTGGGCCCATGGATGAATTGGGAATTATTAATTGATGCCTTATTTCATTTGTGAATTTTCTTTGGCATATTGTCTATAAGTTTTCCCTATAATTTGTGCCCCCTGCTAAGGTGACTAAAAAAGATTATAAATATTTTAATATTTGTTTATTATGACCTAGCCTAATTTTTAAGGACTATATGCTGGAACACTGTGGATACTTCTAGTTTATACATTTTATAGAAGGTGATGTCTTTTTAAAACTATGTCAAATTTTAATAAAATACAGGGCTTTAAAACCTTTGAAATCACTAGATTGTTATTATAATTTTTAATGGGGATATATACTCAGTTGCTTCATTTTTGTACAAGTATAAAGTTGGTTTAGAACAATTCTTGAGGTTTAAAAAATAATGATATTAATTTCTTCTATTCTAGTTTATAACGAGGATATTTTAAAATCTTATGGCAAATTGCTAAATACATAAATGGAGATCAATTAATAGTGTTTGTAAAGATGAAATGTCAATCCTTGTTTCATAGCTCAGTTTGTGGCCTAACAAACATTTATTGATGATAATTATGTAATGATAGTATGCATACCTAAAACTCAAGCTTGTTATGCATAAAAATAAAATTATAAATGATGCTTTCTTGCTCTCTGAACCCTATTATTATTAATATGTTTGTAACCTTCCATAATCCATAGTTGGTCATCCTTTA
The DNA here is from genome assembly GCA_037957365.1 of Torreya grandis. Lineage (NCBI taxonomy): Eukaryota > Viridiplantae > Streptophyta > Pinopsida > Cupressales > Taxaceae > Torreya > Torreya grandis. The sequence continues at coordinate 2,736,302 of JARHVA010001769.1, forward strand.
TTTGTATTATTTACTATAATTTAATAAGATGATCTTAATGTTCCATAATTCACTACTAACACATCTCGAATATGCAAAGGTCATGCCATGTACTATTTAACTTGCCCTGTCATCTTCCTCATTTTGATGCTAAGGTTCATGTTAAACAAAAAACATATTTTAGACAAATGAAAGTGTGTTATGGCTCAATGCTTGTTACACCCATTATAAATCCATAAAATTAAATTGAGGATCAATGGTTGTTTTCCATTGTTTTTTGCTTTACCTTATGTATTATGTCATATGTTGAAGTCCAAAAATAAAAATAATAATTCTTATCATGACATTTTTTTGGGGTAATCTTGTAACTTTATATGTATCTGAAGGAAAATATTAAAGACTTTTTCAAGATCATATACCTATAAATAAATTAAAATTACCAATTGAAATTATATAGCAACAAAACTTAAAGATATTTTTTTGAGCCTTTACTTCCCGTAGGGACTTGGCTCTTTGCACCCTTATTTGTTTTGTTTTCTTTGTTCAATAATGGCACTTTATTATGGAGTGTGTAGTTCATAATGACATTTGTGTCAAGTATAAAGATAGTTTGAGGGTTAAAAATTTCTATGATTTTTTTAAAGAGGAAAGGTTAAATAGAACAAATTTTCTAATCAATATCCATAGTAAAAGAGTTAGTATCGAGAAGGTATTATAAATTTTAAAATATTAGTAGGAAAACACCTATGTCAAGAGTTGGTGTTAACACAAAATAACTTTGTTGTAGTGCTTGGTACCATAGACTACTTGGTCTCGTGGATGTTATTAAAAATTTTCATTCATTCATTCAATAGTTTTATGAGACTGTCATTTGTTGTTTTACAAGATGACTTTGTTAACATGTTTGAATGGTAGTGTTGATTAATAAAGTATTATTGTTTTTAATTTTTAAAATGAATTAAAAATAGACTGAGAATTATTTTATTATAGTTTTTTGGTCTTCACATTATAATATTAAGTTTCAATAATATATATTTTTTTATAAAATTGATAATAATATTGAATAAGGACCAAGGGCCACATAGTAGCTAGTACCTACCATAACTATTGAAAAACATTTATATTTGTTATTATGCAAAAAGAACTAGAAGTTGCACAATATATTGTGACTAATTTGAGTCTTTGTTTTAAAATTTACATTAATTTGTAGTAATAATATTCTAATAAAATATAGAAATATAATTATTATTAGTGCTACAAGTGTCTTTATATTATAAATTATATTAGAAATAATTATTTACAAATAAATCAATTTTATATAAATTATTGTTTATATATATATTTGAATCATTTATTGCATTGTTGTATCATTGTAAATTGACTCTATGACTCAAACACATTCACTAATAGATTAGAGATATTTTAATTTAGATAAACATATCTTTTCAAACAAATAAAAAATAAAAAAATTATATATTCCAATAAGACTCAAAACTTGTCATATTAGTATCTTATTATTCAATACATGCATAAATGCCATTTTAAAAAATTATTATATTCATATAAATGAATAATTGTTTATTAGTTAAAAATCAATCTTATTTTAAATCAATTAGTGTTGGAAGACTTTAAAAATCTATAATAATAATTGTAGTCATTATATTGATATAAATGGGATATTCGATGAGAACATGTAAAGGAATATTTTTTAATTTTTGGGTCTAAAACTCTAGAATTGTTAAAGCCATATGTCTTGTAAAAGAGTCTCATTGGGTAGACCAAAAAAATTATTTGTTCAAGTGAAACCTATAGTACCATGCCTTGACAAGTATTAAAAATTGATGTAATTAGTTTTTATGAACAATGCTAAATATAAAGTAAAAATATTAATGTCGAATTGGATCTCCTCGTTAATAGAGATGTTTTGACAAAGTGGTCAAAATTAGTATATACAATAAATTATTTAAGTCTCCATTATAAGTATGGAGATATAACAAGATTAGGGTTCTATGATGTTCCATTAACCCCCATAAAAATAAGTTAAATTGGATAAGTCTTGATGACAAATCATTGAGACTTTTTTTATTAAGGGTAAATCAAGTTTGACTAGAACTATGAATTGGAAGGATATAGTTTTTAGAGAGACTGGATCTACAAACTGGGTTTGGGACACAACAAGGGGCCTAATCCCTGGAAAATATTAAGATAACAAAAACAACCAACATCCCCTACCAAAGAGGAAATGAAATACAAATAGAAATACAAGAGTAAAATAAGGAAAAATATCTCTAAAAAACACTGATCAAAAGATAATCCCTCTTAAACAGTGATATAAATGAATAACAAAAGTGTAACAAACTAACAACAGACCAAATATTCTATAATAAAAATCTATACCACTAGGGAAAAGAACATATAAAGGAGGAAATTAAAGGAATAGGATGAGAAATTTTGGAAAATAAGAGTAGTTAATCACAAACAACTTCCATTCTTCTCTCTTTATGGGAGAGAAGATCCTTCATCTTTATATTGAGAGCCATCTTTGATCAATTCCTATACTTCCATCTTTAATATTTTTACCTCTGATCTATGTCCTCTACGCTTAGTCATTAAAACAACATCCACATTAGATCATTTGGATGAAGAAGGGGTAGGGATGAAAGGAAGAGTTTATTAAAGAAATTTGACATCTTGAAGATTTACCTTACATTTAATAGTCAAATCCCCAACTATATAACCATCATAATTTGGTTGGCAGGAGCTCAATGACCCATTTGGATGAGTGACCTCCACTGAATGAGATAAATTAGGGGGGGGGGAAAGGAAGCAAAGACTAAGTAAGAAATGAGAAGGAGGAGTATCATATCATTGCACAAAAAAACCCCTGGTTTCGCTAGTCAAATTCTTCATCAGGTGACTTGTCATTTTTCCTCCATTTCTACTGAGAGACTGATAGGGGAGAAGGGGAAATGGAAGTGATTTTTTTTTTGTTAGACAAGGATATTATAGTGTAAGAATTTTAATATAAGGCCTTAAAAATTGATGAATTGAGACAAAGAACCTTGTGAGAAGACCAACTTGACCAAATGGATAATAAGCTTAAAATATCCAGCAAGGCACAAACTCTCACAAATTTGCTACCTAAATAATTTTCATAAATTTTAACATAGGACCCTAACAAGTTCACCATCATTTGAATATTATTCTCATCAAAAATAATAAGAGGAATATTGTAGAGTTTGATCCATATAGGAACATCTTAAATTTTATCCTTGATTAGATCAAAGAGAGGGGACCAAGGTAAAAGAAAAAACCATGATTACCAAACAAAATCCCTATCAATGGAACTATTGAAAACAACCTTGAAAAATCTATTACTGTTCAAGGATAAGGATGTGGAAATAATTAAGCTCCAAACTAAGAGAGCCTGGTTAGAGAGCTTAGGTATGAACAAGCGAGAACCCACACATTTGCTTAATAAAGATCTAAGACTGAAATCCTTCTCCAAAACAAAAAGAAGGATTATTTAATTTTCAACATAAGTGTTATGTTGTATTTAACACACCCCACACTATATTTTTCTTTAAAAATTTGGGACCCTTTGTTTTTAGGAAATATGAATAATTTATCTGGGTATCTATGTGTTTTTGAGAATTATGATGGTTGTTATTATCTATAGAAACTTAGTGTTTTAAACATTGAATCATGTTGGGGTATACTTATTTCTATTTGAAAGGAATTGTTCAAAATAACCCATTAATGGAAAGTCAAGAAGAATTATTTTGCATGACATGTATTCAGATTAGCTTATTTCAGAAGGTTTCTCTTTGGCAACTTTGTTTTGGAGACTTTTCACATCAAAAGTTTTCTCTTCAGAAGCTTTAATTCAGGGACTTTTCTTTGACAACTTAGTCTTCAACAAGTTTAGTCTTTGGAAACTTTGTTTTAGAAAGTTTTTGCCCAACGACTTTATTTTGGGAAGTTTCTCTTCAAAGACTTTATATTGGGAAATTTCACATCAAAAGCTTTGTTTCAGAAACTCTTCACTTTTGTGGCTTCACTTTAGAGACTTTTATTCGATGACTTTCACTTCAGTACTTCACTTCAAAAACTTTCTATCAAAAAGATTCTCTTTGGAAGATTTGCTTTTAAAGCATTTCATCAGAGGGTTTTCTTTATAAAGATTATCTTTGGAGACTTTCTATTCAATGACTTCAACCCAAACCATAATCTTCTCAAAGAGTACTTAGTCTTCAACAACTTTGTTTTGGAGACTTTGGGATAAAATCTTTCAGAATGAATTTATCTGAATAACATTCTACCTTTTGGGCTCAAAGGTAAAGTTTGACTTCCCTTGATTGGAACACATGATGAAAAATGGGAAAAGAGGAAAGGTAACATCATGACAGCCCAAACGATAAGGCATCATATGTGGCATGTACATTGGGATAGGGTGGTTGAATTTGAATTGAATGAAGGTGATGAGCTCATAGATGTTGGTGATTAATGACACATAAACTAGAAATAAATGTAGAAATCTATTAACATCAAGCCCCTATCCAAGTTCACATCATTCAATTTTTAGGATCTCAAGTAAACTTCAACCTTCTCAAAATATGTAATTATGACCTGAGCAATTTGCAATTCATATAATTTAGTTTAGTACATGCCATTTTTAAAAGCTTGAAGTATACCAGTGTCTAATAAACAACTGTGGCATCATCATCCATGTTATACAAGGGACCCTCAAAACCCTTCAGGTTCTCTATTAAGGATTATACTGAATATTTAGACATAATTTTTGATGACACTATATTTGATGGATATTATCCTAATTACTCAAACTTATGGGAAGATGTAGAAAACATGGATTCCTTTGCTTTGGAAGAGGACATTTTAGCTCAGGATAAATAATTAGAAAAGGACCTACTTCTATTCAAATGATGGGCCCTCCATTATAAAACTACTAAGTCAAAGGTTATGTCAAGCATAGACTTGTTGTGAGGCCTCTTCTTCGAGGGCAAAACAACAGATGTCAGTTACCTCCACTATGTCAATAATAACACAATTATCACTTATATCTTAGGGGATATATTTATCAGGTAATTGAGTCTCCTCACCCTAGATATTATGTTTAATTTACATACTTGGTTACCTATAAGAAGGCCAATAATATGGAGTGAACACTATTAAGGTGTCTTCTCCTTAGAAAAACATTTATCGTAAAGGAACATGTCAAGAATTATGTTCCTATCACCCGATTCAGAATGGGGATGTACTTTGGCATAACACTATTGAATCGACTCTTCAACCACTTAAGCATACAATTATTGCATTTGGAATGAGTTCCCTTGCTATACTTTTTTATTACCTTGGTGCAACCTACGCAATGGGGGAAGTAATCAACACTCACCTCCAGGAATAAGTCTTACATAAGGATAGAAGGCCACACAAGGGATAATTAGATATGATGTCCCATATATTAGATGTAGTCGTGGGGATAATATATAGGCATGATGGTGTCCTATTAGATCCTAACCCAGACATAACAAAGAATTGAATTTATGATTATTAATCTTTTGTGCATATATACTCATATATCAAGAACATAACTAAGATTGTTAAATATATCTACCCTTAGGTCTGGATGGTCATCTATGATTAGTCTTTGGATAGAATTTCACCCAACATCACCAAAACACATGGAAACAATGTGAGATACTACTAGCTCTATCTTGACTACACTATCATCATGGTTATTGGCCATAAGGTAGATTATCTTCATTTCCCTAAGTTTATACCAAAAAAGGTAGCTGAATAGGAGATTGCATATCAGATATGGAATGGTATTGCTGAAGAATTGGTAAATAATAAGGCTACCTTCTATGGCTCCCACATCACTATTAGGATGATGCAATATACAATAAATAGGCAATTTAAGGAAGCTAAAAATTCTATGAATGCATATACATTGTCCACTCTTCCTCATAGAGATTGGGATCCCCATGGGAAAGTCTAATAGAAGATTCACACCCTTGGCCTCACATATAAACATGAGCAATTTGATCATGATTTTCTATTTTTGAATGCCAATGATGATGGAGAGGTGAAGGAAAGATCAATGACTATTAGCTTGAGTGAGGACCTATTGAGGGTAATACAAGTTGAACCCTGTCTCACACTTGATGAGGAAAAATTTAGGATTCCACCTTTTAGGAGGATGGAGATCTTCCTATTTATGGAGTGGTAATCCATATCAACAACCAAAAAAGGAGGGGAAATATCCTCAAATTCCACTCATGGCTCAATATGAACCACAAGACCAAGAGCAGTTGGTAGGTGAGGCACCACTTTTTGGAGGATAATAAGAAGAAGAAGAAGAAGAAGAAGAAGAAGAAGAAGAAGAAGAAGAAGAAGAAGAATATGAATATGAAGAAGAAGAAGAAAAAGAAGAAGAAGAAGAAATGTCTACCATTACATAAGAGGAAGAGGAACAAATTATTTTATTTCAAACAATAACTATTAAACTGAGGAGGGTTAAGTAGGAGATAGTAGTAGAGCTGACTCAAGGAGGGGACATTGCACTAATGAAATAAGTTGGGATAATTTTCTTAGACTCCTTTGATGAAGAAGAAATAATGATTTCAATAGCCCTAACACCCAACATCATTCCCGTTCCTCTTCCCAAATAGATGATAGATCCATAAACTAGGAGAGTAATAAGGTACTATCATAGGAATCCAAAGGGGGATATACCTCAGACTCTACCCACACAAGCACTCAAAAAGGCACAACCTTCATTGGAAAGCAAGACAACACGAGAGGTGGACGAGGAAGAATTATAACAAGCAAAGGTCTTAATCTTGGAAGCATTAAAAGCCAAGGCACCTCTCATCAGTGAGTCATCTGGTAAGGGTCCTCTTCTCATAACTCCCTTAGGCCTTTTTTATTTGATGCCATCACCAATTGTTTCTACTATCCCTAAACCAATTATTTATACATTCATTCTTATATAAATACTTTCTACTAGTCTCCTTTTTATGCACCCATCAACAACTTTGCCTAATACCACCTCACCTTCCTCAGCTCCCACTATTGTAGTTTATTTTCCTTTGATGTCCATCCTTGCAACCATAACTCTTTCCATCCCAACCATCAGTCAACTTACCACAAAAATTGATGATTCATCTACCAAATTGGATTCACATTTGCCTTCTTTAACACTAGTCTCCACAACCATAATAGTGACAATCAAGAGGGTTCTAAGAAAGCAACTACTCTATGTTGTACATCTAATGCCATAATTCTAAAACATAGACTGGTCTAAAATAATTTGGCCCTCGATGACCAGGCCTTCCTCTAAAACTGAGCTTGATCTTGAATAGCATGTGTAAGTGGAAACTCAACCATCATTTCCTTTGAAGATCACTCTTCCAAATTTGGCCAATGAGTTAGGAGCTTTAGCCTCTAAGAGGCCCAATCTAAATATCACTGTACTTCTAATGGTTAACTTATTATTTCACAAGGCTATAACATCACTCTAGTGGGTTAGAAAGAGGAAGATTGAAGATAGTTCTACAAAATTTTTGATTATGGAGGAAATGGAAGAGGTTTATTCTCTTTTGAAGAGATAGAACATGAAGAAGGGTCAACCCTCGTACAATGAGCACCTCAAGTTCTACATGGAGACCCATATTGAGGAAATCTTGTCCATACATGATGAAATAAATATTGATAACCAAGAGCTTGAAAAAGATTTAGAAACTTTTAGATAGAAAAAATAGGTAATTCAAGTCCCCTAGGGTATTGAACAAGATGTGCAAAATGCAACACTCAGGCTGTATGAAATTTTGGATTCAATTCATTCTTTGAGAGTAAATTTGGCTCTTTATGTAAATTCAATAACCAAATTATTCAAAATTATTAGGGAAGATGAGAATAATTTAAATTTATTGGTATTGTACACCTTTAATAAGGCATTTAGTCACTTAGACCTGATGACCCCTCTAAAGGCATCAAATGGATTGAATCTTTTTTTAATAAGGACATAGGAGGCTTAGGATTGGGAATAATCTTTTGAAGCTCTAGTATACAAGTTGGCTAAATAAGATAAATAAGTAGAGCAAATTTTGACTGAGCTTGAATTGACAATAATCTGGGATAATACAGGGAAATTGGTGACTTGAGTTACATTTGATCAAATGATTCAATAAGCCTTTGTTAGATTGAAATGGAGTCTATAAGGACTAAGTTTAGAGGACATTAAAGCCAAATTGAGTACAACTAGGAAAAATACAATAGAGGAAGAAAAAATTTAGGTTGGCTTTCGATCTACCAAGATAAAACATGCTAGATTAATGAAACTAACAAGTAGGGTGACTAGGCCAAATATTTTAGACATGAACTTAATTAGTACACAACATGCTAAGGTTTATAAGTATTATCAAGAGTTGGATACTGAGAATAAAGTAACACAAATTCCACTTGTTACTTCTACACCACAGACTCCACTTACAGTGTTAGTAATAATAGCTACATCAATGCCACCTCACACTTTAGCTTCAATTATAACTCTAGCTCAATAAATGAGTGTATCACTGAGTACATCTCCAATTACCATGTCATCAAACACAAGAATAACTATAGTTCCAATGAAAACTTTGAGAAACATCAAGAAAGAACTGATTTAGCTCAAAGGTTATTTTTATAGGATTTTGCATGTAGCAGTTATAAACAAATAATCAAGTCTTAGTTACATCCATATTATAATTAACTAAATCATTTTTGTCAACATGCACACATTGCATGTCTAAAAATATATGTAAGTTATCACATGTAACTAAGACTTATCATATAGTCTTTTAAAATGTAATCAAAGTGTTCTAAACTTGGAGGATGAGGTGACCTCTTCCCCAAGTTCTTTATATATATGTAAGATCCTCTTTTCAAAGGGTCTAAGTTTTAGATGAATATACAGGAAGAAATAAAGAAATTTATTGTCGTACTACTATGTTTGTTCTTTCTTCTTCCCTCTCTGTGTTAATGAATTTGAAGTTTCTTTATCTATATTGATTCAATAATTTTGATACGTACTAATGCTACATATGAATCTGATTATTTTACTAATAAATATTAGTCTTATATTTGAAATATCTATTGAAGATTAATATATTACATTGATTTAGATAGTTAGTACAAATTAAATTTATAATTTAAGGTGTGTAGAGGTATCTCCTTAGATATAGTCTTTTAGGTGTGAGCTATAACTGTTGGGGGATCAATCCAACAATAGATTACAATTATGACAGCAATAAACGTGGAATTAAACCAGATTGACAAGTAATTAGAATGATAATAGCAAGAACAAGAGATACAAGAAAACACCCTGAAAACTTGTATTAACAAACTCTTTACAAAAGGAATACAATTGAAGAAAGCTTCTTTCTTCCACACCTCTCCTAGATGTATAGATCTCTCAATAGATCTCTATTCCTCAAGAGCTCTCTCTCTCAAGAACAATCAAATCCAACAAGCCTAGATTGATTCAATTCTGTACTGTTCTTCTCACACAATGAATTACAATAATTCACCCAACTACAATAATCCACTACAAACTACAATAAGCTAGGAAGATCTAATTCTACATATAGAATTAGGAGACTTGAGCATGTACAACCAACAAGTAGTTAAGCCACTTGAACAAGGGCTCTAAAAATAGTATTTCTAACAATAGAGGCATGAGCTTGAGACTTCAACTCAAACTTACCATGCAAACACTTGCTTTTGTCCACGAAAATAGCTTTTTGGACACGCAGGTAACCGACGTCGGTTCCTGTTGCCTGTCTGTGACCACCGTCGACCAACATTCTGCCGACAACGGCGTCTCTGCAACTGCCTATGATCGACGTCGGTCGCTCCTGACCGACGCCAGTGTCTGTGTAGACCCGAACCTGATAATGAATGCTCCTTGGTGAAGTTTTTAGCTCCACACCCTAACAATAACTACCCTAGATAACTTCTTAGTCCAAACTCTAACCTGTTGGCCCTTAAATTTTGATTAAGTATTATTCCATTTTTGGTACATGATGTAGAATGATAATTTTCCATTTTGATGCAAGTACTAGCATGACATGAAAACACCATCGTGTAGGAGGACCATGATGTATAGCTGATAAACACCAAAGTGTCATGGCACAAAAATCATTAGGCATGAAAGGGCAATGGTGAAGGAGACCTAGCATGAGAGGACCCAATCAAATGAAAATGTCTCATAAAGGACCCAAGAATAGAGGACTCAAAACAAAAAGTGGAAGACTAGGGGAGTGCATGGGAAGTAGAGTACATAAGAAGCAGAGCATGAGGGATGTGGGAACAATTAGAAGAAAAATTCCAATATGACACTTTGACCACATTGATCAAAGGTTTTATACTAGCCCATGAGGAACAAAACACTTGGCCATCAGAATATAGCATAGAGTGAGGATCTAGGGGTGTAGAGACCTGAGTCTACAAGAGTAACTAATTGTAAGATCCATGACTCTTAATTTGTTGGGAGTCCATGTGCCATCTATTCATGATAGTTATAATGATGATACTTGGTCAGGACAAAACAAGTATAAAAAACCCTTGTTGTAATCATTTACATGATGGTCCTTTGGAGAATATATGATAACATTCTATCTTATAATTTGTTAAGCAACTAATAAGATCAGTTCTTGACAAATGGCGTTATAAGTGATGAAATATTCTAAGTGTTGGATTATGGATATGGTTTACTTCTAAGTCATGGATATCTTTTTCTTTTATCACTACCGTTAGATAGTAATGGTGATCTTAGTTATTATGGTAGTTACATTTGGGATAATAAGGATAATAGTAGTATATTTATGGTGTTGAATACTATTTTAAGAACTATATTATGTAAGATGAACAAACATATAATATTGTGTTATAAAGCCTTTGAGAACTAATCTTTCATTGTGTGCTTTGGGTGAGCATGTGAGACCTAATTCTCGTATGATAGGGCGAACGTACTAGCTTGTTGGGGGAAAATTTTAGCATTGAAGTTGGAACTAATTAAAAGAACCCAACATTTTGGTTCCCTTGCCAAGACCTGAAGCAATTGAAGCAAAATCATGGAAAAACATTTGAGCACATTACGTTAGATAATTTTTAAGAATGGGTTACCAATGTTGAATACAACTTTGTAGTTCCATATCTTGAACCAAGAATCTCTACACTATAGTGTGTAGAGCATAATATCTACAATTTTTGTATGAAACTTTATTTTTTGAGGTCTCAGTTCTCTTGCATGCCTGGATATTAGCATATTCTCAAGGAAAATCCATAAATATTTGAAGAAGGCAACCTTGGACACTTGAATGTTAGAGGAGTTTAACATGACTTGGAGTTCCTAAGATGTGAACAATTAACTTTTGATGGAGAGGTGTATAGCTACATTTTGGAGGACATTGTGACCACCTATTCATGTCTTGAGGAAGCAAAGTTCCAATTTCTATGAGAGCTAAGGGGATGCTATCTCTTGTTTGCCTTTGAAATTAAGAAATTAATTGTTGACCTTGGGTTGGAAACTCTACCCTTGGAGGGCTAAATTTTCCTATGCATGAGCCATACATTTGGAAGGGGAGACTAGGGGTTGATTAAAGATTGTGGGTTGAGCATGGTATCAAGTTAGTGATCATTACAAAAATGGAAGTATGATGAAGCTTTTTAGAGGATCATGGGAGTTAGCAGCATGGGAAGAGATCGAGAAACCTCAAGGAGTGCTTTGAAGAACTATAAGGAGGTAGATATGCATAAGGGTCCATCACTTTCAAGCCACATTCTTTGCCACTTATATCCTATGAAGGATAACTAATCTAGACTTAAAAAATTGAGGAACCAAGTTTTAATAAACTAGGCTTCCCTACCATAGTGTGTGCTCATGCCTTTGAGTTGGATAGAGTACATATACACAATTAGGACATAGATAGTTCAGAGTTAGAAACTAAACTGGTAAGGGAGACTTAAACTAAGCCAGTAGGTGTCATTTAGATTCTATATCATCTTCCCCCCTTCAAGGAAATTTTATGGCATATCTTGGGATGCCTGGTGGGTTTGGTCCTCAAGGCTAGAATATAAGCCCATTGGGTAACCAACCCTTTACCATGCCTCTTACCATGATCACTACTAGTGGAGGCACTGGAGGAGGATTAGGAAGAGGCAAACCCCCTTCACAAGGAACAAGAGTTGGATCTTCCCAATAACTACCTACTCAATCACCACAACCCACTATAGTCTATTATGAAATGACATCACATTTACCTGAATACCAAGGGGTAAATAATGTGGCTGAGCATGTTTATAAGTATGAACTAATTTGGAAAGTGTGAGGCATCACGCCTTCTGAACGTAAGGCTACATAGTTTAAAATAATGATTTTAGAGCATGCACACATGTGGTATTTAAATTTTGACCCTCAAAAAGTAGTGGTTGACTATGATCAACTCAAAGCAACCTTCTTACAGGAGTTTGACATTCCTGAGTTTGAATAATAAAGTATAATGATGCTAAAGGATATAAAGCAAGGATTTATAAAGAGCATGAGTGAATATGATGCATGATTCAAAACCTTGATTTCTTGATTTTCATTTGAAATAAATCCCATCTAGCATGCATAATGGTTTGTGAGAGGATTATTGTTACCTTTTTGATGGAATCTATCACAAAGAACCTTTACCAATGCACATGAGGCTCTAGAAGCTGCCCTCTACACTAAAGTAGTTAAAAGCATAGTTACTAGGATTAGTACCTTTATGGAGGCATAAATAGTATCTATGGCATCACAACTTGAAAAATTGATTGCAAATAATGCATATGAGACACATAGTGGTGTTTGGTGTACTAACTATGAAACTAAAGGGCATAGCAGGAATAACTACCCATGCAAGAACATATACCAATACTAAAACAAAATTGTTATATCTACCATGAAAAACATGATGCTCATTCTTGTAATATTTTATATTGGGCTATGAACACTAAAGTGTTTGAGTATTGTAAGATTTGTGATGCCTATACCCATGACACCAATGACTGTCGATTGATCAGTGATGTTTATGAAGCCTGAGTGTGTATCACATGCCAAACCTTGATCACTAACAATCAAGACAATGATGGAAATCATGGATGAGGAAGAGGGCATAGACAAGGAGATGGATGATTACCACTTAGGACTTACTAGAAATGTGGGTCACCAAACCATTATCAATGGGGTTGCTTAGAATACCCAACATGCATGTTCTGTAAAAGGGACCATCAACTGGGAGAATGTCCTAATCTATATGTGGTGATCACCAAGGAGTGGAATGAAAAGGGCACTAAAATGATCCAAATTGATAAACCATAATGGCATGCACACCTAACCATCCTAATAGTAAAGCAAGTAAATATCACCACTCACAGTGTGGGATAGACTCAATCCATAACCAACCCAATGGAGAAGGTACATTAGGAAGAACCATGAGCTATATAGTACCCTGATGCTCAACATCAAAAGGATGTCCTTAATGATACAATGGTACTTGTATGATATCTCTAAGGTGAGATTCAATACCTCAAGGACAAGGACGCGATACAATACATTGCAGTACAAAAGGAAGCTAAACCTCAACTAGGGGTGAGATATAATTTCTAGGAACTATTCAAGCATATGTTGGATGAGAATAGTTTTCCCTAGCTTAGTGTTTGGCTTAAAATTTAGGCCCACTTACCACATGAAGTCCACCCTCATAGTTAGAAAAGTGAAGACCACTATATAAATCATGCTTAGTGTCAAGAAACTCCTAATTCCTACACTCCACCGAAATATGGAGAAATATTGGTTAATGATGCCATAAATGGATGGGTAATCTAGGATATTTTAGTAGATACTAACATGGAAGTTAATGTTCTCACTAAAGATGCTTGGTGAAAAATGTCTAGTGTAGCACTACAGCCATCACCTTATGTCATATTCATGGCTAATAAGACTCATGCTCGCTTGATTAGAGTCCTAAAAAATACCACAATAAACATACTTAGAGTGCCATTCAAAATAGATTTTGAGGTTCTAAAATTGGTTAAAGCTGATGATTACCTAACTATACTAGGAATGCGTTGGTGCTATGAGAACCATGCTGACTTGAGCTTTAAAAACTGATACATTAGTTAGTTTTGAGAACACTGATCAACATGTAGTAATACCTTTAGACCAATCACAAGGGCCTCCCTATATTGATCCCATTAATGTAGATGAAGACATCAACCACTTGTATAATGTTACTACTCAAAATGATGAATATCATGATCTAATGCCAAATGGTATTTTTTGGTGGATAGATAATCAGTATATCTATAATATTATAAGTAATGCATGTAATTGCTAGGCCCATGGTGATTATGACCTCATTGGGAGACTATATACCACCATCAACAACCGAGACAACCTACCACACTCACTCCATAAATGTCACAAGTTTGTGTGCCTAATGGGTTTAGTAACAAGAGGGCCATTTATGGACCATCACTAAAAAGACTTGACAAAGCCCCATGGTTATAAGGGAGAATGGAGGTGCATGAATTTATCCAACATCATGAAGAGTTATATGATATCAAAAATGATCAAATGAGGTCATTAGATCACATTCTTGATGACACCATCACTAGGTGGTGGTGTACACATAAAGAACACCTCTTGTACTGGGATTAAGTGTGAGATGCTCTACTCCATAGATTTCATCTTGATAATAAGGTTAGGGGAACACTTAGTTATAGTGGCATGCAAGCACCCAAACCTCACATTGTAGCTTGTGAGACAATATGGTAGACTGAGGACACATTCTTACTAGAGTACCTTTAGGTACATGCATTCTATGGGACTCTATGCACTTAGGTGTAGGCATGGTATATTCATGAAGAGAGGCACATGGGTACTAGGTTCTAGTAGTTACTGAAGGAGAACATGGCATTGATGCTATCTTACTTTTCATCAAGGATGGACTTGGACTTCACTCTTCAAGCCATGTAAGAAGTAGGCATTAGGGACCCAAGTTCCCTAGAAAACCACCTATGAAACATCCATAAAAATATTTAGAAACATTTACACTTTTTTGATGAGCCTCTAACACCTCTATTTTCTATGTTTACTCTAGTTCTTAATGAAGAAAACCATGAAGAGATCTACTTGGGAAAACAAAAACTCATCTTCCAAGTAGATGAAGGTGAAGGATCTACTTCACTCGACCCCTTGACTAATCAATTAGATGTCCCTACAAGCATTGTTATATGAACTATTTAGGATACAAGTCTCCAAATAGATAACCCCTATCACAAACTTATTCAAATGGTATAACATACCATTGGCATAGACCAAGAGCCAAAGATGGCCACAATTGGAAATTATTGAACTGATACATAAATCTCAAAGATTTTTGAGTTGTTAAAAGAATATCAAGATGTATTTCTGAGGAATTATAGTAAATGAAAGGAGTCCACCTTTCTCTAGGAAAGATGCACATAAATATAGTCGATTACGCTTGCCCTGTGAAGAAATGACCATATAGGATGAACCCTAACCTCCAGGTGTGAGTGAAAGAAGAGATTGACAGTATGCTTCACACTAGATTAATCACTCCTATGGCTGAATCTGATTGGGTCAACCCTATGGTAATTAATATAAAAAAAATGGATGAATATGAATATGTTTGGACTATAGAGTGCTTAATGCATCTTGTATGACTGATCCCTTTCTAATGCCTTTCATAGAGGAGATCCTAGAAGGTGTTGCTAGTTACGAAGTATACTCTTTTATAGATGAGTTCTCAGGGTACCACCAAGTCCACATAGCTAAAGAAGACCAATCTAAGATGACTTTCACTATATAATTGGGATCTTTTGCCTCTATCATTGTGCCTTTTGGGCTAAAGAACTCCCCAATAATATTTTTATGGATAGTAATTGAGGCTTTTAAATATTTCATTCATAAATTCCTTCAAGTTTACTTGGATGATTGGATAGTTTATGGGTTGGTCAAGGACCATTGTGCTAATTTAAGACTCATGCTTGAGCATTGTCAAGTGTTATAAATTTCTTTAAATTTGAAGAAGTGCCTATTTGTAACACCTTTTGGTGTACTTGTTGGGCATATTATTTGTATGGAAGGACTCCTAGTAGACCCAGCCAAGGTCTCTATGATTCTTCATCTACTAGTGCCTAAGAATTAGTGTGAGGTGTGCACCTTATTGAGATATATGGGCTATTACAAAAATTTCATCTGAGGATATGCTAAGATTTCCATACCCCCAGAAGAACTTTTAAAGGATAATGAATAGTTTATATGAACTAATTCTTGTAAGATAGATTTTAAATCACTAAAATAAAGGTTAGTTACCACCCCTATCTTGCAATTAACTAATTGGAAAAATCATTTTCATGTCCATGTTGATGAATTTGGGATGATAGTCAGTTTGATACTTACACAACTACTTGAAGGACACTTAGATCACCTGATTTATTTTGCTAGTGGGAAGCTGACACTAGCTGAAAGGAATTATACCACCATAGAATATGAAGCCTTGTCTATGGTCTATGCTCTATAAAAGTTTAAGTAGTACCTTATAGCCACTCCATTTACATTCTATATATATCATGAGACCTTGAAGAATCCTATCAACAAACTAGTAATACATGGGAGAATTTGTTGCTAGATTATCCTATTCCAAGAGTTCCAATTTTTCATAGTAGTAAAGTCTAAAAAGACCAACTATGGACCCAATAATTTATCCTAAATTAAAAATGGAGAACCCCTACATACCATATAAGATGATCTTCCTGATGTACAACTCATTTGAATTGCTTAGGTACCTAAAGAGCTAGAGGATATTGCAACATTTCTAAACATTGAACACATGCCTGACTCCCTCACTTGATAAGAGAAAAAGTAACTTAAAGTTCACATCATACCTTATTATCTCATAACAAGAGATCTTTATAAAATGGATCATGATGAGATGGTTTTCTACTATGTAATGTAACATGAACATCCTAAGGTGTTATGAGAAGTCCACATATGTATTACTAAAGGACACTATGTTGGAGAGGCTATTGTGCACAAGTTGCTACTCATTGGACTCTGGTGACCAAAATTATTCAAAGATGTAAAAGTGTATGTTAGGCAATGTGATGCCTGTTAGTGCATAGGAAAGCCTAATAAGAGAGATGTTATTTCATTGTAACCCATTCCTTCTCTAAAACCATTCAAAATGTGAGCTATTGATTTTGTAGGGCCCATCACTCTAGTAGGATGATGAATGAGTTCTTGATACATCATTGCAGTAACTGACTACCTCACACATTGGGATGAATCAGTACCAACAAAAGACTATACTATAGTAAGTATTATGTGATTCATCTAGGAGAACATTATAACATGGGTTGGATGTCCCCTATGTTTTACCAATAATTGAGGAACCCACTTATTGAATGAAATGATTCACATCTTGTTGTCTGAGTTCATGATCACGTACCAAAAGATGACACCATACCACTTGCAGGCCAATAAAACTATTGAAGCCTTCAATAAGATCTTAGGTACCACTTTAACCAAAATATGCAATATTGGCTAGACTGATTACGATGATATAGTATCTATAGTACTCTGGGCCTATTGAACTACATACAAGCACCTCAATAAAAGCACATCATTCAAATTAGTATATGGAAAGGAAGTAGTTATGTTAGTGGATTTCTTAGTCCCATCTCTATGCATAACACATCTAGAAAATCTAGATGATGATGCCTCTTTGAAATCCTGACTAGATTTGATATAATTAGATGAGACTTGGTTTCTCACTCATTAGAGTTAAGATGTCAATAAATTCAAACAAAAATCATGGCATGATCATCATCTAAAGAACAAATTCTTTTCTCTAGGCATGAAATTTTGTTTATATGACTCCAAGTTCTTGCACCACCTTAGAAAACTCTATATCCATTGGGATGGGCCATTCATAATACATAACATTCAGCCTACCAAGGCTTGTCAGTTAAAATGAATAGATGTTCAGTTCCTCTTGAGGCACTATAATGGTAGTAAACTTCAATCATATTGTGATTGTATTTAACTACACTTTTATAATCAATAAGGCTTAAGGCCATTAGTTTAGTATTTACTACTTTCAATAAAAAGTGCTACCTTTGAGGTATGTGTTCCTTATTTAATATAATTTTGATTTTTTGTACTTAGTGGTTTTCATAAGGGACCATGAACCCCTTTTAGTGTGGGGTAAGGCATCATGCATGTGGTAATAATGTCAAGTATGTAGTTAAAACTAGGCACGTAAGACATGTGGGTGTGTAAGTACCAAAAGTGCAAGAGTCATTTATGGCACACAAGTGATTAAAGGCATGCGAATCATTCAATGTAATCTTAAAGGTTCCCACCATTTGAATAATAACTATCTTCCACTACACTAAAAAGGTGGGACATAGTTGCCTTTCATTTCTAAGAATGACATGAGAAGGGATGGGCCATAAATGTGACAAGGTTAGTTATGATGAGAAGCATGTGAATAGAATGATGGGATAAAATTATTAATGCATTAAATGCTTAATACAAGATTCAAAGCATGAAGACCATTAAAATATTTACATTGATGATTAGAAGTGATGGGGAGAGGGAAGGAATTAATTAAGGTAAACCCCCACAAAGAGCCTATAAATAAGAATGCTAAAGTTATTTTACACTTTACTTTGCATAAATTTTTGAAGTGTTAGTGTAAAGAACAAGTGATGAACCATAGAACTAGTGATCTTGACATAATCAAATTCCTTCAATATTGAGTAGATCAAAGTGTTTACGAAGTTGGATAAGTCACAAAGGTTTTTTCCCAAGTTATAAGAGAGGTTGCTAATTCTGGATAGGTGTATATGAGTGGAAATATTTGAAGTTGCAGGTTGTAGGTCCACCATTATTGAAATATGAAGCTCAAGAGCCAAAGTAAGTTAGTCTACCACCATGTATTCATTTATGAATGTGGGATGGCCATGAATTAACCTTAAAGTGCCATGAAGGGTAATGTGATCAAAGAAAAAGGCCAAAATACTTGAGAAGATTCCAACTATACCATAGGAGGAAGAGGTGAACAGAGGAGATTGGTTTACTATTAGGGAAGAAGCTATGGAGAATCAATAAAGAATAGAATAAGAATAATGTGAAAAAGGAGAGGTGAAAGAGTGTGAATTAAAATAAGGGGAAAATATGGTGAAGAAAAGGAAGCAAACACAATCATCATCAACACAAAACACCTCAACATCTCCCACTTCATCTTTTTTAATACAGGAAATGAAATACCCAGAGTCGGTCTTACGTGTAGAGAATTGGGTCTCCAAGTTGTCAACTACCATAATATTTGATTATAACCACCACCACCCAAGGAATGAAGTAGATATGTATAATGACTACTAAGTTTAGACCACCAATACAAGAAACCAAGTGCTCTGTGACTTGTCTATTAAGAATTAGCTGGACAAGGCAGACCTCTTCCAAATGTTTGAGCTACCAAAGTTTAGCAAGCCTACTAAAGTAGTTCAATTCTTAATATTACATGTCCATGAGGGTTACATCCAATTTATGGAGTGCAACATGAACATAACCTTAGATAGGATCAACAAAGTCATGAGACTACAATGCTCGAGGGTGAATGTGCTCGATGACTTAGTAGATATGGAAGAGATTAAATAGACTACCATGACACTAATGTACCAAAAGTAAGAGAATGTGATGCATATCAAGAAATTATAGAATCTTAACCTCAAAATCATAGCACAAATCATTTCCACCAAGGTTAGAGGGATTGATCGATGGAAGGAGGTGGATATGGCCCACCTATACATTTCCCACCAAGTCTCTTAGGGACTAAAGTATAACTAGGCATTATACTTTATCCAAAAAATAATTAAGGATGTAGAGAAGGCCCACAAGATACCCAAGTATAGATTTCCTTGGGGTACAAATCTCTTACTACTGGTCTTCGATAAAATTAGGGTACCTTATTATAGCTTAGGTTCATTGAAGTGGGTGTACCCTCTTACTCATAGGTCCACCACCAAGTGCTTCAAAGCATTCACTTATCCCCAACACATTACCCCATCATACAAGATGAAGATGAGGTATTGGTTTGATGGAATGAAGGTGGATTTTAGGAATGAATGGTGCATCCCAAGGGATTTACCCCCTTGGCTGTAGACCGAGTAGAATTTGTTATAAAGCAACACTACTCCCTGGCACATATTCACATGAATCCATTAGGAGAGATTTCGATATGAATAAACTATCATATGCCTTCTTTGTGTGATACTTCATCAATTCTATCAACCAAATTTATGATGCATAACTGATCATTTTGTAGGCAAATTAAATCGATGTAGAGTGCCACACCCTAAAAAAAAGTATGTATACCTAAGAAAAAAAGGGCTATGTGAAGAGGTCAAAAACTAACTTAACCAACATCAAGGTTAAGTATATCTTAGTTGTGGGGTAGGTGCATAAATTATTCTATATGTTATGCCCCCACTAGTACTCTCAAGATGGATACCCCAAAGAGAGGCTCCCCCAAGCACCACAATCATGAAAGAAGAAACCAAAGCTGAGTGCCAGTTCAAGTGGGCAATAGGCCCAATAAAAATGACAAAGGATGGTGGAGGTGTAGCCCTCAAAACCCTATACTTCTCCCCCTTTTATGCCATTCCCACCTTCACCTCACCATTCACATTTTCCACCTCAACCTTCACCTTCACCACATCATTAATCTCCATCCCCTCCTTATACTTCAACTCCTCCTACCTCACCTTCCCCTACTCATTCCACTCATTCCCACTAACCTACCCTCAAACCTTTTTCTCCTCAACTAACTCCCCTACCTTCTCCACCTCCATGACCAGCTTTTCCTCCACCATCTTTATGGACTACCATAAGGTCAACCCCACAATATCCTCCAAGGTAAGTGCCCCAATAGGAGACCCCTTAGGTATACATCCATAGGTCAAGATCAGACTCTAAAAAGACTCCATACCTAGTACAAGAGGCTCCATTTGATGATCCTTGACTTAATCTTTGAGTAGGAACTGGTGAGATGGCCATAAGAAACCATCAAAAGGGTGAGCTTGAATGAGACTCATAGAGGGGGAAGGGGCAAAATAAACATGAACAAGAACAAGAACTAAGAGAGCTATTCACTACATGTGAATGTTACCAGTTTGATGTAGAGGACAAAGACCTCTATCTTTGGTCACACTTCCACCATAAAGACATGACTCTTGAAACAAGGAAGCATGTGTCCTTCTTTCTAGAGATGTACAATGCGGAACCCTAGTTTGATATTCCTTTAGATAATATTTTTTCTAGCCTAGATGCTCCAGGGCTACCAGACCTCATGAAAATTGATCTATAGAGGTTCACTCCAATAATGGAAAGTGATGAATTTTTTAAACTCAGTATGGAAATAACACACCAATTCATTTTGTCATATTTTGATGTGTACATGATGGAAAAAAACATGCTAGAGTAATTGATATGTATAATAAAGTGATTGTAGAGAAGTAAGCGCTCACCAAGGAAGTGGCCTCTTTGAAGCAACAAATCCAAGAGGCCACTAAGGCAAAAGTAATGGTTTTAAACCTTTGAATTTTTTTTTAAGGAAGAACTAACACTTGTGGATGGCATACCACTAGATGGGGATGAAATTAAAAATCCTGGTGGAACTTTTGCTCAAGAAACACAAGGAATTTCCCATGCCAGGAGATGAGGGGAGAGAAATAATTGAATAGTTCATCTTGGTGGTTAATATTTTCAAGCATACCCTAGAGAGAGTTGGGGAAGTTATCCCCATTTTAGATAACATTTTTGCATAGCTCACATGCCCAAATAAAGTCTTAGACGCTCAGATCTAAGCTAAATAAATAAAGAGGTAGTAAGTAGTAGATGTTGCCCATTTAATAAAAGACTACACCAAGTGCGTGAAGGCATTCAAAGATGTTTAAATGATGGATTAATCCATTAATAACCATCATCAATAAATAAATGCAATATTTGACACAGTCTGAGGATAGGTTGATAAGGAGATCTTCGCATTAGAAGATATTCAGAAGGATGCTAATGCACCTCTAGATGAATAGGTGAATAAGAATGAGACTCCAACACAACTTGAGGAGATAAAATAATCAAAACAAGAAATTGAGGGAATAACTATGTAGGTCCTTGAAGCATTGTCCTATTAAGATAATTTTCAAAAGGAAATTGAATAAATGACACCTGAATTTTTGGAAGACACTAGTGTGGCTTAGTCCAAGACAAACTAAGAGCATAGTGTGGGGTGATATTGGCCCCTAAATTTTGATTAAGTATTGTTCCATTTTTTGTGCATGACATAGAAGGATAATTGTCCACTTTGATGCAAGTACCAACATGGCATAGAAGGACCATGGCATGAGAGGACCATGGTGCATAGTTAATAGGCATAAAAATGTTGTGGCACAAAACTTACTGGGCATAAAAGGGCAATGATAGATGAAATCCAATGTCAGTGGACCCAATAAAATGATAACATGTTATGAGGGATCTAAGAACATAGGACTCAAAACAAAAAGTGGAAGACTAGGGGAGTGTGTGGGAAGTAGAACACATAGGAAGCAAAGCGTGAGGGATGTGGGAGTAGTTAGAAGAACAATTCTAATGGGACACTTTGAACCCATTGATCAGAGGTTTTATACATTTAGTGAGGAATGAAATGCTTGGCTGCTAGAATATAACATAAAGTGAGGATCTAGGGGCATAGAGACCTGAGTCTATAGGAGTAACTAATTGTAAGATCCATGACTCTTAGTTTTTTGGGAGTCTGTGTGTTATCTATTCATGACAGTTAGAATTATGACACTTGGTTAGGGTAAAGCAAGTATGAAAACCCCTCTTGTAATCATTTGCATGATGGTCCTTTGGAGAATATATGATATCATTTTGTCTTGTAATTTATTAAGCAATAATTAAGAGTAGTTTTTACCAAATTATGTTACAAGTGATGAAATATTTTAAGTGTTGGCTGATGGATATGGTTTACTTCTAAGTCATGTATATCTTTTTCTTTTATCACTACTGTTAGATAGTAATGGTGATCCTAGTTATAGTGGTAGTTAAATCCAAGACAATAAGGATAATAGTAGTATATTTATGGTGTTGAATAATATTTTAAGAATTGTATTATGAAAGTTGAATAAAGATAAGATATTGTGCTAAAAAAACTTCAAGAATTAATCCTTTTCTATGTGCTTTAGGTGAGCATGCGAGACCTAACTCTCGTGTGATAGGGCTAGTGTACTAATTTTTTGGGGGTAAAATTTAGTGCCAAAGTTGGAACTAATTAAAATAACTCAACATAACCTCTTATAAAAGGGTATTCAATAACAACCCTAAGAAGAACAATGTTCAATCGAGACCATCAAGTATCCTATATCTATTATCCCAAACTTCTAACTGTGTTTATTTGTGAATGTGTAAAAGATGAAAACAACAAATATTTTTTCTTGAGATACTTATCTACCAAAGAAACAACCTTAGAAATTAATTTTGAAAGACACATAACCTTCTTTTTTTACTTACCCTTACTTCCATTTTTTTTGAGTTTCTTTAAGATCTACCCACCATAGAATAGTTCTTCACCCATCGAACTTGCCTAGTGGTTTATCTTTTTGTTATAATCCATACATCCATCCACAAAACCTAGTTTAATAACCCACAGGCTTAACTTGCTATTCCACCCCCCGATTATTTAACAACATACCTTCAACTCATGCCCTGAAGTGGAACCTTATTTCAAATAGATCCCAAAATGTTAGAGGCTACCTAGTTTAAAACTTTTTAAGGTGTGTATAAAATCCACATCAATAACAAAGAAAAACTAGCAATAAAAGGAGAGCACACTTGTGTGTTTTCTCAATAAATAGGGGGCAATAATTACGTAGGCACCTAGGAGATTAAGAAGGTCTAGAGCCCAAGTTAGCCTTTTGGTTTCACCATTATCAAATTATAGGAGGCCTAGACCCATACCTATAATCCCTAAGATATGTAGAGATTGAACACCTTCTTGTAAAAAATATCCCATTTATCAATCTTCTTATGGATCAACCTTAGTTAATCAGATCTACCATTACCATCCCTGGGTACCAACATGATCTACCAAGGAATTTGAAAAAGTGTTTTCCTACCTTCTTTCCCTCGAGTGGGAGGATGATAAAAGAGCATATCAAATCTTTCAAGGTCACCTTGAGATTAATGAATGCCATCCATGAGGATGTTGTATGCATGATTTTTTTATTTACTCTACAAGATTCTTCTTATAATTGGTATCTCAATTTGTAGGAAAATACCATCACATCATAGACTTGGTGTTAAAATACGTTCCTTACATAATCTGGACAAGTAACTAATCCATGTTTGGTATATTAAATTTTTACCAATATGAAAAGGGAACCTAGCAAATAAATCTGATCTTTCAATGTAAGATTCTAGAAGATGTAGACTCAATTTAGCATTGTGTATAAGCTAGATGAGAATCTAATGCTTGAGATATATAAGAACACCCTGGATCTTACTATTGTAGTATTCTTGTGAAGGGCTGCCACTACCAATACTTTAACTTTAGCAATACAAGAAGTTATCAACATTGACAAGTAGTTCAATATGTAGCTTATCCCTCATAATTCAGGAGGCCAAGAATTCAACAACATACTCTCATCATTGAATACAATTTCACATGTGCATTAAAACACCCTTGATTTCAATAAAAATTAGTTGTACACTCTACATACCATGATACACTAGACAATGAATTAGAATTATTATTTCTTGAATAATTAGACATAAATGAATGGCCACTAGTCGAATTAACATCAAGCTCACACCAATGTAGCAGTCACTCGGGGTCCTTAATCTAACAAAGCTAAATTAGATTCTTTATAAAGAATGATCCAAAACCTGAGTAATGATTTCTTAAATATGTTGAAGAGGATGGGTAATACCAATAATCATAATTAAAACCAAAATTTTGGATTTCCAAGAATCAATAGGCCTTTTAATAGGCCCACTAACAATGTAGAACAATAACTGTCTAATAAGTTACCGGAAATCAATATAATGGAAATAGATTTGCTCAACTAGTGTAGGGTCCATAACACATCACAATATGGAGAGTTGGATTGTATAGAGTTATGTGTAGGATTTGAAATATTGCAAAGAGAGATGATTAGACAATATCAAATAATGAATCTTTCATATCTCCCTCATGAATTTGACCCTTCAAGTTCAGCTATGATCTTTTAGACCCATGAGTTTTCCTTCCCTAATGAAGATGACAATATTCCATAGGATAATTTTGATGAAGTGCAAGTGTTCTAGTAGTTCAATAGGAATAAATATAATCTAAAGAACAGGCATCCTCTTACTACTTCCACTCCTCCCAATAATACAATTATCCCTCCAAATCCCAAAGCTAACAATAATCCTCCTACTCCTAAAGGGAATGACTAGCCTCAGCATAGAAAGGAACAAAATAAAAAAGGATACAATATTATTGAGGATATATATAAAATCAAGGCCAACAACACTTTTCATAAAATAGCACAAATCATAGAACATAAGGAGCTCTTATGAAAGTCCGTCATAGGTAAGTCTACTATAGAAAAATCCAAGACAACTTACATGAATGTTATATACAAGAGAAACCATGAGGTTCCCACTTTATTATTAACCATTTGAGTGTTTGGTAAGAATAAACACAATTAACTGGTAGATTTTAAAGCTTCAATAATAGTAATGTTGAATTCCATTTACTAAAAGCATTATTTAACACCAAATTCATCCAAAAGGACTATGCCACAACTAGATTAAATAGTAGTGCCTATATTTGGTGAGCTTAATGATATAAGAATTCAAGTTACCTCAGAATGTAGAGTAAAAATAGCCATGGACATATTGGTAGTAGATATTCTTGAAGGGTATGGGTTATTGTTAAGCAAAGATTGGTCAAAAATGTTAAATGGATATCTTTCACAATTTTTTTGCATATTCAACTACCTTGAAGAGGCATAGCCAACTAGATCAAGATTGATCAAGAGCTAAGGATGAAGCATATTATTATAAAGTACAATATCACCAATAAAGAGGTAAGTTTTAAATCTCCTAGTATTAGAATTTATACATTTACCCCAAAAAATGAAGCATAAAAAGAAACTCAAGGCCCTTCTCAATTATGGACCCTCCATTTTGACAAAGCAAGATCCAAGCAAGGATCAAGTGTCGATATCGAGCTGATCAATCTATAAAGAGAGAAACTATTGGAAACATACTGGATCCAATTCCCATGCACCAATAATATAACATAGTATGAAGCCTTGATTTTGGGATTACAGTTTGCCCTAAAAAATAATGCCAAAGAATTTATGATATACAGATATTAGGAACTCATTATTAACTAGGTCAAAAATAAATATCAATGCAAATTGTCATATTTAAATAAATACAAGCATATA
The DNA here is from genome assembly GCA_037957365.1 of Torreya grandis. Taxonomy (NCBI): domain Eukaryota; kingdom Viridiplantae; phylum Streptophyta; class Pinopsida; order Cupressales; family Taxaceae; genus Torreya; species Torreya grandis. The sequence continues at coordinate 2,762,897 of JARHVA010001769.1, forward strand.
TCCTTAGATCTAATTAAATCATTTGAAGCTTTCAACATAGTAACTATCCCAAGAGAACAACATGGAGATGCTGATTCACTGGCTACTTCATCAATAATTTTAACACCCTTATAAGAGTCAAAAGTCAAGAAGTTTTCCATTGAATTGGTACCTTGTCTTTTAGTACCAGATAATGTTGAAATTTTTTAAGTGTTTGATAATAACCAACAAATTGTCCATTTTTTTACAAATTCAAGACAATTAGAATCTCAAATAATTGATGATGAAGAAAGAAACCACAAGTGCTATGTAGGTGTTATCCAACTAAAGGATAATAGTCTCCCATTGGGGATGGTCACTTTGGAAAGGGCCGTTGATACAGATCCTTAAGTCCAATCACAAAGGCAACTCAAGGTTAATGAATCTAAATTTAGCTCAAAAAAATTTGGTGATGAAAGGGATGCACACTTCAATAATATTGGCTTAAAATACACACCAGAATAAATGTAAAAGGTTAATGAAATAATTATTAGGTATAAAGATGTAATTGTATGGACCTATGATGACTTAAGGATATTCAATCCTAGAGTAATCACCCATACAATTCCACTCAATCAAGCTTGATCATAAACCATTTAGACAAAGATAAAGGTCGGCTAATCCTATCTTAGAACCACTAATTCAGAAGGAACTAGAAAATTTTCTAAGTGCTAGGATAGTTTTTACTATTAGACATTGGACTTGGGTGGCCAATATAGTTCTAGTCAAGAAAAAGAGTGGCAAGATCAGGCTATGTGTTGACTTTATGAATCTAAATAAAACTTTGGAAAAAGACAATTATTCTTTGACCTCCTTAGATGAGGTGATACAAACTATGAGTGGGTCTGAAATGATGTCTTTCTTGGATAAATTTTTAGGCTATGATCAAGTACTAGTTAAATCAGAGGATAGGATGAAAATAACATTTACTATGAAATAGGCAACATATGCGTATAATCAAATTCCCTTTGGGCTGATCGATGCTAGAACTAATTTTTAGAGAACAATGGATCATACATTCTAGGGACTGATAGGTAAGTGTATAATTATATACATGGATGATATCACAATTTTCTCTAAGAGTAGAGCTAATCATATCGACCACCTTTAGTCTATTTTTGAAAGATATAGGAAGTTTGGGGTATCACTTAATCCTAAGAAGATTATATTAGGCATTATCAAAGGTAAGCTACTAGGCCACATTAGTACTAAAGATGGGATCACTATTGACCTAGATAAGATTTAGGGGATTTAAAAAATAATGTTTACAAACAACAAAAATGATCTTAAATCCTTTTTTGAAAAAGATGAATTTCATGAGAAAATTTATATCAATATTTGAAGAGATCATCAGACCCCTAAATTTAATGCTCAAATAGAATGCCAAAGTGGAGTGGACACCTGAAGCTAAGAAATCCTTCTAGGACATAAATAAGGCTATTTCACAAGCCCTAGTACTGATAAGCTCAGATTTTACTTAATAAATATTTTTTACTCATTCACCTCATAACATACTATTGTTAGCATACTTACATAAAAAAGGGAATAAAGTGAACATCCTATTGCATTTATTAGTACTAACTTGAAAGATAGAGAGATCAAATACTCCTTGATTGATGAATAAATATTTACTCTTTTCAAGGTGGTGAAGAAGTTTAAGCACTACATTCTTAGGAATAAGACCATTGCCATAGTACTAGATCCTATTTTCAAGCTTATGTGGGGACAAAATGAACCAAGGGAACATATAGGTAAATGGATGGTGAAGTTATAGGAATTTTATATTGAAATTAAACCTGGGAAGATCATTAGAGGATAAGGCATTATTCAATTTATGACTAAACCAAACCCACACATCATAATTGAAGAGGTCTACCAAACATAAATCTCCTAAGAATATTGGTATTTAGGTATTATTCATTTCCTACTCACTAGAACATGCACCTAGGAACTCAAAAAAGAGTAAAAGAGAGCTTTAAGGCTCAAGACTTCTCATTATATGATCAAGAAAGGAGTCTTCTATAGGAAGAATTATGAAGGCATCTATTTAAGATGTGTGTCACATGGAGAATCTCAAGAAATCTTAGATAATTTTCATCAAAATATTGATAGCAACCATATATCTAGTAATACTATAGCCCATAAAGTACTCAAAATGGGTTATTACTGGCTGATGATCTTTAAGGATGCTCACTTCCATGTGAGGATGTGCCTTGAATGTTAGGCTTTGGAAAAAAGAGAGGTACACGTAGCAATGTTGTTATAGCCTATGATTGAAGGTAGGTCATTTACCTAATGGGGCCTAGAATTCATTGATATTATAAACTTAAATTCCTCAGAAAGGCACAAGTTTGTGCTCACTACTACATATTATTGCACTAGATGTACTGAGGTAGTAGCCACAAAGAACTTAAAATCCCAAGACATGATAAGTTTTCTTGAAGAACATATCACAACCAGGTTTGGCACTCGTATCTCTTTGGTTTGTGATAATGGACCAACATTTCAATTAGTTGAGTTCACTAAATGGGCCCATCATAACTAGATTATAATCAAATCATCCTCCAATCACTACTTGTAAGGGAATGAATTGGCTAAATCAACCAACAAGAATCTCATAGATGCTATCAAGAAATCAACTATAGATAAACCCAGGGAGTGGCATCTCTTACTAAAATATGCACTCTAGGCAGACTAGACTACTTAAAGACTCACCATATCTACTAGTTTATGGGAAGTAACCAATATTCCTAATCATGATAAAATTGCCAACGTATCAATTTATGTAAGAATACATGGAGCCTAATGATGAAATAGAGTGTATATTACTTGATATCATCAAAATAGAAGATTCTAGGGATAAAACATTGCAGAAAATCAACAAACATCAGGATGTGGTTAAGAGATGGTTTGACAAGAGAGTGAAATTCAAAGCATTCAAGATCTTTGACTTAGTGCTACTATGGGACAAAGCCCATGAGAACAAAGGAATGCATGAAAAGTTTACCCCACTATAGATAGGACCATATCATATTTTCAAGATCTTTGGTAATAATGCATTCCATTTAAAAGATCTTCAAGGTAATGATTTGACATATTTAGTTAATAGACAATTTTTGAAGCATTACTTCATGGTATCCCATCTAGAGAGGTCTCTGAGCAATAATAGATGTTTTGATAGAGGTAGGAGTAGGTTAGATTTTCCTCATTAGTTAGTTTCTTACTTTTAGTCATTTTCATTTGTTAGAGTAATTCATATTTTCTAGTTTAGTTCTCTTGTTTTTAATAGTTTTCCTACTTTCTAGGATAATTTTCTTTTGATTGCATGGTAGTCTAAGATTAGTCAATCCTAGTATAATTAAACATAGTTTGAGGTGTTTTGAATCTAACCTAAATCAATGGGTATTACATACTGTAGTTCATAATTCTTAATCTAGGTAAGCAATGAGAGAGTTAACCATGAACATGTCCTAAATATAATGATTTCATTAGTTACATAAAAGTTTCTCCTACAGTCCTATACAAATTTAGAAATCTTTCCTTATCCCTTGGGTCAAATGCAAACAAAATGGTAATACTTGTTTAAGGTAATAACCATTGACATGGGCAAAAGTCAAAAGGGACATTTTGATTAAACCAAAACTTTAATAAGACCAGCTCATTATAGTCACCTTCTTCCCTCTTTCATTCAGAAAGTAAAAAAAAAATAAAAAAAATAAAAGATTAAAAACAAAGGGCCAAATCCTAAAGTCTAAAAGAAAATAAAAAAGGGACTCAAAGCGTATATGATGAAATAAAATCAATGGATCACACTCATGGAAAATATGAAGAAAGAAGGAATAGGTAATCAAAGGTATCTTTGTTAGGGCTATGGATGCCTAGCTGGTAGCAGATCAATGCCCAAACTCCCTAATGTCTATACACCTAATGTCTATTCAATATGAAACCTAAAATTCACCCCATGTCTTTGCCCAAAACCCGAAGACAAGAGATAAAGAACAACACTTTCCACAAACATATCCAAGGTGTAAGTGAAGTTAGTATGTTGTAAAGGATTATCAAGAGTCTCTTTTCATTTTTGATTTAATCATTTCTTATGGGATGATAATATGGTTGATATTGGGATTGTAAAACTATGGATTTTAGGTTCTTCAAAATTCAAGAGTTTTCACCTTTGTGAGGTACCATTTGTTTTTGATTAAGGCGGAAAACCAGGGGCCGAACCCTATACAGTCAAAAAAGACAAGAAGGCAAACAAACAAAAAATGCCTTCAGAGAGATGACAACACAGCCAAGAAAAATAGACAAAAACAAAACACAAGCCACAGGAAGACTAGAGTCAGAGAGGTCTCCCCTTACATAGCTATTGATTTGATAAGATTATTGAGTTTCTCATTCTCCGAATTGTCAGCATATCCAATATTACCCACCGCTTCCAACATAGACATGTTCAACAAAATTGTATTATGAATCCCTCGAGTGAAGACCTTCTCCAACTTCTAAATGTGGTCCTTTAGGGCCCCAATTTTAGTTTTCCAATCAGTCTCATTCTTAGTGCCCTCACCAGCTTCCTCGACATACATTTTCCCCTTATCGTTAGCAGTTCCCATAGTGTCAGCACCTTACTCCTCAGTAACCTCAAAATCCCTAGTAGCCTGTTTCCCTCCAGTGTCTTCTAAAATTTCCTAGATTTCCAGCTCCTTAGACTCTTCCTCCTAGGTTGCTTCTTCCAAAGCACTTTCCAAATAATCAATCAGTCTGGCATTCGGGGCTGGTTTACCAGCAATCCGCCCTGACCTTCGCACTCCAAAGGGGAATCCTTATTAATTTTGGAAGGCTTGTGAGATTTTCCACCTTGCCCCCTTGTGGCCCTACCCAAATTCTTATGGGTCCCTTCCATAGTCTCTTTAATATTTTCTTCCTCTTCATCAACCTTTCTCTTCTTGCCCTTCTTGCTTGCAAAGGAGCCGGGGGTATCAACAGGGGTTTTTTCAAGGTCATCAATATGCCTCATTCCTGACAAGTCATCTACTTTTGAATGATCTCCCTAATGTTTAAGGGAATATGAACACCTTGTTGCCACACCCTCCAACCTAAAAATTGCTACCCAAGGTTGGCACAAACATCAGCGACCCTATTGCCTTCTCTATAGGTATGGGAAATCTCAACTTCAAAAAACTTTTGTAAAAGAAATTGGATATCAGTAATGATGTCTTTTAACTTGATTCCCACATTTGAAGCTTTATTAATGGCATCTATGACCATCTTAGAGTCTCCTTGTATATTCAAGTTCTTATTCGTAGGGATATAGCTAACTTTAATCCCCATAGTAAAGCCATTGCTTCAAATAGTTATTGCTCTGGCATCCAATTCCACCAGCATAGACAACAAACATCCATCCTTTATCATTCCTTATAATTCCTCCTCCACTAGCTTTACCATCCAATTTGGATGCCCCATCAAGGTTGAGTTTCATCCAATTAGGTTTAGGGGGGATCCATTTAGTATTAAGTCTCTATAGTATTTTGGAGTTATTATACCCAGGGATCTGGTTTAAAACCTTCCATTTGGCTGCAATTTGGCTTTCAATTTGAGATAGGGGTTTCTCTGCAACACAAATATGAGTTGTTGTAACACTTTCCATAATGGTCTTAGCAAAGGAGTTAAACACCCGAGAAGCATTTCTAGTAGTGTCCCTAAAATTTTTGTGATTGCAATCTTTCCATAAAGTCCAACTCAAACATGGCAAAGCTTGCTTCCATAATTCCATAAGCCAGGGATGTGTGAAGGTTGGGTTCTAGCTAAGAATTATTTCTTTAAGGTCAAAATTGTAGACCCATTTAATACCAAAGTTGTTAAGTATTGTGCCCCATAATTCTCAGGCAAACTCATAGTGGATAAAGAGGTGTGAAACTGATTCCTCTTTTGAACCACACAAGAAACATCTGTTAACCAAAGTAAACCCTCTCTTTTGAAGGTTATCTTGAGTAAGGATTTTGTTATGAGTAGCAACCCACCAAAACATGTTAATTTTTGGAATAAGTTTATGATTTTAAACCTTTTTCCATACATATTTATTCTGAGCTTCAAGAATGAGCAGATGGTAAGCAGATTTGATAGAGAATGATCCATTCTTATTTGGCCACCAGTATTGTTTATCCTCTTAGGGAAAGAGAGGGATTCTGATCTATTGAATGCACTACTGGATCTCTCAAACTCTTGAGAAAAGCTCAGGCCAGTGCACACAACAATCCAAAAGATTTTTCCAGCTTCTCATCCCATTGTTATTTTCCATATAATCACTGACCCTATCTCCAAAAAACTAGGTAGTCAAGTCAGTAATCTCTCCATAGTTTCCCTGTGTGATGAGAGCCTTGTCCTTTAACTAGATATCATCCTAGAATTTAATATGCTATCCATTTCCAAGTTTCCATCTAATTCCCTGTTTGAGAAGGCTTTTACTTTTTAGCATTTTATTCCATATCACAGGATCCCTGGGGTAATCCTGTCTGTTGAAGAAAGTTGGAATCATCAATGCTATGCATGTATTTGGCATACATTATTTCCCCCCAATCATTGTTTTTATGGATCAGGTTCCAACTAAATTTTTAGAGAAGGGCTTTGTTCATGTTCATGATGGACCTAATATTAAGTCCACCATGAGATTTTGGAAGACACACTTTTTCCCATCTGACTAAAGACTTTTTCTATTTGTCTTCCACTCCTATCCATAAAATTTTCGTTTGGATCTGTTCTAGTTTCTCAAAAAAATATGCAAGAATTTATAAAAAGAGACAGGAAGTATGTAGGAATACCTTGCAGTAAAGCTCGAAGAAGTTGTAGTTTACCAACACTGTTGAGTAGTTTCCCCTTCCAACCAAGAAGTTTCCTCTGCGTTCTTTCCACAATTCCACTCCAAAATCTAGGAGATACCTCTTTGACTAAGATTGGGAGACCCAGGTAGGTAGCTGGTAGGCCAGGTTCAACACATTCTAATATATCAATGATTTTATGTCTAAGTTCATTAGGAGTGTTAAAGAAATACACATTTCTTTTCTAGAAATTTATCCTTTGTCCCGACTCTGTCACTTAATTATTTAAGATATTCTTCCATCTTCTAGCTTCAATCATTGATGAGATGCCAGAGAAGATGGTATCATCCACAAACTATTTTACCACCATAGGATGAAGGGAGGAGGCAGGTTTGATGCCCACTAGCTTTTTTGAGGCTATATTTGCTTGTATGTATCTTCCTAGTGCCTCAACCATAATGATGAATAAGTATGGGGAGAGAGGGTATCCCTAATGAATTCCTCTCGAGGATGAGAAAAGCCCTTTAGGAACACCATTAACTAGCACTGAGAATTTTGCAGAAGAGACAGCGTTCCATAACAAGCGAGACATTTTATCATTAAACCCAAATTTTCTGATCACTTGGAACAAAAAAGTCTATGAGACTCTATCATAAGCTTTAGAAATATCAAGCTTGAGAGCCATCCTAGGGATTCTGCTCTTATCCATGGAGTGAATAGTCTCATGTGTGGTGATCACAGCATCAAGAATCTGCCTGCTCGGGATGAAACCTTTTTGAGCAGGAGAAATAATTTTTTCTAGCAAAGGTTGAATCCTCATGACTAGCATTTTAGTATAACTTATACACAGTGTTGCATAGACTAATGGGCCTAAAATTAGTGAGGTGTGAAGGTTGTGATTTTTTAGGAACAAGTACTATGAAGGTATTATTAGCTTGTTTCAAAAGTTTACCTGATCTAAAAAAATCATGCACAACAGCCGTGAGGTCTGCTCCTACTATCTCCCAATATTCTTGAAAGAATATAAGAGGAAAGCCATCAAGACCCAAGGCTTTAAAATAACCCATAGAGAATAAAAAAACATGGATTTCTTCCTTGGATATAGGCTTTAACATCTCCATATTATCTTCTTTCATTATCAAACAGGGGATTTTATCAATAAATTGATTCATAGGTCTATCGATTCTATCATTATTATTTTCTTCCATAAGTAGATTTTGAAAGAAAGCCCTGGCTTGTTCCCCTATTTCATTATCCTCAATAATAATGTCACCATTATCTAGGACAAGCTTAGTTATTGAGTTGGCTTTCTTATGTTTCATAGCTGAGAGATGAAAAAAGGCAGTGTTCCTATCCCCCTCTTTAAGCCACTGAACACAGGGTTCCTATTTCTAGAAAACCTCTTCTCTTTCCATAAGATTCTTCCATTCTAAAGATAGGATATTCTCTTCTTATAAAGTGTCCTCAGAGTCATCCCCTTGATCTATCAGTTGCTGTATATCCTTGAGTTTTCCCACTATATTTTTCTTCTGCTGGAAGACCTGCCCAAAACTATATCTATTCCATCCATGAACTTCTTGTTTAATGTGTTGGAGTTTCTTGACTATTCTGAACATAGGAGTACCTCGAATATGAAATTTTCACCATTGGGCCACCATTTGTCTAAAGTCTTTGTGTTTGATCCACATAGCTTCAAAATGGAATGGGGAAGGTCTGGAATGTCCCTGTTCTCTCCAACTGAGGAAGATCAGGCAGTGGTCAGACATGGTTCTAGGGAAAGTTGTGCCTGCATATTATGATAATCCTTCCAGTTGCTTGATATAAGAAATTTGTCTAATTTAACCTGAATCATTTGATCTCCTCTTCTTCTATTGATATAATTAAAATTTTGGTTTTGCAGCTTTATGTCCAATAATCCCCAATCATTGATGAATTCAACAAAGTCAAACATGCTGTCTGAGTAATCCATAATTCCACCCTATTTTTTAGAAGGGTATAGAGGAGTGTTAAAATCTCTAGCTAACATCCATCTAATGTTCTGGGGATTATTCCTAAAATTTCTTAGATCTATCCATAATTTTTGTCTCAAAGCTGTGTTATTCAGTCCATAGACATTGATCAACGACTAGTTTAAAGATTTCATAGAAAAATTGGTAATCAAGAAGTGCTTATTATAAGTCATAAGAGACCCCTAGAATTTAGCACTATTCCACATAGTGACAATCCCCCCTAAAGCCCCTTCAGTAGGACTAATGCAAAATGCCACCTTAGGCCATATATAGGCAACAATTTTCATAAAATTCTCCTCATTCATCTTGACTTCTTGGAGTAATAAAATATCTAATTTATTATCTAAAATGCAGTTTTTAACCTCAAACTGCTTTGAGGGACTATTAAATCCCCTCATGTTCCAAGATAATATTCTCATTTAGAGGGTTTGGGGGGTTGGGTCTCTAGTGTATTTTGTTTACCACTGGCAATCTCCCTAACAGTCTCTCTTTGTCTTGTTTCTCTTAGGGTTGGCCTCCCTTGTTTGAGATTAGTGCCAACATCTACAATTTTTTTACCTTTTCAGTTCTTTTTCTTTGGGGTAACCCATTCCTCTTATTCATTACTACCACTTTGTCCTATTACACCTATTGCCAAGTAGTTTCCTACTTGGTCTCTGACTTCTAGAGCATGGAAAATGTCTGTATTTAGCTGTGGGTCTGCTTCTCCTTTAGTAGGACTTTCTGGAGTTACTTTTTCCTGTCCAGCTCTTGGAAATTTGTCTTCTTCATTTACTTCCTCTATCAAAAGGTTACCTCTTTCTCCTTCCTTAGACATATTAGTCTATTTTTCTAGAGCATTGGCTGTGTTAAATATAACCTTCTGACTATCGGTTGATACTATATTTTCCTTTGGGACAACTTTTCCCTCACTACTAGTGATATCCTCCTTTCCCATCTCCTCCTCTCCCTTTTATGCGTTGTCAGGATTTTACACATTACTCTCCATTTCTTGCTTGCTATTCTTTCTGTAATTGAGAGCCTGATCCTCCCCTTCAATCTAGGAATCATCTTTCCTCCCCTTTTGCTTTGCTGTGCATTGTGTCATTAAATGTCCCTTTCTCTTACATATTTGACATAAAGTGGTAGCATTTTCATAAGTGATCAGCTGAGTCTAGGTCCCATATTTAGAGTTTAGCTCTATGGTCGTAGGGAGTCCTATTTATTTCAACATTGACACAAAGTCTAGCATACACACATCTGGACTTTGTTCTGGTTGTATGATCTGTAGTGACATATTGGCCAATAGAATTGCCGATAGCTGTGAAAATTTTTTCATCCCAGAATTCCAAAGGGAACCTTGGTAGTCTTACCCAAGTAGGAGCAGACTTATTAAGGTCTGAGTTAGGATCAAATCTTGGTTTCCACGAGCATAGGGCAAGAGAATGTGGGCCATATAGCCATGGTCCTTTAACAAGAGTAGTGATCATGTCCTCCCTATTCGTAAAACTAAAAAGGAATAGGCCTCTTGCCATGACAGTGATCGAAACACTTCCCTTAACTTTCCACCTAGATAGAACCCATTTCTTAATCATTTTGATACTAGGACGAAAATAAAAAAACTTACCTACCAACATAAGGTCCATGGATGCCATGATTTCCTCCACCAAATCATCTAGGATATGTAGGGCCGTGCCCTCCAAAATAATAGGGAGGCTCATCATGCTTTTTGAGGGGCACATCTTTTCACTTGTAAGTGCCTTCTTCCATCTGTTGGATGGACTATCCACTACCAGATTTCTGAACAAATCCCTAGAGGCACTGCCACCAACAGTGTCCTCCATTGGATCCGTGATCCTGTCGGTCACACTTAGGGGGCCCAACTTGGTGGGAAAAAAACTAGATTCAAATGTTGTCCACATGCTACCAGAAGAGGTCAAGAATAGCTCATATTTCCAATCTACCTACCATATTTGTTGATGCTAAGGACAATATGAGAATTGTAGAGGAAGGAATATTTGGACCAGTTATGTGATATCTTTGTTGTTCAGGTACCATTTTTTATATTCAACAAACTCACCCTATATTTTCTTTGAAAAGTGGGGACCCCCTTTGTTTTTGGAAAATATAAATATTTTATCTAGTTATCTATGTGTTTCTGAGAGTTATGATGGTTGATATTATCTATAGAAACTCAATGTTTTAAACATTGAATCATGTTGGGATATACTTATTTCCATTTGAAAAGACTTGTTCAAACTAACCCATTAATGGAAAGTCAAGAAGAATTACTTTACATGAAAGGTATTCAAATTATCTTTTTTTATAAGGTTTCTCTTTCACAACTTTGTTTCAAATACTTTTCACATTGAAAGCTTTAATTCAGGAACTTTTCTTCAGTAACTTAGTCTTCAACAAGTTTAGTCTTTGGTAAATAAGTTTCTGAAAGTTTTTGATTCGTGACTTTGTTTTGGGAATTTTCTCTTTAAAGAATTTTCATTGGGAACTTTCACATTGAAATATTTATTTCAAAAATTCTTCACTTTGGGGACTTCACTTCAGAGACTTTTCTTCACCAACTTTCACTTTGGAGACTTCACTTCAAAAAATTTCTATCGAAAAGATTATCTTTGAAAGATTTGTTTCTAAAAATTTTCATCGAAAGGTTTTATTATAGAAAGATTTTACTCAAAAATATTCTCTTTGGAAAATTTCTCTTTGGAGACTTTATATGTGACTACTTTAACCCGAACCATAATCTTCCTGAAGAGTACTTAGTTTTTGGTAACTTTGTTTTGGAGACTTTGGGATAAAATCTTTTAGAAAAAAATTCTTCAAAAAACATTCTACCTTTTGATGTCTTTTGGACTCAAAGGCAAAGTTTGACTTCCCTTTATTGGATCATATGATGCTAAATGGAAAAATATAAAAGGTAACACTGTGGCAGCCTGAATGATAAGGCCTCCTACATGGTATGTACACTAAGACAAGGTGGTCACATTTGAATTGAATGAAGGTGATGAGCTCATAGATGATGGTGATTAATGGTGTATAAACTAGAAATGAATGCATAAAGTTATTAATATCGAGCCCCCATCTTAGTTCACATAAATCAATTTTTAAGATCTTGAGTAAACTTCCATGTTCAATAATCTCAAAATCCTTAATTGAAATTAGAGTGATTTGTAATTCACATAATTCAGTTTAGTATGTGCCATTTTCAAAAGATTGGAGTATACAAACATCTATCAAACAACCATGGCATCATCATCTAGGTTATACAAAGGACTCTCAACACCCTCTAGGTTCTCTATTAAGATTCTACTAAATATTTAGACATAGTTTTTGATGCCACTATATTTGGTGGCTGTTATCCCAATTACTTGACCTTATGGGAAGTTGTAGAGAATGTGGATTCCTTTTATTGGAAAAAGTAATTTAATTGAGGATAAATAGTTAGTAAATGACCTACCTCTGATTAAATGACATGCCCTACATTACATAGCTAGTAATTTAGAGGTTATGCCATGCATAGACTTGATGCGAGGCCTCTTATTCAAGGGCATAATAGTAGATGATGGTTACCTCCAATATGTAAAAAATAACACAATCATTGTTAATATATTAGGGGACACATTCAATAGGTATTCAAGTATCCCTATCCCATATATTATGTTTGATTTTTATACTATGGTTACCTAGAAGAAGGCCAATAATGTGGAGTGATCACTAGTCAGATGGCTTTTCGTCGAAGAAACATTCATTGTAAAGGAACATGCTAAGAATTAAATTCCTATCACTTGATTCAGAATGAGGATCTACATTGGCATGGTACTATTGAATTGAATCTTCAACCACATAAACATATACTTATTGCATTTAGAATGGGTTCCATGCTAGACCTGCTAGGTACCTTAGAGTGCACCTATGCATTAGGGGAAGTAATTAACACTCACCTCTAAGAATAAATCCTACACAAGGATATGATTCCACATGGGGGAAACTTCTATATGATGTCTCATGGGGATAATATAGAAGTACAATGAAGTCTTATGGGATCCCAACCTAGATGTTATCAAGAACCAAATTTATGATTATTAATCATTTTTACATATATACTCATATGTCAAAAACATAGCTAAGATTTCTAGAGATATCTACCCTCAGGTCTGGATGGCAATCTACGGTCAACCTTTAGCTATAATTTCACCTAGCATTAGCAGAACACTTGCCAATAATATGGGAGACTTCTTGATCTATACTAACTACACTATCATCATAGTTATTAGACACAAGGTGGATCCTCTTCAACTCCATAAGTTTTTTCTGGACAAGGTAGATAGATAGGATATTGTATATCAAATATGGAATGGTATTAACAAATAATTGACAAAGAATAAGGATACATTCCACATCTCCAACATCACTATTGAGAGGATGAAAAATACCATAAGGGGGAAATTTAGGGAAGTTAGAAATGCTAGGAAAGTATATGAATTGCCACTCTCCCTCATAGAGAGTGGGATCCCCATGGGAAAGTCCAATAGAATATTCACACGCTTGGCCTCACATATAAATGTGATCCATTTGATTATGATTTTTTGTTTTTGAATGGTAAAGATGATGAAGAGGTAAAAGAAAGAGTAATGACTACAGCCTTGAGTGAGGACTTATTAAGGGTATTACAAGTTGAACCCTCTCTCACACTCAGTGAGGGAAAATTTAGGATTCTACCTCTAGGAAGATGGAGATCTTCCAATTTTTGGAGTGACAGGTCATATCAATAACTAATAGAGGAGGGGAAAGATCCCCAAGTTCCACTCATGGCTCAAGACTAGCCATAAGACCAAGAGTAGTTGGCAGGTGAGGCACCACTTATTGGAAGACAAGAAGAAGAAGAAATGCCTACCCATGCATAAGAGGAAGAGAAATATATTCCTCTAGTTCAAACATTAACTATTGAACTAAGGAAGGTTAAGAAGGAGCTAGCATCAGAGCTAAATGAAGGAGGGGATAATGTATTAAGTGGAGAAGTTAGGATCATTTTATTGGACTCCTATGATGAAGAGGAAACAATGGCTTCAACAACCTCAACACACAACATCATTCCCTCTCCTCTTCCCCAATAGATGATAGCACCACAAATTAGGAGAGTAATAAGGGCTATCAGAGGAAGCCAATGGGGGATAAACCTCAAAACATAGCCATACAAGCACTCAAGGAGGCACAACCTTCACTAAAAGTTAAGCCAACATAAGAGGTGGATGATGAATAATTACAACAAGCAAAGGCAAACAGTAAAAGCCAAGTCATCTATCACCGATGAGTCATCTGGTAAGGGTCCTCTTCTCGTAGCTCCATTAGGCCTTTTTCCTTTTATGTCATCACCAATTGCTTCTACCATCTCTACACAAATTATTTTCGCATTCATTCTTGTAAAAACACTTTCTATTGGTCTTTTTTTATGCACCTATCTACTACTCTGACTAGTGCTACTTCACCTTCCTCATCTCCCATTATTGTAGTTTCTTTTCTTTCGATGTCCATCCCTATAACCATTGCTCTTTCCATCCTATCCATTAGTCAATATATGACCCAAATTGATGCTTACTCTACCTAATTGGGTTCACCCTTGACTTCCTTAACCACAGTTTCCACAAACATAGTAGTGACATCCAAGAGGGCTGTAAGAAAACAACCAGTCTATGTTGTACATCCAATGCCATAATTCAAAAACATAGATTAATCTAAAATAATTTAGCTCTCAATGACCAAGCCTTCCTCTAAAATTGATCCTGAGCTTGAAGAACATGTGTAAGTGGAAGCTCAACCATCAGATCCTTTGAATCTCACTTTTATATATTGGGCCAAGGAGTTAGGAGCTTCGACCTCTCAGAGGCCCAATCTAAAAATCACTAAAATTCTAATAGTGAGCTCACTATTTGACAAGGATACAACATCAATCCAATAGGTTAGAAAGAGGAAGATTGAGGATAAATCTGGTATAATTTTGATCATGGAGGAAAGGGAAGAGGTTTATTCCCTTTTGCAGAGACAAAATAGTAAGAAGGGTCAATCCCCATACATTGAGGACCTCAAGTCCTACATGGAGACCCATATTAAGGAAATTTTGGACATACATGAGGGAATGAAGATGTATAGACAGGATCTTGAAGAAGAGTTAGAAACTTTCAAAGAGAAATGATAGGTAATTTGAGTCCCCTAATGTATTGAACAAGATGTGCAAAATACAACACTCAGGTTATATGAAAATTTGGATTTAATTCATTCTTTGAGAGTTAATTTGGCTCCTCATGCAAATTCAATAGCCGAATTGTTCAATCTTCTTAGGGAAGAAGAGAATAGGTTAACTTTCTTGGTACTGTACACCCCCAATAAGGCATTTAGCCATTTAGACTTGATGACCCCTATATTGGCATCAAATGAATTGAATCTAAATTTAATAAGGACACATGAGGCTTGGGATTGGGTATCATATTTAGAATATGTAGAAAATAAGATGGTCAAACAAAATAAGAAAGTAGAGCAAATTTTAACTGAGATTTAATTGATATTAATCCAAGATAATAGAGAGAAACTAGTGACTTGAGCTATGTTTGATTAGATGATTCAATAAACCTCTGATGGCTTCAAACAGAGTCTATACAAAATAAGTCTAGAGGATATTTAAGCCAAATTGAGAATATCTAGGAAAAAGATAACATAGGTAGAAGTCTTTTGGGTTGGCTTTCAATCTACCAAGATAGAACATGCTAGACTGATGGAACAAACAACTAGGGTGACTAGGCCACATCTTCTAGATATGAACTTAATTCATGCACAACATGATAACACATATAAATATTATCAACCGTTGGATGCTAAGAATAAAGTAACACAAATGCCACTTGTTAGTTCTACTCCACAGACTCCACATATAATACCAGTAATAATAGCTACATCAATTCCACCTCACACTTAAATTCTGATTATAACTCACTCTTAATCAATGAGTGTATCATCGAGTACAACTCTAGTTACCATGTCATAAAAAAAAAACACAATTATAGTTCCAATGATAATTTTGAAAAACATCAATCAAGAACTGATTTATCTCAAATGCTATTTTTGTATAATTTTTCATGTAGAAGTTATCAATGAATAATCAAGTCTTAGTTGCATCCTTATAGTAATTAACTAAATCATTTTTGTCAATATACACATGTTGCATGTATAAAAATATCTATAAGTTATGACATGTAACTAAGACTTATAATATAGTCTTTTAAGATGTAATCAAAATGTTCTAAATTTGGAGGATGAGGCAACCCCTTCTCTAAGTTCTTTATATACATGTAGAACCCTCTTTTCAAAGGGTCAAAGTTTTGGATGATTATACAGGAAGACATCAATAAATTGATTGTCATGCAACTGTGTTTGTTCTTTCTTCTTCCCTCTATGTGTTAATGAGTTTGAATTTTTTCTATCTGTATTGATTCAATAATTATGATTTGTGCTAATGTTATAGATGAAACTAATTATTTTATTATTGAATATTATTCTTATATGCATAATATATATTGAAGATTGATAGATTCCATTAATTTAGATAGTTAGTATAAATTGAATTGATAATCTAACGTGTTTAGAGGTATCTCATTTGATAGGTTACCTTCAAAAAGATAATTGGGATATCACCAGTCATGAGGGTGGGTCAAGGAGAATAAAATAATGAAGTTGGAGGTACCATAGTAGGTTAAGCTAATCCTAGAATTCTAATAGAAATAGAGGCAATATAGATGATATTTATGGATTATATAACACCTTAGTCTTGTATATTTGGAAAACTTAGACCTTGGTTGTTCTTCTCATTTCTAAACCCTTTCCCACTTCTACAAGTTTTGCATCTACTCTATTTTATGCCTCTTAGCCTATATCTTAGTTTATCCAATCTTATATTGATGACCCATGCCATCTATCTTTCTTAGAATGCTTAAAATGTACTTATCTTTAATCTCTATAAGTTATGAACTTGTACCTACTTTCTTGCTCCCTAAACACTAATGTCTAAAATAGACACTAGCATCAATGTTAGTAACTTGAATTAACACAAGTGTTTGTTGCCATAAAGTCATCTAATTTTTAAATGAAACAAATCCCAATGGTTGGTTTAAGTGATTTAATGCAAGATACTTCTCCAAAGGGATTGATATAAATATAAGATCAACTCTCATTCATTCCTCATCCATAAAAAGACGAAAGAGATGAAGGCAACTTATCAAAATCATTCTATCAAGCATTCAATTGAACAAAGCTTCCCTATTTTCACACTAATAATAGGTACAATGCATTTACAAGTCTAAAGTAGTAAAAGATTAGCCTAATAAATCTATTTTCCAAACTATAAGATAAGTCACTATTGTACTTATTTTTCATAATATTGCATGATTCACACACAAGCCAACACATAGAGGAGAAGTACATTAGTTTGAGGCTCTCTTCAGAGTATTGGATATGTATGGAGTGTTCACTAATAGAGGTTTCTTTAGGTTTAGCTCAATATCAGTGCCCACTAACCCATTTTTATCCAATATCATAATGAAGATGAAGAACTAAGGTTTTGCAAATTCTTGAGAAATAATAGTCCATGACCTAGATTTGAATATACTAGAGTGAAGGAGAAGACAAACTCATAAGCATCTATATGGTCACATCCCTATTAATCAAGTATTCTATACAACAGACTTATGTCAAAACTAAATGGTAGTGTCAACATAACCGTCCTAGGCTAGTGTTATTATAAATAACTCAAGAAGTGTCAGATCTAAAATCTGATGACTATTCCAAAATCTCTTTCCATCATGCTTTTTACATGTTCTAGATCTAACACTATGTTATCATAAGAACCAACTAAGGATATCACTTCTTTGTCATTTACATGCATATCTTAGTTATACTTTATATATTTAGCTTATAGCATAATAAATTCAATGTATGTTTATATTTGAATTTAGCATTTGATTGGCTTTGTTAGATTGTGGAGCTAAAAGCTTCACTGATGCAAATAGGGAAGGAGGTTGCTGAGTGTCACAGTCACCGGCATCGATTAGGCTGACCGACGTCGGCCAGTGGTGGATAGGAATGCAATTGACGTCGAAAGGAGTCGGCCGATGTCGGTCACCTCCAGGCAGACAGGGACCGACGTCGATCACCTGTGCAGTTCTGAAACTGTCAGTTGCACAAATAGTTTGTTAACAAACTGAGTGTTTGCATGTTAAGAGCCAATTTTAGACTTGAAGCTATAGATTTAATTATTGTAATTAGGTGTCTAATTATTGTTTGCATGAGATCTATATAATAGACTCATGGGTTGTATTGTAAAGGAGTGCTAGAGAGTAAGAGAGCAAAACATTAACTCCTTCTGTGTGTGAAGAGAGCATGGTGTGTTCTTCCTGGTGCCACAGTACCAAGCGTGGGTACTAGTTTGGAGAATCATAAGGGTTCTTCATGTATGTATGATCTTGGTCAGCAGGTGTGCATGGCTATGTTAGGAGATCGGTATGGTAAGTAAGATCATTGATCTGTAGGTGTATGTGTGTGCATGATCCAGGTTTGTAGGTGTGCAGAACTAGATTGATTTGTAGGGGTGCAAGATTAGGGAGGACAACAACACAATAGGGAGCAAGATCAGGAGAGATCTACTTAGAGTACGGTGTGTACTCATTAGAGAGCAAATAGGAAGGCAAGGTAGTTCCTTCCATAAGTAAGATCGTTTGAGTTGTAGGTTGTTGCAAGTTCAGGGGAGATCTACTTGGAGTGTGTGGAGCACTTGTAGAGTGCGTGGAGCACTGGTGTACTGGTAGTAGTGGATACTGACTAGTTGGAGGTGAACACCAACTCTGTGTTTGAGTTGTGTGTTGGGACCGTAAGAGAGAGAGAGCTTTGAGGAAAGAATTACTGTACACTTGAGGTGTGGGAAGCCTCTAAGAGGTGTGAAGAAGAAGTGGCATCTTCTTTATTGTATTTTTTTTAGATGAGTATTAATACAAGTTGTGTATTGTCTCTCATATTCTGTGTTATTTCTGAATTCTAGTTACTTGTTACTTTTGGTTAATTTTGCATGTTAGTTGCTTGTATATGGTAATCAATGGTGCTTCCATATTTCCCAACAATTGGTATCAGAGCTACGGTTGCAGGGAGCAGGTTATTATTTGATTACAGGTCATTCTCAGGGGTTTCTGATTGAGTGGGAGTACAACAATGGTAGAAGAAAGTAAGCTATGAATGGAGAAGTTTAACAACAAGAATTATCAACTGTGGAAGATGCAGATAGAAGATTATCTGTATCAGAAAGATTTGTACTTACCGTTGGGTGGGGCTGCATGCAAGCCCATAGATATGAAGGATGAAGAATGGGAGGTTCTTGATCAGAAGGCTCTGGGATCTATAAGGTTGAGCCTTGCATCGTCTGTGATTTCTAACTTATCACAGTGTAAGACAACAGAAGAGTTGATAAGATCTTTGGGAAATTTATATGAAAAGCCCTCAGCTTCAAATAAGGTATTTCTTATGAAGCAGTTATTTACTTTGCAAATGCAAGAAGGTGGATCAGTACATACTCATCTTAGTGATTTCCATGGTTTGGTAAACCAGTTAGCTTCAGTCAATATTATTTTTAATGATGAAGTAAAGGCTCTCTTAATTTTATGCTCTTTAACTGAAAGTTGGGATAGTTTGGTAATGGCAGTAAGTAATACTGTGTCTGCTTCTAAAATATTAAAAGTTGATGATGTGGTTGGTGTAATCTTGAATGAAGAAATACGTAGGAAAATCACAGGTGAATCATCATCAGGGATTGCTCTAAGTGCAGAAAGCAGGGGAAGGCAAAGAGAGAAGGTCGAGCAAGGGAAATCAAGGTCAAAGATGGGAGGAAGATCCAAATCCAAAAATGGAGGTATCACCTATTGGTTTTGTGGAAAGAAAGGACACAAAGAAAGAGTGTTGGTTGAGGGATAAAGAAAATCAACATGATGGTAATGGAGAAGCAAAAGATGCAGGTATTGTGGCACAAGATGCTCTCATACTTTCTTTGGATAGTTAGATAGAATCATGGGTTTTAGATTCTGGTTCTTCTTTTCATGCATCCCCAAACAAAGATTTGTTCCATGAGTATGTCCAGGGAGACTTTGGAGTGCTTTATTTAGGGGATGGTACGCCTTGTCAAATGGTTGGCAAAGGGAAAGTGTAGCTAAAATTGTAGATGGACAACACATGGGTGTTGAAGGAGGTTATGCATGTCCCAGTCTTGAAGCAGAGTTTGGTTTCTGTAGGAAGGTTGGGTGATGAGGGATGCATAGTAACCCTCACAGTGGATTCTTAGAAGGTTACCAAGGGTGCACTTGTTTTAGCAAGAGGTAAGAAAGTAGGTACTCTTTATCTATCTACTTGTATTACTGATTCTACTTCTTGTTTATCTACTTTAGCTGTAGATTCAAAGATGTGGCTTAATAGGCTTGGTCACATGAATAAGAAGGGAATGGATGTTCTTGAGTCAAAAGGTATGAGTTCAAATTCAGAAGGCATAGATCGAGTTCATTGAAAGAAAAGGAAATTTGATGCTTTTGAGAAGAATAGGGAAGCCTTGGTGTTTATGGAGGAGATGATGGACAGAGATCAGTCACAGGGGCTGAATAATTCTGAGTAGGGTAGTATGGACAGAGTTTTGATCTAAGATGAGCTCAAAGATAAAGAAGTCATCACTTACAGGAACACACAATTACCGACATCGGTCACATGGAATCGACGTTGGTCAGGCAGGTATCGACCTCGATCATGTGTAGACCAGCAGGGTCCATAGTGTCAGGCAGGAGAAGATCGACGTCGATTAGACAAGAACCAATGTCGATAGAAGGGAAACTGACGTCGGCCAAGGAAATGACATTGACAGTCAGCGTCAGTGCAGGGAACCAACATCGGTCGGGTGCAGACTGAGAGATGGCCAAGATCGGTCACTGGAACGGATGTTGGGCAGACAACAAGCTATCAAGGAGTCTCAAACACCCATATGGAGGTTAAAAAGGGTAAGTGAACCTTATATTCATTGTTCACCTTCTTTATATTACTTGTTGCTTACTGATGGTCAAGAACTAGGAAGATGTGAAGAGGCAATGTAGGTAGAATCCAGGAAACAATGGGAGCTTAGCATGGATGAGGAGTGTGAGTCCTTAGAGAAGAACCAAATAGGTGTTTGTTGGTGGATTTGTCAGTTGGAAGAAATCACTGATAGAGGAATGTATTCCCAAGTTAGAGAAGAGAGTAGATGGACAGATGAGACAGAAGGCCAGAGTATATGGTCTTGAGCAGGCTGCAGGACAATGGAGGTTTAGCCATTGTGTTTTCTTTTACCAGGTTGGATAATATTAGCTACATTATCCTGTTACTATATTGTGTGCTTGTTGTAGGGTTACATATATAGGGAGTTTTTGAGCTAAAGGTAAAGTTAGTTTAGAGGTATGTCATGAAGAATTTGGGAGCAGCAAATTTTTTTGGCATGAGAGACATTGAAGATCACAGGTTGATTTTGTCTCCAGTGGGAGCTGATCTGAAGAAGGTGTAGGTGCAGAACTGGTAAGTACACTAAGGGTTATACAGTTCAAGCTGAGCTTAGAATAGTGTTAGAAATCACATGAGGTCTAGTAGACTTTAGTTTTCCCAAGCAGTGGGAGTTGTCAGAGAGTTTGGAGCCAATTCAAAAAATAAGGAGTACTGGAGTGCAGTTCAGTGGATTCTCAGGTATTTGAGATGGACCAACAATAGGTGCACATGCTATGCAGGGTCAAGGTCTTCACTACATGGAGTTGTAGGTTTGGATGTGGCAGGTTACTTGGATGACAGGTGTAGCATCACAGGGTGTGTGGTGGTTGGTCTTCAAGATTGAGTTTGAAGATGGAAGTGCCTGAGATGGTTAGTGGAGGTCACTGTACAGGTGCAGCTATTTATCTCCAAGTGGGAGATTGTTAAGTTGTGGAGCTAAAAGCTTCACCAGGAGGCTAATCAGGTAGTTACTAAGTGTAACCAATAACTAACATTGGTAGTATTGCTAACGTCGGTTAGGCAGGGACCAGGGATCAACTGATGTCGGTCAGGAGTAGACTAACAACAACCAATGTCGGTCACCTATGCATGTGTTTCTAGAATGCATTTTCAAAATTAGACTCGTCTAATTTTAAGAGGTCTGAGAGTGTTTGCATGTTGAAAACTAATTTAAGTCTTGAGTCTGTGTTTCTAATTATTGTAATTAGAGGTCTAATTATTATATGTATGGGATCCTATTTAAAGACCCATGAGGCATGTATTGTAAAGAAGGCAAGTAAAGCATTGAAGCAAGAAAGCAAGGTCAAAGGAGATCTGCAAGGTGTAAGGTCAAGGAGATCAGCTGAAGCATTCAAGGAGGGGATAACAACTTAGGTTGTTGAGTTGGTTGTGGTTGAGCAAGAGAGAGAGGGAAGAAGTCCTTGAGGTGTGGCAAGTCTTAGAGGTGGAAGAAGAAGTGGCATCTTCTTTATTGTATTTTCTTCTAAAGATTATTTAATACAAGATTGTGTATTGTCTTTCAAATTCTTTACTATTTCAAGTTTCTAGTTACTTAATCATTCTGGTTCAATTCCATGTTCAATTGCTTATAGGAAACATAATCAATTGTGCTTCCTTGGAGGGGTTCCTAACAGGCCTATTATAGATATGATTATCACCCTTATGCATTGTCATTTCTATATTATTATCGCTATCTACCCAAAATAAGATTCCTACATCCAATTTAGGGTTACATGTTTGGTGAATCTAATTTATATGAATGTAATTTTTTTTGGTTCTTAGGGTTTTAGATTGTTGTACTTTTTTATTTTGTACTACTATTTTGCATATAACCTAGGCATAACCCTTGATTGGGAGCTGTGCCCATTGAACACATTAAACTTCCCATCCCACCATCTATGATGCCTCAAACAAATGAGGGATCTCATACTTTGGATCATGATGATACCCATGTTAATAATGAAAAACATTCTGATAGGGTCATAATAGAAGCATATTATGATAATGAAAACCATGAAATAAATGAAAAATAGTAAATATACCATAATCAAGTGCAAACAATTGAATTGTTTCCTGAGTTTATTTGACAAAACCTTGAATATTTTAATGAAATATTAAAAACTATACTCAAAGTAAAAATTTCAAAAACTATAGTTGAAACATCGCTCCCCTTGAGCACGTTACACCATAATACATCTAGTGAGGGCGGGCACATGTTATGTGTTTAAACCTTTGTTTCCTAAAACTACTATTGCTACATCTATCATGGAATTACCAATTGTTTCAACATAAATATAGATTTCAATGCATGTTACAACTTGAAACATTTTTACATCCCTTTTGGTGACTACTCAAATTGCTAATCTAAATCTCACTAGGTCTACAATTCAAATGCTCCTTCAATTTATAAAGACCTTGGAGGACAAGGTTATAAATATTGAATAAAATTTCTTAAAATACCCTCATTTTATTGATTTTCAAGATGTATCACATTAATATATTGCACTTGATATCTCTTTGTACCCTTTGCCAACTAGATTTGTTGCACCTAAGTTTACATTTTATGATGGCAAGTGTGATCTTGAACAATATCTTCAAACATTTTATGTGACATTCCTTGATTATGCCTCTATTGATAAAATTTTGACCAAATTGTTTAAAAGAAGCCTCAAATACTATGCTTTGAGGTGATTCTATGATTTAACTCTCTAATATGTGTAAGAATTCAAACCTCTTACAAACCAATTTTTAGCACACTTTTCCATTAATATTTCTGAAAAGTTTTCTTGTGCTCAAATTTCTAAAATCAAATAATGAACTAATGAACCTATCAATGAATATGTCTTGAGATATAAGACAATGCTAGCTAATGACCAATCTTATGGTAGATGAGGATTTACAAGATATATTCAAGCAAAGTTTGCTTGCTCTATTACATGAGTCCATTATTTTTAATAAGTTTAAATTTTTTGATGACTTATGCCATGTTATACGGGACTGTGAAATGAACCTTATTTTATTGAATAAGCTCAAGTATGTAGCAAACACACTAGTTGCATCTATATCTAGTATGAAATTTACAATCAGACCAAGTTATAAGATTAAACCTCCTCAGCCTAAAAAGTAAACAACAACCATGATTAATATATTTTCACAATAACCTAATCAACTTGTCTTATCCAATCCACCAAGGAGACAATTTACACATTTACCCGAGTCCCCAACTTCATTACTCTCATAGTTACTAGAGTGATATATAATATCTCTCTATCATCCTATCAAGATTGATATGATTTGACCTCTACCTAAAGGATATGATGCAAATGCTTATTATGATTGTCATTAGGGACCAAGTCATTCTAAAAGTAGATATTTTAACTTGAAGCACAATATCTAAGATCTTATTGATGACCAAGAGTTACATTTGAGGTTCCTTCAAAATAATTAAGCTCACAACCTGGTGATCACCATAAATATAACATATTTAATAATTTTTTGCAAGACCATTCTAAGAAGGAACTATAAGTGAAAATGGCATATAATGCACATCCTCCTCCACCACATTATGGGTACCCACTAGATAGGATTATTGGTACTTACACATTACATATACCTCCTATGGTTCAGAACCCTTTATTACTTTTGATGACAATGAGATTAAGGATGATGATTCTGATCTTAATTCTTATTCATTAAAACACACATTGATAAACACCATATATGTAGTGTTATGATTGATAATGTTGTAAGAGAGAATGTTTGCACCATGACATTACTTATGCACTTCGGTTATACTCATAATGATTTACATCCTTGTACTAGATCAGTTAGATCATTCGATGGAACCTCATAAAAAGTTCTTGGTGAGATTGAACTACCTTTACAGGTCAATCCTACCGATGTGTTTACTACATTTTCATTCATTTCTTCCATAGTCATCTTTGATATGTTATTGGGAAGACCTTGGATCCATACACTTTGATCAATACCTTCCATAGTGCATAAGTGTGTTAAATTCATTCATGTCAATCAGGTTGTTATAGTTTCTAGAATTCCATATCAACATCCTCTTGAATATGAGAAATTTATACCTAGAGAGTTAATTACCAAGCCTACTAAGTCTTATTCACTAAAAAAGGGTAATAAAAATGCAATCTCCTTTACTAGGTGGCTAGTGCTTGATAGACCATTACATTAGAGACATATAGTATATTCTATGGAATCCCCATCTACTATAAACCACATTCAGATATTGAAAACACCTAAACATGATTCTAGTATTGTCAATATAAAAAAACCATAGAGCATTCAATGATGGGTTCCATGAACATCTATTCTTATTACTCTTACTACTCCTTCACAACCACCTAGTTCTATTTTACATACTTAGAGCATCACCAATACTACTATGATAGATATTGAATATGTACGTGCTTCTTGATAGTGTCATAATATTATCACCCTAAGTTCACAATGGAGAGATATCTATGACCATCCATTGGATGGCATCATAGGATGATCTTTCCTCTTCAAATATTCAAAAAATACCAAAAAAATCAAAAAAATAAAAATCCAAAAACATTTTCAGCACCTACATGTTATATTAGCTCCTTAGAATCTATGCATTAGTTCCATGTTGAAGGATGACATAATAAATTACTCCTACATACACATGTATACCACACTTATCTTTAAGTGTGATACAAGCATATAAAGATACATGATCTATTCTTATTTTAGATGTTGGGGTTTCCCTATACTTATGTCACAAGGACATTAGGGGAATTAGATTTTTTAATCTTAATACACACATGTTATATGATTTAACGGTCACTCTACATTGTCATGTTTAAGCTTACATATGTACTTACACATGCCTTTATCCATGATTATATCTTACACAGGGTAATTGATATGTTATACACTTGACACTTTTCTTAACACATTAGATTAATGGGATAATATGCCATGTTTATATTGGTTGTTTATGTTTTAATTTATGCACTTATTTGAGTGTCTTGAATTTTTATTATCTTTCTTGTTCAATGATTTGAATATGCTCCTTTGCTTATGGCTCCCATTCCTATATATGCTTTCATTAACATTTTTATATGTCATTGATTGTTGTATGGACATTTGAATATGCCATCCTTGATTTTGTGGACATTTTAATAAGTCACATCCCTTTGATTATGTAACATTTAAACATGCCCTTTGTTTATAGTCTCTTTGGATCATTACCTTTTGACTTGATTTTGAGTTCTCTTGTGTGTGTATTTGATTTGCTTGTTGAGCTTGTACTGTTACTATCTATATGTTGACATGAACCTTATCATGCATCTTAGGCCTTCATGTGATCACATTGGTTTAATACACTTCCATGTTATATCTACATAGACATGTTCCTTCTATATGCTACATGGTTACATTCACATATTATATAGTTATCTTATCCTTTTGAGGTGAGGTAACTACTAGTTCATATCTTTCCCTCACCTTAAAAGGGGGGCATATTAGTGGGGGCATGTCATAGAGGTATATCATCCACACTTGGTGTAGTTTTTAGATTCAGTGGGGGCATGTCATATGGGAATGGCTTATACACATTCAAAGTTCTTAGATTTAGTGGGGGCATGCTTTGGAAACATGTTCTCCACACCTATTTAGTATTCAACATCTCTAGATTATAATGGGGGCATGTTTTGGAAACATATTATTCACATTGGTACTTATATAAATTTTCAAATTTCTCCATATATAGTCAGGACATGCTTTGGAAGCATGTTCTCTATACTTACATAATTTTTATGAATTGACCAAAGCACATAGTTATATAATTTAGATTCATAGTTGTGGCAGAATTATATACATTGGTACCATTGTTATACATAGTTTCAATTTGAGATATATCTAAGGTGTATATTTTATGTAATTTGCACTTAATATTGTAAAATCCAAATCAGTTTCATATTTTAGAACATTCTCAGGGACTATCACCACCCATCAGTTGGACTTTTATGAACTATATTGAGCCACTCTACTGCAACACTTCATTTACCTTTTGGTATGGTTGAGGTGATAAAATCACTCAATCTTTCCAATTTTTTAAGTTGAACTTGATAATATCATCTAGCCTCACCAATTTGATAGTGTGGGTGACTTCGTTCACTCACGTTCACTAGGTTATAAGTATCATTGGGTTGTATGGTTGAACTAATCTCAACTACTAGGTGGCAACTCATTTTTACTCCAAGTTTAGGGTCATGTTCACTTGTTCTCTATTTCTCACCCCTTGAACATATGTATTTTCAATATTTATCTATATTTTTCCTAATCTAAGTTTTAGAGCCTTATAATAATACATATTTTTAAAATCAACTTATCAATAGGCAAGGTGATTACATCAATACACATGTGTACTTTTAAACCTTGCTTTTTTAATTTTAATATATTTTAGGTACTTTTAATCCTAGATTATATGAACTTATTATATACTGTAACATGTTATTGGTTGTAGGTCAATCACTATTAAATCACTCAAGTTGGGCACACACAAAGATAAGGCATGTTATACACACCTAGGTACACATTCCTTTCCTCTAAACTAACAATTTCATTACTAGATTAAAGAGGGAAATGTATATGATATATATGGATTATATAGCACCTTAGTCTTACACACTTGGAAAAATCAAACCTTGGTTCTTCCTCTTAGTTATGGACCCTTTCCCACTTCCTTAAGTCTTGCATCTACTTTATATTATTCCCCTTGGCCTATCTCTTAGTTTGTATAGTCTTATATTGATGACCCATACCTTTTATCTTGCCTATAATGATTAAAATATACTCGTATTCCATGTCTATATGTTTTGAACCTATACCTACTTTATTGTTCCCTAGACATTAATGTCTGGGACAAACACTAGCATTAAAATTTTTGTCTTGACATGATTCAATTATCTAGTGCCCTGAAGTCATCTAATTTTCAAATGAAACACATCCTAATAGTCAACCTATGTGATTTAATGTGAGTTACTTATATAAAGGGATTGATTAAAATATAAGATCAACCCTCATACATTTTTCACTTGGAAAAAGACTAAAAAGACCAAAGAAACTTATCAAAAGCATTATATCAAGTATTCAATTGAACAAAACTTCCCTATTTCCATACTAGTCATAGGTATAACACATCTACAAGTTTGAAGTACTAAAGGAGTAGTCCAAGAGCTCAATTTGACAAGTTACAAGCTAGGTCAGTATTGTACTTACTTTACACAATATTTAATGATTCATATACAAGACAATATGTAGGGGAGAACAACATTAGTCTGAGGCCCTCTTCAGAGTATTGGCTATGTAGGTGACACTCATAAACATAGTGGATTTTGGGGTCAACTTGACATCAGGTGCCCACTAATCCATTTTTCCCAAGGTCATAATGAAGATGAATATCTAAGGTTTTACAAATTTATGAGGAGTGGTAGTCCATGACCTAGATATAAATGTACCAAAATGAAGGTGAAGACAAACCTAGAAGCATCCACATGGTTGAATCCCTTTTTAGTAGGTAATCCATATAGGAAACTTGCATCAAACCCAGACAATAGTGTTGATACAAGTTTCCTAGGATGATATTAGTGTTCATAGCTATATAAGCATCAAATCTAGAATTTGATAATTGTTTTAGAATATCCTTCAAATATGCTTTCTATCTGTTCTAGATATAACACTATGTTAACATCAAAACTAGTTAAGAATATTTTAGTTGTAATTTTTATATTTAGTCTATACTCAACATAATAAATTTAGTGTATGTTTATATCTGAGTTTAACTTTTAATTGGCCTAGTGTAGATCTGATTATCACCCTTGTGCCTTAGCATTTCTATATTCTTAACCCTATCTACCCAAAATAGGATTCCTATATATATTTTAGGGTTAAAGAGGGAAGATCCTCAGACTTTCTAGGTTCCCAAATTAAGGATGGAACACCAATAAAGAATGGGGGAAGCTTGGATTTGCATAACTCGCTACAGTTATGGAAGGGGTTGGAGATATTTCTATAGTATACAAAAATCCACCACTTGATAGGGGAAACATCCACCACACAACCCAAAGGGGTCAAGCCAAAATGACAAGAGGGAAAACAAGTATATCCTACTTTAACATTGTTGCATTCACTTGTCACAAAAACTACAACTATATATGCCAACAACACACCCATTTAGAGATTAGCCTTTCCCACAATCGAGTCTTATCTATTGGTAGTTAAAAGCTTGGCTTTATCAGGGTTTAAAAAACCCGTAAATAGACTTGTACCATAAGCAATCTACTTCTTGATGCCTTCCTCCTCAATAATAAAACTTTACTTCTCTAAAACTCTAGGAACCTTTGTATTTCCTCCCATTGTTATAAAACACTTATTCAGTCCCTTTCCATAATTGAATAACCCTTTGATCGAAGAAGGGTGAAATCCCTCATCACCATCATCCTCCCTATATGAATCTGGAGTGAGTTTGTCCTTTAGAATGTAAAAAAGGGATAAACATATTGTTTTACCACCAAAAATGACACTAGAGATCCCTAAAAATACATCTGGATCTAATAGAGGGGTCATTAAACTGGTATATTTTTTAAATGCCTATTGGGTGGGGAGTCAGCCAAAAGCTTGAGTTTGCCCATATCTTGGATTTTTACTTCAAATACTAATATTTAAATCCTTAAAAAACATGTCATATATTAAAAATGTAGAAATGTTGAGTGTCGAATCGCATAAACTATTACACCTAATTTTGGGTATGGCCCACCTATCTTAACATCTAATCCAAAAGACACCCCATAAAAAAATTACAAATACAAAATTAAAGGCATTAATAATTAAACAAAATAGTAATAATTAATAAAAACATATTAAATAATTAATTATTAATGAGGTAAAAAATGATTTTGAAAAATTTATAGATTCGAAATTAAGAATTAAGCTTTTTATAAATAAAAATTCAAAAGTAAAAATAATTACATGTGATTGGTTAGATACTTTGATAATATTGTTAAAAATAGACATACTTCAAAACAAAAAAATGATATAATGTAAAATATTTTGGATAGTACTATATTGTATTTAAATAGTTTTTTTAGATTTTAATATTCTTGAAGTTGATAGACATTTAAATTGAAAATGTTATGAAAAGTACATCATGGACGTGTCACCAAAAAAATTAAGTTATTAATATAAAAAACCATAGAAGTAAATACATAATAAATATATGATACTTTGATAATCTTGTTAAAATAAACATACACCAAAATAAAAAAGTAATATAATCTAAAATATTTTAGATAATACTATATCATATTTAAATAGTTCTTTTAGATTTTAATATTCTTGATGTTAATAGACATTTAAATTGGAAATGTTGTGAAAGGTACGTCATAGACATGTCACAATACAAAAATTAAGTTATTAATATCAAAAAATCACATTAGGAATAACACCTTTAATTTGTCTCGTCAATCATGATTCACCAATGAATAATGAATTAAGTAGGTTTTTATAGAATTTTATATTTGTAAAAATAAGAAATAAGATTTTCAAACGTTAGACTTGTAAGTTTTAGAAAACAAATTTATATGTCATTTTCAAGTTAAGTAATACTAATTGCATAGTTTGCTTTTAAAGTGAAACATATATATAATGTTGTAAATACTAAAATATGGGAATTAGCACTTGACAATGACAAAATTGATAAACATTTAACACACATGACTTGAATGCACAAACATAGTCCTAATCTACCATTCTATCACACCTACATGTTATCTTATGAGTTTGACCCTTTTGTTCTTCTGTTACACACCTACAAGAACTTCATTTTTTATTTCAACGCCACTAAATTTCCTGCACAGACATCTCTAGACCTTTAGTTTAGTTCACCTGTACACATGTTAGTTTTGTCAATTTTGGTTAGTATCATTAGTCAATACTTGTATACACTTATTTTTGGCCACTTTCATGCCTAAATTGAGATTCAATTCAATTTCTAGCACACAATGTAATCTAAGCCTAAAAATCACCTGAATTGCCCAAAGTAGTCCGCATAAGGGATTTAATTTCTTAGAAACATGGTGAAGCTTATTTATTTGGGGTATTACCCTATATGCACCCATAACTTAGTTTAATTTCAACCCTAATTAAATTATGACCTAATAATTTGACACTTTTGGCCTGTCAAACTATTAATTCAAAACATTTAAAATAATTGCCAAAAGCTAAAAAGCACTAAGCAAGATTAATTACATTAAAAATCTTAATTAACTTGCCTAAGTAAAAATTCTAGTTGAATTAGTTAATTTTATTTATCAAAAAAGGAATTTATATCGAAATATGAAGTCAAGGTCAAAGGAACTAATAAAGTGATTTCTTAAATATCCCAAAAAAGTGAGTCACAACCTCACAAATACCTAAAGTGAGTTGTCATGGCTCATAAATGTTTGAAACTAAGGTGTCAAGATTTCATGAGTGCTTTGACCCAACCCAAGGTTATCTTGACCCAACCTAGGGTTAGCTTGACTTAACCCAAGTTAGAATTTAATCTAACCTCCTCAGGGTTAGAGTTAGTTCTTAGATCTATAAATACAAGTGCCCACACCATATGCCAACAAGATTTTGTGTGTAAGGTTATTATACTAAAATACCATTAATAAGCCATTGAGAATACCCATTTTATTCTAAGATTCACACCAAGCCAAGCTAATAGTAAATCAAAGCCACAAGTGACCATTGGAGAAGTGCTACCACCATGGAGAAGCATTGACAAGAGTCTCTAATGTCATATATTGAGAATGAACATCCTTATGCCAATAAGTGGACATTAAATTCGATAAAGGAGGTAAATTACTTGTGTTGTTTTTATATTTATTTTGTGATCTTGTTCATTATGTTATGCTCCTCCTAGTTCTTAGGTAAGAGTGTTTAGTCATGTGTATTTTTATGCATGGATTTTTATGATTTTGACTAGCAAAGAACTAATCAACATTTGCATGTTCTTTGAACTCCTAAGATATATAATGACATGCCTGGTGGGAACACACATCTCATATGGCCAAGGATAATGATGTACAACCTTTAGTTTTTCTAACAAAAGAATTTAATTCTTCAAGTTTAGAGTTTTATGCTTGAAAATTCCATCATTCTATTTTTCTGTAATTGGTGACTTTACCCTATGTAATGGTGGATTTGACATTCCCATGATCTATTTGTGATATTTATTTGTGTAGAAATAATGGCTTCAAAATGATGACTTTGACCTACTAAATGATGAAATTAGTGTGGTGAAATCAGTAACTTCATTGGAAATGAAAACATTGTTGTGGTGAAATCAGTGACTTCACTAGAAATGGTGGCATTGCTTTGGTGAAATTGATGTCTTCACTGGAAATGATGACTTCACCTATGTGAAAATTTCCCAACTTTAGAAGGCTCATTCGAGGTCATCTAGACTCCTTTTTTGATGTTTTTTTTTTAAAACTACATATTTCATCATGAATTTTTAGATTATGTAGTTATTTTACCTTCATATTACATGTATTTTTAATAAAATAGAATATAAAAGAATGCTAATTTGTTTTCTAATCTAACTTGTTTGTTGTAGGTTTCACCTTTTAGAGACCACATTTGAAACTTCTAACAATTTTTTCTAGTTTTTTTTCCAGCAAGGAGAAACCATTTTGCATCCCAAAAGGCCATTTTCACATTTTATTTTGGTGCTTAAAATTGACCTTACACAACTTGTCTTTTCGCATTTCAATTTTGCAAGAGAAAATAAAGCCAAGGGGTTAAAATTTGAATCACATTTGAGTTGATTATATTAAAAAGAACGTACACTTTAGTTAGAGCTCTTAAGAGTTTTTTCACTTTTTTGTTTGTTCCTTATTATTATTATCTAGTTTCAAAGTTCATAAATTAAATTATTTGTTTGTGGAAAATAAAAAATTATAAAGTGTATGCTCTCCCCTCATCCCCTATAGGGAACTCAGGTGACCAAAAACACTTGGTTTATTTCCTTTTTTTAGTCTTGTTAGAAAGAATGTTGCATATGCTCTCTCCAAGCTCTGAGTGACTTAGGTGACCCATAACCAACCTATAAAGTCTTTACATTTTATTTTCTTGCATTTGGCTTATAGGCAGGAGATCATTTATTCCTCATAAGTTCTTTAGGGGTGCATTTACCTAGGGTTTCATATACCAACATCATACTAAACCGACTCCATGATGGGGTATATAAATTAGGCACATGATACTAAGATTTCTAGGGGGTTGAGTGGCTAGCCTCTCTGATCCTAATGAAAACTTAGGTCAAGTCTTGCTAAATAGCAAAATTCACTAAGCAGTACATGATTGAAGTCATTGTGCAAAGAAATAAACCTTTGAATAGTAAGTTAACGAGTATAAAGTAATTGATGAAATTATACCCTTGTGTTAGCCATGATTGGGACCATTCAGTTCATTTCAAAACTTATAGATTTTAGTCAAACCCACTTACCATAGAATGTCTTTCCAAATGTTGATTGCTCCTCACTCTAAGTTCATGTCATGTATCAATGCTTGAGAGATAGAGGGGGAGGTAAAAACTCTACCTAAACATGTTCTTTAATTATTGGATTAACACTTAATTCCTCATAAGCATTAGTATATTAGTGGAAACTTTGGTATAAGCTATGCACACTCATATTAGTTTTAGGGATAGGATGAGTCATTAGTGCCATTTCTATTTTCTTTGAATTACATGTGTGTTTTAGACTAAAATTATTTGTTTGTATTGTCAAGTCGAAATAAGTTCAAAACCATCACATTGTTTTCACACCACTTTAGCCTAAGAGGTGTTACTTTTCCCATTTGGTTTCACACTTTCACCTTAGATTTTTTATCCAAAACTATTTGTGTGTCATTTGTTTAAATGGGGCATCATTATGCCATACGTTTCATCTGAAACATTTGACTTGTATTTTAGTCCAAAACCATTGCTATACCATTTGTTTGAAGGAGTGTTGTTCTACTACTTAAATCATTTCAAAACACTTATCACTTTTGAAACCAAGCTCCAAAACCATTATTATACCTCTTATTTTAAACATGTAGTTACATTGCCCAATTTTGTGTATCCATTTTACCTTAGAACATCTAAATCTTTTTACATTAAATTTAAAACTCAATCTTTCAAAGTAAAAATCTTAAGCTAATTAGGTTTACATGGAACCCTCATCTAATTTGGGCTTTGGAAGTCTACCTTTTGTGTTTAAATTGTGTTACTTGGATTGATTTCCTATTTGGTCTACAATACCCTTTGTTTATTCTTAGGGGTTGTTTATATTGTGCCTTGTTTGAGCATCCTTTTGAGCTAATTTATTGCCACATGCCTTGTTTGAAATTTATTGTGTTGAGTTTGAAAAAGTCCTAGTTCTATTGTTCAAATAGTCTTTTGTGAATAAAATATAGAGTCTTAGTGAGTTAATTACTGAGTGTTATCCAAGCTAATTGCCTTAGTTTAATTTGTTTTTGAGTTCTTGTTTGAGTTATTTATTTCTGAGTCTAGCCTTGTTTTTCACATTAAATGATTATAACTACCTTTAGGTAAATTGTTGTTATCTTTTTGACATAGCTCATAATTATTCTACCTTATCTAGATACTTTTTGTCAGTAATTATAACTACCTTTGGGAAAATTAGTTCCTTATCTATAAATGAGTTTTGAGCTTTTATGCTACCTTTTCCACTGATTATAAGTACCTATGGGCAAATCAGTATCATTTCTTGGACTAGTTTCATGTTTGTTTTATTCTCCCTTTGTCTAGTTCAATTATTTTACCCTTTGGGCCTCTTTTATAGAGCCAAACATTGTTTATTTTTAGATCTTGATTTTTTGTTACCTTTTGGACCTTTGTTTTTTCATGAGACCTAGCCATAGATTTGAACATGCTTTGTTACACACATATCGCTACTATGTATAATCTAAACCATGAGAACTTTGTGACTAATGACCCTTTTGTTCAAGAGTCACATGATAATAATTTAGCTTATGAGATATATCCCTATCCATGTTATAATATTCCATACATTGAACAAAGGTCAGACCCATTAGTATAATATTTGGTAATTACACCTTCTTATCCAGGCCATGTACAAGAGTAAATGACACAGTACTTTGCTCAAGTA
Organism: Torreya grandis; assembly: GCA_037957365.1. Taxonomy (NCBI): domain Eukaryota; kingdom Viridiplantae; phylum Streptophyta; class Pinopsida; order Cupressales; family Taxaceae; genus Torreya; species Torreya grandis. The sequence goes on from JARHVA010001769.1 coordinate 2,798,021, forward strand.
ATACCTAATGTTGAACAAAGCTAATAACAAGATACCTATTATTTTATGACACCAATATAGACAAGATATGATATGTACTTGTTTGATCATCATTTGTTAGAGAACAAAGATGAAATTCTCATTAGATCCATCAAAGTAGGAGCCAAATTTCCATTGGACTTCCTACACAAACGTATGAGTAGTTCGTTTATAACTCCTAGTAATGCACCTCAAAACCAAATAGGCATCAACTAGTCATAGTCAAGCTTTAATATAAATACTGTAGCATAGATAATGTATGCTTGCAAAAGGGAAAGGTCTTATAGATGATCAAATGGAACAGGTATAACAAGTGTACCAAAACTATCTCAATGTAACTCACAATCTTAATGCAATGGTTGTTTCTAACACACCACTTATTGAGCTAGTTCCATCAACATGGAAATAAATAGATGCTTTGGTCTATACAAACCAAAATATAGACCCATTTAACAAAAGCACGCTAGTCGATGACATGTTTAATGTCCCCATTTTGACTAAATAAATTATAGCTCAAATGGAAGACCTCATTTAAAACATTATGGATAACACACAAGTGAATTCTAAGTTAAACCAAAGTGGGTCTAATTTACCACCAATCAATATGCATGAAATTCCTCTAAATAATGCTATGAGTGGATTACAACAACATGGGGTAACAAACCAACAATAGACCAACTTACCACCTCAACAAGACCAACACACTATGCCACCTTAATAGGGGAAATGAATGTTATACTAAAACAAGCACATACCAATATAAATCAATAGCCACAAACATTTCTTAACCCACAACATGTTTCTATTGGTCATAAAGTGCCAGTTGGACAACAATAATAAATGCCAAACCCCCAATAATTGCCTAACTAATAACAAATGCCTATTCAACAACATATGTTAAAACAACAACAAGGTTCTTATGTATAGTAGGTACTAGGTGATAGGAAACAATTATCTTTTACCCAACACACATCACACATGTGATAAGGATCCAATTATCAACCCTTCCAATAGCAGGGTTCTAGTCAAACATGTGTTCCCTATATATAGTAGGGTTTGATGAGGAGGCATCAAGTTCCCTCCAAAACCTAAAAATATCAACACATCCCACCAAGCCAAATACCATTACCATTAATACAATTTTATAGACAAGGTTATGTAGCTAATCCAAGCTAGAATGTGTTTTAATAGTAACATATTCTATATCCAAAACATAACCCTAATGCACAAATCTGTATAGCTAGTCATTTGACCAATTCAATCAACATTACACAATATGCCTATCTCATTCGAGGTAATCCACATTTGATCACACAACCCCAACAAAAATAGGCTACTCCATCTAAATTCATTTCCCAAGATTTATAACAAATGAATGATGTAATTCAATCTATATAAATTAGAAAGCAAATAAAGAAATTTATACTGGATGAAATATGCTCTTATCTATTCAACATGGAGTATCTACAAATACCATTTCTAGTAGGTTATGAGCCACACAAATTTGATAAATACAAGGGAAAAGGTGACCCTAAAGAGCATCTAAAATAATTCTTTATTGCTTGCTAACTAGTGGCATATAGGGACATATACTTATACTCTTTCTAAGGAGTTTAGTTAGACAAGCCTTGAAATGGATTTTGAAATTACCGAAGAATTATGTACCTAACTTTGATGATATATTTGAGAAGTTTGTACAACATTTTTTATATAATCTTGAGCATGATATTATAGTTGTGGAATTGGGCCCATATAAAGAGAATACTGGTGAAAGCTTCATTACGTAATTACAATGTTGGAGAGCTCTAGTGAGTTAGTTTATTCATAATCTTCTAGATAAGTAGTTGGCCATAATCTTTATTAGGAGTTTACACAATCATATATCTTACCATCTCAAGTTTTTATGTGCTCATGCATTTGAAGAGGTTATAAAGAAAGGAGTATAGATTGAGAAATCCCTTGTCAATAAAGGGATATTCAAGCTATCTTCTTCTAACAAGAGCCAAAATCAACATCAAGGCTAGTAAAACTAGAACCATAACTAAGGACATAACCATAATCAAAACCCAATTCAAATATCAGCTTCAACACCACCTCAGACTAACAAAAATGAAAGACCAAAACCCTACAATAATAATATTATTATTGGTAATAAGGCCACTAAATCATGCCATGTTTAGATATTGCAAACACTGGCTATCCATTTACGTCCACCCATTCAACAACCACCACCTCCATATATTTAACCAAGGCCTCCAAAAATCCAATAAACATATAATCAAAACCAATTACAAGCCCCTCTTCTAAGGAGAACACCACCCATTACTAGATAATTTAGTGACCTTGGTGAGTCTATTGAATTTGTGTTCTAAAGATTGGTTCAAGAAAAAATGATAAGTTGACCAATACCAAAGCTATTACCTAAAGGGATTCCTTTTCTTGATTGGTACAAAGAACATGAATTTTATGAGTATCATTGCATCAGATGAAATTCCATACACTGGTGTATCCAACTCAAATATTTGATTGAGAATATACTAGAAAATGGAGAAATAAAAAGAGACACCCATGCTCTTATGACCAATCATAACCTGGGTATCTACCAGAATCCATTTCTCTAACATAATAATAACAATAACTAATAGTAGTACCAATAACAACAATGATAGATAATTCCACCATAAAATCAATAACAATAACACTAGCCACAACAACAATAATAAAATGGTTAGAACCAAGGTAAAACTAACCAAACCAAACAAGGAGGCCACATGCCATTGTATATACCTATACCAATGTTGTAGGACATGTCTTAGGTGGTCATGTTGCCACTATCACCATTAACCCTCACCCTACTACCAAAAAACCTAGACCCTCATCCAATAATACTTATCAACTGAGCAATGCCTATCAAACCCCTTATGTTGGTAATTTTCCTTTTGACTATGTTAGCTACTAGGATCAACATCACCCTAGAATTACCATTCCAAGTTATATTACATACCCAACCAACTACCAAAAATAATTACTAGATCAAGATTATGTAATCATAAATTGACAAGCCAAGGTCACTATCAAAGGACTACAACCAAATACTATGAGTGATCCCATAAAAAAACTAACAAAACTAAGGAGAAGACCTATGATATTATGGAATAGATAAAAAAGACAATTGTGCATATATCCATCATGGATTTGCTGTGTACATCAAGCATCCATAAAGACATCCTAAATGAGTACTTGAACCAATCCTTCATGCTAGATGACATCACTCCAAACAAATTCTAAGACATGGTAGGACACTTTTCCCCTAGCCATCATCTTACCTTTGACCAAAGTGACATGTCATCCCTATGCCCTCTACATAATAAACCATTATACATTAAGGTTGATGTAAAAAAACATAGAGTTAAATGCATTCTTGTAGACAATGGTTTGGGCCTCAACATTTTGTATTTGAAGTTAATCAAACATCTTGGATATACAACAGTCAAATTATATCTAAATACCATCATTTATCAAGGCATATGATAATGAATAACAAGAATCTCAAGGTATTATTAGCTTGTCAGTGGTCATTGGGCCTTTGACCCATGACACTTTATGGCATGTTTTAAACCTAGAATTATCTTAAAATATGTTATTGGGTCAAACCTGGATCCATAAAATTAGGGCCATACCTTCCACATTGCATTAGTGTATTAAATTTCCACATTTAGGAATGGAATTGACTATACCAGCTAATCTCCAGCTATATCATTATTATAAACACCTCAAGGCTAAATATAAGAGCTATAACTATCAATTTGGTTTGAATCCTATGTCCAAATCTGATGAAGAAAGAGTCAAAAAAGGAAAAGATATTGAATCAGGATTAGAAGCCGATTACATTATGATCCAAACAACTTAGCTTCTACCTCATCCATACCTCTATTAGACATTGTGAATCACTTTTATATAACTGACAAAGGTCTAAAATAATATAGTACCTATGATGTATTTCATATTTCCAAATTATTTTAAAATCTAAAAACCTATGGAAGACTTAAAGCCAAATCTATTTGCATAGAATGGCATACTAAAGGAAAATCTCAGTTGAACAAGCCCATTATTTTCAAACTAGCCTCTGGCCTAGAGCAAGACCCCTTAGTGGAAGATGATTCATGTCTTTACATTAATGATTTAGCCAATTATTACCAAAATGAAAAGTATCCTATCCCTAATTAGATTATGGATCACCTAGCTTATGAAGGTAAAGGCTTGAGGCTACATTAGTATGGCATGATTGAAACAATATCAATGACCAAATATAAGGGAACCCATGGTAATTGATTTAAACCACTTGGGGTGACCCTATATGCCGTATTCACATTCCAACTCCATTGACTAATGAATATGATGCTAGCAATGATGTAGGGTCTGATTATAACATTGATAATGACCTTGCCACTACAAATTTGTTTAACACCCATGTTGTTTGAATTGTTAACCCTATTTATCAACCTTCACTATTAACACTTTATCACCCATAGTTGAGAGATTGGGACAACAAGAGTCAACAATGCCATTATATGAGTTTAAAAATGATGAGGCCATATGCAACTTTATGGGATTGAGGAATCACATTCCTTTTGGAGATCACAAACAAGGTTTTTCTATTAGATTGGATCCTACTACCTATTTTGGAGAGTGGGTGAACTTCCTTGGACAAAAACAAAAACAAAATCAAACATTGAGGTCTAAAAATGAAAATCTCTTTCGAGGTGCTTTCTAAATAGGGCAATAGTAAAGAAAAAGGCAAGTTTGTTAGTAAAAATTGGTTTCTAGTGCCATTAGATGGGGATGGTAACCCCTCTTCCTATGAAATGCATGAGACCTATAGTCCAAAGCCTATTTATGGATCTAAAATTAGTATTAAAGAGTGGCAAGATTTTGTGTAGATGATTCATGAATGCCTTAAAGTATTTGTTTCATGGCCTTTACTAGCATTATGATATTCTAATTCATCCTAATTGGGAGAATTAGATGAGCTAGTCTAACTAGAGGACTTTGCCATTGCCAACCAATTTACCTCCTTGCTAACTATGTTATAAGATGGTTTTACACTTCTTGTGGAGGACACTTCAGAGGTTAATATTGGTACTCTAGAGGACTAAAAGTGGATCAAACTAGGTGTGTCCCTCACTAAGGATGAATGCAAAGTTTTTATAGACCTTTTGAGGGAGTTTATTGACATATTTGCATTGGTTTATTCAGACATACTAGGTTTGGACCTCACCTTGGTTGTGTATACACCCAATTCTGGTCACAATTGACTTTCAACTGGACTTTAGATAGATTCTTACCAACCATTCAAAATAAATCCTAGGAATCACTAAACATCCTAATTTTGGTCATGCATCATTCATCAATACTCAAACTCATTTTAAGGCATCCCTATTTGGGGTACTAGCCCGTATGAAACAATAACCTCTCATAGATTCACCCCTAATTATATTGTGACATAACAAATATCAATTTAACTTATGAAACTATTAAGTGGGGCACTTTCACACTTAAACCAAATCTTGAAAGAGCAAAAAGGCTAATCAAAATCAATCAATTAATTAAAAAAGATTAAATGCTTAGTTGAATTATCCATTTGTAATTAGTGAATATATAAAAAAGAAATTCAAAAATTCAAAATATACCAAACTTTCATCATTGCCTTTATGAGTTGTCAAGCTCTTTGAAAATATCCTAAAATATCCCAAAATATCTAAATTGAGAACTATGACTAATAACTAAAAGTTGTAATTGCATGACAAATTTTAACTCAACTGGAGTTAGTATCAACTTAACCTTATCTCACCTTAGGTGAGAGTTAATTCCTAAGACTATAAATACAATGCCATACCTCTTCATTTCTAAGCTTGGATATTTTAGAGTTATTATGTAGGAACATATTTTATCTGAACTAGAGTTAGTATCAACTTAACCTTAACTCACATTGGGTGAGAGTTAATTCCTAAGGCTATAAATACAAGGCCATACCTCTTCATTTCTAAGCGTGGCTATTATAAAGTTATTAAGAAACAATAGCTCCATAAGCCTCATACAAGTAATGTTACCATGCCCAAATCTTAAGCCAAGCAACAATAACCAAGCCAAGGTGCTAAGGAGAGAATAAGCCAAACAACCTCTATTGTCAAAGACTTATTGATGCACAATCCAAGAAGGCCATTCAAAAAATCTATTTAGAGCTTCCTAGAAAGGTAAAAGAGTTATGTCTTTTATGTTTTTTTTGTGCTTTAATTTAGTTTTTATTACGTATGCTCTCCATAGTATCTAGACTAGAGGTATTAGGATTTATTGTGCTTATTTCATTTGTTTTATGAGACTAACACAATACTAATATCCCTTCTACAGATTCCTTGTTCACATAATGGCATGCCTAGTGGGACCTTTGTTGATCCTATATAATTAAGAAGGATGATATGCTATTTTTATTTTTGCTAATGGACGCTTAAAAATCTTCAAAATTTGAGTTTTTAGTTTGTTTTTTACGTATTTATATTTTTTGCCACTTACAGGTGATCGATGTCATTTTATTGCAAATCTGACAGTGACTGACATTGATTTTCCTAGATTGACATCAATTCATTAAATTAACTAGGGTCCCTATGTGTAAAGCAATGTATGATAAAAACATGACTAACAAGGGTTTACTTGATTTTTTCTAGTTTTCATTTTGTTTTTAAGAGTCTATATGACCTTTTCTTTGCATGATCTATTGAGAATTGTTAGTTTTAAGCTTATTTTACTAATAGTATTTTTATGCAAACCATATTGTGTTTTTATATGAAATCATTGTAGGAAAAATCATCAATCTTGTTGACTGACGTTGATCCTTGCATAAACAAGCATTGATCTTGTTGGATTGACTCAATCCATATCTAAGGCAAAAAGTAGGAAACCCAAGAGCTGAATCCTAAATATTGTTTCTCACTTGATTTTTGGATTCTAAGTAGGAAAACCCTCTAACAAATTACAGGTCCTAAGATGGAAAAAGTAAAGTTTGAACATGATTAAATCTTACACAATTTATCTATGGTATTTAAAATGAACTCAATTCTTTTCATGCCTTAGTTGTTTTTGATGTTTTTACAAAGTTTTCAAACAACTAATACCAAGAGGCTAATATTTCACAACATACTTCATTTTGGTGCAACAAAATAAAAGTTTACTTTTAGTTACATACTGCTAAGAGTTGTTCATTTTATGCTTATTTTGTTGAAAGTGTTTATTTCTAGCAAACTAAGTGATGCATGTATGCTCTCCCCCATCCCTTTTAGGGAACTCAGGTGACCAAAAGTGATCATTTTTTGCCATTGTTACTTTAGTCCAAAAGCATGAAGAGAAAGTTGCTAAGGCACTCCCCAAACCCATATGGTTTGGGTGATACCAAAAATACCCTAAAGTCTTTTCTTATATTTATTTTTCATACATTTTGGCTTATGAGAAGGAGTTCATCACTTCTTCATGGGTTCTTTAGGGAAGCATTAACCTGTGAATTCATCTCTTAGCACCATTTCAACCCCAATCTATGGTGGGGTATACAAAATAAATTGATAAATCATTAGGATGGTAGTTTGAGTGGATAAACTACCTATATTAGTAACTACTACCCTCATAATATATGATCAACTTGGACATTGCACTACACTGATCAATTGATAGATGTAGTGGTTGTGAAAAAGAAAAGACATTTTCAAAACAGGTAGTTGACATGGATCTAATTGATGTGATTAAATCTCTAGTATTATCCATACTTGGGACCATCTAAAAATGCATAAAAAATTGGTAGTTTAGAACAACCCCACTTGTCATGGATATATTGTTGATGTAGGGCGAGTAGCCTAAAGTTCCATATCATAGTACAAACTCTTGAAAGAAGAGGGGGCCTAAAAACCCTACTTTTCATTTACTTTTAATTTTTGGATTAACAATTAAAATCTTCTCAATATTGAGTATATTGATGGAATTTGACAGTATTATGTAACCTTGTTAGTTTTAGGATTTAGGATGTTACACTTAGGTGTTTGCATCATTTTATTCTTTCTTACATGGTTTTTAGTGTAAAAATATTTATTTGTCTTCCCACATTAAATGATTCTAGTTTATACATCACTCCTTTATTTGAGGAGGTGTTATGCTATCTATTTGACACCATACCTTTGCCTTAGTCTTTGGACAAACTTATTTATGAGTGTGTCACTTGGTTGACAAGGGTAATGTTACACTACCCAATTCATTCTAAGTTTTATGCCTTTAAGTATTAAAATAAACCATTGATCACACCTATTAGAGCATGATAACATCATTATACTAATTAAATCATTTCAAAGAATTATTATTTTATGTCTGAATTCCACTTTTAAAATCAAATCCATGTGTGCCTTTTGGATCTATACCTAGTACCATTATACCATCCATTCTTGTTTAACTTGTTATTTGTTTAAAGAAGCCTAGTTTTCTAAGTTGAGTTTTTAATTAGCCTTGACAAGTTTAAATCCAAATATTGATTGATTTCTACCTATGCCTTGTGTAATTTCGGCCTAGACATTGGTCTTTCTCTTTTGGGTTGTGTAACTTAGGTTAATTCTTTATTCAATTTAAAAATTATTATTTGTGCCTAGATTTAGGGGAAATATCCTATCTTCCATGTGCCTAGAGTTTCATGCCTTATACCATTTGACCAAGTTCATGTTTAAATCTAAGTGCTTAGTTTATGCCAAAGTGTTTCATATTTGTTAGATTAAATCTCATACCTTGTTTTGTTTAAAGTATAGATTTTGTGCCTTTTCATAAAGACCTAGAAATACCTATTTTGAGCCTAGCTTTTGTGCCTTCTCTGAAAGACCTAACAACTTTTATTTTCTTTAGATTAGACTTGTTTGGAAAACTTTAAACTTAAGTTTGGCATTTTAGTTTTATTTCATCCACTTGACCATTTATTTAAGACATTTGACATTAGACTATTTTATAACAAGTTTTAACACTAACCTTTTTGGAGATACAAATCCATTCTTTCAACCAAGTTTGACCAAGTCTAGACCGTTTGTACTTCAAACATTATTTTTTAGAATTTGTAGAACTCTAGGCCTTTTTATAAAATGTTTATCATTGATTTGGATATGTCTCATTACACTAGCAGTAGAGCCATGTACAATCCAAGTTATAATAACATGGTCACACAAGATGACTTTATTTAAAACCCATATAATGATGATGTTGTTTGTGAGATGGATCCTTATCCCCTTTATAATACTCAATATAGAGAAAAAATCTAATATCCTTAATCACAATGTTTGGTGATACCTTCTTTACACCAATTAACATACCAAGTTTTCCCTTTTAATGCTAATGGTACCCTATCCCCTACCTATACAATTAACCCTCCTTTAGTTTTCATAAGAAACCAAGCTCCACAATGTCTAAGGATCACCATCATAGGTCCTCATTCTTTAGCTTGTATGAGCAACCAAGCTTCACAATGCCCTACCATTACTATACCAGGGCCTTATCCTTTGGCTCATGATAACAACCAAGCTTCACATTGCCCTATCATTACTATACTAAGACCTACTCCTTTTGATCATGATAGTAACTAAGCTTTGAAATGTTGTACCATTACCATTTTAGGCCCTCATCCTTTGGCTTGTGTGATTAACCAAGTGTCACAATGCCTTAGCATTACTCTTCCAAGCTCTCATCCTTTGGCTTGTGTGAGTAACCAAGATTTGTAATTCCCTACCATTACCATTCTAGGACCTCATCCTTTAGATCACAATAGAAACCAAGCTTCACAATGCCCTACCATTACCATTCTAGGCCCTTCTAAGTATAGTAAGTCATTATCCCAACAAGGTTATGCAATCATGACTATACATGTCATAGTTACCATCTGAGGCTAGAAACTAGTTTTTGTTAGGCATATCCTAGATGAGCCTATTTATAAAAAGGCCATTATCCAACTACTAATCATACTTAAACCATTTCCAAACTTCTCCCACTTTATAAAACCCATGCCATCCTTTGAGCCAAAATATAGTCAATCACTACCTCTTCAAGAGTCATCATTTGAAGACCAAGATGCATTCAAAACTGCTATTTTACTTAATTATAAACCAAGGCCAAGAGAAGCAATAAATTTGTGATGTTTATGTTAAAACACTTATTTGTGATGAGTCAACCTATGATGAATCACCTTTTAATACCATCCCTGTTGTTGAGGAGTCTCATTCTAACAAGTCAGTCTTTACTGAGTCGCCTATTAATGATTATAATTGCCTTTGGGCAAATCATTATGTTGACCATTATCCTATTTTAAAAAATTCTCCCTTTGACAAGCTAGTCTCTATGGAGTTATCTCTTGAACTTTTTCGCATTGTTGAGGAGTCTCACTTTGACAAGCTAGTCTCTATAAAATCATTTTTAGACAAGCCTATTTTCAAAGATCTCATTATGCCATCACAGGTTGTTACTTATCTAATACCAAATATTCAAAAAGACATAATTGCAGTAACATCCATAATTGAAGAATCATAATTAAAGTTAGGTTCTATTCTTGAATTGACCTTAGATTTAACATTATAAGTAGACTCAATGTCAATCTCAACATCAGATTCAGAGTCCCTTGAATTAGACCCAACTTTAGAATCAAAATACGTTCATGATTGTTACAACATTGGTTACACATGCCTTGTAGATCAATTTGAATATATTTGTGATCTTTCCATAATTTTTAAGGATGATTACTTCATCATCGACATGAGTTCCTAGTGTATTATTTGAGGATTATACTACCTCTTCCCATTCCATTACCATTCCACATGTCATTAACACCACCCAACATAGCCATTATATTGACATTCCACCTCTCACAAGTATCGATTAGGACTGACAGAATCACACCTTGTTAAATTGCATCCATGGTGACATATTAGTTATAGAGTATTAGGGGGACCAAGAACACATTTCTGTAGAAGAAGAATAGCCTCCTAGTGAAACCTTTTCAAAGGGGCTAGGGGACAATCAAAGTCCAAACTCAACATCTTATAAATAAAACTTATTTGAGGTACTATATGACAATCAAAGTCAAAAGTCAATGTTCCTTAGTGAAACCTTCTTGAAGGTGATATGAGACAATCAAGACAACTTTATTGGTGAAAACCTCTTTGAAAACCAATAGCTGAGGACAATAGTTCTTCACTACTTGATGAATACATTATTAGAGATGAAATCAATATAACTTCCAATCTACAACATAATCAGATGGTATTTAATTTGAGGCCCAAATAATAGAAAAATATGGTGGTCCTATTGAGAGCATATTCAGACATCTTTGGACCCACCACAACCAAAGTTATGTCGAATCTGAAATCAACAATATTATTTGTGCCTAAAAATCTTAATCTTCATTTATTGGCCAACCATTATGCATTCCATTACGTTCTATCTTTACATCACCAGATCATACCTATCAACTAATATTTATCTATATTTACCATCCTTGGCTATACTTTCTTTTGTAGAGATTACAAAGACATCTTGTCTCAATGTTTGAAAGAAATAGATTTAATGACCAACAAAGATCACAAAAACATTATTGGAGTCCAAATTTATAGTAGGTTCCTGATAAAGCAGTTATTTAAAAGAGGTGTGGGCTATCAATTTACATGATTGACTACTTTTGTTATATCATATGTTGATTAGGACGTGTATCTCCACATCAGTAGGAATAACAAAAACATTTAACCTACCATTTACCTTACCTTATCACTTAGGGGAAACCCTATTACCATTATGGCCAATTTCTTTCCTATCATCTTCTATATGTTATACCCTATATCATTCTACCATACCTTCACTATTGACCAACATTATTTTTGGCCCACCTTACTTAACCCTTTTGACCTTGGTTCCATTGGTTCTTCCATCACCTTCTCAGAAGGGATTCTGATCTAGTTTCAATAGTTTTAGAATTCCATGTTCAAATGTTAATTTATGAAAGTAGTATGACAGTGGATCTAGAAATTATATATTTCATTTATGTTTGACTGGTGTTACTAATTATAAATGCCTTTTGACAAATTAAATTTCACCTTGTGTTACTAATTATTACCACCTATGGAAAAATTAGTATCACTAACCTATGCCATTATTTCTTAATTATAACCATCTATGGGAAAATTAGGAACAACACATTTACCATGCATTGTTGCATCACCTCACCCTTACTATTATTATTTACCTTACCATTTACCTATATTCATAAATTTGTTACTACCTAGTCGGATCTCACCACCTTTTATATAGGTAGAACTATTGTGACCTGAGGTCCTAATGAGATTATGTAGCCAGTACTTAATTTACATTAAGGTTAGCTTAGTCACCCCATTTCTAATGCTCTCACCATTTTATGAGTAACCTAAGCCATACTCTCACTATTTTGCAAGTTGGATTGTTATGTGTCTTCTAATTCTTAATTGAGTTGAGAAATTCCAAAAATATTTGAAAAATTTTGAAATCCTAAAAATTAGATAATTAGCTTAGTCAATCATCCTTGGTCCACCCTACTAGGGAAAATCCATTGTTAGTTCTAATCCATTCCACTAGCATTAGGGGTGTGACCTTTCATTTACATGTATCCTTTTTTGGGGCCACCACTCGTTTATCATTCCATTGAGCCTTCACACATAGATATTGACTTAGTTGACAACATGATGCTTTCTATTGCTTTTTACTTTCATTTTTGTGTGTGTTTGTTTTCATGTTTGTTGTTTGTTTATTTTCTTGTTTGTTTGCTTTTTTTGTTATGCCTTGACTCAGTTTATATGTGTTCATTGGGTGATTCCTTGTGAATTATTCTTGATTCCATCCATATTCATACGTCAACATTATCATCATGGTTTTTATTATTAGTGTATTATTTTAAATTATTTATTAGATCATGTGTCAATATATATGCATATTATGACTAGGTCATCATGCTCTTTTATATCATGATGCATACCATCATGTGCTAAACTAAAAATCAGCTTGAGAAATCTTATAAGTAATAGACCTATAGAAACATATCCTTAGTAACCTTGGAAAATCCTCCCACCCTCCTTGATCCAATCAACTCCTTGACCATTTTAGTTATATCAATGCTAATAAAGATGAACATATCTACATTGATAGATACAACCAAATCATTCACATTATTCAATTTTTATTCTTATATTATATTCCTCATTCTTTTTTCTCTCGCATTTGGGTGAACTACATTGGCTTGTTTTTATTTAGACTATGTAGGCAAAGCTTGGATACATGATGTATCATAGGTCAGCTTAGCCACCTTTATTCTTTCAAACATCTCTTTTATAACTTTGTGCATCCTTGTGTGCCTAATTATTTGTGGTTTTTTCAGTCACTAGACCATTGGGTGATTCTTTACACATTATTCTTGAGTCCATCCATATTCATATGTCAACATTGTCATCATGGTATTTTATATCATGATGCATACCATCACATGCTATAAAAATTAAAAAATCTTATAGTTAATGGAGCTGTAAAAACTTCTCCTTAGTAACCTTAGAAAATCCTCCCATCCTCTTTGATCTAGTCAACCCCTTAACCATTTTAGTTATATCAATGCTAATAAGGATGGACATATCTAAATTGATAGGTACAACCAAATCATTCACATTGATCAATTCTTATTCTTATATTATATTCCTCATTCCTTTTTCTCCCATGTTTAGGTGAACTACATTGGATTGAAGTCTATTTAGACTATGTAATCAATGATTAGATACATGATGTATCCTGGGTCAGCTCGATCACCTTTATTCTTTCAAACATCTCTTTTATAACTTTGTGCATCCTTGTGTACTTGGTTATTTGTGGCTTCTTCAATCATTAGACCATCACATCTACATTTATGCCTACTCATATTTAATCTATATGACATGTTATATCCTTGAGTTATGCTTGCCAATATGCTCTATTAGGTCATAACCAAACATCATTATTCAATCTAGGTCACCTTAGTGATTATAACTACCTATGGGAAAATCATTTTTTTTACTCATCCACTCTATTGGGGCATGCGTTTGTGCTATTGATTATAACTACCTTTGGGAAAATCAGTTTCTCAACCTGTGTTATTGATTATAACCACCTTTGAGAAAATCAATAATTTTTAAATCAATGTGTACAAGAATTATCTCAATTGGATTAATCTCACTCATGGGTTAATTTCATTCTTCTTCTTGCTTCTTTTTGAGGGACCATCCATCAATATTATGTGTTGGCCACTCCCTCAAGGGGACATCATTATAGGCTTCCCAAACATTGTTTGGAGCTTCCTCTTCAAATCATTATCTTCTTTCCTTCTTAAAGTCCTTTTTATTCTTTGAGAATACATTAATATGTTTATAGTGTACAACATATTATTAAATAGGGGCAAATTTTAGACACCAAATTTTGGCCATAACTATATTTTGATCAAACTTCAGATTATTTCTTATCAACAATTACAAATTAAGCCTAAGAATTAGTGAACATCCTAATTTTGGTTGTGCATCATTCATCAATGCTCAGAATCATTTTGAGACATTCCTACTTGGGGTACTAGCCCATATACAATAATAACCTCTCATAAATTCACCCCCATCACCTTGTGTCATAATAACTATCAATTTGGCCTATGGACCTATTAAGTGGGGAACTTACACACTTAAATCAAATCTTGAAAGAGTAAAAAGGCTAATCAAAATCAATCAATTAATTAAACAAGATTGAATACTTAGTTGAATTATCCATTTATAATTAATGAATATCCTAACCTTTCATCATTGCCTTTATGAGTTGTCAAGCTCTTTGAAAATATCTCAAAATATCTCAAAACATCTAAATTGAGAACTATGACTAGTAACTAAAAGTCATAATTGCATGATAAATTTTAACTCAACTAGATTTAGTATTAACTCAACATTAACTCACCTTGGGTGAGATTTAATTCCTAAGGCTATAAATATAAGGCCATACTTAATCATTTCTAAGCTTGGATATTTTAGGTTTATTATGTAGGATTTGCTCCATAAGCCTCATACAAGTAATGTTACCATGCCCAAATCTTAATCCAAGCAACAACAACCAAGACAAAGTGCCAAGGAGAGAAGGAGCCATACAACCTTCATTTTCAAAGACTTCTTGGTGCACAAGCCGAGCAGGCCATTCAAAAAATCTATTTGGAGCTCCCAAGGAAGGTAGAAGAGTTATGTATGTTATGCTTTTGTTGTGCTTTTATTTAGTTTTTGTTACCTAAGATCTCCCTAGTGTATAGGATAGAGTTGTTAGGATTTAGTGTGCTTATTTCATTTATTTTATGAGACTAACATAATTCTAATCTCCCCTCTATGGATTCCTTATTCATAGGTTGTACACTATCTCATTGTACATCTTAATGTGAAACCCATTAAGCAAAAGTTGCATAAGATGAATCCTTGTATTGTTGTATTTGTCAATAAAAACTTAGAAAAAATCTTAGATGTAAAATGCATCAAGTTGATTGACTATTTAGAGTGGATTTAAAATATTATATAAGTGAGTAAGAAACTAGAAGGTAACATAATTTGCATCGATTTTAGAGATATTAATAAATCTTACTTGAAATATGACATTCCTCTACCTAAAATTGACATGATAGTTGATTCAATGACTAAATATGAAATGATTTCTCTTATGGATGTCTTTTTAGGGTGTAATCAGATCAAAATTACACCATAAGACTAACACAAGACAATATTTACCACTTTGTGGGGAATTTTTGTTATCAAGCAATGTCATTTGGACTTAAGAATAGCAGAGCCACTTACCAAAGAGCTATGATAGTGATGTTCCATGATATTATGCACAAAATTATTGAAGATTATGTCGATGAAATACTAGGTAAATCAAAGACCCATACTGGTCATCTAGTTGTACTAAAAAGAATCTTTGAGAGACTTTATGAGTACAATATCAAGCCTAATTCAAAGAAGTGTGTATTTAACATAACTTATATAAATTGTTAGGCTTCATTATCTCTTGCAAGAACATTAAAGTTGATCCAGCCAAAGTTTGATCCATTATAAAAATGCCACTTTCATTTACCTTGAAGCATCTTTGTAGTTTACAAGGTGGGATCTGGTCAATCTGATACTTCATATCATAGTTGGCTAACTAATGCCATACATTTACAAACTTACTAAAGAAGAACATTAATTTATCCTCAAATAAATAATGTCATAAATAATTGAATCATCTTAAGGATTATCTGGCCAATCCACCTATTTTATTTCCACCCACACTGAATAATCCTTTATTACTTTACCTATCAGTGACTAAAAAAGACCTACGACACTTTTGGCATAACATGAGGAACATGGTAAAGGGCATGCTATGTATTATCTAAGTCAAACATGGGTTACATATGAAAAAAATTATACATCAATTGATAAATCCTATTTAGAAATGGTTTTTTTAGTGCAAAAGTTGCATCATTACATGCTGAACAACAAGACCATTATTATTGCCAAAGTAGATTTGCTCAAGTATCTACTTTCTAAAATAGCTCTATAGGGTTGTGTTGACAATTTTGACATCACAGGTCAAATTTTCACCCCTACTAATTCATACTTTGCTTGTTAAGACATGTTATACTTATTCAGGCATGAAAATATCCATTGCATACATTTTACATCAATTTCATCATACTTCTCAAATGATTCTGGTAGTTTTAGTGCCAAAAAGGCATATTTTGAGGCCATATATATAATTATTCAAGGAAAAATTGATATTGAGGAATCTTAAGGACCCTATTTTTAAATGAAAAGGTCAAAAAAATTATTTAGAAGAGGTTTTAGGTCTTAAAATGAAGAAAACTAATATATCTCTCATATCGACCTCCTTGATATCTTTAGAAGGGCCATCAATTTTCGCTCAGTATGGCCAGGAGAGAGAGAGTCAGGAGCTAAAATTTTGAAAATTATTAGGGGTACTAGAAAAATTTATATTAGTATCAATGGTTTTCATATTTATGGCTTCTTATTTATGAACAATAACTAAGAGTGACAATAGGTCACTATGGCCTATTCATCTGAGACAGATATGTTCTTGTACCTATTTCTCCACTTTAGAAATTTATGGAGAGAAATTGTTTTTAAGGTGGTTTTTATAGGTCATATATCTCATTTTCATGATGGTTTAATCATCATAATCATCTCCTTAAATTGCCATCACTTAGAAGAAGAATGTATTGGTATACAAGCTATTCTAGTGGATTCTACTACAAGTTCTTATTTCCTTTTCATGGTGGTCATTATTATAGGTTTATAATGATTTTTAAATCATGGGATCTCACTCAATTTCATGGAATTAATTTCTCTTATTTGAGATGTGTCTTTTGTTTATCTTCTTCAAGTGTTTGCTCTTGGGAAACAAAATTTGTGTTTAAATAGTCCACTGGAGGTTTTATTATCAATATGGGATTGAATTACATAATACATCATAGCATGAGGTTATTATATGATATTTTACTCCTATAAGTGAATAAAAATGAAGATATGGGTCCAAATGCACACCTTCCGATGAAGATCATATGTGTCTCTTTCATATGCAAGCTTGTATAGACAGTAAGAGTGTTTGGATCCATGGAGAAGGTTTGAAACATCTATTTATATATTCACATGGTCTCAAATACCTCATTACCATCATAAAAGTTTCTCAAATTTATTAGATTATCCATTCTCAACACATAACACACACACACACACACACACACACACACACACACACACACACACACACACACACACACACACACACACACACACACACACACACACACACACACACACACACAAAATAAATAAATAAAAATAAAATAAAATAATATATATATATATATATATATATATATATATATATATATATATATATATATATATATATATATATATATATATATATATATATATATATGGCCCATAATAAATAAAAATAGGTGGATGGGGAATGGTGGGAGATTATCTTATTAAAAGCAGTGTATGTGTTGACTACATACATGTCTGTATAGACCAGTTAAAGTTGATATAATGTGGATTGATACTTATATTAAGCTTTGTAGACCAATGAAAAATGAAAATGGGAGTGTGAACTGGTTGGATAGGGTTGAAATACCTAAGAGTTCAAGAGATGACCCTATATAACTTATACAGTTAAATGAGACATACATGCCCCTAGGATTGTAGGTTCTCATTTTGGACCTTAATAAACATAAAACCAACATAAGGTAGCCTAAAATATGGAAAATTGACTGAGATATAATATTAGATATCTCACATAAGAGATCAAGAACACCAAGCTACCTGGATTGTCAATAGAAAGGTGTAATTGAGTTGACAGTCTTAAGACACCTACAAGTCCATACAATAATATGTATAAATGATAAAGGATAAGTGGTTTGAAGTGTTAAAAAAGGTGTTTGGAAATTATTTTAACTCAATCAAAACACCATGCAAGTTCATGAACTAGTGAGGAGGCTAGTGGATGTGAATGGTAAGGTCTAAAACATAGAACATAGTCAAGATACCCTATACACAATCGGGCTTACTCGAAGAGTATATTATCTTTCACTTTGAAATAGAAGGCATAATATGTATGTGGAGGTATTGGTTTGGATGAATAAATAGGTTTATGGAGTCATTTGAGATGAAGATACTTTAAAACTCTAAAATATAGTCTTGACACCTACATCTATACTATCATCACCTACAATTATATTATGAGGTTTAAGTCAATATCTTAGGCCTGATTAGGGGTTAGGGAGTAAGTGTGTGTATTTATTTAGAGGGTTTGAATTAGTAGGTGACTATAAAAAGTCATTAGGATTAGTAAGACCTAAAGAATAATCAAGGCTAGTGAAGAAGGCAAATTGGTTCCACTCTCCCCAGTCTATACAAAACACCAAAATGGCCACCTACAACCGTATAGGTGGAAGCACAATAAAGTTTTCATGTAAATGATGAATCATAAATATGAATACAGTGAAATATGAGATGTTCATGGTATGGATGATGAAGATGAAATAATTAATTGTTTGAATACTAAGAAGGTTATCAAAGTGGAGAGATTAGAATGGCTTGGTGATATGATGATTATATTAAGCTTTGGAGACTATTGAGGAGTGAAAATGGGAGTTTTAAGTGGGTGAAAAGGTTTTAAAAATATAATAACTTAGGAGATGGATTTGTGTAGCCTTAAACAGTCAGGAGAGACCTACATGCCCCAAGCTTGTAGGTCCTCCTTTTGGACCAAGTCAACATCAAGCTAACACTAGAATAAACTCAAATAGAAGATTAAAACTCAAGGTAGAGAATTATAGGTGACATAAATCATTGGAGAACACATAAGTAAATATGTATAATTAGGAAATTGTTAAGGGTCTAACTTAGTTCACAGTCAAAGATAACCTATAATACTCTTTACAGATGAAACAATAAAGAAGTGACTTGAAATGTCAAAAGGAGCATGTTTGAAAGAAAATGAACCCATTTGGGATCCAATTAAGTCCATGAGATATTGATGAATATAATTTGTGTGATTTTAAGGTCTCAAACCCTAGGAATGTAGTCATAACACACAGTCTTGATACCCTCATGGGCACCTACAGGTTACTAGTGTCATACACTATCTAACAGACCTAAGCAAAGAGGTAGAGCATGTTTTAAAGTGTAAAAACCCTTTTTTAAACTTCAAAAAGTTCATGTACTATTTTTGAGATCAAGGGTATGAATATGAAGTCATATAAAACAAATAATGCAGGCAAGGTGACCCTAAGAAATGTACTTAGAGGCTGCAAGATGATAGTGGGTCTTAAGCCTAGTAAAGAAAGAGGACATAGTATAATGAGAAAGAGTTTTAAACATAAATAAGAGAGAAATACAAGATAAATAATGTTGAAAATATATAATTGTTTGATAGTGAGATCCTAAACCCAAAGAGTATAGAAGACACAATGATCAAATGCCCTAAAAGGACACTTACAGGTGGTTGGAGGGTAGACTGATCTTAATCTTAAAGTAATAAGTAGAGGTGTTGGAAAGATTATTTATGAACCTAATTAAATCTATAATAAGTTCAAGACCATTAAAGATATCACTGAGAGATCTTGAAACACCTAGTGCTGTCATTCACTCTAATAGACACCTACAAGTGGCTACATGAAGAGAAGTTGGTCTTGAGCCTAAGAAAGACTTGATAACATGGTGAAAGAATTTTTAGGCCTATTTAAAATATTAAAAAGAGGTAATATGGTTATGATACCAAAAGGAAACATGAGGAAATCTTGACTAAATTGAATTCTAACTCAGTTATGTGAAAACCCTATAGTCATAGTCATCACCTAAAACTAGTTATGGGATAAGATTGAATTTTGAGGGTCTTAGACATATGATCATGCTTTGAAATTTCACAAATTTTTTTTTTATGATTTTAAAAAGGCATTCATGATCCATTAAATTACATACTAATAGTGGACATATCTATTATTTTGTCGTAGACCTTGCCCACTCCATTGGCAAGGGGTAGTCTTGAGACTAAGGGGTCCTTGTGGTCTAAAAAAATAAAAAAAGAGGTGGTAAATAGAAATATGATAGGTTTAAATACTCTTTAAAGTATCATAAAAACTTATTTTTCAACTCAAATGCCTGTGAGGGCTAGTAGGAAAGAAACATGCCTTAAACCCCAAGGGCCCTGACCAATACACCATGAGAATACAGAGGAGTGATGAGAAATAAAAAGTCATGTAAAATCATGGAGATGATTTTTTTGGAGATGTATGAACCTATTATAGTAGTGCTAATGATTTTTGTGACCCAAAAATCAAATTAGACATCTCTAAAATCCAAAGAGAGCTAAGCATGCCACCTGAGGAGCAACTTTAGATACTAGTACCATATCTCACACTTTGCATGGGAAGATGAGCCATTTGGGATAGTTTATGAGGTTATTCAAGAATATTTTACAAGTGGAAGGAGGTTAGTTAATGATTTTTTCTTTATGAACAATCATTAATACCCCAAACAAGTCTTAAACCCTTCTAAAACCCTGATAATGACCAGTCAAGGGAAAAAGACCTCAAAATCACATATAATGCCAAAATTATATCTTTAAACCTCTTGTATATTTTTATGTCTCTAATTAGGTTCTCCAAATTTATTTTTATGCTGATGTCACTTGTATATATTGATAAAAATACCCTATTTTTACATGTTTTTAGTGATTTGCAAGTGTTCTGAGAAGGAGAAAACTTCAAAATAATTTAATGAGGTAAGTTGGGATGTATTATAGTAATTAAATCCCAAAAAATTTCATGAGATATTCTATAAATGATAAAATATAACTTGTTTTCCAAGGTAGTCCCAAACTGGCTCAAAATTAGACTAGGTGACAAGGTGATTTCTTAGTTTGCATACTTCCATACGGTCTCAGGACCCCATAATTGACATGGAGGTTGGTGATATCCTAATGAAATTTAATAAAATGATTTTTGGTGATTTCACATGTTTTAAAAAAGTATGGAGTAAGAAAATATGGTTCTAGGCCTAGGAGGGCTAATTAGGCCTAATTTGAGAGAGAAATCACACAAAAGGAGTACTTCCACTTGGATTTTGGTTATGAAATTTTGTGTCAACATGTAAAGATATAGAGGGTACTGAAAAATGTGCCCAAGTATCCAATTTTATTCATAAAATATTCTGTATAAGGAGCTTTATAAGTTTTTAGGGTTACAAGGAATGGGTGCTAAAGCATGCTATATGAGTAAAATTGAATCTTTTGGGATAATTTATGCTTATAAATGATTTTCTATATGTCATAATTAATGTTGAGAAGCCTTCTATGGATGGAATTTTTCTTGTTCAAATCAAAAATCTTCCTTCTCTCTCCTATGCCTTTTGCTCATGGAGTCAAGAGTCAAAACACCTAAATTGATGCATAAGAGCTATGTAATTTATTTTTCAAGGATAATTATCACCTTTCATTACAATTTTAAGACAATAAAAAGTATTAAATTTATTGGGAGAAGGATCCAAAGTTTAAAAAGGTCTTAAAGACTCTTAAGAGGACCTTCTTTCCCTCCAATGCCTAGTCAAAAGACAAAGTCAATGGTGCATAAAAGACTCATAACAACCTCAAATAGGTGGAGATACCTCATAAAATAATGAGTGTAATAATTAAAATGAATAATTTAATAGGACTTGAAGACATATTTTCAAGGAAAGGACCTTTTCTAGTCAAGGGAGGCATTCAACCAAGAATATAGGGTTTTTGAGCAAGGATTTAAGCAGTTATTAAAGTCAAACTCCACCAATCAAGGTTGAAGAATTCTTTCACAACTTATTCATACTTAAAAATAAATTCCACCTAAACCTATATGCCATTTCATAATTGTGTATGAGATATTAATAGGGAAATGCTACTTTGGGTTTGGAGAATGACTAAATGAATGTTACATTTCCTAGTTTTGTGGCTCGTCTCTTTCTCTCTCCTCTCTATTATTCTCTATATTAGGTCTATGATTTAAAATTTTAAATAATATTTAACCTAATTTATGGCAATTCCATGATCTAAAAAATACTTGTACTTGCCTATTTTGAATGAATAAGACTGAATTCATGCCTCCTCAAAGCTTATGTTTAGTGTATGTTAATGGTTAGTTAATGAATGACAATGATAGTACATGTTTCCTCTAATATTGTCCTTTATTAATTACATATTTTCAAGTGTTATCTCATAATTATAGGTTTCATACTGTGTTTCAATCATATTTTATTTATGGAAAGTGTGATCTCTCTTTAGTGTCCTTGATAAACCTATTGACTAACTACCTTGGATCATGCATCAAGCCTGAGCCTCTGTGTGAAACATTGATGTATGGAGGATTTTATTTGATAATTTTAATCAATTTTATGTTATCATTCAGCCCTATTAGTGCATACTACACAAGTGGAGGACACATTTTGGTGTATCACCTCAGTTAGAATGTTTTCCTTTCAGTTTACCTTCTTCTCTTTTCCCTTGCAAGCTGGTAGTGTAGAGTAGAGATCCTAAATAATACATAAATTAGAGATAGCCCTTAGAATATATAGATTCAATCCATATCTTATGACACCCATATCCTAGTAATGTCTTCATGTTACTTCAAATTGTGAAGGCCTAAAACTATCTTCACAAGGGTACAAGTCTAGTAGTCAACAAGTTTCATGACAAAATGGATCATGCTTTTGAGTGAGTTTTAAATTAAATATGATAATAAAAAGGCCATTTAGGGATAGGTGCTCATAGGTCAGCTTGTATAATATCCTCTTCAAGATACTCAACACCTTATATTTTGATTGCTAGATGAGGCCATTATGACTATCGTAGAAGTAAAATCACCTTCTAAGGCTGGATAATGGAAGATGTACATTGATGGTTCATTTAAATATCATGGATTAGGTGATAAAATATTATTTGTTATGACACAAGGGTATATTATTCCCAAATCCCTTTTCATCATATTTCCTTATACAAATACCATGGCTGCATATGAAGCACTCATTGTAGAGCTTTGTCAAGTAATATAGTGGAACATTCAATGTTTACTAGTTCATGGTAATTCAAACCTAATCATCAATTAGGTCATGAAGTAGTACGCGAAAATAGAAGATAGGTTGGTACCCTATAAATCTATGGCTATAATCTCAAGAATCATATTTCCAACATTTAATTTGAAAGAATAACTTGAGCTAATAACAAAACATCTAATGCCATGGCCACTATTAGCTTCATGATTCAAATCATAGATAGAGCAAGGGATTATAGTTTCTTATGGAACATCTCATAACACTAACATATGAACAATCAAATATTGAGTTAGTCTATGAAATTATTGGTCCCATGTCTCCTTAGTATTATGACATATATGCCTATCTCCATGATTAGACTATGTCACTAACCTATCATGTAAAAAGAAAAAAAAGACTTCATACACAAAGCCTCTTGTTATACCCTACTTGGACCAACCTTGTATCATATAAGCTATGATGGAACTTTACTTCATTTTATACCTTCAAAAAAATATAGACTAGCATCAAGGGAATTTCACAAGGGAGTGTGTGGAACCCACACCAATAAGATAATATTATCCAAAAAGTTATAGCATACTAGTTATTACTAGCCGACTATGGAAGTAGATGCAACTACAAATGTGAAGAAGTGTGTCAAGTGTCAGAAGCATGTTAATTTAATTCATGCTAAAAATAAAATACTCAAACCCTTGACAACACCATAACCATTCTCAATGTGGGGATGACCTCATTGGGAAGATCAATCCTACATCTTTTAAGGGCCATAAATATGTCCTAACTGCTACTAAGTATTTCATTAAGTGGGTGGAATCCATTCCTCTTACTTACATCACTAGTAAGTAGATATCCAAGTTCATATTCAACCACCTCATCTATCATTATGGGATCCCCTCTGACATTATATCTAATAATGGTAGATCATTTAAAAATAAATATGTGAAATTACTTTGTACCCAATACCATATCAAATAATACTTCTCTATGATCTACTACCCACAAGGTAAAAACTAAGTTGAGGCTTTTAATAAAACCATTGTCAATATTCTTAAGAAGATTATCAATGATTTTGGTCTTAATTATCACTTGCAACTATTTAATGCCCTCTAGGCATACCATATTGCATTTCATACTCTAACAAGCACTACACCCTATTCAATTGTTTGCAATATTGAGGCCATTCTTCTTATCGAGGTTGAGTTGCCTCCTCTTTGAATTTCACTATAACACATCATCGATGATGAGGACTATAGAGTAGATCACTTGTAAGAACTAAACCTACTTGATGGAAAATGTATAAATGCCTTGAATAACCTTCAGGCATATCAAAATATATTAAGAGGCTAATACAATAGGTACATTAAGCATTATGAATTAGAGCTTGGTGACCTTGTATTAAAATAAAATAAGAAGAATGCCAATGCCAAGATAAAGAAAAAATGAAATTTCCAACCAAATTGGTTAGGGTCATATGTAGTTATTGCTAACTATGGTTCTGGAACATACTAGCTCACCATGCCAGAAGGAGATGAACTTGAAAAACTAATAAACATAATGCACCTTAAACATTTTTACACTTAAGGGACTCAAATTATTATATACAAGGATCATTTAAGATATGTCACATTATACCCATTATTTATACTATACCCTATATCATTCTACCGTACCTTAACCCATTATCAGCTATTTATTTTTACCTAACCCCACCTATCATGTTTGGCCTTGGTTCTGATTCATTTGTACTTCAGACACATTCAATGATTGATGACAAATTTAGTTCCAATAGTCATTTTAAATTGAATAAATAGCCTTGGACATTGGCCTTGGTAAGAACTGACACCAACATAGGTTGGTTAAATGAAGGGGTAATAATGACACCCATCATACATTAGACATAAAAATCTTATAAAAAAAATGCAAAGTTGATCATATGGTCACATTCCCTCATTTTTTCATAGGTTACTACTAACCAATATAAAGGAGGTTTTACAGGTTTATAGCCCTCATAAGCACATCTAGTATTTCAATATGAAGGGGGTTAATTTTTATAGTTATATGCATCATTAGGGTTTGACATTTATGACTCCATATTAAGACTCATTATTGTCATAGTTCATAGCCTTAAACATGTCAATGGATTGAGCATTGCATGTAATATTAGGATTTAGAACTAGCTTAAGGTAGGAAGTAAATGCTTTTATCTCTATAAATTCATGTGAGTCTAAGTTAACTTTATTTGCATTATGTTCTAATCATTTGCATGTTTTAGTATTCATATTTTGATATGCAAGGCAATAGTCTCATCTAATAAGAGTTTTGACAATATTTCATGAAGATAAGAATGTTCCAAGACATAAAACTTATCATTTGAAGCATAACTATAGATTTTTTAATTCAATAGTTTGATTTGTTTACATTTCCTGTAAGAGTGTTTCTTTTCAACATTAGTTTAGATTATTAAAAATAGATTTTAGGATATTATAACATCAAAAACCTCTAAAATAGTACTATTAACCTGAAACCAATAAGTTCCTTATTGCAGATAGACTTGGACACTATCCCTGGGAAGAGCTGACACCAACATAGGTGGATAAAATGAAGGGGTAATAATGACACATATTAGAGATCACATACATAAAGCTTATACAAATGGGAAAAGTTAACCATATGTTCATATTATCTTATTCTTGCATTTTCAAAAAAGATAGTTTGCAAAAACAAATAAGTGAGTCTTTTAGAAGTACCTCTAGGGATCTAGAAGAATCTTCCTTTGCAAAAGCTAAAATTTCAGACACTAAACAACCAAAATCCCCTCCTCTCAATAAAACTTTATTTACCATGGGAGAAAATATAGGCCATGTAGAAAATCCTCACATGAATCCTCTTGAGAGAACTTTATCTTATCCTATTATCTTTGAGAATGATGATTGAACAATAATGAAAAATATTTCTCCATCCAATCTACCTACCTTTAGAGATCTATCCACTGAAGACCCAAACCAATGTCTTTTTGAGTTCAAAGTCCTCTGCCAAACCTATGATTACACTTCAGATAAACAAAATTTGAAGTTGTTTCCTTCTAATTTGAAGGAAGGAGCGATTAGGTGGTTCATGGGACTAACAGAGAACTCTATTAGCACTTAGAGAGAAATGGAAACAATATTATTGGATAAATATCAATATTACTATAGGGTTAAGGATAGGAAAGAATAATTTTTCAAAATCAATAAAAATGAAGATGAAAGCCTTGAAGATTACTTAGATCGGTTTGTTTTTACCCACAACATATGTGGTTATGAGCTATCTAAAGAAGTGATCAAATTTATTTTCCTTAAAGGATTGGATGACTCCTAGAAGGATTCCTTGAATCTTATGGGGAAGGGAGATATTACTAGACTAGACTTCCAAGAGATCACATGTTTATATACCAACTACTTTAGGACAAAACCCAATAGTAGAAGAGGGAAACTAGGGAAATTTAGTGATGTAAGCCGACTCATGGAAGAAATATCAAACTTCAAAATAGACATACTAGTTCAACTAAATTAAACATTAGATGGATTAAAAGATAAGGCTAAATATAACACTAAACCACTAGAGATCTATTATCCAAAGTGTAGATTAAAACATGCACTCAAGGACTGCCCTCTAGACAAAACTAAAATTTTTGGAATATGTGATGCTTAAGATCTTGACATAAAGAACTGTAGTCACCTTCCCACTCTTAGGAATCAGTTCAAATAGAATGCACAAACCATAGAAGAAATCAAATATGTTTAGAGACAAGGAAATACCTTTCAACAAAATCAACCACAATAATTTGGTTCAAGGATTCCTTTTCCATAATGGCATGCACCTCCACAAGTGTGGGCAGTACCACCATGAGGAACCTAGGAATGGATGCCATAGTAATGGATGATGCCCCAACCTTTTCAACAAACATGGATACCCCAAGGTAACCAACAACCATGGAAAAATCAACATTGGAATTTTGGTCCAAACTATAACCAACAAAAATAAACTAGGTATCCACAATAATAATAACAACAAAAATCATTAATTGCTCCTCAAAGAAATCAAGTAGCCCCTACAGAACACATTAAATAACCTTAGCTACCTGCTTAGCCAATATAAAAGGCAAAGATGTAAGTGAATAATGTGAAACCATAGGGGTAGGTGCTATTGAATGCGCTGACATACATCTCAGATTAGGAAAGATGTTACAAGAACTATAAATCATCATTACAAAAGTACCTCAAGAAAAAAATTCACAGACTCAACCAGAGAAAGAATAAGAGTCAAGAGATAAATCTAGAATAATAGAATAAGTTATCATAACTCCTCCATTTGTTTTTTTTCTATAAATATTGAAGGAAGTGGAAGAAAATAAGGAATCTAAATTAATTCAAGAACTCAAGAAACTTAATATAAAGATTCCATTGTTACAAGCCATTAGGGACATTCCAGAACTAAATAGGGTGATCAAAAATTTATGTATTAATACACCTGATATAAAAATACAATATCCTAAGACCATACATGTAAATGGAAAGATTCTTAATTTATTATCAGGTAAACTACTTTTGCCTAAATATGGGGACCCAAGAAGTCCTATCATTTATATAACTATTAGACAATAGGAGATACCCAATGTATTGGTGGACTTAAGAACTATCATTAATGTAATGATTAAAAACATCATGCAAAACATCTCTTTAAAATATATGCAACTAACTACCAAAATCCTACATATGGCAGATCATCCCACTACCAAACCAGAAGGTGTCATTGAAGATATAACATTGACTATAGAATCATGGGAATACCTTATTGACTTTATTGTCCTCCAAAAAATAAATAAATAAATTGGATACCCATTGATTCTAGGAAGACTTTGGTTAGCAATTATAGTAGCATTTATTAATTGTAGATAAAGAGATATGACCATCTCAAATGGTCTTAAAACAAAATGTATTTCTTTATATCCACCTAGTCAACCATCAATAAATTCTATCAAATAGTTAAGGGTTGATTAACCTGATGAAAAAAAGAATAGTATCTCCTCTATAGATATGGTCACAAAAATTGATCATGTAGAGGAAGTAGAGGATGAGTTATTAAGAAGTATTAGAACTGCTACAAATCTTGATAGTCTAGCTATAGATCTTGAAGTCTAGCTACAGATTTTGACAGTCTAGCTACGGATCATGATAGTCTAGCTATGGATTTTAATAGAATGTCCTTTCATGATGGCATTTCCTATCCTTATGATCACCCATCCTTTTCCACCTCTTTTAACATGCTATATGACCATAAAGACATTCAAAATAGTGTGATGCAGTAGGCTCAAGAAGGCCAAAATTAATTCTTAATAGCCTTCCATTGTCCTTTAGCTAGAGTTATTCCTATAGGAGATAAATTTGTCAAATATACTATCACATTACATACATTATTACCACATCCTTGTCCTCTTAACTCATTTATGAGTGAGTTCAAACAAATATATTCTTCCTATCCAAGCATTAAATAAATCATGGTAGCACCAGGGAAGACACTCAACATAAATAGTTGGTTGACAGATGATCAAGAAGTGAAAGTTTTTGATGTACTCAAAGACCATACTCAAGATTTTTCTTGAAAATATCAAGACATGAAGGGAATCCATCCAAGTGTATACAAACACCATATCTACATAGAGAACATTAAACCATTAAGGCAACCTCAAAGAAGAATTAATCTTGCCTTAAGAGATTGTGAAAACTAAAATTAAAAAGTTGCTAGAAGTGGGATTTATTTATCCTATTTATGACAGTCAATGGGTCTCTCATTTGGTTATTATTCCTAATAGAAAAGGTAAATGGAGAGTATGTGTAGACTATAGGGAGTTGAATAAATAAACCATGAGAGATTAATTCTTTTTACCCTTTATTGACCAAGTACTTGACAACTTGGCAGGGAAAAGATATTTTTCCTTCTTAGATGGCTTTAGTGGATACAAATAGATACAAGTAGAACTTGAAGACCAAGACAAAAAAACCTTCACTTGTCCATGGCGGACACTAAATTATAGAGTATTTACCTTTGATTTATGCAATGCACCTACCACTTTCCAATGAGCAGTCCTAGCCATATTTTTAGACTTGACCAATGACTTTGTAGAGGTTTATATGGATGATTTTACTATTCATGGAGAGTCCTTTGATGAAATTTTGAGAAATCTTAGAAAATTATTGCAAAGATGTGAGGATTACCATTTATCTTTAAGTCATGAAAAGTGTTTGATCATGGTAGAAGAAGGTATAGTTTTAGGACATCATATTTCTACAAAAAGAATCCAAGTGGATCCAAAGAAAATTGAAGTCATCTCAAACTTACCTATCCCTCAAAATCAGACTGATATTAAGTGCTTCTTAGGCCATGTAGGATACTATAAAAAGTTCATAGAAGATTTCAACAAGATTATTGCTCCAATGTTTGGTTTGCTGACAAAAGAGAGTGAGATTGTCTTAAATTCAGACTGCCAACAAGCCTTTCAAACTATCAAGGACAATATGAGTACTACACCAGCCTTAAGAGGATGTAACTAGTCATAGCCCTTACATATTTATATTGATGCATCTAATCATTTTATGAGAGCTATTTTGGTAAAAAATATGAAGATGGATAGATGTATGCCATATACTACATTAGAAAGAATTTGACTTCAACTAAAATAAACTACACAACCACTGAGAAATAATTCCTTGCTATGATTTATGCCATGAATAAATTTAGACACTACATTACTAATTACAAAATCTTTGTATACACTGATCATGTAGCTATCAAGTATTTGATAAACAAGCTAGTGGTAGGAGGAAGAATTATTAGGTGGCTATTATTGTTACAAGAATTTGATATAATAATTGTTGATAAATGAGGTAAATTCAATGTGGTTGTTGATTTTATTTATAGATTGAATAAAGTAGATGAAAAACCTATAGAATATAGTTTTCTAAATAAACAATTATTTGCTATTTTAGCATAATCACCATGGTTTTTTGAAATACCAAACTATTTGGCTACAAGGAAGTTTCCTTTTTAGTTTACCAAAAAGGAAAATAAATGTTTGATTAAAGTTAGTTCTTATTATAAATGGATTAATGGTATACTGTTTAAACTTAGACCTGATCATATTTTTTTATAGTTGTGTAAAAGAGAATGAAATGTATGACATCATTCATGCTTGTCATGATAAACCTGGTAGAGGACACTATTCAGTTAAAAGGATAATACATAAGATCCTTGGAGTTGGTTACTTTTGGCCAAATCTTCACAACTAGGTAAAGACATATGTCTGACAATGTGATCCATGTTAGAGAATGGGTAAGCCTACATTATCCTCTAAGATCTTTCTCCATATTCAAGTAGTTATGGAGCCTTTTGAGAAGTGGGGTATGTACTTTTTTGGGCCCATATATACACCTTCTCAAGGTAAAGAATAATTATTGGTATGTACAAATTATGTGACTAAATTGGCTGAATTATAAGCTCTTTTCTTTACAAGAGAAGAGGTGGTAATAGACTTCCTAAATTCCAAGATCATGCAACATTTTGGAGTACCAAGGTAGATAGTGTTTGATCAGGGACCATAGTTCATGTCAAAAATGATCCAAGCATTCATAAAAATCTACCAAGTCAACTACATAAAGTTTTATCCATACCATCCTCAAGAAAATGGATAGGTAGAGGTTACCAATAGAGAATTAGAGAATAGCCTTATCAAGATAGTTAGTAGCAATAAAAATAATTAGGTATCCAAAATTTTAGAATCTATACAGGCATATAACACCATATGGAAGACCACTACTAGTTTTTACCATTTGAATTGGTATTTGGTAAGAAACCTCTCCTTTCAATTGAATTTGAAATTCAAACTTTGAAGATTACACTAGAAGTAGGAATTGAGTTGGATGAAACACAGAGAGAGAATTTTACAATTGAATGAGCTAGATGAGATGAAAACATAAACTTTGTAGTAGACAGATATGAAGTAATACTAGAGGAAATAATGACATGATTTTCACATCAAATAATGATAGTTTAAAGAAAGGGATTGGACACTTTTGTATGATTCCAAGTATCAACACTTCAAAGGTATGTTGAGAACTAGATGGTTAGGACCATTTCAGATAGAAAATATTTTTAACAATGGTTTAGAATAATCATAGCCTATATATGGAAATAAAAAAACACTTGTTTTTAATGGACATTGGTTAAAGCTATACCAAAAGCCTTCTAGTAAAGAGGAATTCATTTAGCTAGTATAAAATGAGTTTGGCACCATGGAAGAACTCAAATCTTCTATGGCTATTGATCCTTGAAGACAAGATGGCCTGAATAAAAGAAGCGGATCCACCTCTTCTCTCTCTCTCTCTATATATATATATATATAATTCAATAATCAAAATCATTATGGATGTTGTTAACAATCATCTTCAGACAACCATTTTGCTGGCTGTTCATGTAATGAATGATGAGACTTGACCTAAAAACCAATAAATGGTTGGTCAAGGGCAAAAAACTAAAAAAATAAAAAAAGTGAGTTCAAAAATTTAGGAATCATGATTGATTCTTTTTGTTCTAAAGTAATAAAATTTGATGTTATTATTTTCTATACTATTCCTCGTAACTAGTTCATGTAATTTTCTTTGTTAGAATAGGTAAAGAAGTCAAACAAGGAATATATCATGGTTTGTAAGGTATAATTTTTATTTTTCTATTAAAAGTTAGTTTTGAATTTATAAGTTTGCATGTTTATGCTCAAATATTTGGCACAAAATTCTCATAAAGTGTTATAAGGAGAATATTGTCAACAAAGGAATCATTTCAAAAAGTCACATTTTGAGCACGTAAGTGTATGCTACAGACAATGTACTCTCAAGCTATAAGTCACTTTATGATGACATGTCCTTGTCATCATATTAATTCATGTGGATGAAGTAATGGCTAAAGTTTGGTGGTGGAATAATTACAAATCAATGAAAAGGGGTAAAGTACATCATCATTGTTATTTCAAATTTATATTATCATAATTATTTGACACACTCTAGGTTTTGTTTGTAATAAATAACCAAAAGAGATATTATTGCCATCCATTCATTTCCCAGTGAAGTATATTTTTTTTATAAATAAATTTGAAGGTTGATTATGTTTTGTGTAACATTGAACTCAGGATGGGGATAAATAAAAAGTCTGAACGAGATACTACAAATGATCTTATGAGGGATGAGCTAGTGAATTAGGTACTTGCAGTAGTTGGGTGGCTCAAATTCCTCCTAAAATTCCAAAGTTATGATGAGGCACTAGTCATTAATTTCACCCTCCATTTGAAATCAAACTTTTCTACTATTTGAGGTCTACAGATTCCATTCTCTACTTAGGTTCTTAGTGAGCTATCTAGAGTTCTAGATGAGGAAGCAACAATTGTAGGTAGATCTTCATTTAGTGACCTCAATCAAATATTTAGCAGTGAAGGGGAACTAGTGCCAGTTTATGTCTAAGATGTCAAAGAAAGGATCAAGGGAGTTAACAAAGAATCTTTGCTTGAACCATGGAGGTTAGTTTCTTTTTAGATTATAAAATACATAACCTATAAAGGTCAATGTAGTGTCTTCACTTGCATAGTATTAAGAATGCTAGTACATTTGAGGTATGGTACACAACAACCCCAATACCAAATTAATCTGCCCTCATTTTTGTTAGGATCCATTAAACTTATGGTCATGAGATACCCCAAAAAATCCATTTACTATTCACCATCGTGGATTAATATAATTGATCATTCAAAACCATTTTATGCAACAAGAAAATGGCATAAAAGTCTAAACTACCTTTTATGAGGGTCAAAAGAGAAAAAATTCTAGATTTACTAAGTAGATACCTCTAGACCCTCATGAATCAAGTTTGGGGGCTTCAACCAGAACTTATTCTAAGGTAATTATTCTTGAATCCACTCATTGTACATGATTCATAGTTAAAGCTATTATACTTAAACCACCAAGCCATCTTAATGTGATTTTACCCCCTGAGTCAAGTAAAAAATTGATTATTAGATCTTCCACCATAAATCCTAAGAAAACTCCCCAAATTACCCCTATACAAGAGCCTATCCAAATAATTGAGGATGAATCATCAACAGACCCTATCTCATAGCCTACATCTCAAAAAACCTCACGTGCATAAAGTGTTTCTCTCCCTCTGAAGAGGAGGAAATTGATATTGGATATTGATAGTGATGAAAATATGGCTGTAAAAACTCTAGATAGCCTAAGACAAGACACTACTACCACTACTAGTGAGGCACAAAACATAGAGGAAGTAGAAACCCCTCTTTCACAAGATGATTTTGTAGAAACTATTCTCAAGGATGTTCCTACTCCCTCTACATAGAAATCAATAGGTAGAGGAAATGCCCCATTGACCGAAGAAGGTCAACCTTCAAAAGAAGTAAATGATGTAGATTTACAATATGCTTTAGAATTATCTCAACTATAGGCCATAGTTAAGCAAAATGTAGATGATATTTTTGAATTAGTCTCCTCAGCTTAGAATAAGGACTTTATCATTGCCCTTTTAATGAAACAACTAGAAAATATTGAAATTCAGTCTTTGAATAAATTGGATGAATAAAAAAATGATATCATTGATTTATAGAGCTATACTAATACACTTGAGGAAGATAATATCTCTTTGAGAAGAAATATTCTTAAGTCTGAATAAGAAAATGCTAGAGTAACAGATCAAATAAGTTCTAGATCCTCTAATATGCCTCTTAAAGTCATGATAGAACAAAGTTATCAAACCACTTTTTCTATTCCTAATATAAGAAACCAATGGGAGCAAATGTGTTCTGAGCTTAAGGAGTTGAATAGGCAAAACCACCTTCTTGAGAAGGAGAAGTAATAATTGTAAGAGGATTTGGCACAAGCACATCAGAAAGAAGACCACGCTAAATAAACCCTTCAATTCACATGTCAACTTAGTGAAAAATTATTAACATGTAGAGTTCCTTCTTCCTCATACAATTTATTTTTGTATGAGCAATTTTTTAGATGGTAGATGTTATAGATTTCTCATGGTTTATTTCATGAAATTAATATAAATGATGTATTCATGACTATTTTTTAGAATAACACACATGATAGGCAAGAATTTTTATGTGAATTCTATTTGTGTGATATCATTTTGGGAAATACAAATAACTTCTTGGTGAACTTGTTTATGGGAAAACTAAAATTTAGGGCTCTTCTTTCTGCACATAGGAATAAAATTACATGGAAAGATAGATATGATGATCATACAAACATTACAAGGGATGTTGGTCCATGTAGTAGACCTTAGTTTAGTGATGCACAATACATAGTGGATAAATTATAGAGTTTTTATCAACAACCCAAGATCTGTGACCATTATCTCTATACCTTGTAATATGGTCTCATCAACTCTAAATTATTTGTTTAACACAACTTTGATCAAGTAATGATTGCTTGCAGACAATGTTGGCATATGTTACCAGTCACTTTAAGATAAAGAGAATTTTTGTACCCTGACACTATCCGATGGCCTCTTAGGAGATCTAAGATCATTATTTAGATAATTAAAAATTCTCTTTAGGGGGATGGAGAGAAACCATGGATAGGGATGAGATTCATACCTCCTTTGTTACTCTCTATTATGTCTCCATGGCAAAACATAGGACCTTAATCTAACGAGAAGTTTTCAATTTGGCTCCACTTTATATAAAGAGATATGGGATTCACTCCTTACCATCAAAATATATTTCAAGATTTGTATTCCATCTATGACCTGAGTCTCAACCTAGAATAGAGGGTTCATAATTATGAGGATTGAGAGAATTAGTTTGCAATGGGACTTACAAAAGGTAAGGTGTGGGGGAAATGATGAGTCTATATTATGACTCATTATTTTCATAGTTCATAGCCTTAAAAATTTCAATTGGTTTAGCATTACATGTAATATTAAAATTTAGAACTAGCTTAAGGTAGGAAGTAGATGCTTTTATCTCTATAAATTCATGTGAGTCTAAGTTAACTTTCTTTTCATTATGTTATGATCATTTGCATGTTTTATTTTTCATATTTTGATATGTATAAGCAATAGTAACATCTAATAAGAGTTTTAAAAAGATCTCATGAAGATAAAAATGTTCCAAGACATAGGACTAATCATCTTAATCATACATATAGATTCTATCAGTTAGCTATAGATTTTGCTAGCTAGCTACATATTCTATCAGTCAGCTACAGATTCTACTAGCTAGCTATGGATTTCATCAGTCAACTATAGATACTTCTAGTTAGCTACAAATTTCAATAGACTATAGTATAGATTACCACAATTTTGTTATGGATTATCATAGATCACTCCAGGTTTGGTCATAACATGTTTCAAAGTGTTCAATAAGCTTTTCCACCTTCTCCATAATGATCTAAACCTCCTTTTGATATTTTCTATTTTTGTACATATATATATATATATATATATATAGGTTCCTATTTCTATATGGTCTTCCATTTATGGAAGTTGTTATTCCAAGTTGCAACTCTAAAGACAAAAGATATGGATATTTTGTATGTCTAGATTTGGCAGTTAGATATAGATAATCATGGAATTTGTAATCTCATATGGATATTTATGATTTCATGTAGATCTAATTACAAAATTTCTATATTTTGGCTATATCTCCCAATCTTTTGAAATATCTTCTTGTTCTAAGTCAGTCAAGTTGTTCCCTGATTTCTAGGATAATAGTTTATTTTGCTTAGAACAAAAGGATAAATCTATGTTGGATTTGAAGAATATAGATATACAAAGATATTATAATTTTGGTTATTTTTTAATACAAGAGACTCGTATAAATTTACTCTTTCAATCCATGTGTTGAGATAACCTCCTAAGACTAAGTTGATTCAAACTTAAATCTAAGGGTGAGCAAGGGCCCGCTCCCCAAGGAGATAAGATACTTTATTTTGGTATTTATAAAGTTATTTATTATTATTTTTAATTGAAATTAATATATATGTTTTTGTGTGATTAAGATTTATAACCTGTAGGATAGGTTAGATCGTTAATGTGTTACTTTCAGATTTGCATAAACATTCAATCATTCTTTTAATTTATGTAACTTTCATTATGGATGTGTGGATTTGAGATTTGGTTTGAGTGAGTTTATTTTATAGCATTATGTGATTGCTTTCAGATTCTTCAATTCAACAGTTTGGTTTGTTTACATTTCCTACAAGAGTGTTTATTTTCAACATTAGTTTATATTCTTAGAAATAGATTTTAGGATAATACAACATCAAAAGCCCCCCAAAATAGTATTATTAACCTAAAACCAATAAGTGCCTTACTAAAAATAGCCTTGGCCACTGGCCCTAGTAAGAACTGACACCAATATAAGTTGATTACATGAAGGGGTAACAATGACACCCATCAAACATCACACATAGAAAACTTAAAAAAAAGGCAAAGTTGACCATATGGTCACATTCCCTCATTTTTTCATAGGTTACTACTAACCCATATAAGTCAATAGTGATAATAGATATTGATCTACATCAACAAAATTGACCCCTTGCATATATAAATGGAGTTCTTGAACTAAACAATCCATAAGCCTATTTTAGTCTAATTTCTACTTCAAGAATATAATCACATTAAAACAAATAACTAAAAACTTAAGTAGTCATCCCTTTATTGTACTTAATATATTTAACATATACGAATTGTCAAATCATTGCAGTCAATTTCAATATTTACATTCATATGTATGCTTGAATGCTATATTTATCAACTAAATTATTCTACTAGTTTCTATCCTATTAGGGTTTGTAAAAACAAAATTAGGGTAAAACATATTGGTGACCCTGTACACTAATTGAACTATGTCAAATTATCAATCTTTTTTAGGATTTCATCCTTATACGATTTCAAATTTCATCCTTGGGGTTTAATTTTTAGATATGATTTTGATTATTCCCTAATAATACACATTATTCATGGCCACGATGAATGAACATTTTTGGTTAATACAAGGTATGAAATTATTCTTTTCATATTGTTTTACATGGATGGTGTATTTTATTTGGATCAATTATATAAGAAAATGGGTCAAATGGATCAAATTTAAGAACTCTAATAAGGCTAAAATTAACAATGAAACATGTTTAGCCTTTCTTGATTCATATTGTTGGAATTCTATATCACACCATGATTACCCTAGAATACAAGCATCGTTAAAGCATTTTTTTGTAAAATTGTGTATGAATATGGAACAAGAATAATTGTAAAATTGAATTCTATTAAAGTCCATGGGTATAAATCAATACATAATCTAGTATCCCATGAAATAGTACTGAGTGGAGATAGTCAACATGTTCATACCTAACCCCCTCTATCTCCCACATATCCTTTTAAATGTTTTTATACATGTTACATCTGCAAAGGTTCATAACATCAAATCTTATAGATGTACCAATACCCTCACTACTATTGATGTTATTCCTACATCCACACCCTTAGTTACACATTTGATATCCAACCAAGGTGTGGGGATAACACAAGGTATCCCAAAGATTTATATGCCCATTCCTATATAGGGGACCCTTTCCCATCCTAAGATGACTAAGCATGTTATGTCATTAGCCTCACCTAATGCACATTCCCTTAAGGAAATTGTTATAACTCTACATGTTAAAATGTTGTAGTTAGAGCAAGGTGCATCTAGAGATAATCATTTAGTGAATTTAAATGCCTTGTTTCGTAACCCCATATCCCTTTAGATTTCAGCTTATCCTTTACCCAAAGGTTTTATAGCTCCCATGTTTCCACTATAGGAAGGTAAAGGTGATCCTGATAAACAACTTAGATCGTTGCATTCAACATGCTTAGACTATGCATACAATGACAAATTATTAACCAAATTATTTACAAGAAGCCTTAATGACTATGATTTTGATATGGTTCTAAAATATTCCCCTCTAATTCATAAGAACATTCAACCCTTTAGTAGATTAATTTGTAGCACATTTTACCATCACCATTGATGAAAACTTATCTTATGCATAAATTGTTAAACATAAGAAAGTTTCATACAAACCAATCCATGATCATGTAATTAAGTACAAGAGTATGCTATCCAAGATGACTAATGTTGTAGATAACAATGAATTATAAGACATATTCAATAAAACCTTGCTTATACCACTCTATGAATCAGTTATATTTAAGAGATTCTAATAATTCAAGGAATTATGCCAAATAGTAAGGGACCAAGAAGTTAATATCATAAATTTGAATAAACTCAAGTATACATATACTACTATAACTACTTCAATTATGAAGTTTCAAATCAAGCTAAGCTATAAGGCCAAACCAACTAATAATAAGAATGAGGCAAATATTATAATTAATTTAATATTACAACTTATAAACTGACTACAATTGACAACTCCACAAAAGAGGCAATTTTCTAGATTATCATCACCTCCTCATATACTATGAAAGGATTTACGTGAGTGTAAACTTATCACACTTATTCCTCCACAAGAGCTTGATCCAAATATGGAAATGCATATTATGGCTATCACCAAATTATAATAAATTCTACAAATATATGCTTCAAATTGAGACATAAGATACAAGATCTTACTAATGACAACATTATCAATTTGAGTACTCCTACAAAGGAACCTAGACTATGAAAGAATAGAAATCACAAGCATATATATTTAATGATACATTTATTAATTATACTTTAGATGTAGACTATGCATATAACATGTATCATCTAAATGTGATGTATGATCACCTAATATATATAATTATTGGTACATTTATCGACACTTCACCATAACATCTTATAATCATATTTGATGACAAAAAGATTATTGATGATGGCTCATATTTTCATGCAATCTTCACACAAGCCTATATCAGTAAATAACCCATACATAATATCATGATTGATAATAGGTCAAGTGAGAATGTGTGCATAATGACACTTCTTCACTCCATTGGGTATACACAATAAGATTTACAAAATACATCAAGATCAATTAAGGGATTCTATAAACAAAAACAAAATACCATGGGACATATAATACTACCTCTTCAGGTGGGCTCCTCCATACTAACAATGCAATTCTTAGTTCTATAAAGTAATAGGTTTTTTGACATGTTGTTAAGACACCCTTGGATGTAAAAAATCTATGCAGAACCATCTACATATAGGCTATTTTATGATTTTTTACTATGTGTGGCCCTTTAACCTTTATTGCAACATCTTTATTTCCCTTGTGTGTGGCACTTAGCCTTATTTGATGTAACACATTTGGTGTTCCTTATTTGTGACATCTTTATGTCCCCTTGTGCATGTACTTTGGCCTTGTTAGTTGTGACATATTCATATCCCTTATATGCGGCCCTTTGCCTTATGTGTGACACCAACACCTGAGCTTATTGTAATTATTGAGATTGCTAATGTTGATGGTGTCATTATTTATATTGTGCACTTTTATTGCATGGTATTAATTAGTGATTACACTAGAGGCATATATATTTTTAGGAATAAACCATATATTCATCTTGCTATGGCATATTCCTTTAACCCATATTCACTTACTTCCTATGATTGACCAACATAAATTTACTTTCTTTTAATGTGGTTAGTCACTATCATTGGGTTAATTTTGTGAGTCTATCAACATTGTTAATAGACTTTTTCGGTGAACTAATGCACTTTATTCTATTGTTATGCATACTTTTCAATATTAGTGGATATGGCCAAATCTTCTCCTTTTGTGTTATTAACTTATACACTGACCATTTGAGATATTGACACCTCTATGCATGAGATGTTACCATGTCATTTACTAGTTGAGAAATCAAATTGATTGTGGATAAATTGGCCTATAGTGTATCCACTGCCCATAAAATTATAACATTGGCTTAACACATCTAAAATCAATTCGGTTTATTATACAATACATTCATCACTCAAAATATATTTATTTTTGTTCGACTTCTTACTTCTTGGATTACAACATTGTTCATGATTGCCTAGTTTATTGGATAAATCTTCATTGGAAAGATGGATGCACTTAATGATGGCTATACCAAGAGAACATACATCACTTTACTTACCAGATGTGGAGATTACATTAAAGCTTTTTTTGTCCTATCCAAGTGGTTTAGGAAGGTTAAGAGTTTATATCTTCTACTTGTTTTAGTCTTAAAAAATGTTCCAAAATACCATAAATGTATTATTCATGAGATTGAGCCCATCAATCCACTAGAGAATCAAGTCTAATTTTCCATGGATTACCATATTATTAACTACTCCAAATTGTGCATATGGGAGGTACCTACACATCATTTTTATTGTTTTTTATTTTTTCCTCATTGATTAAGATATAATATGTTATGAAAGGGGGATATAAATTGAAATTTAGGCTTATTTGATTTATGTGTGCAATATGAGGAGTACATCAAAATGGTGTATCTGGATGTTGACATTCACATGTGCTACAACATCAATAATTTATTTAACATGCTAGATGGGTATTTATATGTTTTTATGGATTGATTTTGTGAGAAGACATGGAGTCACACAACACAATATAGGATTGGGATTGGGTTCTAGAAATAATGCCTTTACAATGTCTCTTGGCTAGTTAAAATTGAAAAATCAATGTCCCACTCTATATTTCAATGCCAAGATGTTTGTGTTTGAGCCTACTAGATTGACCTTTGACATCATGATGGAAACTCTCATGTTGACTCCTATACCTTTTAAAGATTAAGTGGGGTTTGTTGACTCTTGTTTATTGTTACAAATTGATTTGTAATTGTATGATATTAACTAGAGTGGCCCTTCTCCCTTTGCAAGATTTTTTGAACATGTTTTTTTTAAAAGATGTATAAGATCATCTTGTTAGTGTATAATCTAGTTTTGGATATGTTATGGCAGCATAAAAAGAATTTTGACATGAATAGAGTCAAAGTCATGCACTATTGTGTATATGTAATTTTTATTGTGGTCATTTTATTAATTGAATATAATGAGGTTTATTTTAGGTTGTTTGTAAATGATTGAATTATAAGCATGAATGTTCAAGGTTTGAACCTATGGAGGTTAATTGGTAAGGAGGAAAATATGGAGAGGGAATATATCAAAAAATTAGTGAATAAGTGGTGGGAGATATATAATGATAAGAGAATGATAGAGTTAGAGAGAAGATCTGATCTAAAATAGATCACTTCTAAAGGAGAAGACCCAGTAGTTGAGTCAGGTCCAATAGTTGAGAGGGTAATTGAGGGTGTGGAACCCAAATCTTGAACACTTTTTTAATTAAAAGTAGATGAATTTTTTATTAATTAAAAAAAAAATTTATACCTAATACTTTAACATTGGTATTCTGTACTGAGTCATATGAAATCTTAAAATTGTACACAAGATATTGTATCATTATTAGTACACAATATTTCAACTATAACTACCTCAATGTTAAATTTGCATGGATAAATGAAAATATTGATTTCAATAATATAAATCTATATTAATTTTCAAATACAATATGTCCTTTCAAATTTTATCACAAGTTAGAATCCTATCAACTTAATATAACGTGTAAACTTTGAAAACAACTTGTCATTTTCACAACATTTTATGTTCAACTATACATCCACTTCGTCTTATATTTTTTTCTATTTAGATATTCATTACCATTCCAATCAAAGTCCCTGCATGGTTGAACAAAACATATAAAGATATCCGAATATTAAATTCATATTCAAAACTTTTGAATAATAAATTACAATATAAAACTAATTTCTATAGTCTTTTATTTCATTTTTTTGTAATTTATACAATGTATCATTCTAATTTATAAAATTTAGCCAATTTATACAATATATAATTTGATTTTTTTTAGCCTTCACATAATTTTTGAATATGAATATAAAAATGTGAATATGGATTCAAATGTTTGTTAAAAAATAAATAATTTTATCGATTTGTGAATTCTTAAACTATAATATTTGTAGTTTAATATATGTTATGATTTTGGGTTAATTATTGGGATTATATGTACCCCTAAATGAATGAAATGAATTATTTTTTTAGTATTATGGGTTTATTTATTTTGAATTGTATAGAAATGGTGAACTAGGTGCACATTTAGGGCTTGGCAAATGTAGATATTTAGTAAGCCAAATCAAGCAGAGCTTCAAGAGAGCATTCTTGATTTGCACTAGTGTTTTTCAACATGATTAATCATTGAATTTTGTTTAGCCATCACTGCTTATAGGTGAGGTTTTTTATACCTCATTGAGGTTATGAATCTATAGTAATTATATTTTAATTTAGTGTAGTCGATATGTGAATCATTTAGAATGAGCAATTATGACTTGGAAAAATTAATGATCATTT
This sequence comes from Torreya grandis, assembly GCA_037957365.1. Lineage (NCBI taxonomy): Eukaryota > Viridiplantae > Streptophyta > Pinopsida > Cupressales > Taxaceae > Torreya > Torreya grandis. The sequence goes on from JARHVA010001769.1 coordinate 2,841,239, forward strand.
AAATTTAAATTATGTAATAAATGGAATGAATAATATTGTAACAAAAATCACTTACATGAATGTAATTTATATAAAAAATCATATGATTTATATGTATGCATTACATTCATACAAATTCATACAAATAAAAAGGTTATGCCAATGTGAATCATACAAACATGTTTATTCCAAGGATTATTTATGCTTAAAAACACTAGTGCAAATATAGATATTAAGACCATGATCAAATAGGGTGCATGCATAACATAAAGGGTTAGGTGTTATTACTTTGGCACCTTGAACATGATGCATGCATAACATGGAATGAGCGCTATCCCACATTTGGATCCTATTATGATTCACATTGACATAACCTTGTTTATATTGAATTGAAAGATGATTAACAAAAAAAATATTGCATACAAATACATGAAAAACATATTTTTTGTGAGAATTAAATTCTTGAAAATGATTAATATTATAAAATTATTCAAATTTAAACTAAATAAAATAATTAACTATAAAATTAGAATAATTAACTACAAACCATAAGACACTTTGGCTCATGGCCTTAGTGAGGTTAAAAAATTGCACCTATAAATCCATAGTTTACAACAATGGAAAAATGACTAATGAAGAACCATATACCTATTAAATCATATATAATTATAACCTAAAAAATCATAATAACAACAATTTATTTGAATTATGTAATTCATAATAATTATCACTTGAATGTGCTTTGTGTTGATGGGAAGAGTAGAAAAAGTATGTTCATAGAAGCCTTAATGGTTTTCAGTCACTATTAGGAGCGTTGAAAGTCACCCTATAATAGTGGATATTCTTTAAAAACTAATTTATTATATGGTGAATTTAAATCCTTCTTATAGTCAACAATAAAATGTTCTCACTAGTGCATTCACTTTATATAAGGTGACTTTCATCACTTCTTATAGCCAATAAGAAATTATTTTCACAATGCATTTAAGAAGCTTAGAAAAGAATTACATGTTAGTACAGTGTCAAGGTTATGACTACCATGAAAGGGGTAAATATAGAGCTATTTTAAATGATAAATGGATCAGTGATAATCAAATCCCCCTCCCACCCCTGTGAAAAAAAAATTAAGTGGGTGCTAAAAGTGTATCTTTAAAACTTCAGTTAATGGAGCTCAACCCATGCTATATGTGCATTCATAACTTAGAGGTTTGTATGAAAAAAAGATATTTGTATGAATGCAATTCATATAAATAAATCAACTACTTATTTACATGAATTGAATTCATGCAATTGATTATTATTATAATATTATTCAAAGTAAACCTATTTAGTAATAATAAAAGATTATAATTAGAGAACCCATAATAACCACCTATTATAAAAGTTAAATTCAAATGGACACTTCAATTGAACCCATTGATTTCAGTTTGTATGGGGTAGATATAAAACAAAACCAACTCATTCCATATGATTCATAAATTGAATACACTGAATTAAACTATATTTAATATATTATATATTAAAATAAAGATTCACATAGATTGACAAAATTACTTATTTTTTAATAAACATTACAATTCATATTCACATTTTTTAACCATTTGGCTCATAACTTAGTGAGGTATAAAAAACCTCAGCTACAAGCAACAATGGTAAGTGAACAACATCAAAAATCAAGATGGCTCTACTAAAATATCTACTTCATCAAGGCTATAAAATGTTTACGTGTGAGAATCCTATGACCTAGTAGAGGCAAAATAATAGTGATATCATGAAATGGATTAATGGCATAAGCAAAGAGAGTAGGTAAATAAAAATTTAAAATGGTGGAAATAAATACCACTTACAAAGTAGGTGGGGTTTCGGCACAACAAAAAGAGGACTCAAAAGCTATGAGAGGAGGTGGGGTTTGGTGTCACTATAAAATTGACTTGTTCTCTTCCCAACATATCACCATTTGCACAAACCCTCCATATACTATTCCATTCAATAATAATACACATGAAAAGTGATGGGGATGAAGGTGCAAACTAGTCGATGTGAAATAGAGTAGGGATAGGTTCTTTTGGGTCTTAAATACAAGGTAAAAAGGTGTAAATACTTTGTCACCTTGACTTGACTGCATGCATAGCATGGGATAAGTGTTATTAGCTAAATATTTAGTGGGGATCAACTACACAAGATAACATGAGACTATGATTAAAATTTGTAAGCAAAACTACTCATTTTGAATGATTCACATATTAACTATAGTTAAAGAATTCATAGAATGATTGAAAAAGATAGACAAGTTTTTTATTTTTTAACAAACATTCGAAGCCATATTAATTTTTTTTAACCATTTGGCTCACAACCTTAGTGAGGTATAGAAAACCTCACCTATAAGAAATGATGGCAAGTAATGATAAGCATCTCATCTTAGATTTTGATCTTCCCACCATCTCATCTCCAAAACCCTCCATCTCCTCTTCAATTCAACAAAAAAATGGGGATGGGTTCATTCAATGTGACTTGGTTGGGTGCAAATACAGGGTGGCGAGGTGTTCAAGCCTTGTCACCTTAATTTGGGTGCATTTTAGTTTAACCTTTTATGACTTAGTGAATGTAAATCCTATGTTTGTTAAAGAGTTGAGTATGGTAAATTAGGGTAAAAATATGAAATAAATACAACCACTGACTTGTTACATAATTGACTAATTTTGACCTTTCTAAAAATAACAATATATAATGCAAATAATAACATAGATAAAAAAGACTAAGATGGATGATATATAAGCTAAAAACTAAGGTATAGGCTAGTTGAAATGTCATAAATAAGATCCATATGTCAAAACCCATCCTATAAAATAACACCTTAATTAGATAGTATCACCATGTGGTTCTAGTATCCTTATTTTAGTAGTAATTTCCTATATGTAGGACTGTCGCAAACTTTTGGGTGCACCTATGTCTAGATTTTTAAGGTCTATTATTATATGAATAAGTTTTAAAACCCTATAGATTACCTAAGTTAATATATTTTGTGAGAAAACCCTAATCCTCCATGTTGTTAGGGCATCTATTTAATACAAGTTGAAAAGTGTGTTTGTTAGTGGGGTAGGTTAGACATCCTCAATGCCCCATTATGAAGAGAGTTGCCTATATACCAATAGTCTAAGGAGGGATCAAACCTGATGTAGTTTTCCCCACCTAAGTGATGGTGTAAGTGCAAGTGAAGCTAGTATGATAGCTGATTTGAGTGCTTTGAATGTGCTTGAGACTAAAAATCTAGGCAATTTGAGCTTAGGAATGATGTAGATGGTAGTATGCAGAAGTAGGATGCACAAATTATTATGAATTTGCACATATAATTTGAATTTGATGTCCATATAGTGTTTATGGGGCTAGAAGTCATGCATTTTTAATATTCTAGTGCTTGTGCAGGTGCTAAAAATGGTCTAGGTTAACCCTAAGAGGTAAAAGATTTGAAAATATATCCATTTATGAAAAGAAGAGGTAAAGGATAATAGGTCCATTATTGGGACACTAATTCCATGTGGCAATAATGTCCCTATTATGGTGCTTATGTCTAAGTGGTAGAACACTAGGCATGAAAGGCTAAAATGTAAGAATGAAGGTATATGAGTGCTTTAGGAATAACTAGAGATGATTATGGCCTACGTAAAGGTTGGATAAGCATGAAAATAGGATCTAAGATAGGTCTAGAGATAATATAGGGATATGTGGTCTCAAGTAGCACTCTTATCACTCAAGTATCACTTTTAGGTGATTACATTTGCCCACCCTTATTCTAGAAGTGTAGTAAAGCAAAATGACTAGGATTAAGGAAAAAGAAGTGTACCTAGACTTACTTAAGAGGTGAAACATGTAAAGTAGGGTTTAAGTATGTGAAACATGATCTAATGCATGTCTTACAAGTTAAACATGCACATATCAGTCCTTACTTAAGAGATATGAATGGCCATGCCACACATGATGCTCCCAATCTAAGAAAATTGGTATGAATCTAAGTTAAAATAGTATGAATCTAAGCTAAATTAGTATGAATTTATTTAAAACTGGTAAATATATAACTAAACCTGTGTAAAATTAGACTATACTTACTGTAATTTTCTAGCAAATCTAGATTTTTTCTAAAGTTAAGGCTATTAGATAGTAGCACCATAGCTTGGATAGTAGTGCCATGTGGTTTTAGTGTCCCAATTTGGGTAGTAGTGTCCATATGTTTTAACTTATAGGCAACTGTATTGATCTTTATGTCATTAGTTTCCCACTGTGTTTACTTGATTTTGATTTTTGTAACTAAGCCTATGTGCTAAAAAATGTATTGTGAATACAATCTAGTACCCTGATCTCTATGTCAAACCATTGTGAATGCCCCCTCTTTTGAGGGGTATTATGTAAGAACTATCCTCAAAAGAAAAAAGCTTTGCAAAATATGTGTTAACTGGAGCATACATGATATCTATGTAATAATCCAATATAATATGCATATATAACATTATAATGTGAGATAATCTAAGAATAAGTTTATAATGTGATGTATATTATGACTATTATTCAAAAGGATGTAAAGATAGATATAAAAATGTATGTAATAGTAAATCTGAGTAATAATTAAGTAAATACCTAGGGGGATAGGGCATGATGTCCATCATGGCACCCAAGTAGGAAGAGGAGATGCATGAGATCCATCATGGTATATAAAACTAGAATGTGTACCAATCAAGAGATAAGTATGGTGTATTTTATACTTAGTTCAAAATTTATTCACTATTTTATTTTTGAAAGAAGCTCCATTGTCTATGATGTTGGCTGTTGGGAGATGAACAATCAAGAGACTAGCTTGACCATTACCCTATGGTTAGTATGGAGTAGAGAATGTGTGGTGGATTTTATACTTAGTGAAAAATTTATTCACTATTTTATTCTTGAAAGAAGTTCCATTGTCTATGATGATGGCCGTTGGGGGGCCAAAATGGGAAATAATGTTGGTCATTAGAAAATGGCGTATATATTTTACTTTTGTGTATTATAGTGGAATGGATTCAACCCATTTTTAAAATTAATTTGTAGCTATGATAATGAATTTATAACCTCTTATAGATTTTGGATTTATCTTATTAATTAGATCAAAACCCCATGACATAAATGGCCATGGGGATACAATGGGTTGTATTAACTATGAAGAGACATGGTGAAGGTTACCATGGCATTGCAATTTATCACATAACTTGGCATATTCTTGGCATTCTTATTCCATGGTTGGCTAATAGTAACCTTGTTTGAGTAATTTGTGTGACATCACTTTACCACTCAAATGACCACCACATTCACTATCATGTACCTATATGATAGCCAAATTAGCTTCCTTGGCTATCAAACATTGGAGTAAGTGTCCCTCAAATGATATTTTGAATAAGTCCCTACCAATAATGACATATTGGAGGGAATTTCACTATCTTTTGCATTTTTTGTTTCTTGTGAAAGTATCTGGTGTAATATATTTATGTAAAAAATTATATATATCAGAGAACCATTCAATGTTGCTATGATAGATGTGGTAACTAAAACCATTAAAGCTATGATGTCTACATGAGACACTAATGAATATTGTAATCATTTAAAGAATATATCCTAGTCTTCATCTATGTCAATGGGGATCGATGATGTTATACTGGCCATTGCATCGGCATGATGATTATCTTTACGTGGAATGTTTTTAATAGAGAAGTTTTAAAACTAAACTTGTAAACATTGAACCATATTATTTTAGGGAACAAGGCATTCTTCTTTGGTTTTATAAATATCTCTAACCTATTTGACAATTAATAATGAATCCCCATAAACTTTAATTGATTTTATTTGGAGAGCCAAAGCTAATTGAAGGCCTAAAATAAGAGATTCATACTTTGCAATGTTGTTGGTACTTGAAAAATTAAGTTAGTAAGGGAGGGATATTATGTGCCCAAGTGGGTCAATGAAAACAATTCAAACCTTGGCACTAGATGCACATCTAGAACCATAAAATAAAATTATCCACAAATTGAAAGTGGTATTATATACTATGAAGTCATCCCTAAAATTGTAATAGATAGGATTTGTGTCCAATAATGGGGATACTGATAATTGATCTACAATTATCTGACCTTTCACCAATTTTTGTAAGACTATATTGAGGTTGAATTTTGTGAGTAACATAACCCATTTTGTAATATGGCCTATGAGATGTGGTTTTGACATGAGGTACTTTAAAGGGTTGAATTTTATAATGACTCATGTTTGATTGTTAATCATATAGTGTCAGAGCTTTTGAGTAGCAAATACAAGTGCCAAACAAAGTTTTTTATATTATTGGATAATTTTATGCATAGTCAACATGCACATGACTAATGTAGTAAATGGCCCACTCTTTATGTTGATCATCATGTTGTCCTAAGAGTGCACCAAGTACATGATCTATTATTGATAAGTAAAGTAGAAGTGGCTTGTCAAGTGTTGGTGGTACAAGGATATGTGGGCTTAGTAGGTACTATTTAAGTGTGTCAAAGATTTCTTGACATGTGATGTCCCATTAAAATTTTATATACTTTTAAATTAATCTAGTGAATGATTGAGTCTTATCTGTGAGTTGTGCCATAAAGCGGTGTATTGTCTAAATCTTTCCTTGTAGGGAGTGAAGTTGCTTTAAATTAGTAGGAGAAGGCATTTCTATTATTTATTTGAATTTATTGGGTTCAACCTCAATACCACATTGAGAGATTATAAATCCCAAAACTTTACTTGATGAAACCCCAAAGATGCATTTCTTAGGATTGAGTCATACATTATATTTACTTAGTATTTCAAAAATTTATCATAAATCTATGACATGGTGCCATCATTCTTTTGATTTTATAAGCAAATCATTGACATAATATTCAACTATGTTATGAATGATATCATGAAAGATATGTGTCATTATTCATTGGTATGCTGCACTTACATTTTTTAATCCAAAAGGCATGAATATATAGCAGAAAGTTCCCCATGGTGTGGTAAAAGGAGTTTTTTCTTGGTCTTCTTTAGTTATCTTAATTTGATTGTAACCGGCAAAACCATCCATAAAGGAAATCATTTTGTATCCTATTGTAGATTCAACTATCATATCGATGTTGGGTAGAGGAAAGTCATCCTTAGGACATGCTTTATTTTTAAGTCTCTAGAATTAAAAAAATAATGGATTTGGCCATTAGGTTTTATAATAGGGACAATATTAACAACCCGTTGGGGATGAACAACTGACTGAATGAAATCGACATATAGGAGCCATTAGAATTCATCTTTGACTAAAAGATCAACTTTGGAGTGCATTTTTCAATTTTTTTATTTAACTAGTTTATCATCAAGGTAGAGTGTAATCCTATATACTAAGATTGAGGGATCAATTCTAGGCACATTGAAGTAAGCCTGAGCAAAAACTTCATGATTTTTTTGAAAATTTGATGAATGTCTATATCTTCTTCTTTATATAAGGCAACAACAAATAGTATGATAAGAAGATCAGTATCTGTGTCATAATTAAATTTGACTATTTATTTGTTAAGTAACATAGATCGATCCATAGTGTATGGTGCTATAGGGATAATATAATTTATGTCAGGTAAAATATCATCTGAATCATTTGAACACTCGCTAAAGTATGCTTAGGCACTTTTGGAATGAGTAAACCTATTATTATGATATAAAGAAGGGATATCCTCATATGTCCCTGAGAATTCTAACAGATCCTTGTCATTAGTGAATTCATTGAAAGTAGGTAGATCCAAAGAAGTATCATCGATAAGATTGGGGTAAATAACTAAGAGTGTAGAAACATGGTTTTTCATATTGTTTATCCATGGAATAGGTAGAAAAAATATAATATGTTGAGAATTATGGTGGGAGGACTTAGCATTGGATGTGCTATCTTTATGTCCAAGTCCTTGTCTACCCTGTTGTATGATATGATTCAATGGGATTAATAATTCCCTGCTCATGTTTGCCAAGGTCTTACCCTATGTAATCCATTTTTTGGATGTATCTTGATACAAAAGGAGAAGTGAACCTATTATCTTATGCTCTAGAAGTATTTAGGTGGGTGATAAATGAGTTCTAAATAGTAGACTGGAGTGGTGTTATAGTAAAATCCATATGAGGCATATAATTTTGTGAAGGCTCTATATGTTAAAAATATTTGAATGGTTTTTTATCCATAAGACAAGTGTAGATATGAAATTTGTAGCTAAATTTTAAACATGAATGTAAAGTGGATGTAACTATGTGAATATCATGAATCTATATTATTCCAAGCCAGCTATTGTAATCAATATCATTAGGCATAACTTGACATGTTGTAGGTAGTGCTCTAGGCCCAAATGTAAGGTTTAGTGTGATTTGACCCAAGAATTTATGTGGAATATTATCAAACCCTTATATGTTCATATTAGAAGGATACCAATCCATTCCATATATGTTAAGAAGTCAAATAAAAGAGATATTGCAATTGTTCAATCCTAATCCATTGTCGACTAAAACTTATTTGACACCTACCTCATTAATAAATAATGTAATGGAGAAAAGCAAGTGTAAATATATGATGTGATGAGGTGAGATTTATTCCATTTTGAATGAAATATGTTCCTTGATCCATTTCATAAATTTAATTATGGAAGCAACATAAGTTAGCTCGAATGTTTGAGGTACCCAAGTGTCATGGAGTATTAACATATAAAATGTCTTTGTATGTGTTAGAATGTTTAATAGATCTAAAATGAAAACTATGGCTGAAGAAACATTATTATGGTCGACAAAGCTATAGCGATGGGTGTTGCTAACACGCCAAGCTTTGGGACCACATGTAGACATCATAACCTAGATACAGGGTCTACTAGGAGCATAACACTGGTAGTAGAGGTGGGATGGTGGCGAAATGTGTGTGATCAATAAGTAGGAGGGATAAATTAAACCATTGATGTTCCTTTATGTCTAGGAGTGATAGGTAAGGAATTAAAGTGAACCCAAGAGCAAAAAACATTTAAAGGAGACTTATTAATTTTATGTAAATAAATTGGTATCTTATGTAATGTATTCTCTATGTGTTTAAATATTTGTGTCTTAATTGAATTCCACATAAAAGAAATATATCATTATAAATAAATAGTGGAAAATGAAAAGCATTTTAATTGATATCAATCATCATGTATACATGTGTTTATGTATTTTTGGAGCTCATTTTGAATTAAAAGAAATAAGCATGTAAATGAAAGTATTAAACTTTACAACAAAAAGTAATACAATTATTTTATCATTATTATCATGATTATATCAAATAAAATTAGAAAATGTATGGATATAAAATTTGAAATATGGGTCTTAAAATGCTGGAAATATAAACCCTATTGTTATCTAGGGTTAGGGTTTGTGAAATATTTGAAGTAAGTCATTTTCACCAAATGTTTTAACCTTTTAGGACTTAGTGAATGTAAATCCTATTTTTATTAAAGAGTTGAGTATAATAAATTAGGGTAGAAATATGCAATAAATATAACCATTGATTTGTTATAGAATTGACTAATTTTGAAATTTCTAAAAATAGTAATAAATAATGCAAATAAGAACTTAACTAGAAAATAACTGAGACAAATGATATAGAGGATATCAACTGAAGTAGAGGCTATTCTAAGTGTTGTAAATAATATCTAGATGTCAAAAACCCTCTTGGACATTAGTTCCCTAATTTGATAGTATCATCATGTGACATTAGTGTCCCTATTTTGGTGGTAGTGTCCTCTATGTAGGTTTTTCCCAAGATTTTATGTGCATTTATGTCTGGATTTGTAAGGTCTACTCCTGCATGCACAAGTTATAAAACCCTATAGATTTCCTTTTTTGATCAATTTTATGAGTGAACCCTAATCCTCCATGTTGTTAGGGCATCCAGTTTATACAAGCTAAAAAGTGTGTTTGTTGGTAGGGTATGCTAAACATCCTCAACATCCCACTGTGAAGAGAGTTGCCTACATACCAATACATTAAAGAGGGATCAAGCCTAACGTAATTATCCCCACATAAGTGCTAGTGTAAGTGAAAGTGAAGCTAGTATGATAATTGAATTGAGTGCTTTGAAAGTGTTTGAGACTAAAAATTTGGGTAATCTAAGCTTAAGAATGTTGTAGATGGTAGTATGTAGAATTAAGGAAAAATAGGTATTGATAACCTTAATTGTGCACTTATTCTAAGTTTGCATATGTAATTTGCATTTGATTTCCATCTAGTGTTTAGAAGGTTAAAATTAATGTATTATACTATTTTGGTGCTTATGCAAGTAATAAAGTGGTCTAAGCTGACCCTAAGAGGTATAAGTTTTGAAAAGATATCCATTTGTGAAAAAAGAAGGGAAATGACAATAACACCATTATTGGTATACTAGTGCCATCTGGCTCTACTATCCCTATTATGACACTAGTGTCCAAGTGGTAAAACACTAAGCACGAAGGGCTCAAATGTAAGAATGAAGGTTTGAGAATACTTTAGGGATGACTAAGGATGATTATGGCCTGAATGAAGGATTGATAAGTGTAAAAATAGGATCTAGGATAGGTCTAGGGATAATCTAGGTATAGGTGGTCTCAAGTAGTACTCTTAGCACTCAAATGCCAATTTTAGGTGATTACACATTCATTAAATGGAATATGCACTATTATATGGAGTTTAAATGCTCAAATTTTGGCACCCACTTATTTTTTTTCTAGAATGTTGTGATCAATAGTTAGTTAAACCTCTAAAATGGAACTATAACAACCCCTTTCATGTCAATTGAAACCATGGGTATGTACTACCATGTTACATGCCAAAAATATAGAATAAAAAAGTAGACACATTAATTTATCCATCAATGTCAGTTTTACATGTTGACATGGCATGATTTAGGTTACACATAAGCACAAAGTTAAGGTGCATGACTATTGGGTCCTCTCCCTTAATGCGTTATGTGAATCAACCCAAGCATTGGCTGCTCCACTTGTAAATTCACCAAAGACAACTCTATGTAAGCAAATTATCACCACAAAGTCTCAACCCTTTGAATTTAGGATAAAGGGACACACACTATAGGTTGGGTTGGGATCATGCAAAATAAAACAAAACAAAAAAGTGAAAAAAAACTTTAAAGTGGAAATGAATATTAAAATCAATCTTCTACCTTAAAGTTATTAAGTGGGTGATTATTTGGTGTGAGTGAGTGCAATAAATGATTATAAAATTATAATATATTTTAGGTAAATTAGTTTAATCAATTTTTATATAATTATCTAACATGAATGAATAATTTTATATAATTTAAATAAAAAAGTTCTAATTATGTTTCAATAAATAATAGTGTGATAAAGAAAGTTCGAATTCAACACAGGTGGCAGTTTTTGTAATTTTTAATTTCCAAAATTAAAAGGTTTAAAATGAATGTCTTAAATTAATTTTAATTATATATATATAAATTAATTAGTTTTATTTTAAATTTAACTAATAAATAATTGACATATTTTATGTTAAGCAAGTTTTAAAAAAATATTTAAGAGAAACTATAATAAATCAAAAAATTGGAAGCACCTTATCAAACATTTTATTTGATGTTTTGTTGTGAACTTATATTCACAAATTAATTGATGTGAGTTCAAAACCTATGCTTAAATAAAGTTATAATAAATCAATAATTTACCTTCCCATAACATTAAATGGGTATATATTATCATATAGAGTTAATAAATTGAATAAAAGGAAAATAACATATATGTATCATAATGGAAAATTGAACATATATTATATTATTTAATTTTATTGGAAATTATTTTAATATATTAAAATATAAAAAGTGAAGAATAATATTATAGTTAAGATCTTAAGGTCGAGCCATCTTGATCTCTAGGTATAACAATTAGGAATGATTTGTATGTTGCTGTAAATAATGACTATTGTCATAATTCCTATCTTTATAAAGGCCTTTGTCAATGTTTTATATTTTTAGCCACTCATATATATACTCATAGAATAATCTGGAAAAGAGTGTTACTTTTTATATAACTAGAAGTTTCCCCAAATATGTAATTTAGGTCAGAAGGGATGACATTATTTTGATTTTGGTAAAGTGGGGTTTTGTAAAGTGAAAGTGTAAATAAGTAATCATATCTCACTTGAAACCCATAGATGCTTACCTTGTAACATATTTTGTGACAACACGCTAATGGAGGTGATGGTGGGAAATGAGGTTGTGTGTTCCTTCATATGATAATGAGTTATTTGGAGAGGAGATGTTTTATTATGGAGTGATTATGAACAATGGAAAAGTGTTGGGAAAGGACAAGGCCATAAAAATCATGAAAGTGATTAAGTATTTCAAGGTGCATGAGGTAGTGATGGTAAAGGAGATTGACAAGGTATTTCAAGGTTTGGAATCAAAGAATCTTGAGCACATACACATATAATTACAAACCTATAAAACATGTTAATTTTATAATATATAATATATTAATAAATTATATTTTTTTATATAATAAATTATAAAATAATATATATTTGTGTATAATATTTAATATATAAATAGATATTATTAATATTATAATATATTACTCTATATTGACACAAAAATAGGACAAAGCTTGATATATTTTATTTATATGTAAAATCAAGTGTTACAAATAATGGAAAGTGTTGCAATGTATATAGACATTGCACAACTCTTATACAAAGCACATAATAAGGAACAAATCACCAAAAGTTGGAAAATATGTATGAATAACATATTTCTTCTAATTTTACCTACATTATAACATTTGTGAAACAAAATTACCTCAATATAACATCATCCCACAAACATAGGGATTGATTATTATCACCTAGAAAACTAGACAATAACAAAGTAAAATAAAATAAATAATTACATTTATTTATAAATAACCCATATGGTGAATTAATTTAGGCTAATCCTAACATTCCACCCCTTATTTTAGCATAGCTTCAAGTGAATAGGAGATAAATTATTTGAATGTCTCTAATTTTTCCTATGCAAGTGCCTTAATGAAAAAATCTGCATGTTATTGATCTATTAGGTAATATTGGATATAGATGTTATTTTAAACATGTTCATGAATGAAATGTACTTGCAATTCAATGGGTTTTGTACATTCATGAAATACAAGATTATGAACAAGTTTCACCACTCCTTCATTGTCTACGTAAAGGATTATTGGATGATTATGTGGTATTCTAAATCCTTCAATTATACATCTCAGCCAAATCACTTCACATAAAACTCCTCCTGAGATGTGATATTCTATATTTTTGGAGTATCTTGAAACACAAGTTTGTTTCTTGCTCCCCCATGATATCAATAAAGATCCTAAAAAGAATAAAAATCCTAAAGTAGGTTTTTTATCATCAATATTCCCTGCATGATCTGAATATCCTATCAAGAATAAATTATCATTCTTATTATATTATAGGCCAACATCGATGGTTCTTATGATGTATCTCAATACCTACTTAGCTACTTTTTAGTGGAAAAATTTAGGATCTTACATGAACCATGGGAGATGAGTGACAACATAACTAATTTTTTGACCTAGTATATGTCAAGTAAATGAGACTCCCTATCAACTACTAATATAAAGTTGCATTTTCTTATGGTGATGGATCTACTTGAGACAATTGAAGTCTTGTCTACATAGGTGTGGCAATTGGCTTACAATCCATAATCTAAAAATTCTTGAGTATTGTCTTGGCATATTTTAGTTGAGACACAAAGATATTTTCTCTTTGCTAAAATTCTAAACCAAGACAATAATGTAAAATCCTGAGATCTATCATGTTAAATGATCGATTTAGATCTTTCTTTGTTGACTCCATCATCTTCACTGAACTATTAGTGATGACTAGATCATTGACACATATAATAATGGTTACCATCTCGCCCCTTGCTATTTGAGGTATATATTAAGATAATATGGACTCTTTTTGAATCCATAATTTAAGATATGCTCATCAATTTTGATATGTCATGCTCGAGGAGCCTATTTAAAACCCTACAGTGATTTAACAAGTCTGAAGACTTCATCTTCTTTTCCTTTTATGACAAAACCTTCTAGTTGAGTCATGTATACTTCTTACAACTATCCATTAAGAAAAACATTTTTTACATCCATTTGATAGACTTTCCAACCAAACTATGTATCTAGAGAAAAAATCATCTTGATAGTTTTGATCTTAGTTATGGGAGCAAATGTCTCCTCATAATCAATGCCTTATTTCTGAGTATACCCCTTTACAACCAACCTTGACTTGTGTTTATCGAGACTACCATTTGCTTTGTATTTTGAATTGAAAATCCACTTACATCTGATTGGATTCTTTTTTGGTGGAAGGTCTATAAGCTACCACATTTTATTATTCATTAGTGAGTTATATTCTACATCCATGGCATCTTTCTAAGGTTTTGACTATAGGAATTCCAAAATTGTAAAGGGATTAACAAATTCAACAACTATACTCGTTAAGGCCAAATTGACCTTTCCTCAAGCCATAATTCAAGTCCTTGGTCCAATGATGGATGTGTTTATAACACCATCCAATTTAACATCTCTTATTATACTTATATACCATTTAGGCATATATTGAGAGGTTCCTATGGGTGGTGGAAATGTACCATTATTCATCACCACTATCTTCTTCTGGGAGATTTCCATCTTCTACAATTTCTATGGGATTGATAGGTTTATAGGTGAGTCTAAAGAAGGATCTTCTACTTCTATCTTCTCAAAAAAATAAACATCCTTGCTAGTATAGATTTTCCTAGTCTTTGGATCCATTAGTTTATAAGCAAGTGCTTCTTCACTTCACCCTAATAAAATATGATTTTATGGCTTCATTTCAAGTTTAGTCATCTCATTTTTGGGAATAGACATACTTTATTTTCATCCCAAAAATCAAAGATGTGATATATATGGCTTTCACCCTGACCATGATTCATGTGATGTTACCCCATCAAGAACTACAATTGGAACTCTATTGAGTAAATATACTATGATTTTGACTACTTATGCCCAAAATGCCTTTGTAAAACCTAAATCATATAGAAAACATCATCCAAAATAGTACAATTTATCTATTTAGCAACAACATTCTATTATGGTATATGTGGACGTACCATTTGATGATGAATGTCATTTTATTACAATAAAACTTTGAGCTTGTTACTAGTGAATTCTCCATGATTTGAGTGGAGGGTATTGATTTTCATACTTGTCTCTATTTGAACAACTTTAAATTTTTTGAAATTTTCAAAGGATTGATTATTTGTTTTCAAATAATAAACCCATTTTTTTCTTAGAAATCATCAACAAAGAGCATGAAATACTTAAAACCAACATGACTAGGTTTCATTAGTATGCATAGATCAATTTGCACCAGATCAAGTTTCCCATGGGCCTAATATGTATTTTTTTTGAAAGGGAGATCTATTTTATTTACTTGCTAATCAATTTTGACATTTTTTTATTCCCTTTTTGAGAGGTAATAACCCTTTTACCATGTCAAAATGGTAGAGTGTGTCGAGATATCCAAAACTGATGTGACCATATATTTTGTGCCAAATTTGTGCTGAGTTTATGTCATATACAATAAGTTCTTGATTAATTTTATAAATAAAATCAAGCTGAAGCATTTGAATCACATCAAATTCTCATGTAATAATTTTGGAAATTTTGGATTATCTCTTATTAAACACATTTTGTTTCCACCTTTACATTCAAAATCAATCTTTAGATTATGGTCAAATAGTTGACTAACTGATAATAAATTCTTGGTTAAGCTAGGTACATATAAGACATCTATGATTCTAAAAGTTTATATTCCAAGAAGAAAAGTAATGTTGCTAATCCCTTGCATGCTATATGAGGTATCATCACCTAAAGAAACATTATTTTTGTTGGGTGTTTCCTTTAGAGAGAAAAACCAATCTTTTCATCCTGTCATATGTGGGGTTCTACCCAAATCAACATACCATACATTATTTTTTGAAGTTGATTCTTCATGAAAATCATCAAAGTAGAGGAAGTCTTTGTAGACATCTAATTCCTAACACCATTTATGTTGAAATTGTCAATATTACTTGTAATCCATTCCAAACATGAGTTTTAAGGGTTCAAATGGATATTTTAAAGTTGCAAAATGATCTTCTTCAGGTGTGAGATGTGTATTGTCTCACTGGGCATGTTAATATTAGAGGATTAAAAATCAAGTTAGTCAAGCATTAGTCCATAAATAATGAAACATGCATAAAGAACTAACTAACCAAGCCTATCTATTCCTATGAGAATTATAAGGATAAAAAGAAATAAATGAATGAAAGAAACACCATATTACCTTCCCAAATGGATTCACCATACCCATGTGGCTCAAAAACATGTTCTCCCTTGATCAAGTATCCTTGTATTTATCAAAAATGGTGGTAATATCCTCCAATGCCTCAAGAACACTCCACAAAACCTAGGCTCATGATTCCAAATCACTAAACTATCCTATTAATGAAGCTTACAAGCAAAATATATGATCAAAGATAAAATCTATGATATTTTAAAACTCATTAAAATTGTCAATTCCTAACACCATTTGTAATCCTATCTACAGTCTTCATCTTCATCATTAACTCCTTATTCAAAAGCATTTCCTTATTTCTTTGCTTTATTCCACCAAGTTCCATTTTTTATCCCTATGGTTTACTTTGATTTGATGGATATGATTATTTTTTAGTGGTCTTCTAGCCATTGGAAGATCCCTTATGGAGTGTATAATACCAATAATTTTTTGAGTTAATGTCCCTTTAGACCATAAATGAGACATTTTTTTTATGATTTAATTCCTTGTGGATTCTATTGAGGACTCTATTTTGATGATGGATTTGAAGACTTGAAGGGTTTCTTGCCTTTCTATTGATGACAAGCGAGAACATGTTCTTCATCTTCATCTTAAGCACTGAAAGACTCTTCTTATTGTAACATATTTATTAGTTTTTCAAAACAAGGTTTTTATTTTGTGACAGTCAAATTAGTCATAAAGATTTTGTATGAGCGTCGTAGAGCTCTCAAGACAATGGGTACAAGAGAGTCATTTGAGACTGTTTCACCCAAGGATTGGAGTGATGCCCTTAGTGTTGTAACATGTCTAAGTAAGGACTCTACTTTTTCACTTGATATCAATTTGAGATAGTGAAGATGACTTTGTAGATGCATAATAGTGCTCTCATTTTGGGCATCATATATAGTTCATAGCCTATCCCAAGCTTATTTTGTTGTTGTGGCTTCACAGATATGTGGTTACATTTCATTCAAGACCCTAAACATGATTGATTTTGCCTTTTGATTGGATTTGTCATATTTAAGTTGTTGATTAATGTATATGGCATGTTGGATGAATGTGCCACTTATAATAGGCCAAATTTCCTTAAATTTAATTTGAGTTTTTATCTTTGTTTTCCAGGTAGAGTAGTTATCCCTTTTGAGTAACTCAAATTCTAAGAGAAGTAACTTTGGTGCTTGTGCAACCATGATGAAGACTATGGATGATGAAAAGTTTTTTATCACTCTAGGTATCAAGGTCTCCCTTTCTATACACCATCAAACATATATAATAGACCTTTCTATATATGAACCCTACCTATATACCCATTGTTATGAAGCTCACCCTTTCTATATACCCACAAGTACATGAAAGAGGTGTTAACATACATGAAAGAGAGTAGTATGTGGTATAATATAGTATTGAAAGAGGTTTGTGTAATAATTATCACCTATTTAGATACAATTTCACATACATGGGCATAACTTCCCTATATACTTGAAATTTCCACCTTTAATATTTATGCCTTTCAGAGGGATGGTTATGAGTGTAAGTGTCCTTATTTATATGACATTTTATAGGGTTGATTCCCAAACAATGTTTTTATAGATATA
This sequence comes from Torreya grandis, assembly GCA_037957365.1. NCBI lineage: Eukaryota > Viridiplantae > Streptophyta > Pinopsida > Cupressales > Taxaceae > Torreya > Torreya grandis. Next base: position 2,859,235 of record JARHVA010001769.1, read on the forward strand.
TTAGACTATGTATGTTGTAACTCAAATGTGATGACATTACTCATAAATGTGAGTTATAGGCATCAATTACACCAAATGATGTTATTGAATTCTTTAAAAAACTCATGATTTATGCAATACAATATTGAAATAACTTTACAAATTTTTATAATGCAAATATAATATAATAGAGAAATGAAATTGCACTCTTTTCTCAAAAAAATTAAATTTTTACAATTTATTTTTGTTTTTGGGCTCTTTGGTCTCTTTTTGAAAAATATTTCTCCTTATCTTTTTTTTTTTGAGAAAACTTCCCCGCTTTTGGATTTTTTTTGTTTTATGACTTTTTTGCCAATTTTAGCCACTCATAGCTAAATTTAGCTAAAATTCTAAGTTTGGAGGTTTCCTAAAATAATTCACTAAGTGGTGGATTTGATGGGGTTTGAACCCCACACCATTTATTTATAATATTCACCCTTTTACCAAGTGATTTTCATGCCCATGTATTGATTCATATGAAGGAAATTTTATATAAATTAAAAACTTGGGTATATTTAACTTTTTTTAAAACCCTAAATAGGGTTACTTGAAAGATCTATTCATCTTATTTTGATTTACTCCATATGGACACATCCTCTTTTTCTCTTCTCAAATGGGTACAACTTATGTTTTAGTTTCTAGATGGCTACTTAATGTATTTTCCCACTATTCACCTTATGACATATGCACTAGAATAGAAATCAAATGACAAAAAGAGGGGGTTTAGTCATAAAAAATGAGAATTAAAACATCATATATGCAGATGAAACACCATTTTTAGGTCAAAAAAACCTTATATGATATTTAAGATGCCATGCAAGATGGGTTTTAGGGCCTTAAAACTCCATTATTAGGCAGTTGGGCATGAATATTACTCACGTACAAAAAATATAAAACATCTACTTCTACCTCAAATAGATTACATGTTTCAAAATATTTATCTAAATGAATTTTGGGTTTTCTTCATTTATGATTCAACTTTCCATTTCTATATGAATCATTAAATTTTGTCAAGAAACAAAAAAGTTATGTTAATTTTTGCGACACTATTTCAATTTTTTTTTTTAGTTTTTTTCATGTCTAAGCACCTTTATGAAATGCTAAAATGTATTACTACAATAGCATGGATAATCAAAATGCTTAAAATTATCAAAAAATATGACTTAACATAGGGTGGTGATTCTTGACTGAGTTGGATAATGCTTCTTTGGTGTTTCTCTTATGTTACTTCTTACTCAATCTTTGATACTTCTTTGTTGCTTTTGCTCTCATCCAGGGAGTGTGAAGATAAGGACTAGGCTGTGGGGAGGTAAGTGGCATCTATGGCTCACTCAAATGCTTATACCCTCACTAGAACTCTCTAATTCCTTTGTAACTTCTTCTATTCTCAAAGGAGTAGAACTTCCCTGCTCTGATAACAAATATTGACATAAAAAACATGATGGAACTTGATAGATTTTTTAATATGTGAAATTAATCATTATAAATAATGGAAAGTGATACAATGTATATAAGCATTGAATAATGCTTATACAAACAACATAATAAGGAAAAAATCACCTAAATTTGACAAATATGTAGGAATAACATATTACCTCTGATTTCCCTTACATTATCAGATCTAGGAAACAAAATTACCTTAATATAACATCATCCCACAAACATAGGGATTATTTATTATCACGTAGACAACTAGATAATAAAAAATCTAGTAAAATAAAATAGATAATTACATTTATTTATAACTCACCCATATGGTGAATTAAGTTAGGCTAATCCTAACAATATAAAGTATCGATATATTTATAGTATTAATAATATATTATATTATATTAAATATAATATATTCACATAATTAAACTTACTACAAAATATATTAAAATTTTAGGGGTAATGTTGAATAGATAATTGTCATTAAAAAAATTCCTGACAAGCAGGGTTGACTGTCAAATTTAGGCCCTAAACAACTACATGACACATGTACAAAATTGCATCAATGGTTAGTGAAGCATCATGTAAGTTTTTGTTTGTTTACATATATGATTCATGACACATGGATGAACTATATCTCTCAAATAGTCACCCCCATTTTGATCCTTATTAACCAACAAGTCAAATTACATAGCCATTTATATCCACCCATGTATGTAGATGTATATAATAGTAGGTGTACATTACAAAATAATTTATATACAACCCCATACATAACTACAAAGATTATATATATATATATAAATTTATATATTAAAACAATATTTATGGTTATAAACATATAATATAATTATCTATATTATATACTATATACTATTATACTATATATTATGTATAAACGTAGATATTGATAGTAATTATAGTCATACATTAGATGTTGAGCTCTGTCACAATCAAATCAATTCTCAAGATCTCGTCCCACACTGTTCATAATATAAAATGACTAATCAAAGATGTCTCCACATAGAAAGATGTAAACCCATTTTGAATGGGTGTAAGTCATGTAAATTCACTATTCTCAGCTTGAAAAGGCATATTTAGTGGAGGAGAAGAAAGAAAAGGACTCTAAAATGGCTAGGCACTTCACCAAATGTTGAAAGAGGAGAAAAATCTATTGGAGTATTTTAGTTAAACCATATCTCCTTGAGTTCTATTGAAGAATATCTCCCAAGAAATGGGGCACCAAAATGAACTTCATGACTTGTTCAAAAATTGAATTCTTTTTAATATTTGGATATTTTAAAACCAAACTCACAAAACCTAACTTACAATTTATAGTTGAGACTTTTAAAACTTTTAAGTCATTCAACTTGACAAAAAGGAAAGTGCAAATTACAATGTGAGATTTTACAACTATATCCATTCAACTTGTCAAAGGAAAAGTGTGAAATACAAGTTGCACTTTTTCAACTAAATCTTGACAAAAAGATAATTGAAAATTACAAGTAGCTCTTTTTCAACTTAAAGCTAAGAGCTGTCAAAATGATAGTTGTAATTTTCAACTTGTAAATTTATAATGTATCTTACAATTTTGTAGTTTATAGAATGTATTTTTACAAATAATTAAATAATCAATCCACAATAGTGACTTCTAAAGATTCCTTGTATTTTTTTGCTTGTATCTTCTTGATTTAAGCATTGAAGCTATCAATTATCTCTTATAGGCACTCTTCATCAAGAATAACTTTGTAAAGATTACTAATGTCACATTCTGTAGTTACCTCAGATAACTCTCTAGAATAAGCTCTATAGACTTGGATATCCTTTCCCATATGATCAAGTGTACTATGATACTTGATGAAATGGTGAATGGAACCTAGATTAAAAGTTGTATCATGTGTTAACTCCTTTTTCATTACCTCTTTTAATTTATCCTAGACATCCTAAATAAAAGGGCTTATCTTGGTAATCTACGTCCTCACATGATAATTTGCAAATTGAATCTTCAATGTCATACATTGAATTTGTGGCCTTGTCAAAGGTGCTCTTGGCCTTATCAATATTTTCACTGAGCATTCTAATTCTTAATTTGGCTCCCTTTCCATCTCATCATGTTCTAAAGTGTTTTTGATTATATATTTAGACATGAGGGTGTCACTTTCTATTTGGTCAATGGCCTACAATTTGGAAAAGTAGAGGTTCAACCGTTTAACCTCTTATTAATATTTACTTATCTTTGCCTTTAGAGATGCAAGGTCATCCTTCAATGTTTTATAATAGTCCATGGCTAGCCCTATTAATTTGTTTCCTTTTATGATTAGTTCTCCGACCTAGTATTTTTTAGCTCTTCCCATGGTACTAATCTCTATCATTACATCAAACATTTCTTTATCAGAGAACTGAGAGAGAGATTGAGTTGGCTGAGTTGATTCAAGTTGACTTGTTGGGTCTATAACTTTATTTAAGGCAATTGTCAACTGCTCAACCTTATTCTTTAGTTCATATTTAGTGACCTTATCACTATCCATTTTCTCAAAGAGAGAAAGTATGCTTATCTAAACATCATATTTTAGTCCTTCTATTTTTTGATGACCAAGGTATACCTTAGATAGCTAATAATCCCCCACCCCTAATTTTTTTTAAATTTATTAGGTGGGGGAACTACTATTTCCACATATTTTTACCCTATTACATCATATGAAATTCTAGAGATGGTATTGGGACCTCTGTTTGGTTGCTTAGATGCTTGTAATATACCAAAATCCAAGGTATTAAGAGATATCATTTGTTTCCTTTTATTTGACATTGATTGTGCCAACCAACTTAGAGTGGCTACTAGTGAATCTTGTGTTATTACAATAACCACTATTACTTGTGAGTCTAAAACTAAATCTGTTACACTCACATTTACCATAACAAGTGCCATATCTATCATTAACATTACTGTTGAGTCCTTAGCTGATGATTTGGCTATCTCTTACCCATTAATGGGTTGAGTAACCATAGTTATGTAAGTGAGCATATATATTTCTATCTCCTTGGTAGGGGTTTAGGTTAATGTGAGAGTATAAGAAGGAAAGGATATCTGGATGGGTGGAGTGGATGTGCTTACAAGGGGGGTGGAAGATATAAGTGACACAGGTAGGGAGGTAAACATGTGTGGTTAGAACAAGGTAACCTATGGAAGGGTGGTGTCTAAGGTAGAAAAATAATCTATTAATTTAGTGGGAATGGCTAGAGTAGATGAAATGGGTACTATGATGGAATATGAAGCTATATTTATCCTAGTGGACATAATGTCTAGTGGGGCTATAATCAGAATGATTGAGGCTATAGCCATGTACTGCTGGGTGGTGTTGGTGATTAATGGGGTGGAAGTGGATATAAAGGATGAGGTAGAAGTGATTGTGAAAGAGGAAGGTGAAGGTGGAGTTAGAATAACCAACTATGTTGATTGGATTAATACCAAAGGAATCACTTGCACTGGTTGGTTAGATGAAGGAGAAATTACTTACACTAGTGGGGTGGTAAAAATAGAAGTAATTATTTACACTAGTGAGCTAGTAGAAATAAGAAAAGGGGTTACTATAGTTGTGTCCCTTATGGAAACTAAAAATGTTTGGTCTATTGGATGGGTTACTGGCACTTGGGTGATGGAAGAATCCCTTCTTGCCTTCTACTTTTATTTCCCTTTGTGTGAGACAACTAACCCCATGGCCTAATCTACTTGAATCCCACTACTGGAACCTTCTACTTCTACTAATTCTACACCCTTAACCATTACCTTTCTGAGTCTATCTATTATATTCAGGGCATCTTTAGTTATTTTAACCCCCTTGCTTCTTAACTAGTTCAAATTTCTCTTTATGACTAGGGTGGTTCTATCTAATAAGAAGAAGGATCCAGGTGTAGACCACTTGACGCGAGGAAAAGGTTGGAAGTAGATTTGATTATCATAATACACCCTATCTACCAGTTGTTCCTCATCTTTTAAATCTTTTAGAATTGGTGCCATATTATAAGTGTTAATTTATTCTAGGTTCATTCTAGAATAATATCTCAACCTAATCTCTTTTTCATCCTACATATCCTCCCAATAATCTTCATAAAAGGGAATGTGGGAATATGAGGCACCCAATAAACTAATAACATAACCAATCACATCATAGAAGGGCCTAGTGTCAAGAGCTCTTAAGGTCATCTAAGTCATCTCTACATCCACACATTTGGCCTTAGATAAAGAAGGGCATGTGTATCTCCCTATGCTGATAGGGAAGTGTATGGCTATCTTATACTTGCTTGATAAGAACTTATGGGTTTCCAATAGTTATCTCACAAGTTCCATTAAGGACCATTTATCACTTACATATCTAGGAAGGGTTTAGGGACACCTATTAAGGTGTGGACCTAAAAGCTTCAACTATTTGCAGACACAAGAGGAAGGATGCTGAAGAACCAGAGCCACTGACGTTGGCAGTATGACTGACATCGGTTAGATGCAGTGGAGAAGGAGACCGGCAACGGCAGGGAGTCGACCGACGTCGGCAGCACCAGACCAGTAGGGACCAACGTCGGTCACCTGTGTATTTTTGGAACTGCTGTTGATGAACAATCAGTTAAGCGAAGCAAGTGTTTGCATGCCAAGCGATTAATTATAGTCATGAGCTATGTGTCTAATTATTGTAACTAGAGTTCTATTTTTGTAAGCATGGGATCTTATTTACAGACCCATAAGGCATGTATTGTAATGGTATCTAAGAAGGCAAGTAATAGCATTGAAGCTAGCAAGGTCAAGGAGATCAGCTGAAGCATTCAAGGAGGGATAACAACTCAGGCTTTAGAGTTGTTGTGTTGAGCAAGAGAGAGAGGGAAGAAGGTCTTGAGGTGTGGCAAGCCTTTGAGGTGGAGGAAGAAGTGGCATCTTCCTTATTGTATTTTCTTCTAGTAATATTTAATACAAGAGTGTGTATTGTCTCTCAAATTCTTTGCTGTCTCAAGTTTCTAGCTTCTTTATCATTCTGGTATAATTCCGTGTTTAATTGTATATAAGAAAGTAATCAATTGTGCTCTAATTGGTAGAGCTATAGATCCCCTGACAACACCAACTAAAACCACTAACTTTGATGTATGAATATGTAGGAAAATAAATAAAGTATGACCCCCAATTTGTAATTTATACATTTGTAGCATCATAAAACCTTGTTCTTCTTAGATCTTGTTCAAACATGGTTATGATGTAGTAGATGAAGGCATCATTAACTACTGTAAATTATTGTTTACTCCACTCAAAATTGAGATCAAGATAGTAATTATAAACTTTGTTGATCTAATTTGACACTATAATTAATCCCAAGAATGCCCTCCCTCTTGCTAAAATATAGACAAGGTAGGAGGTCATGTAGAATTTTCTAGTGGTTTAAACCTTCATGAACTATCTATGAATCAAATCACTTATCAATTGGGCCTAATGAATGTATTACTTATTCTTTTAGATTACCCAAATATACTAGTACATCAAATCTTGGTAGTTCTTTGCATTAAGGCTCCTTATAACTCTATGTAAGAGTATAATGATATCTCCTACCTTATCTTTGAAGTCTATCCTATCCAGGGTCTTAGGCATTATTATGGTTGAATGCTTAGGGGTCTTTAGCCACTATTTGTTTATAACCCATAAATAGGCTGAGGTATTATCCTGATAGAAATTCTTAGAGGAATCATGAGTAATGTCTATATAGATTTAAAATTTAGGGATAAATAACATAGTATCAATAAAATTTGGATCTAGTCTTAGAAACTTCTCTCCTTTATCATTTACTACTTCTCTCTTCTGTGCATCATAGTGCGTAGCCATGGTGAGCATAAGCTTGGGGATTTGCACTAAGAGTGGGAAGGCTATAGCCTAGAGTAAATCACTATCATAAATGCTCAGAATCTAATCATTCTTGAATTATTCATTGACTCTAGTCTAGAATTCTACTAGGTCTATGTGACCTAGGTTTGTATCAGTTATCTCATTGATGTTATAATCTAAGTTGGAAGGGACACCAGGTCTTTTTGACTTGAACTTTATTTCTTTTCTAAACATATGCACTAGGAAAATAGGTGTGGGAAATAAACTATAGAGTTGGTTGGGATTTGGGTTGCAATTATAGGTTATTTTCCCACTTTTAACCTATCAGGGTTTAATTATACTTCTATAGGATCTAGCTCCAATGGTAAAATGGTGTGAAATAATAGCTATAAAGTCTAACCAAATGGTCTATTAGAGTTTTAATTTGTACTTGTGCTTGAAAAATTTGACTAAATCTCTATCGAGGGTATGGTTTGTAATTTCAAGTTGTATCTCTAATGGGAACTCAGGGTGATAAAATAAGGGGAATCTTTGCCTAGATTTGGATGGGGGTATTTAGGTTTTTTTTAGTTAGAATTTTTGTAGTGATTTAGTTTGTAATAGAAAGAATGATTTCCACTTAGATTTCAAATAAATTTTAGGAAAACCTTAAGCAATAAAAATAGAAAAATCCAAATAAAAACTAGCATGAAACCAACAATTGGGATTTGTAAGTAATAAGGTAAAAGGATGATGATGATTAACGTTTATAGATATAAAAATCTTAAGTATGGAAAGAAAACAGCTCAACTTGTGAAAAAAGATCAATGGAAAAGATTGAAAGAAATATGAGTGACCTAAAAATAATCATGAATGCATGTACATAACTTGGCAATGGATAAATCTGGTGCTTTCTTATGTTACTTAGCAATGGTAGTGAATGAAATCTGGTTAGTAGCATTGCTCATCTTGGAGGTCTGGGTCATAGTTTCACTTGGAAATGAAGCTCTAGTTTTGGTCACAATGTTAATTAATGATGTAAAAAACCTAAATTTTATATTAACCAAACCCTAATTAATGCCAATCATGCCAATTATCAATGGTAGATGGGAAAATGATGGGAAAATGGGTTGTCAGAATCACTTTATAAGTTTTCAAATTGTAAATTCGTAATATGTTATCCACTCTCAATTTTATACTTAATTTGATGATTGGTGATAAAAGAAACCTTCACATATTTTCAAACTTGAAATATGCTTCTCATCTTCTGCTTCTCGCTCACCTTAGTAGTAGTCAAGAATGATTTATGAAGTGGGGAGTGGAGTTTGGTTTACACTTTACAACTTTGCAAAGTTACAAAGTGTAGTGAGAATTTTGGTCTCCTGGTATTAATTAAAATCAAAAAGTAGAGTCTAGATTACATTTTTCATCTTTTAAAATTTTCAAATTTGAACATGAGTTTCAATTTCTTCTAGGGATTTGGTAAGTGGGAAAGCAGAGGTTTAGGTGTACTTTGTAACTTTGCAAGTCACAAATTGTACAAAAATATCTAATTTTTGCTTGGGTCTTAGAAAAGGGTTTTTAAGTCATTCTAAAGCTTTTATAATTTTTTTTTATAGGTCTCCTCTAAGGCACAAGGTGTTTTGAGGTTTTTCACACAAAAATATCAACATTTTTGGTGACCTTTGTGAGGTGATTGTCTGCTAATCAATTATTTTCCAAGTAGTCTTCCAGTTCATTGGGAATGGAGTCATTTTTAGGTTTAAAACATACTAATTGGAGAATAAATAGAACTTGGGATTGCCTAAAATAAGAAACAAAAAGGGAAAACATAATTGAAACAAACTAAGGAAGGAAAACTCCTAATGAGTTGTAGTGTGCAAAAAGGCATTTATTTGTGGGAAAGCAACTAATCCTAATATATATAAAGTTTTAGAAATAATTTCAACCTCAAAATCATGATTTGAGGTATATCCCATTGATTGGGATAGGTAGCTATGATCCATCAAGCTTGTATCAATGGAATGCATTAGATCCTTTAAAATGAGTTATGATTTATAAACCACTCCATATTACATCAAACTTTGGATGCTTTCCTGGCTTTGCCCTTTCAGCATCCAATTTGAAAACCATGTCTCCTTTATTAAAGATCTTATCAGATAATTTATTTTCAAAATTCCTCTTTACTTGAGTCTGACTTGCTTCCAAAACTTTCATTGACTGGTTCTGGACTTATTTCAGCTCCAAGAGTTCTGCTGACCACATGGTCGTTACATCATATTCAATTAATTCCAATTGATGAGAGAGTTCTAGAGATGGTAACTCTATTGATACTGGAAAGATATCTTCCCTTTCATAGACCAACATGAATGGAAAATTTCCAATGGCTCTTTTAGGATTGATCCTATCAACCCAAAGTGCTAATTTTAACTTAGTATGTCAGGTCTTCTGGTTATCCTCCATTATCTTTTTAATAATCCTTATGAGATTTTTGTTGGTAGATTAAACCAAGCCATTACCTTGTAGGTAATAATTAGACTAGGTATTTAGGTAGATGTAATGTTTTGATGCCCGTTCACTCACTTGAGTGCCCATAAAATCTTTGGCATTGTCTGAGATAATGGTGTAAGGAACACCAAATCTAGTGATATTGCTATCCATGAATTCTAAGATAGATGATTCTAATGAATATTTTAATGTAAGCACTTTGGTCCATCTATTGAAATAATTAGTTCATATAAGGACCCATTTATGGCCAACACTTGATGTTAGATTGATCATTTCAATAAAATCCAATCCCCATTGAGCAAATGGTTAGTCATCTCAGATTAGTTGGAGAGGGAGAGATGCTAATATTTTATTGATTACAAAGTAGGAACATTTATGAAAATTTCACACCCATCTATGTGCATTTTAAAATAGGTTAGGCATATAATATCCTACCCTCATTATTTTTATGGTAGTGTCCTCGTAGAGAATTATTCACCCGATGAGCCATCATGAAACTCTTCGAGAACTTTGGGAATTTTATCATGCTCGAAGCACCTCAATATAACTCCATTAATATATTTCCTACACAATATCCCATCAATGAGAGCATAAGGAATATATTGGAGCCTAAAACACCTTTTATTATATTTCTAGAGCTTAGGTGGGTATTCGTTGGTTTACAGGAAAGTAGTCATGCCATTGATCGAACTGTTGAGTAGATGTAGAGTCATTGGTTGAAACACTTATTAAATGTTTATTGCATCAACAACCTTAATGTCAAAATAAAGATACTCACATAAGCCTTTTCCTCTTATAAGATTAGTTGTTTTAATGATCACATCATATTTCATGACTTTCATGATCCAACTTGCTCTCTTTTCATTTATTTCCTAGCTCAATAGGAACTCCTTTATCATCTAGAAATTAACCATCAGATGAATCTTGTTATTTGAGAACATGTGCCTAAATTTTTTGACAACTTTTATTACTACATATACTTGATTCTCAACATAACTATACCTATCCTCATAATCTATTAAGGGTTGAATGAAAAAGGCTATAGGCTATTCTAATTGATCATTGTTCTATTGGGTCAGAATAGCTGATACACTACCCTCTCCTCCAAAAGCATAGAAAATGAAATCATTATCATAGATAGATTTACAAGGGCTAGGGCTTGATAAATATCCTACATAATGGCTTTAAAGCTATCATTTTCTTCCCTTTTCTAGCTAAAATTGACCCCTTTTTAAAGCTTAACAATAAGGGGTTTGGCTATGGTAACAAAATTTAGAATGAACCTCCTCATGAAGTTGATATTCCCCAAGAAACTTTGTAACCCCTTTTTGTGGATTGTAAGTGATAGTGAAGAGATAACACTTACCCTCTCTAGTTCTATTGCAAGACCTTATTTTGAGACTGTGTCCCAACAACTTCCCTTCATGAACTAAAAAAAATGCATTTCTTTGGATTGAGTGAAACTCTAAACTCTCTTCACCTTTTAAAATCCTTCTGGAGGTGATCTAGGTGATCACCAACCTATTTTGAATAAATAATGATGTCAACTAAATACACTAAGATCATATCATTGATAAAACTCTTGAAAAACATATCCGTGGCCCTTTGGAAGATAGCACCAACATTAGTTAGACTAAAAGGCATCTTTTTGTAGGCATATTCACCCCATTTGGTAGTGAAAGTGGTCTTGAACTGGTCAGATTCTTGAACTAAGATTTGGTTATATCCAGAATAACCATCTAAAATGGAAAACCTCTCAGATTCAAATACTAATTAGAATATCTATCCATGGGTGGAAGGGGATAATGATCCTTTAAGGATGCTTTGTTTAGGTCTTGGAAATATACATAAACACTAATTTCACCTTTCTTTTTCCTAATAGGGACCAAGTTAGCAACCTAGGATAAGTGTTTGATTCCATGGGTGGAAGGGGATAATGATCCTTTAAGGATGATTTGTTTAGGTCTTGAAAATATACATAAACCCTGATTCCACCTTTATTTTTCCTAGCAGGGACCAAGTTAGCAACCTAGGATGAGTGTTTGATAGGGGAAATGATGTTAGCTTCTATTAATATGGACAAATCACTCTTCATCAAAGGCTCTATTTTTTAGTTTATTGGCCTCTATTTTTGCTTAATAGGCTTATTATTTGGCCAAACTCTATTGTGTGTTGGGCTAAGTTAGGGTCAAAACCCCTTAGATATTTGTAACTCCAAGTGAAGTTAACATCAAATTATTGACACAATCCAATAAAATCTTGATTTTCAAAAGTGTTACATACCTTTCTAATCTTTAAGGCTTTACCTTTTGAGATGACTACTAGCTCTTAGTCTTTTTCTTTGATCATGAGATTTTTATTCTCACCCTTCAGCTGATCATCAAAGTTGAAGATAATTTCTAAAGTAACAAGACCCATGGGTAACTTGTTAGTCTTTAGCTAAATTATTTTATCTTCATATTGTTCTTGGAGCCATGACTAATTTTTGTCGATGAATTTAGCCTCATCTTGTATAAAGTTAATAATTTTCTCATTATAATCAAAAACTTTCCAGTTGGTTAAATTGCCAAGGATGGATGGTCTCACTTTCATTTTTACATGATGGCTATTGCCCTTATTAATCTCTTCAATTAAATTATATTAGAAACCCACTGAGGCCATGAAATTAATATCCTTATTTTGTGCTCTCTGTATCGCTTGAACATTTAAAATGATAAAATCTTCCAATAAGTCCCAAAACCTATGTTTTTAAGATCTCAACAAGTTATTCTTGGTTGTGATTTTTGATCTTACTTGATGAATGATTAGTTCACTATCACCAAACAATTGTAGTGACTAAATTCTCCTTTCCTTAGCCAATTGGAGACCTAAAATTAATGCTTCATATTAAACCAAATTGTCAATGCAACTAAACTAAATTTTGAAGGGATAGAATTAAATCTCTTTTTTGGGAGAGACCAAAATAATACCTGCACCTTCACCATTCCTACTCCTTAAGCCATCAAAGTATAATTGCCACATTCCCTTATGATATTTAGCTAGTTTCACAAGATTTGGGATGATTGTATCATCTTCATGGATGAAATATGTACCCAACCCTATTTACTTGACATAGTCATAAGGGTCAAACTAGAGAGTTGACCCCCACTCATTAAGGTGAGTGTGTAGGATTTCTTCCATGGGTGTTACAACTTCATGGTCAAGCTCCTCTTGGTCTTATAACATGTAATTCATATACAAAGGGATAAGAGTGTATAGTTCTTATTATCAATCTAGTCCCATATCTTGTCTTGAGCAACATATGTGACCAATCAGTCCCATTTTTACAATGAAGTCTCAAGAAAGGCACATAGAAAAATAAGGGGTATGTCAATAATTGAGATGTCTTGGGATATGGATAAACTTAGACATGCATGAATAATAATATTTATACCTATTATAACCCCAATTGTTTGGATAGTAGTTCCATCCAATTGAACCATGCCTTTTGTTATAGGTGTGTATTTAACACCCAACACATCCACTATTTTCTTGGGCATAATAGATCTACTATACCCTGAGTCTATCATATAGTTATGGACACTATTTTTATAATTATGAGGGAAAGCTAAAAATGGGGAGGCTTACCATTTTTACTTACTTTTATGTCCATTTGAGGTTGACACAAGTTAACCATAGTACTAGGTCCCTTAATTGAGACTTTCTCTGTTAGTTGGAAGTTTTTAGAGCTTCTTAAAATAAGTCCTTATGTGGTTGGATGGATAGTGTTTCCCACATGGTAACATTAAAATTAGTATTTTTCATTTGTTCTACAATACTGAAAAGAATGATACTAACCTTTGTTGGTGCCTTTGTGGGAGCTACATCTTCTTTTATGATATTTGGGATCAATAATTTTGACTTTGGCCGACCCATCAATACATTGGGTGGCTTTTGAACTATGTTTCTTTTTGAAACCTCTTATATAAATTTATAAGTTGTAGCCTAATTAACCTTGGAGTGTTGATCACCTTATATTTCTCTCTTCTTAGAGTGTGTATTTGCTGCCACTAAAATGCCACCATTGGTCAGTGTTTTCTCCTAGTTTACACTACAAAAATCTTCCTCTTGCCAGTTTAAAAGAGTGGTCTCATTTTGGGAAGGCACCTATACCTATTATTTCTAAGTATTAGCTTCCTCTTTATGACCTAGGGGGTTTGATATGATTTGTACCATCAAGGCTTAACCGATGACACCATAAGGGTAAACATTTTGATTATGTGATTGGGCACAAGGATAAAACCACTTGTATTCATGAGCTAGGATATTTTGAATAGGAACGATGGCCTTCGAAGTACTTGGGATAGGTAGATCATGAATATTTTGGGAATTTTCTTGCTTGCTTTGGATTTAGCTTTATAAATTACCTTGGTATGGATTCTTGTTGGCCTAATTTGCCTGCTTAGTTAGTTGATAAGGCCTATAATTTTGGGTTTGTTTCTTTTTTATGGCTACCAGATCATTTCCAAAGCTTTTAATCAATGAATTAACTTCATAAAAATCATAAAAAAGGACAAAAGGTAAAGCTTCTTGATTAATTATTATGGGAATTGGGGCTATAATAGGTTGAGTGGGAGGCAATTCTAGGAACAACAACATTAGAGGCAGAGGAATGATTTTCCCTACTTGAATGAGGTAATTTTTGACTATTATTACAATGTCATACAAATCAAGGAGTGTGGTGCTACCCATTGATTGGATTATAATAGTTATATCATTATTTAAAGCTCTCAAATAGTACAAGAAAGCATTATTTGGGGTTGGATTGACCAACACTGGGATTTTGTTCCACATCTTTTGGAAGCAAAAGTTAAAATCACTCATGAACTCATGAGGATCCTATTTAATAGTAATTAGTTATTCAATAAGAGAGGGGTAGTCATTCTTATCTTCAAAATTTATGCATAGGGCATACCTTAGATCATCCCAAACATAGATGGAATTGGGAAGAAAGCTCGTATACCAACGTAAGGTTTTAACATTAAATAAGGAGGCAAGAAGTCTGATAATAACATTTCATTATGCTATGTTATGAACCAAATAGATTTTAACAACATCTTGAATGTGTTCAATGGGTGTGGTGGAAGTTTCACTAGTAAAATATGGAAGGATTTTTAGAGCCAAGGTGGGTATATCATCATACTGGGCCAACATAAGTGGGTTACCCCCATTGAATGGTACAAAATTTTGATTTCTCTAGGCCATATTAAGAGGTATGAAATAATTGTGGGTATTTGTGGGAGTAAATAATTAGGGGGGCCCACCCCACCCCATATAGTTATAGGGATATCAAGATATATAGGGAGGGTCCACCACTAGATAGATATAAAGGCCACCTAGATAGATATACAAGCTATCAATATATATAGGGAGGGTCCATAGACAAATTTGTAGGATCTATTCTAAGGTTAGGTAAAACTGATCTTGATTTCTTCTTATATGGAAATAATAATTCTTTCAAGTTAGTCTTCTTACCTTTAGTAGATGATCTTGTCTATATCTTTGCAATACATAAATGTGAATTTTGTGAATTCATAAGCCAATAGAGTCACCAAGTTCTCTTGAGATGTGTACAAAGTTTGCACAATGCTTGTTGAGAAGAACACCAATTTCTTAGTTATTTCCTTTGAGTCCCATCAGGTGTGTCAGAACTTTATGGGTTCAAAATCTAATTGATAACATTTACATATATGTCTTGGTTAACATATACATTATTATGATGACATACTCTCTACATGTTCACATGATTATACATAATGTTATCTTTATACATGACATGATACACTTAACTCTCTTTTTGAGATGAGTTACTTACTAGACACATCCTCATCTCAAAATGGGGGTATTACAGTGAGCTTGTCATAGATACATAAGCCTATATGAACATAGATCATATCAAAATACATATTTTAGGGATTGAAAATGGTTTATATATCAAATGGTTTACTTACATGACAAATATTGACATATTAGAATAAATTATAGGGGCATATGCCATGCACATGTACTCACTTTACAAATACTTGAGAGCATATTCATACATACTTAGGTGAATATGCATGGAATATTTTCATAATTTACAAGAGAATGAATTATAAATTTCCACACACACATACATTTGAGATGTAGGTTTTCATATTCAACATATAGATGCATGACATTCTATGTCAAATGCTATAGACTCAAGGGACAAGATATAGGCTCATGCACACACACAAACTTTTAGATTCATAATACATGATATTGGTTCATGTACATACAAAATAACATAATTTATAGTTAATGGAAAATGGTTGTCATTCCACTTCATAATTATCAAATCTATAGTCATGATGAGGGCATGAACACTATGCATTCCCTTTTGACCATAAATTTTATTCTACATTGAGGGATCTTGGTCAAAACTATATAATCAAACCTAAATTCACTATGAGGGAATAAACATTATTCATTCCATTCAATAATACATTTTTTTATATAAAGGGAACTTGAGTGAAACTATATAATTGAATCTATAAGACATTTGTAGTGGTTATTTTAGTTTATTTTATCAAACCCATCACATGGTTCCCTCTTTTCTAATATATTTATTTAGGTTCATACATTATGTACTTATCCCCACATACATAAGGGTTGGGGCATCTTGAATTCTCATCCCAAAGGTCTGTATAGTTATACAAATTTGGGGCACAATCACCCTAATTCCCCATGTGCTTCAATAAGGAAGCATATTTTATCTAATGCTTCAACAAAGAAGTATCATATCCAACAAGTTTCAAGGGCAACCTGGTTTTCACAAACACATAGATGTACTCCTTCTTTGCTCTTTAAATTTTCAAAAATTCAATTTCATATTGAAATTATCAATCTATGGACATTGACTACATATGTTGGTTACATGTTTTTCTATTCAGTGAGCTGCATAATTGGACCTTCATACCAAAAATAAAGTGTGTTGTACACAATCAAGTACATATTTTACTTTTAATTTAGAAATTAAATTACTAGAATAAAGAAGGAGAATTTTTAGATACTAATACTGGTATTCATTACTTTACAATGACAAACTTGATTCACATTCATAATGCATGACTTGAGTGCACAAACATAGTCCTAATCCACCATTTTCTCACACCTATATGTTATCTTATGATTTTGAGCCTTTCATTATATTGTTACACATATATAAGGACCTCATTATCTATTTCAAACCTACTAAATATCATAATAGGCATATCTAGACCTTTAGTTCAATTTTTTAATACATAAGTCAATTTAATTAGTATCACTCATCGATACTAACATGATTTGGTCAAATTTGACCCTCTCTCAATAATGGCTAATTTTTAAATTCAAAACTTTGATTATGATTTACCCATTTTCCTTTCATGTTGATGGCATGAGAAATTACCCAATTAGACTCATATATAAACAAATCAAGGTCTCATTTAATAAGGGACTTGGCACTTATTCCGTACACATCTATACATTATTTCACATTAATAAAATTTGCCTTATTTTTCCCAAATTTTGTATCTATCACTAGGAGAAGTCATAAGCCAAGTCTAAAGCATACCAAATCTAAGTAAAATAAAACATTATTAACTATAAAAACCAAATCATTAGTTGCATACATATAGTGAAATAATGCAATTACGTATTCACACTAGGTGGGATAACTACACATGGCTTGATTTACCTCCTCAGAGTATCAGATACATAGAAAATAAAAAATAATCAAATATGAGTGATTGGGGTTAGTTCAACCCACTAAACTTTATCAGTTTTTATAGGTTCCTAGCCATCATAAGCACACATAGGGTTTTAAGGTGAAGAATGTTGATTTTTGGAATTATGCATATCATTAAGGTTTGACATCACACATATAGAGATTAAAGAGATAAGCAAAGGTGAATGTATGGTCTCACTCCCTCATTTACACATAGGTCAATATCAATAATTGATACTGACCCAAATTGATAGAACTAACCATGTGTAAGAAGAAATATAGTTCCTGAATCAGATGAACCACATACCTGCTTTAGACTAATTTCCACTTCTAGAATATAGTCACTATCAGACATCAACCATTAAAACTAAGTACTCATCCCTTTGTTATAATTACTATATTTATCATGTGCCACTTATCAAATTATTACAATTAGTTTTAGTATTTGACATTTAGATGTATACTTGAATGACATATTTATCAATCTAAATTATTCTACTAGTTTCTATCCTATCAGGCTTACAAAAATCAATTTCAGGTAAAACATTTGCATTATAAAAAATAATAGGTCAAGAAAGTGATTAATAAAAATATTAAGCTTATATTATTATGTCTGATAATAAAAAGATATGAGACATAAAAACTCATAAATAATATGTCACATTACATTATTGAGGGATTAAATTACAAACTTATAATGTACATGAAATGAAAGAAATAAGGGCTGCATAATGTTGAATTACGCCATACCTTAGGATCAACTAGATATGATTGAATGTATGAAGAAAAGCTGTATGGAATAGTGAAACCATAAGAACAATCCAAAGGAAGAAGCTTATCTTCACAATAAGAAAATTGCATTAACAAACATTACCCAAAAAGTACATAAGAGGTTCATTATATAAGTGGAAAATAAATATTTACCAACATCCTCATGCATGTGGGATTATCTTCTCCAATGAATTTTTTAAAACCTAAGCAAGCTAATTAGACCATGTATTTAAAACCACATAGTGGGAAAAATACTATAGACACCTAAATTTCATTTAGTGTCAAAATGTACCTAAATCTATTTAATAGTTTTTCTTAAATTAATAAATCACATTTTCTCCCAAATTCAAATAATTAAATAATTCATATTGAGTAAGTCAATTATGTACCCTTAAATTATTATTTTAAATAATAAAATCTAGATTTTCCACCTCATCCAAACATCTCCTATCTTTTTCTCCTCATCCCAACCAAAACCACAAAATTATCCACCTCTTATGACTCATCCCCTGACTTGTAAAGCAAATTAACTTAGTCTTGTTGAGTCAGCTAACCAACCCCACTATTTTTTCAACCATTTTGAAAAGGTCTTCATCCTCATGGGCAAGGACTCATTAGACACTATTGTTCATTTGGATCATTGAAAAATTCCAAATGATCCTCCAACATTGGATCCTTCTCCAAGCATCTATAAATACATTTGCAATTCTCCATTTTCAAAGCATCACAAAATTTATAGATCACAATCACAATCACAATCACAATCAAGAAATTAGAGTTCTACACATAAGTGAATCATAACCAAAAAAGTGAATCAAAGACTTAATTTTACACCAAAACACTACCCATTCTCTCTTTGTATTGGAGGAATGAGCACCACATACTTGAAAGAGCAAATCAAATTTATATCATAATGGATAAATCTTGTGCATTCAAAACATAAAGTTTGTGATTGTTGTTTTCTTTCTTTGTTACTCTAACATAGTTGAATTTTAGCTTATATTAGGATTAGTTTAGTTTCTTTGCACGTCTAAATTTAGTTCATACATTTCAAACACACCCAATGGGACATGTCCCATGTATTTTTATTCTTTTGATCATCATCTTTGAAATTAGATAACATTTCTCTTTTGATTGTTTGTTGTTTATATTTGCATTTAATCTTGCTTATTTTAGTGCTGGTATGAGTTACAAGTTGTTGTTAGTTATTTTTTTTTTGGCTATATGCAATTCTTTGTATAAGAGTGAATTCAGAAGCTTTAATAGAAGAATTTTAGACTATAACAATGAAATTATCCTTTTTTCCTACATTTTTCTATGCTTTCTATTATATTTGTAGGTTAATAGAATTTTTGTTTGAAAATAATGATTTTGTCACTGTTTATAACATTTTTGTCAAAAATAGTAAAATCATTCTTTTTTATGGTGAATTCATCATTTATTACAGTGAAATCATGTTTGTTTATAACAAAATCATGTTTTCCTATAGTGAAATAATGTCTTTATGCAACAAATTCATTCCTTTTTACAATAAATTAATCATTACTAGTAGCAAAATCATTGCTCTTGACAGTGAAATTGTCTTGTAAGCATGGGTCATTTTGTTTTCCATTTTATGCTTTCTATGTTTTTCTTACATTATTTTATTTCAATTTCACTTTTCTAACCTGAATGTGTAACAATGTATTTATAATAGAGAGTGGTTTTTTTCTTGTTTTTCATTATTTTTCACTTATTCAATTGCATGTTATCTCATTTATAACCAAAGCAAACATTCTAACAAATTATTTTTAGAATGATTGCTAAAGAGGATCAACAAAAAGAATTAATAAAAGCCAATCTTCTTGTTGCTAACATTTTTTGTTTTTATTTTCAAAAATTTTAGTAATTATATCACTTTTGTTTTGATATTTTTTGTTTTTGGTTGTGAAATTTGCATATACTATTTCCTTAGCATTACATTGGTAATGATACTCGAAAAATAAATAATGTCTTCACAATTATCTGTGTTACTAAGTAATATCTATATATGCTCTTTCCTCAGCATTACATTGGTAATGAAACTTGGAAATCAAAAATGGGTATCTAATTTTATTTTTATTTTCTTAGAGGCTCTATTGACAGTGGATTTCACCACCATGTAGTAGGCCAATCCCCATTTACCAAAAATTGAGATCCAACTATTTCAATTTCCTAAGTGGTTATGTATTTTAATCACACCATGACATGAGAGGATTTCATGTTCTAATACCTAGAGTTTCAATAATTGAATCAAAATCTAATATTCCAAATTGTCAACACACTATGACCCTTAAAGCTATGTTGGGAACTTTGGGATAAGACCCAATAGTATGTGTCTACTTTATTGATTTCTTCTATGGTTTTCTCCCTTATATAAGCTTGATTAAACCTTATACCTAGGACATCCTTTTTTTCCATTTGAATTTGGTACATAGTCAGTGATTAGTTCTGAGAAGTAACTTTCCACACACCCTTGAAATTAGACTCAGTGCCTTGAAATATTAGGCCACAACTGAGAACACAGATGATTAAGTGACAACAAAAGGCCCAATAGTTATTCACAACCCTTTCATCTTAATTTTCACCCTTTATGTGCTTGCTGGTTTGTTTAGAATAATTTTTTTGTTTATTATTTCTTTCTTATGCTTGGCACGTATCTTGTTTATAAAGTCATTCAACTAAACTTTTATTCATTTTATTTCTTTGTCAATATTATTTCCCCTTGTAAAAATCATGCAATCATAGAACCAAAGCATAACTAATTTCATCCTGGATCATAATTCAAATAATTTGTATTATAATTCAGAGTTCAATCCAACTACTTTGATTCAAATTCACACTTGAATCAAATCAACCATAAAAATACAAGTTTGAATATGTATTCAAACTTAAACCTTAACTAATTAAGTCAAAACATGGATAATTATTCAAATTCCCCAAACAACCAATTCTATCCACACCATAACCAATCCATGTCCTATTCATGTTCACCTATGGAATAATATCAAAACTTTAATTCATGGATAGAGCCGAATCAATTTCCTAGATATAATAATCAAAATTATCTGAATTATTCTTATAATCCTACTTCATCCACCTATAATATGCCACTTAAAATAAAATAATCTATGTACATAGATCCATATGGTTCTAATCATAACATCACCATAATTCAAATTTTTACTTGACCTTCACCTTCATTTTCTCATACTTATATATACCAAAATACATTCACTAGTCAAACCCCAATCCCATCAAGTCCAAATATGTACCATCCAAATAAATCTTCCAATTTCTATACCCATCAAAATTAACCTTTATATAATAATCAAAATCAATCATTTGATTTTTCATCTAGTTCACCCCAAAAACTCAAACTTGAAATTCTTCACAAATCCTCATACATTCACAAATCCAACAAACCAATTATTCCAAAATCAAGCCACTTCTTCAACACAATTTTTTACTAGTGAACATCAAATCTTTTCACAACAATATCATTCTATCACTAGTAACCCTTCATTAGAATCAAATTTCTCATCCATTAATTATAATTCTAACATCTCTCATCTCACTATCCAAGATATGGTAAACACCAAATACATCAGAAATAACCCACATCTATTCATATTTGAAAATCCAATTTCACAAATATGTCAAGATGTCCCTTTAGAGTTAAATCATACCATTTCATGCCCAAATAAAAATAATATCTTTTATTTCATTATCCACCAAACAATGATTTTTAACCAAATACCTATTTTTGATCAACATTCATTATTGACTCAAACACCATCTAATCCACCTATCAAAATATCATATGATTTCAACCCAACACCTAAAAAACCACATTTTTGAAAAGCTATTCATACCAGATCCAACACTTCTAAAAGATCTTTAAAAAATAAATATGGTACTAAGGTACTTCAGTAGGCTTTTCTAATGGCCACATTTAAATCAAGGCCAAATATATTGTCCAAATCCGATATCCACTTTCTTTTGGGATTAAGATAAAGTTCAACATCCACTTTGGTTGCAACTATAATTTTATCAATAGACATAATTTCAAATGATAGTGATAATGTTATAAATAGGGAAGATTCCTCATCCATCATCAATATAAATCCTCTTAGCAACATCAAATTAGTTTATTCCATTTTAATCAACTCTATCCTTCCTTTTCCTATTAACATTATGCTACTTACACATGTCAATTGGAATCCAAAATAAAGGACCTCATTGGACTTATCTCATGGAAACTTATCAATTATAACATCTATAAACATCCATGAGAGTATCCCATTTGGAGAGACACTACTCCATCAACCATTACTTGAAGCTCTAAAAAACAATCAAAGAACATCCATAGATGAACAAATTAGTTCTTTATTTCTTGAGGATAATCATACCAAAAACATTACAAACATCAAGTCAATTAGGAGAGAAACCACATGGAATGATCTCCTAGTCATATTACAAGAATGAAATTTAGCTCCCATGTTACATACTTATTATGCCAAACTAGTGGAATGGCATTACAATGAGTTGGATCATGACTTTGAGATGAATTTTTAAGTACATAATAGTCAGTTTAAATACTGTAGATTCACTAAATAATTATGAATAATCAACATGAATTTATCCTATTTTGACTTTTGTATCATTTGGTGGTTAGTTAATAGTTGTGGGTGAGGGATATTATGGTTTGTACATATAAAGATCTTATTAGTACTTAGTGCTCAATACTCTTTAACAACATTTGTAGTCCTTATCGAGAAAGACATCTAGATTCCATGATGGTTACACGAACTATTAGAATATTTCTAGAGTTTAGCTTTACTATCAAACACATCAATGTAGGTCTATTTGATAATTGTTTTTTTCTAAGGAAAACTAAAGTTACTACTGAACTTTGTTAAAGAAACTTATATCTAGACATCTTAATTCAACAAAAACTCCCCAATCAAGAGAGACTTTCTAGGTTATTTGCTAGTAATGTTTGGTGGGCTCAACAACCTCAGCCTATTCAAGTAATATTTAGAGTCAAAAATAGAATTGAAATATAAATAGATGAAGAAACCTAGTCATAATAACAATGACTATATAGATTAGGCATGGGGTAAAAAAACTAGAAAATTAGGGAACTTATGTGCCTTATAACCTTCCATTAGGTACAAATGCCAAAAAAGCATAAAAATCCTAAAAAATCATAAAAAGACCAACAAAATAAAAATAAAATAGTATGTTATTGTGTATTAGTTCCTTGACACTTGGGGGGCACCTTGTTTCCACCAGGATTATCTTCATAGTATTGCATTGTCCCATCATGTCTATTTGGTATTGTATATCAAATGTTATGTTTAGTGGTTGTTTAGTTCCGAGTTCACATAACATAAATGTTTCAAATTGTATCTTGTCATATCATTTATATATTATCATATCACTATATTATCTCATAAAATACATTTTCAAATTTAGTGTTACATTGGTTTTTTCTTTAATTATTATGAGCAAAGTAAATCTTTTTCTCTTTGCTAAACTTATAACATACTAGCCCATGGTCTTATTTAGAAGATCACCTATGATAGAGTCTCCTTTTACAAAGTTACCTTTTTAAGTGGAAAACATTAAAGCAT
This sequence comes from Torreya grandis, assembly GCA_037957365.1. Lineage (NCBI taxonomy): Eukaryota > Viridiplantae > Streptophyta > Pinopsida > Cupressales > Taxaceae > Torreya > Torreya grandis. The sequence goes on from JARHVA010001769.1 coordinate 2,883,221, forward strand.
GCTACAAGAAGCAATTAGATAATTTACTTGACTATCTTGGTCTTCAGTGATAAACCCTTGCATCTTACTAGTTGCATAGGGCAATGATTAGGGGGTTTAATTCTCGCACATAAAAAAACATCCTTATTTAAAAATTTATAAAAATAAAATTCCATATCTCTCACCTTTAATTGATATTTGATGTTGAGCCTTTGCATCTTACTAGTTGCATAGGATTGACATTGGGGAGAGATATCCTTACTTGCCTATCTGTAGTCTTTGGTGGTAAGCCCATGTGTCTACCTAGTGACATGAGACTACATATTGGGGGTTATAAAGCAAATAAAATCAAAGGATGATCACATAAATATTTATTCAAATAAATTTTTACATGTTTATGCTGAGAAGGATAAACTTTATCCCATTAATCGATTCTGTCAGGGCTAGTTCTCTCTAGACACATCCAATAAAACTAGTATTTTTTGTGAGTTTGACAAGATGTACACTTTCACTTTTTCTCATAAAACTTTAGTCACCATCCTTTAGTATACATTTTTTTTATTGATTGTCTTTACCATTCATTATTTTCATTCTTTTGCTGTAGATTGAACATATATTTTATAAGTACAAAATAGTTGGAATCATCCCTCCCATGAAAAATGATCAATGCATTGACTAAGCCTTGTATATAAGAATCTTGTTGCTTTATTTTGTATCAACAAGTGCACCATGTTTAAACCATTTTATAAAACTACCCCAATTACTTGGGTGCATCATCCTTCAATCATCCATTGTATATTTTCAAGTGTGGTATTTTATCAATTGATTAGTCATTTATCCTATAACATGCTAAAGTTTGAGGTTGATTTTGATTTTATGTAAACCTACATTCTTGATCATGATTTCAAAAAATGTCTTACACCTTATTTCACATAAACCCACAAATCAAAAACAAAAGAAAAATCATAAAAAAACAAAAATACCAAAAAAATTCATAAAACATAACAAAAAAAAAAAAAATCTAAGAATTCCAAAAACATCAACTTCAAGCATACATCTATCTTCTATATCATTCACTTATTCTTGGGTGGGTCACTCACACATCCTTTTCATAAAAAACACATCACATGTTTTATCAATCATCCACTTTCTCATCACTTCTCATATTGGGAGAAGTACATCCGGCCCGATATCCACATATAGACTTTGTCTACAATGTATTATGTGTAGCATTTAGAGATATGGGGTCTTCAGGGTTAGATCAGCTACCACATTCCCCATAATCTATTCCTCAAATGTTTTATTATCTTATCCTTTGTCTTGTCCCTCACTTGTTTATTTCTTAGCCTCGCTCTTGGCTACAATTATTTAGTCTTTGTTTAGTCTTGTCATTGTTTGCCACTTTTTCAACCTTTTTCATTTTTATATATGTTTTTTATCTTATTTTTTTATATCCCTAGACATTTACTTGGTTATTTTTATCTCTTTATTTATAGTTAGACATTAAGTTGGTTCTTTTCACTTCATTTTTATCTCTAGCCATTTCAATGGTTGTTCTTCTATCTTTTATAAAATGTGTTAAATTTTTGAGTTACTCTTTGTGTGTGTCATTCTTGTTTCCAATTATTGAAAACACAAACATTATAATTTTATTTCAATAATTTAGAATAAAATTGTTTACATTAAAATTTTGTGTGTGTTTTGTTCACAAAGCTTAAACTTTTGTCTTGACATCTTCTTTTTACTTATTATTTTTTGTGTGTTTATCAAAGATTATTTTATGAAATGCATATATAGCATGGTTGTGAATATATCATGATGTACTTTGATAAAAAAACATAATTTATTCTTTTATTTTATTTAAAATGTTTAAAACATCAACAGTCATCATGATTATTCAATATCATTAGTGGTACTATGTTTTATGCTATATTAAAAATTAGTTTGTTCAAACTAATCCAAATTTTGTTGAAAATTCATTGCAAAGAATAGAAAAAAACTATGAAAAAATATCACATTCTACATTCATGGACATTATATTAGGGTGTGGAGCTAAAAGCTTCACCAAGATGCAAATTAGAGGAGGGTGTTGAGTACAAAGCAATCGACATCGGTCTGATCAACCGATGTCGGTCATATACAATGAGCAAAGTAATCGACATCGATCAAGAGTCAGCCGACGTCGGTCATCTCCAGGCAGACAAGGACCAACATCGGTCACCCGTGCATTTCAAAACTGTTAGTTACACGAATAGTTAGTTTTTTGAACAACTAGTTTGCATGTTAAAGGCTAATTTTAGTCTTGGAGCTGTGGATCTAATTATTGTAATTAGATGTCTAATTATTGTTTGCATGGGATCTATATAATAAACACATGGGCTGTATTGTAAGGTGTGAGGGATCAAAGCAGGGATTCTCAGGGTGCTAGATAGAGAGAGCAAGGTTGGCTCCTCATAGTGCCATAGTGCCAAGTGTGTATGATCAGGTAGATCTATAGTTTGTGCAAGGTCTGGTAGAAGATCCACAGGGGTGCTAGTTTGAAGGACAAGGAAGAGATCCTTCCAATTGTAAGATCAGGTTGATCTGTAGGTTGTGCAAGATCAGGGAGAAGATCTACATGGTAAGTAAGGTTATTGATTTGTAGGTTGTTGTAAGATCAGGGAGATCTACTTGGAGTACATGGAGTACTTGGTATTGGCAGTATTGTTACTGACTGGTTGGAGGTGAACAACAACTCTATGTTTGAGTTGTTTGTTGTGATCGTAATTGAGAGAGAAAACTCTTGATTGAGAATTACTAGAAGTCCTAGAGGTGTGGGAAGCCTCAGAGGTGTGAGAAGAAGTGGCATCTTCTTTATTGTATTTTCTTTCTGAAAGAGTATTAATACAAGATTATATTGTCTCTCAAGTTCTGTGTTGTTTTTGATTTCTAATTACTTGTTGATTCTGGCTAAATTCTGTGTTTAGTTGCTTATACAAAGTAATCAATTGTGCTTCCTAATCCTGACAAAGTGGTATCAGAGCTTTATGTTCTAGATTCCTAACAAGTGGTATCAGAGCCCAAGGTGTTGGTTTGGTGGATAGGTTTATCAGAGCCAAGGGTGTTGGTTCGATGCAGGTTCACAGAGCCAAGTTGCAAGGAGCATGTGTTTGTGTTTTGATTACACGTCACTCATAGGGGTTTTTGTTTGAGTGGGAGTATAGAAATGGCAGAAGAAAGTAAACTAAGAATGGAGAAATTCAATGGCATGGATTATCAATTATGGAGGATGCAGATAGAAGATTATCTGTATCAGAAAGGTCTATACTTACCATTGGGTGGGGTTGCATGTAAGCCCACATATATGAAAGATGAAGAATGGAAGGTTCTTGATCAGAAGGCTCTGGGAACTATAAGGTTGAGCTTGGCATCATTTGTGATTTCCAACTTATCACACGCTAAGACAATGGTAGAGTTACTGGAATCTTTAGAAAATTTATATGAAAAACCCTTGGCTTTGAATAAGGTATTTCTTATGAAATAATTATTTAATTTGCAAATGTAGGAAGGTGGATCAGTACATAGTCATCTTAGTGATTTCCATGGATTAGTAAATTTTAATTAGTTTCAGTCAATATAGTTTTTGATGATGAAATTAAGGCTCTCTTAATCTTGTGCTCCTTACCTGAAAGTTGGGACAATTTGGTAATGGCAGTTAGTAATATTGTGTCTGCTTCAAATATCTTGAAAGTGGATGATGTTGTTAGTGTAATCTTGAATGAAGAAATTCACAAGAAAAGCATAAGTGAATCATTAGGGAATGATTTGAGTGTTGAAATCAGAGGAAAGCAAAGAGAGAAGATCGAGCAAGGGAAGTCAAAGAAAGGTAGGAGACCTAGATCCAGGCCTGGTAGAAAAATCTGCTGGCAATGTGGAAAGAAAGGGCATGTAAAGAGAATTGTTGGTTGGTTGAAGATCAACATGAAGGAAATGAAGAAGTAGATGTTGCAGATATTGTTGCACAAGATGCTCTTGTATGTTCCTTGGATAAAGTAGAATCTTGGGTTTTAGATTTTGGTGCCTCTTTCCATGCAACCCCAATTAGAGCATTTTTTCATGATTATGTCCAAGGGGACTTTGGAGAGATTTATTTAGGAGATGGTAAGCCTTATCAAATGGTTGGCAAAGGGGAAGTGTGGCTAAAATTGTAGATGGGAAACACATGGGTGTTGAAGGATGTCATGCATGTCCCAGTTTTGAAGTGGAATTTGATTTCTGTAGGAAAGTTGGGTGATGAGAGATGCACAATAACTCTCACAGCAGACTCTTGGAAAGTTACCAAGGGTGCACTTGTTTCATCAAGAGGTAAGAAAGTAAGTACTCTTTATCTATCTACTTGTATTACTGATTCTCCTTCTGGTTTATCTACTTCAGCTGTAGATTCGAAGATGTGGCTTTGTAGGCTTGGTCACATGAATAAGAAGAGGATGCATGTTCTTGAGTCAAAAAGTAAGAGTTTAGATCCGGGAGGCATAGATCAAGATTTCTGTAAGCAACATAAGAAAGTAAGGTTTCTTGAAACTATTGCTACAAGAAAGGATCAAGTTTATTACATAAAGAGGAAATCTGATGTTTTTGGCAAGAACAAGAAAGCCTTGGTGTTTATGGAGAAGATGACGGACAAAGATTAGTCATAGGGGCTGAATAATTTTGAGCAGGGTAGTTTGAACAAGGTTATGATTCAAAGTAAGCTCATGAGTAAAAAGTCATCACTCACAAGAAAACATAGGTACTAGCATCAGTCAGGTAGAATCGACATCAACAAATAGGTGGACACCAGCGTTGGTTAGATAATCAACGTTGGCGGACATGACACTAGCGTCAGTTAGGGAATTGGCATCGACAATTAGGAGGATTTGACATCGGTCATGTGCAGACTAGGGTCGGCCAAAAAATAGATTTTGGGCAGACAACAAGCTGTCAAGGGGTCTCAAATGCCCATATGGAGGATTGAAAGGGTAAGTAAGCCTCAAATTCATTATTCCCCTTCTTTACACTACTTGTTGCTCACTGATGGTCAAGAACCAAGAAGTTTTAAAAAAGTAGAGCAGGTAGAATCTAGCAAATAGTGGGAGCATGGCATGGATGAGGAAGTTGATTCCTTAGGAGAGAACCAAATGGGAGGTTTGGTAGAGTTGCCAGTGGAGTTAAAAAAGAGAGAGAATGGACACGTGAGATGGAAGGCTAGGGCATATGGTCTTGAGAAAGCTGCAGGACAATGGAGGTTTGACAGGTGTATGACAAAGCATGGCTTTAGTCAATGTTAGTGTGACCATTGTGGTTTCTTTACCAGGTTGGATAATATTAGCTACATTATCCTGTTACTCTATGTAGTGTGTATGCTTGTTGCAGGGTCACACATTCAGGGAGTTACTGAGCTAAAGGTAAAGTTAGTTCAGAGGTGTGTCATGAAGAATTTAGGAGCAGTGAAATTCTTTGGCATGAGTTTTTATAGAGACAAGGAAGATCACAGGTTGATGTTGTCTCAGGATGATTGTGTGAATAAGGTAGTGCAGGATGTAGATTAGGCAAGCGCACCCATAGATAGACAGTTCATAGAACAGTGTCCCCAATCACATGATGAGGTTAAGTACATGTGTATTAGACCTGAGTTTACCCAAGCAGTGGGTGCTGTCAGAAAGTTTGTGGTCAATCTAGGAAAGAAGCACTGGAGAGAAATTTAGTGGATTCTAAGGTATCTGAGAGGGACCAATAGCAGGTATACATGTGATGAAGGGTTAGACACTTCTCTACATGGGTATGTAGATTCAAATATGGTAGGTTACTTGGATGATAGGTGGAGCACCATAGGTTGTGTGGTGGTTGGTCTTCAAGATTGAGCTTGGAGAGGGATACAAGCCAAGAAATAAAATTAGATGATGTACAAGTATAGGTACAGGTGTAACTGTTTATCTCCAAGTGGGAGATTGTTAGGGTGTGGAGCTAAAAGCTTCACCAGGATGCAAATTGGAGGAGGGTGATGAGTATAGAGCAATCGATGTCAGTCTGATCAACTGACATTGGTCATATATAATGAGAAAAGCAATAGACATCGGTCAAGAGTTGGCTGGTGTCGGTCATCTCCAGGCAGACAGGGACCAATGTCAGTCGCTTGTGCATTCCAGAATTGTTAGTTACACAAATAGTTAGTTTGTTGAATGGCTATTTTACATGTTAAAGGCTAATTTTAGTCTTGGAGCTACGGATCTAATTATTATAATTGGATGTCTAATTATTGTTTGCATGGGATGTATATAATAGACTCATGGGCTGTATTGTACGGTGTGAGGGATCAAAATAGGGATTCCCAAGGTGCTAGATAGAGAGAGCAAGGTTGGCTTCTCATAGTGCCATAGTGACAAGTGTGTATGATCAGGTAGATCTACAGTTTGTGCAAGGTTTGGTAGAAGATCCATAGGGGTGCTGGTTTGAAGGACAAGGAAGAGATCTTTCCAATTATAAGATCAGGTTGATCTGTAGGTTGTGCAAGATTAGGGAGAAGATTTACATGGTAAGTAAGGTCATTGATTTGCAAGTTGTTGCAAGATCAGGGAGATCTACTTGGAATACATGGAGTACTTGGTACTGGCAGTATTGTTACTGACTAGTTGGAGGTGAACATCAACTCTATGTTTGAGTTGTTTGTTGTGATCGTAATTGAGAGAGAAAACTCTTGATTGAGAATTACTAGAAGTCCTAGAGGTGTGGGAAGCCTCAGAGGTGTGAGAAGAAGTGGCATCTTCTTTATTGTATTTTCTTTTTGGAAGAGTATTAACACAAGATTGTATTGTCTCTCAAGTTTTGTGTTGTTTCTAATTTCTAGTTACTTGTTGATTCTGGCTAAATTCTGTGTTTAGTTGCTTATACAAAGTAATCAATTGTGCTTCCTAATCCTGACAAAGTGGTATCAGAGCTTTATGTTCTAGATTCCTAACACATTATCTAATCATATGTCAATTCATGAATCCATAATAACTATGTTAAAAATAATAATAAGAGTAATACATGCTAACATAAATCAAAATGCAAGACTTGTAATCAATGATATCATCTACCCATACATATATCAATCAAATCCATGTAATCCAATAAGTAATCCATCAATGTCCATAGTCCATGGTATAAATCATCATATATATATATCAAATGTGTCTATACAAAAGGTACATCTCAATATATGTATACATCGATGAAATCCATCTATCATGATTTCCCCTATATCTATGTCTTATCTTGTCCCTCAAATGGAGTATCTATATTTGAGAATAGCTCTTCATGTTGTGGTGTACCCCATGAAGGACCCATCACACATGAAACCTATCCTACTAATCTCTCTAACTCCACTGATTGTATAGATCTAGCAGATGTTGATTATCTCATAGAATACTCTCTAAATGATGTTTCCCTCAGGTCTTATGGTAAAACCCCCTCATATAAAATTCTATAATATATAGCCTACTCCATAGCTCACATCACCCTATCCAAAGTGGATAACGATCCCTTTTTGGCTAAATGCTTTCTAGCCTCTGCAATCTCAATCTAAGCTATGCCCCTCTCCTATCTATAACATTGTATAAGAGTTATATAGTATAACATGTATGTATCTACATCATAGGTAACCAATCCTATAATCATGGCATCCCTATCCATCCCATGAATAATACCCTACAACCTATCTACCTTAGACTATAATCACCTAATCTTTGTAGTCTGATCCCCTCTACCATCAACTACACCCTATAATCTAGATACAACCTGATGTAATATATCTATATCTTTGTCCTAAGCCTTAATATCCTCTTAGAGTCTATCAATAAGTGCATGCTCCTCTATATATCTTAGATCATGTGAAGATCCAACAACATTTCTCTCTCTATATGTGTTATATACACATAATATTTTCAACTTTTATCAAATGTTGATGCTTTACATCTTATAAGAAATTGTTAAGACTTAATCTCTCTAAGTACACACCCTAAGGGATGCATTGAGAAATGGGTGGGTAGACCATTGTGATTCATAGGATTATTTTCACTTATTGACACTTATTACCAATCCAACCAGCTCGTAAAAGCCATTCCCTAAGCTATTACTCCTCCTTTGCACACTCTTCCTGTATTTTCCCACTTTCCATCATTCTCTTTCTCACCTTAATCCCATTTTATTAGTCAAATGTACTAGGTCAACTGGGTCAAACCTATATAGTTTTGTGTGATTTTTCACTTAGGAACTAGTTTTGCCTTTGGTTGACCTAGCTCATGACCTAGTGAATTATTGTTTGAAATTATGCTAGGTTGACTGTGTCGACCTTATCATCCAATATTTTTGAAAGGGTTTAGGGTTAAATTTTCATATATATAAAAGATAATTTCATCATTATTTAAATATGTAATCAAGAGTTATTATTCACTTATACTTCTTTACAATATGCTCTTCCAACATTCTACTTGAGGAGTCTTAGATTAGAGTTTTTACTTTGAAAATTAGGTCTTGTGGATAAGTATTATATGCTTTAGCCATTCTTAGTTATCCTTATAAACCAAAAAAACCTCTTTCAAAGCCCCTTTATCCAAGGGAGAAATTGAGTTTCGATAGGTTTATCATTCATGGTATTCTCTAACTTTGCTCCTCTCTTTAGTATATAGAAGTACCATAAGTATTAGCTTAAAATAATATTACTCTTCATATTCCATGTATTAGGGTATTAATCATAATTAACTTAATTGATATTCTCCTATATATGTTTTGATTGTTTACTAACCCCTCTTGTTATGTCACAAGCTTTGGTGAACACTAGATTAGACTTGTTATTAATTTAGGTGAAATATCAAAACTTATGGTTCTCTTAGGGTTATTACATGATTGTGATTGATTGGAGGATTTAGAACCCTCCCTAGCACAATTTATTATGGTAAGAAATCCCCTAATTAGGTCTAAAATATCCCCATATTGGTCATGTTCTTACTTATCAAATATGTCCCCAATCAGAAGTGTATGGTATGATATATCTTCTCCAAGATAGGATTGATTTATAGACATGATGCCTTTTTGATTATATATATTTTGGTGAACCTGACATGAACCTAACCCTTACAAGTTTCATTTCACTTATTTCACTATTTTATCATTTTTATTATCATATTTTTGTGATACTAGGTCGATTGTATCAACGTAATTCTAACTTTTGTGCACAGGTTTAACATACAGTCACATCGATATGAATCTATTATATCTATGTAAGATTTTTACCAGGTTTAGGTTACTAAGTTGACCCAATCAACCCTATATACTTTCAAACATCTAGTTCAACATACTAGGTCAACTTAGTTGATGTAGTACATTTTTTAGGTTTTTAGCAAATAAGATCTATAAAACTACATCAACCTAGTTGACATAATTTGCAAAATTTGCAAGTAAAAATCAAGGTTATTTAATAGTAATCTCACACTTATTTTCATCCTCCAACCCACTAAGGTTTCTTTTTTATCTTTCTCTCTCTTTCCTTACAATCCTATTTTTCACAATTTGTAATGTTTAAAACTATCCCTGTATAGTCAACTAGGTTAACCTTATCTATGTATTCTATATATTATGTTCTATCTAGAAAGCTAGGTCGACTCTATCGACATAGTTCATTTTGAGACCCTTATTTTCACAGTATAAAGGTGACAATGTCAACCTTGTTCTATATTCTTTACATACACTATCAACTAAAATGACATTATACTATGTTTCAAAGTTATAATTAACCCTTTTATGCTAGTAATTAGCTTACACTTTCATTTTTTATTGTGTGCATACTTAGAATATATAACATAGTCTACTTAGGTGGTTTTTAATATACCATTTAGTTTCACTATTGTATCTTTTATGCATACACTACTAAATCATAAAATATTAAAAAGCATTTTAACAATTATCTACCCAATGCCAACTTACTTGGATTTCATCACCAAGGGGGAAGCCAACTTGGTTTTTTAACCAAGTATAAACACATGGTTAATGGTATATTTTTCCTAAGCACCTGACATCCTTATTATTGTGGTGTGTGAAGTGAAGGGTTAGGCCCCAATACTAAGTCGGTACCATTGGTAATATAGATCCATTTTAGCCCAAACATTCTAAAACCATCCTTATATTGCTTTTTAATTCCTTGCTTATAAGCAACTTCCTATCACATCTAAAATTATACTCTAATATTCTAACAACATTCAAGTTGACCACTTAGCTTTTACTTTCCAAGTTGATTACTTGCTCTTTACTCAATTGTATGTTGCATTGAAAAAACTTGTATTATCAAGAATTAGTACAAGGTTTAGTGCAGGGTTATAGGATTTCGAATCTTCTAGAATGGGTTAAATCTAACCATGTTTGATTTTATTACACTTGATTGAGTTTGGCATATTCCTAGGATATTCTTTTAGATATTTTCCAAAAGTGACAACTCACAAAGGTAATGAGTGTGTTCTAGGATGTTTTAAGATGCTCTTAAATTTATTTTTTAATAATTGATTTAATAGGTCATGGGTGAACTCAGTTAGGATTTGAAATTAATTTAACCTACTAATTGATTTTGATTAAGGTGTGCAAGTTGATTAATTCTTTTTAGGCATCTTGTCATTTTTTTGATTTTGATTAATTCAATGTGTGTATTTGCCTTATTTAATTGATTTAATAGGTCAAATTGATTTAATTCAAGGTTATGAAGCTAAATTCAAGACTAATATAAATTCTTAGGTTAAATGTTTGATGATTGGTAATAATTGGTCTAACAGTCCAATGCAAAGACATTGGTGGCTAAATTTACATGTCTACAATTTGACCTTATTTAGGAAGATGTTGCAAGTTATAATAATAGTAACATCTTTTCAAAGAATAAAATGGTTCTTTATGCTTATGACTACCTTGGTAATGATTAAATTATAGCTACCCCCTTGAGGGAATGATTGTCAAGTGGGTCAGCAAACGGTCCCTTGAAAGAAGTGAAATGAGGGGACCAAAAAAATGAAGATGATGGGGTGACAACAGAATGATTCACCCAAAGTTAGGAAAACTCATTGAGAAATGTAAGTGGGATGGTGTACAATGGTTTTCACAAAGTAGGTTATAAGCATTGTGCCTTGATAGTGGTAATGTGGTATGAGAACACAATGATTTGACCCATTAGGATATATAATCATTAAGAAGATGGAGCTTCCCTAGTTAGGATAGATAAACAAGAAAGGAAAATGGTGATAACATAATGATTTGCCCTAGTAGGTGATATAATAATTGAGAATGCATGTGGGATGGTGTATAATACTAATGCAATATACCTCGATTATGAAAAACATGATCATTTGATAGGGATTGATAACTTCATACAGAGGATAAAGATGAATTGGGATAACCTAATAGTAGGGAAATGCTCATTTGAACTAAGAAAGGTTGAAATTCTTTCATTACTTAATTAATCTATTTGGGATATGATTGGGATTAAATTAGGATTATTGTTGATGCTAGTGTCAAGGAGATGGTGATGCTACATTGATGTTCTAAACCTCTCAAAGATAATTTTTTTCTATATCATTTGATAATAGGCCTCATGATAGAACACAATGGGGAATTGGAAAAAATATGCATAAGGATTGACTCTCGATATCTAATACTCAATGGAAAATAATTGCAATGATGATAAAAACCATGATGACAATGTAGATGTTTGAATATAGATAGATTCAAGAATAATGTGCAATGAATAATTTTATGAACACACATAGCTTGAATTAGGGCCATAGTGCTGAAAGCAAACAAATAGGCACACAAACAAACAAAAAAACAAAAAAATAAAAAAGACAAACAAGATAAATAAAAAAGCAAACAAGTGTTAGTCCCTATGTTAGTATAAATGACACGATGAACATTGCCCCTAGAAAATAGGTGACAACTAAACAAACAAACAAGATGGGAGAATAGAAAAAAATGAAGGGGGTGTTAGGTTGTGTAGCTAAAAGCTTCACTGATACAGACATTGGAGGAGGTTGCTAATTGTTACAGTCACTGACATCGGTCAAGCCAACCGATGTCAGTCAGGGTGGACAAGAAGCTGTTGACATCAGTCAGATATCGGTCAACGATGGTCATCTCCAGGTAGACACAAACCATCGTTGATCACCTGTGCATTCCATAACTATTTATTGCATGAATAGTTAGTTGTTGAAGGGCCAGTTTGCATGTTAAAGGCTAATTATAGTCTTGAGTTATGTGTCTAATTATTGTAATTAAGAAAGTCTAATCATTGTTTGCATGAGGTCTATTTAAGAGACTCATGGGTTGTATTGTAAGGCAAGGCAAGGAAGAGATCCTTCCAATTGTAATATTAGGTTGATCTACATGGTAAGTAAGGTCATTGATTTGTAGATTATTGCAAGATCAGGGAGATCTACTTGAAGTACTTTTGAGTGCTTGGTACTGGAAATATTGTTACTGACTGGTTGGAGGTGAACAACTCTGTGTTTGAGTTGTTTGTTGGGACCATAATTGAGAGAGTGAACTCTAGATTGAGAATTACTGGGAGCACTAGAGGTGTGGGAAGCCTCATAGGTGTGAGAAGAGTGTGGCATCTTCTTGATTGTATTTTCTTTCTAGATGAGTTGAATACAAGATTATATTGTCTCTCAAATTTTGTGTTGTTTTTGGTTTCTAGTTACTTATTGATTTTGGTTTAATTCCATGGTTAGTTGCTTGTATATGGCAATCAATTGTGCTTCCTAGGTCTTAACAAGTGGTATCAGAGCTAAGGTTGTAGGGAGCAGGTTTGTGTTTGATTACAGGTCACTCTCAGGGGTTTCTGATTGAGTGGGAGTATATCAATGGTAGAAGAAAGTAAGCTAAGAATGGATAAATTCAATGGCATGAATTATCAATTATGGAGGATGTAGATAGAGGATTATCTATATTAAAAAGATCTGTACTTACCGTTGGGTGGGGTTACATGCAAGCCCCTAGATATGAAAGATGAAGAATGGAATGTTCTTGATTGAAAGGCTCTGGGAACTATAAGGTTGAGTCTTGCATCGTCTGTGATTTCCAACTTATCATAGGCTAAGACAATGATAGAGTTGATGGAATATTTGGCAAATTTATATGAAAAACCCTCAGCTTCAAATAAGGTATTTCTTATGAAGCAATTATTTAATTTGCAAATGCAGGAAGGTGGATCGGTACATAGTCATCTTAGTGATTTCCATGGTTTGGTAAACCAGTTAGTTTCAGTCAATATTGTTTTTGATGATGAAATTAAGGCTCTCTTAATCTTATGCTTATTACCTAAAAGTTGGGATAGTTTGGTAATGGTAGTTAGTAATATTGTGTCTGCTTCAAATATCTTGAAAGTGGATGATGTTGTTAGTGTAATCTTGAATGAAGAAATTTGTAGGAAAAGCACAGGGGAATCATCAGGGAATGCTTTGAGTGTTGAAAGCAGGGGAAGGCAAAGAGAGAAGATCGAGCAAGGGAAATCAAGGTCAAAGATAGGTAGGAGATCTAGATCCAGGCCCGGCAGTAAAATCTATTAGAATTGTGGAAAGAAAGGGCATGTAAAGAAAGATTGTTGGTTGGTTAAAGATCAACATGAAAGAAATGAAGAAGCAGGTGTTGCAGGTATTGTTGTAGGTATCGTTACACAGGATGCTCTTGTATGTTCCTTGGATAAAGTGGAATCTTGGGTTTTAGATTCTGGTGCCTCTTTCCATGCATCCCCAACTAGGGGATTTTTTCATGAGTATGTCCAAGGAGACTTTGGAGAAATTCATTTAGGGGATGGTAAGCCTTGTCAAATGGTTGGCAAAGGGAAAGTGAAGCTGAAATTGCAGTCAGGCAACACATGGGTGTTGAAGGAGGTCATGCATATCCCAGTCTTGAAGCAAAATTTGATTTTTGTAGGAAGTTTGGGTGATGAGGGATACACAGTAACTCTCACAGTGGACTCTTGGAAGGTTACCAAGGGTGCACTTGTTTTAGCAAGAGGTAAGAAAGTAAGTACTCTTTATCTATCTACTTGTATTACTGATTCTCCTTCTGGTTTATCTACTTCAGCTATAGATTCAAAGATGTGGCTTCATAGGCTTGGTCACATGAATAAGAAGGAGATGCATGTTCTTGAGTTAAAGGGTAAGAGTTCAGATCCGAATAGCATAGATCGAGATTTTTGTAAGCAACAGAAGAAAGTGAGGTTTCTTGAGAATGAAGCTACAAGAAAGGATCAGGTCTATTACACAAAGAGGAAATCTGATGTTTTGACAAGAATAGGAAAGCCTTGGTGTTCAAGGAGGAGAGGATGAATAGAAATCAGTCATAGGGGCTGAAGAATTCTGAGCAGGGTAGTTTGAACAAGGGAATGATTCAAAGTAAGCTCGTGGGTAAAAAGTCATCATTCACAGGTAAACAAAGGTACTGATGTTGGTCAAGAAACTGACGTTGGTAGTCAAGTTAGTTACAGGGAACTGACATTGATCAGATGCAGACTGAGAAGTGACCGACATCGGTCACTGTTAAAATGGATTATGGGCGGACATCAAGCTGTCAACGAGTCTCAAATGCCCATATAGAGGACTGAAAGGGTAAGTAAGCCTCAAATTCATTATTTGCCTTCTTTACACTACTTGTTGCTCATTGATGGTCAAGAACTAGGAAGTTTTAAAGAAGCAGAATAGGTAGAATCTAGGAAATAGTGGGAGCATGGTATGGATGAGGAAGTTGATTCCTTGGGAGAGAACCAAATGGGAGGTTTGGTAGAGTTGCCAGCCGGGTTAAAGAAGAGAGAGAATGGACACATGAGATGGAAGGCTAGGGTATATGGTCTTGAGCAGGCTACAAGACAATGGAGGTTTGACAGGTGGATGACAAAGTAGGGCTTTATTGAATGCCATGGTAGCCATTGTGTTTTCTTTACTAGGTTGGATAATATTAGCTACATTATCTTGTTACTGTATGTACTGTGTATGCTTATTGCAGGGTCACACATGCAAGGAGTTTTTGAGCTAAAGGTAAAGTTAGTTCAGAGGTATGTCATGAAGAATCTGGGAGCAACAAGATTCTTTGGCATGAGTATTCCTAGAGACAAGGAAGATCATAGGTTGATGTTGTCTCAGGATGATTATGTGAATAAGGTAGTGTCGAGGTTCAGGATGTAGGATGCAGAACTGGTTAGCACACCTTTGGATGGATGGTTAACAGAGTAATGTCCCCAATCACATGATGAGGTTAAGTACATGTGTACTAGACCTATGTTTTCCCAAGCAGTGGGAGTTGTCAGTGAGTTTGTGGTCAATCCAAGAAAGAAGCACTGAAAAGTGGTTCAGTGGATTCTCAGGTATCTGAGAGGGACTAGCAGCAGGTATACATGTGATGCAGGGTCAATTACTTCTCTACATGGATATGTAGAATAGAATATGGTAGGTTACTTGATTGACAGGTGTTGCACCACAAGATGTGTGGTGGTTGGTCTTCAAGACTAAACTTGAAGAGGAGTACAAGCCAAAAAACAAATTAGATAGTGTATAGGTACAGGTATAGGTGTAGCTATTTATCTCCAAGTGGGAGATTGTTAGGTTGTAGAGCTAAAAGCTTCACTAATGTAGACATTGGAGGAGGTTACTAAGTGTCATAGTCACTGGCATCAGTCAGGCCAATCGACATTAGTCAGGGGTGGATAAGAAGCTATCGACATCGATCAGATATCAGCTGATGTCGGTTATCTCCAGGTAGACAGGGACTGATGTTAGTCACCTGTGCATTCTAGAATTGTTTATTGTATGAATAGTTAGTTGTTAAATAGCTAGTTTGCATGTTAAAGGATAATTATAGTCTTGAGTTACGTGTCTAATTATTGTAATTAAGAAAGTCTAATTATTGTTTGCATGAGGTCTATTTAAGAGACTCATGCGCTGTATTGTAAGGCAAGGCAAGGAAGAGATCCTTCCAATTGTAAGATCAGGTTGATCTGCAAGTTGTGCAAAATCAAGGAAAAGATCTACATGGTAAGTAAGGTCATTGATTTTTAGGTTGTTGCAAGATCAGGGAGATCTACTTGAAGTACTTTTGAGTGCTTGGTACTGGCAGTATTGTTACTGACTGGTTAGAGGTGAACAACAACTCTATGTTTGAGTTGTTTGTTGGGACCGTAATTGAGAGAGTGAACTCTAGATTGAGAATTACTGGGAGCACTAGAGGTGTGGGAAGCCTCATAGGTGTGAGAAGAGTGTGGCATCTTCTTGATTGTATTTTCTTTCTGGATGAGTTGAATACAAGATTGTATTATCTCTTAAATTTTGTGTTATTTCTGGTTTCTATTTACTTATTGCTTCTGGTTTAATTTCGTGGTTAGTTGTTTATATATGGTAATCAATTGTGCTTCTTAGGTCCTAACAGGGCGTGATTGAGATATCTCTATATGCACTAAGCAAGTGGATGATACCTAATTAGTTTCATGCATATGATGATCTAACAAAACTTTAGGCCAAATGTAGTTCTCCTAGGAAATGGAAAGAAAATGATGATTGATATAAAACATGATGGATGTGATATAAAAATAAGGATGAACTCAAAAAATGGAAATAGCGTAGGATAAAAGGCCAAAAAGGATGGGGAAAATAAGGAATAAGTGATTTGTTTGTGAATTTGTGAGGGTTCCCAGAATCCTTAAGACAAAGAAGTGGTCAATTTTTTTTTCTAAATGATTTTTAAATGTTTTTGGAATTTTTGAAGCATCTCAACTCAATTGAGAATGACAATACACTAAAATGGTCCAATCTTGAAAAATGGTGAGAGCATTGTAACTTGAAATGATGCTCATAAAATGACAAGAGTGTGGTTAAAGGGGGACTGAGCTAACCTCAATGTGAATCAAATGTGACCCACATAGTCTTAAAATGGATTTAGTTCATATTAGTTCACCTCATGGTAGAGGAATTTGACTAGTGTAGTATCCAATTCAAACAAAATAAGCACAATTGGTATGATGACATAATACAACACAAGAATGGCTAGGTGATATATCACAGCATAATAAATAAATGTTACCCCTTGTTTTCTCATAGGTGGTTATTACTAAGATATAATTGATATATCAATGATATCAATTTGTGACAATAAGTGATATGATTAGTATCAAGATTGATGAACATGGATTTGCCCTAGCAGGTGATATAATTAGGCTCACATAAATAAACTTGATAAAAAGGGAATAAGAAATGAGGGATGCAACTACCAAAACTTCTATCCTACTACTCTAAAATATTACCTCTATTTAAAATGCTTGAAATAATTGCTAAAATTGATCTGATTTTGTATGCTAAAAACATGAAACCAATAGATGAACCAAGGTCAAATGGGTTAGGCTGATAGGATTCAAAACATGTTTGGTCAAGTAGGAATGGAATGATTAGATAGTCTAGTAAGATGGCCTTACTTAGGATACTGATGGTTTAATTGACTGGATAGAATAGTAGGAGGGTTTCCCCCAAGTGATGGGGTGAAGGAAATGATTATGTGATAATGATAAATGGATATGCGATAATTGAAAATTAAAATGGTATGGTACATATTTTTGGCTAATTGTGGTCATTGTTTTTTTATGTTTGTGGCCTAGATATGTGATTATATTATTCCTAATAATGTGGAGATGCACATCTTGATTAGAAAATGATACAACTAAAATAGTCAATCATGTTAATTGCTAGCCCACAGCTTGTCTGAATAGCTTCTCTATCAAGAATTGGTTGTAGATTTGAATGCCAATGATATTGTTATAATTTTCATTAGATGTTAATGTTATTTTCTTCAAAATTTTAGACAAGGTATCTTTGTAGCCTCTGTAAAGGAAAGTGTGGCCATGGATGGTAAAGATGGATAAATATTGGATGGTAGGTTTGTTTATGAAATGGAATGGTGGATGATAATGGAATGAATAATGATGGATGTAAAACAAATGAAGATCAATATTTTTAGGCACACATAATGTTTTTTATACTAGATTTGACATAACTTTGGATGTGACAGGGTTGAAGACTTATTCTCTTAATAGGACCATCAAATTATTCTATTGTTTGGGCTTGAGATTAACTACCATTTTATTAGGCTATAGAGTGGAATCTATTTTGATTTGATCTTTGATAATGTCTTCATTAAGTTGTAAAGAACTTTTATGCTTAGTCATTAGTGCCTTGAATAGGTTTCTACCAATGAAGTTGTCTTGACCTATATCACCTTAGAGAAGGTTTCACTAAGGATCATTGACTATTAAATTTAATTGTCCCGTTATGACTTAAAAAATGTTTCATTAGAAGATGCTAAGTGTTGACTTTGATTATCCCCTGGCACCTCCAAAAAGGTTTCACTAAGAGAGTTTATTTTGCTATATGATTATGGTTTTGGCCTCCTTGCTTTTCTTCATCTAATATGTCACCATGGATGTAGTTCAACAAAGTATGATTTTTTTGGTTCTAATTGACACTTATGGGAGATGAAATGTCAATAATATAGCTATGATGGTTGATGGTAATGGCATTTAGAACACTAATGGAATGGGGACTAGCTACACAATCCTTGTAGAAGATACTAGGAGAATTTATGTTGATGATAAAGTAATCATCGTCAAAAACTATAGAAGGATCACAAATGTATTCATATTGAAATGTTAGGTATGCATAACCAATGTTGTAACAACCATGAATGTATTCTGATTCTAAATTTGATTCGAACTCAAGAAACTCTGAATCTAATGGGGAGACATATGCTGATTCTACTTCTGATGTTAAATTTAATGTCAATCCAAGAATATAACCTAACTCTAATTATGATTCTTAATTTGATGGGTATTCTATTACAATTATGTCTTTTTGAATGTTTGATATTAGACAAGTAACAAACTATGATGGTATAATGGGCTCCATAGAGACTGGTTTGTCAAAGTGAGAATCCTTTAGGATGGGAAAAAGGTCAATAGATAACTCCTCAAAGACTATCTTATCAAAGGGAAGCTCTTAAAAATAGGTATATGGTCATGGTAATTATTTACCCAAAGGTGGTTATAATCATTAAGAAGTGACTCAATAAAGACTTGCTCATCATAACGAGACTCCTTGATAATAGGTATAGGATTGAAAGGTGATTCATCATAGGTTGACTTGTCATAAATGGTTGGTTCATCAAAAACATCTTAGATTAGTTGGTTATCTTGGCCTTGGTTTCTAATGAGTTGGAAAATACCAATTTTTATCATATCTTGGTGCTCAAATGATTCTCTTAGTTGAGGGATTTATTGTACTAGTTGAGGTTTTGGTTGGATTGGTTGGGGTTTAGGCTGAATGATGGGTTGAGGCTAAATGATTGGATGAGGCTTAAGCTAAATGATTAAATGAGTTTTAGGATGAATGATTAGTTGGGATCATAATTGGATTGGTTGATATTTGGGTTGGATTGTCTGGGGTTTTCTAAAGTGGGGAATGATAGTCACTAGATGAGGAATGGTTGGTGGTTGGATAATGGGTGGCCACTGTGGAGCTTGATTACTTGCACAAGCTAAATGATAAAGTCTTGGAATAAAAATGGTAGGGCATCATGGAGCTTAATTTATTACATAAGACAAAGCATCCAAGTCCTCCTCATAAACCATATCATCCCATTTAGGGTCTTGAGTTGGATTGTAAGCCAGTCCTTGACTTTGTTCCCTATATTGATTATTGTAAGGAGGGTATAGATCCATCTCCCAAAAAACATAATCATTGTAGAGGTCTATACCCAATTCCTCCTCACCAACCATGTCATCCCTATTAAGTTCTTTAATTTGGTCCTCAATTTTATTTGTGCAAGGTGGATAAAATTCTATCTCACAAACCATATTATCATCAAAGGGGTCTTGAATAAAGCCTTAAAAATCAAAGCCATTTTGTACGGCCATTATATCATAGTTTGGATTATACGTAAATCCACCATAAGTGTATCTAGACATATCTGCATTAAGGAAGAAATCTCTAAAAATAAAAAGGTTGAGAGTTATGCAAACTCTAAAAAACTGTTTAAAGGATAAAAGGTTCAAACATGATCTAGCTTGGTCAAAAGGGTGGAGCTGTATCTCCAAAATGGTTTGTGCTAAGACTTGGCATAAAATAGTATAATGTTAAATGTCTAATGTCAAATTTAATACACATAAAGGGTCAAGTGATGAATAAAAATTATCATGTCAAAGTCTAGGCCAAAGTGTTACAAACAAGGTCTAAACTAGGAAAGGGAAAAATTGAGTTGCTAGGCCTTTCATCCAAATATGGAGTCAAAAGCTAGGATCAAACAAACATGATCTACTAGAAATTTTGGCCAAATGATGTCAAAAGATAGAATTTAAAATAAATGCTGATGTAATTTGGTTTAATCTAACAAGATTGGAACAACTTTGACATAGACATAACACATGGAATTAAACATAAACATGACTAGTTGGTATAAGCCATAAGGCAAAAGACACCTAGAGAAAAGACTATTATTTTATAAATAAGGGCACAAACAATGGTGAAGATAGGTTGAATGAATGAACAAGTGATAATTTTCAAATTTGGGCAATTGATTAACCTAAGTTACATAATTAAAAAGAGAAAGATCTGTGTATCGACCCGTGCAAATCAAGGTCTAAATAAAATAATCAATGTTTGAATTCAAACTTGAAAAGGTTAATTGAAAACTCAATGGTTAAAAATTATGATTGAAATAAACAAACTAAACAATATTGGACAACATGAATATGCATAAACAAGGTCCAAATGGCATACGTGACATGGTTTGGTTGGTTTGAAATAATGGTTTTTGATACAAGGTCAAACAAGTCTTGAAATAAATTGAGCAACATAATGACATTAACATGATCTAATGATGTGATCAATTTTTTATTTCAAAGACTCAAAAGGCATAAACTTAATAATGATTTGGGCATCATAATGATACCTATTTCATTCAAGTGACACACACACAAATAAGTTTAGCAAAAATTTCAAGGTACAAGTGTGGTGTAAAATGTCTAGCATAACACCTCTTTAGATAAAAGAGTGACATATAAACAAATTAATTTTGAAATAGTTTATAAACAAACACATTAATTTTAGTCTCAAAACACCAAGCAATAAAATGATAAAATACAAGTAAATCATCCATATTCCTATCAAGGGTGTGGTAAAGTGAGGTTGACTAAAACTAATTATTTTGCAAACATTCTAGATGGATCAATTTTATAATGGCTTTAATGTAAAATGATTCAAAAGAATCACACTTTAATTAGGTGTTCATGACATTTGGCTTGTTGCAAAAAGGTCTTACCCTTTTTTCAACCATAATATCCATCGCTTGCTCAGTGTAGTGTGATGTCCAATGTATAGATATGTCTTGGTGCTTAACTCCAACACTAAAAGGTGGTTTAACCATTCAAACCTTAGATCATAGTGGGGGTGATGAAGTCAATGCTGGGAGATGAAACCCTAAGTCAAAGCTTCCCTAAAGAACTTGTGGGAGGTAATGAAGTCCCCCTAACAAGCCAAGATGCAATGAAATAAAAACTAGGTAAAATAGCTTTAAAGGTTGTTTTTAGATCACCCAAACCATGTGGGTATTGAGGAGATCCTTGAAAACTTATCTTTTATTCCTTTGGACTAAGGCACTTTACAATGAATTTGGAAGTTTTGATCCCAAAAATTCTCTAAAGGGGATGGATGGGAGAGCATACATGCACAACTCCTTTTTTGCTAAAGAAACAATCGACAAACAACTTGGATGAAAATAAACTTGCTCAAAAAAGCATCAAAACAAAATGTGTTGTTAATTTTGGCCCCTTTTGATTTGATTGAACTTGTAAAATCTTGATAAACATCCATGGCATAAAAATAAACTAAGTTCTTTTTAGACCCCAAATAGATGATGTAAACAAGTTGACAACATGTTAGGATTTGATTAAGTTCATTATTTAGACATCAATTGAAATGTTTGGATTATGTTCATATCCAACTTGAAAGTATTTGCACAAACACAAATTGATATAAAACATCTATGTTAATTTTTTAGCCCAAAGATCCAAATGAGTGAGATTTGACTAGTTTGTTTTAAGCCCAAAACAAAGTGTGAAAGATTTGACTAATTCATTTTAAACCCAAATTGAATGTTTGTTAGTCAAATAAAACAAATTTGTTTTCAAATTTTTCTTTGGATCTTCAAAAAATAAGAGAGTAACCCCCTACTTAGAAGCATTTTCAAGTGTTAGCAAATGAGATTTAAATTTTTTCTCTTAGGTTTGCAATTTAAGTAGAATCATTGTCGATCGATAAAGATCATCGATGATGACCTATTGACCTGAAGGAAAAACCCCAAAATATAAACATGTTATGTAAGGAAATGGTTATCAAAAATATCAATAAACAACTCAAAAAATATTAAAAAATAAAATAAACCTATGAAACATGCAAACAACAAATTAGAAGGTTAAAACAAATAAAACTGAACACATAAATCATAAAAACCTAGAGTTAGTATTTTAACCATAACTTTTAAAATATATATCAAATTTTCAAAAAAATTTTAAAGGTTGTTTATAGGTTTAGGAATCACATATATAAAAAAATTTAGGTCAAAATAGTCAATAAAAAAGTTATTATCTCTATACTAGCTATTTTTATCAAAAAATAAAAAAATAAAAAGTGAGAGTCACTAAAAGAGTCATAACTTATAAACTACAAATTAGATTTTAATGAAATTTTGAGAGAAATAATATGAAACCAGTAATAAAATTCTATAGAAAATTTATAAAAAAATAGTAAATGGATTAAAAATAATATCTATTTTAATATATATTTTTTTTCAAGGATGTACGGTACGCGATCATATCCTATTGGGCATGCTATTTGTGATAAAAAAATTTGACAAAGAGAGGAGGTTAGATCAAGTGTTAGTACATAAAACAATGAATTAAACACACTAACATACTAACATATCTAAGCATAGATTTTAGGGGGAGCTTAATGAGCAAACAATAATTGAAAATCTAACTAAAATTGAAACAACAACAATTTTTACCTTTCTTGAGAGCTCTAAATGATTTCTTCATTGGCTTGCTCAGATTGTGCTCAAAAGGTATTAATCAATGGGGTTTGGCTATCTCCATCTCCTCTTAGCACCATACTTGCTTGGTTTGGCTTGATTTTAGAATTATAACACTATGCTTTTAACTTCATGAATCTATTCCTGCATTATAACTCTACCTTGATTGAGCTCTATAAATGAAGACCTCTAGGCTTGCTTTTATAAGATTTTAAATCCCTTGGAATGGGTTAAATCTGACCATGGTTGAGTTTATTAAACTTGATTGAGTTTTACATATTCCTAGGATATGCTATTAGATATTTTCCAAAAGTGACAACTCATAAATGTAATGAGTGTGTTCTAAGATGCTCTTGAATTTCCTTTTTAATAATTGATTTATTAACTCATGGGTGAACTCAATTAGGATTTGAAATTGATTTAATCTAATAATTGATTTTGATTAGGGTGTGTAAGTTAATTCTTTTTAAGCATTTTATCATTTATTTGATTTTGATTAATTCAATGTGTGTATTTACCTTATTTAATTGATTTAATAAGACAAATTGATTTAATGCAAGGTTATAAAGCCAAATTTAAGACTAATAAAAATTCCTAGGTTAAATGTTCAATGATTGGTAAGAATTTGTATAATAGTCTGATGCAAAGCCATTGGTGGCCAAATTTACATGTTTATAGAAAAAATTTGCATTAGCCAACATTGGTGTAAGGTTTTGTGTTGTGTGTCTTAATTAGATCAACCTCATTGATCTAATTGATTATATGTTTTATTTAATTTCTTAGTTTCATAAGTACTTGCAAAATTATTCTTATTTCAGTACACATTCAACCTTGTCAACATAGTATTCTTTTCTTCCCCTCAAATATAGAACTAAGTCTACCCATTCAACTCTATATCTTTTCCTACTTACTTCCTATCTAGGATACAAAACTAGGTTGACCTAGTCAACCTTGTATTCCTATCTCATCAACTTTCAAACTCTATTTTATGTACTAGGTTGACCCAGTCGACTCTATACCTTTTTCTACTTTCCTTGTATACCTGACTTAGTTCTCCGTCTATCTAACTTATTTCTTTGTCTTTGTCACTTACTATTCTTGTTTATCATCCTCTTTATTTCCATAAGCATCATGTCCCCTATAAAAATCTTTTTAGACAACTTAAATCCATTTAGACACCATATGGGGTTCTCTTTGTTTCTTATCTTTTTCTATCTTTTCTTCCTCTTTTCAACTATTGGGGCATCTTGTGATACCCATCAACAAATTACTCTAGACTTTGGGGTATCTTTAGATGCCCACCCATATATCATTTCAGAATTTGGGACATATTACGATGCCCATCCTTACATCTAATTACTATTTGGGGCATCTTACAATGCTCACTCTTAGTATACTTGGCATAATACCAAACCAATTCAACTTTAAAAAAACCTTTCAAGACACAATCTTATATCTCACATGCTCATCCTTGATATATCTGTTAATGTAGATTCCTTCCCTTATTTTTATACTTTCTATCTACATCTATCAAATGCTTTTTTTAGGTTTCTTACATGGGTCTCTCCCTCTACCACAGTTCCCTCTTTTTACAAACCTTTAGTCCTTCCTATTTAGTATTTTGGTTTCCCCTTTCTCTTTCATGAGTTGCATTGTAGAGCCGTAGATAAGAACCGATCTTCCTCATGATGTATTTTAGTCTTATTTATTTCATACTCTTTTTACACACCTTTTTGCATCCCTTAGATTTCTCTTTTGTGAGTTGCATTGTAAAATCATGGATAGGACCTGGTCTTCCTCACAAAATACCATCTTTTTATTGACCTCATTTATTTTACACATGATTTTTTGGCACCCTCATGGGTTTTTATTTTATGAGTTATAGTGTAAGACCATGAATAGGACCTAGACCTCCTCATAAAATCATCATATTATAAACCCTTTTTTAGAATATGTTTAACAATGGTTACAAGTTCTTGATCCTTGTTCTCAACTTTAACTTTTGTTTCTTTTGATAGACAAAATTTGCACAATAATTTATGTTAGCATGTTTTCATACACTTCCCTCAATATTAGGATAAATAATCACACTTTACTATCATTATATCCCTCTTTTTTCCCTTTGTCACATTTTTTATGATTTGAAGCCATTCAAATTGTTCCATGTGTCATTCCTCTTGATTTCCCCTTCCTTTCACTCCACATTGGATAAAACAAGGCAAAAGTCAATATATTACTTTTATTTTACCTATATTTATGAGACTCTTAGACATCATGCTCTCTAAAGTTCTCTCTCTTAGCAACCAAGCCCCAAGTATTCAAATGAAAGTCATCTTTAACACCCATGTTTGGTTTTCAAAATTTGTATGGAGGAGGAATAGAAAAATTCATCAACAAAGTTAAAATACAAATCATTTAAAACAAAAGGCAATGATATATAAAAGGAAACATATAAATTTTAAGAGTTAAATCACACCAAAAAATGTGATTACAAGCACATATCGTATCTATACTCAAATCTCAAACTCCATAGTTGGCCTCATATAGAGCCAAGGTCCATTGGGGTGTAGTAGGCTAGTATATTGGAATATAAAAATTTAAAAAATGCTATGGTGATACCACTTTCTCATGTAAGTACCTAATCTTCACGTTAGATCAACAACTATATAATGGGTCCTAAGGAATGGGAACATGTTGTGGGAAGGTAGGTCCATTTTACTTTTCATACACATGACCTTCATGAGATGATCTACATACTTAATTTTGTTGACCTAAGACTTGTGTGGATAAGAGAAGTTCTTTATAATACTTAAGGTCAAAAGTCATCTTATTTTGACAAACTTAATTTAAGTATCTTGAATTCGATAAAGAGTTCCTCTACCTTAGTTTTTTCTTCATTCTCCCCTCCACCCAGTTTATTTTCCCCCTTGACAGGCACATTATGATTCTAAATCTATTTTCCCTTATTATATATTCCCTTATTCTTCACATCTTAAAAACATGTTAGCACTACTTTATTTCAATTTTTTTGTCCTTAGAGAAAAACATGTTTTAAAAACTATGGATTACCATCTTTACACCATAGATTTACATTTATAAGACTTGTTTTGCTCTCTTTTTACCATTTTTCATTATTGTACTACCCTTATGTTATAAGCACCTAAGTCCATATCCTTTTTTCCATTATTGAATGAGGTTGGCTTGTTATTTTTCACTCACCAATGTTGTTTTTTCCTTTTATGTCCATACCTTTTTCCATAATTGAGTGAGATAAGGATTGTTACTCCTCATTCATCAATGTTTTTTTACCATTTTGCTTCTGATTTTACATTGATGTTTGATTACCTTCCTTTTTGACATGTATCCTTGGTTTGATTTGGTGAGTTTGCCTTTCTTACTTATGGTTTATTCATTTGAGTTTTTTGGTCTTTAGTAGCCTTGGATTTTTGATGACCTAATTTACTCTTGTTTTTGACTTGGTCATTTGGTATAACATAGCACTTGTCACCCCAGCTTGCCAAATTTGCAAGTACATCTCATCCACATAGCACCAATTATCTTGTCTTTCCTACATTTATTTGTTTTTTCTCTTCAATTTTGTATTCTTGGGTTTGTCCAAAGTAGTCTATATGCCCTACACAATCAAAACCAACAACACAATAGACAACTATCCAACAATAAAGGTAAGTCAAGGTACACATCACATTTACTTTTCAGTTATTTTTTTAGTCATCTACTTTTAATTATTTTATGCCTTAAAATGATGCAAATTTTTTTAGCATCAACGTTATGTGTTCTTATGCTCTTTCTCAAAGAACCATCCCCTATTGCACCTTAGTGACATGTGATGAGATTCAAGTGGGGCATATGCATACAGATAATATTTTAAAAATTTATCAAATACCAATACTTTATGTCTTATAAGAACTCATTGAGACTCAATATCTCTGAGTGCACACCCTAAGGGGTGTATTGGGAAGGGGTGGATAGACCGTTGGTTCTTTGCAAGATTGTTGTCCCTTATTACCACTTATTACCATTCTAACCAACTCCTAAAAACCATTCCCTAATATATTACTCTTCCTTTTCACACTCCTACAATATTTTTCCAATTTCCATCTTTATTTTCCTCACCTTAATCCCCTTTTGTTAGTTGACTATACTAGGTTGACCCTATATGGTTTTGGGTGATTTTTCAATTAGGAACTAGTTTGACCTTTAGCCAACCTAGCTCATGACCTAGTGAATTATTGTCTATCATTGTACTAGGTTAAATATGTTGACCCTATCATGACCTAGTGAATTATTGTCCAAAATATGCAATCAAGAGTTATTCTTCACTTTCCCATGTTTGCAATCTACTCTTCCACCATTCTACTTGAGGAGTCTTAACTTAAGTATTATAATTAGAGAATCTAATCTTGTGGATAAGTCTTGGATGCTTTGGAATTTATTAGTGATCCTTACAAACCATAATAACCTCTTATAAAGCCCCTTTAGCCAAGGGAGAGATTGAGTCTCAATAGGTTCATCATTTAGGTAAGTATTCTCTAACTTTGTTCCTCTCTTTAGTAGATAGAAGTAGCATAAGTATTGGGTTCAGATAATATTACTCTTCATAATATATGTAATAGGTTCTTACTCATATTTAGATTAATTAAGATTATCCTATACATGTTTTGATTATTTACTAACCCCTCATGTTGTGCCACAAGCTTTGGTGAGCATTAGATTAGACTTACTTTACTTGTTATTAGTTTAGGTGAAATATCAAAACTCAAGACTCTCTTAGGGTTATTACATGATTATGCTTGACTAGAGGTTTTGGAACCCTCCTTAGCATAATGTATTATGGTAAGAGATCTCATAATTAGGTCTAGTATATCCTCATATTATTCATGTTCCCATGTAACAAATGTGTCCCCAATCATAAGTGTATGGTATGATCTATCTTCTTTGAGTTAGGATTAATTTATAAACATGATGCATTTTTGATTACATACATGTGTTACCTATGATGATATTATAGTAATATCCTATCTTATATCCTCCTCTTCAATTTATACCTATATCAATGGAGTGTCTCCTTCAATCTTCTACTTTGTATCAACATCTATCTCAACCCCTACCTCTCTCAAAATCTCACTATCTTCCACATTTGTGATCTACACATCATGAAGAGGACTAGAATCCCTAGCCCACCCTCTACCTCATACTCATGGTCATGATAATATTATGTCACATATAATCTACCTCCTAATATATGATCCTAAACTTGTACTTCATGGCTTCTTACTCAATCTAGCCACTAACCTCTGCTTCCATGTCCATGGTGGTGCATATGACATCATCAATCTCAATGGTCTCTATCAAACCCATCAATTTGCATATCCATCAACCACTCTAATTGTCAATAAAATATATCCTATCTTTCCATCTCATAGTCTATAAATATATCTATCTATGATCAATAATAGCCAGATCAATCCTCATATCCCACTGTGGTCTTTCTTGCACTGAACAAACAAATACATGTAGACCAACTAGTATATGTTGAATCACACCAAACTATCTCATCACCCTATCTAGGTGATATATCACTATAATGTATAAATATCTCCTAATGATGTAGCAATGGGACATCATGTAGTCCATATGAAGTTCCTTATGAGGCCATTACCATAAAATCTCTCTCTATATGGACTCTAGGTGATATGGTCATCACCTAACTCATTAACTACCCTCTTGTAAACATATATCATCTAAATATGGTATACGTATCCTAATAATCACATGGCATGCATATGACAAAGGCTCATTCTATTTCTATGTGCTTAGATGCCTAATCAACCTCTCAATCATAATGTGCTCCTAACACCAAACCTATAGTAATGTAGAAGGCCGTATCTCTACCTGACCTGAATAAATAAAATGATGTAAATCATGGTATAGATGTGATAAAATACATAGACCCCATAAAAATCTCTCTCCCATATCCATCATATCCCTAATCACATTTAGTAAGTTAATAGGACATAGTATTTCACTCTTATTAGGAAGCAAAATGCCACTAATAACAACGATGAGTATAATAGTCACAGAATCCATATCTAAATTTGTGCAATAGTCTACATCAATCCTACCTCTAAGAATTAGGATCAATTTATCACCAAAAATATGGTATAAATTAAAATCTTGAGGACCTCATCCCCAGTAAAAAAAGTCTACCTCATATCAGGATACCCAAAAGATGATACATATCCTTGAGTTTAATGGTCATCTCCTTAATCAACAAGTGAAATGTGCTCATCTCATTATGCCACCTCTCTGATACTACTGTCAATAGATCTCTATCAGCTCTAACCTTTGGCATCTACATAATGTAAGATAAACCAATTACATCTATAATGCCGAACTCATACTTAGTGAAGCTATCCATATACACCATAGCTACATATTTACATTCCTATGTCACCATCACTGGTAATACCTACTACAAATCAATAATGTTAGCATTTTATTAGTTTCAAATCAACATTGTGTTTTTCATTTTACTTACCATATAAGTGCTTAACCATAACACACACCTAAATCACATAAAATCATATTCATTTATTGGAAAGTCAAATTAAAAAAATTCTTAATTCATTACAAAATTGATTATAACTTTTATGAGATCGCTCTTAGCTTTTGCATATTTGTTGCTAACATTTTTTTTACAAAAATGCCACTAAATTTAATAAAATCGCTTCACACAATGATGATTTTTCTTCCACTCATAACAATAAAATTAAAAATCCCTCCTACATCAAATCACTACCCAGTTTGATGATTTCACCTAAAGGTTTATCAAAATCACTATTTACCCTAACAAAATCATTAAAAATGATGCCAAAATTGCTGATTCTACAATAATGATTTTTTTTCTTCAATTTGAATCCCTCATAAATGAAAATAAATGACAAAAATTCCAAAAAACCAAGTGACTTACTAGAGGCCTGCTACTCTCAGGTCTCTAGAAATGTCTCAATCTCTTTGTTCAATGCTTGTGGTGTGGAACACGGTCCATCTTTCCTCGTAAAGCCAAGAGAAAATATCTCACAAAACAATTCTTAGCTATTAACCTTGAAGATTAATTTGTACAAATGATTATCTAAAGAACCATTTCTCCTACTTATATTTTCCTATCTTACCAACTCTTTACCCCCATCCAATCCATTATTTCATTAATCTCAACCATTCAAGTGACATTAAATCAATTTATTTTGGATTTGTATTCAAATTATTATAATCATCTATCAGCATAAACTCAACAAAAGCATTTGCAAAATCAATAGCTTTTTTCTATTTATAGATCCATAGTTTATTATTGATGGGATATATCATTTCCAAACTTTCTCAATTGACCCCTACATCATTACCAACAATAATAAGTGTGTAGTCTTCAAATGGTTAAATTATTATTTTTCAAATATATGCTCTAGTTTTTATCAACTAGGGGCAACCTTTTTATGGCACCAACATCTTGAAAAATTGACATTACTTCAACCATACATTGATTCATCATCCATCCACATCATTTTAACCATTTATTATTTTCATCAATTTTGAGTGTTTGTCAATCTTCTTGCACAAACCCTCGAGGGGGTATCATCTCACTCAATTTTATTAGATGGTGGAGCTTGATCTTATTATAATGCCTGGTTCCTAATAGGGAGTGTGTGTGGGGATAATGCCCCCTATTATGGTCACTATGGGGGTCCAAGGGGTGGTGACCTACTTGGAAGCCCCCTTAGTGGGGGTTCAGGGGCATCGCCCATGAAGCAAAATTTTGATAAAAATACATTGTAAAATATTGTAATTTCATATTAAATCTAGACCATTCATTATTAGGTCATATATATAATGATAAAAATTATGTTTGTGCATTTTTTCCTTAATATGTAACCCTCCTTTGATATAAGGGCATGGTAATCATGATGTCATACTATGTGTGAGTGAAGAGGATATTACAGTGGATATATTACAACTTTTTTCCTTCATTTGTTAGACTGAATAATAAGGACTAGATATTTTTGTGTGGACATAGCCCATATTGGGTGAACCACATTAACTTTGTGTCTCTATTATGTTATTATTTCAGCATTTTATTTCCATCTTTACTTCATTAATATTTCTCTGTATTCTATATTTATGACAACTAGTATCATAGATAAAGGTTTATTTGGTAGATAAACTCATAAGAAAAAAGGGTTCCCAATTCAAGTGGGAGAAATGATAGAAGAAGGAAAGTTTAAGGTCAAGAAGTTTAACAGCCAAAACTATCAGCTATGGAAGATGCAAATAGAGGACTATCTATATCAAAAGGATCTTTTCCTACCATTGGGTGGAATAACAAAGAAGCTAATGACTATGAAGGTTGAATATTGTGAAGTTCTTGATATAAAGGTAGTAGGAATAATATGGCTATCCTTGGTAGCATCAGTGGCCTTCAATATTTCAAAATAAAATAAAATGGTAGATGTGATAAAGGTATTAGATAAAGTGTATGAAAAACCCTCAGCCTCCAATAAGGTATTTCTTATGAAGAATTTATTTAATATGGAAATTTTAGAAGGTGGGTCTATTATTGATCATTTAAATGAATTTAACATGGTCACAAATTAGTTAATCTCCATAAGAGTAAATTTTGATGATGAAGTTAGAGATATGTTGATTCTATGCTCATTGATATAAATCTTAAATGGCTTGGTCATGCTGTGAGTAATTCTATCTCTAGTTCAAAAACTTTAAAGTTTGATGATGGTATTGGTGTTATTCTTAGCAAGGAAATGTGACAGAAAAGCATAGGTGATATGTCAGGTAATATTTTGACTATTGAGAATAGGGGAAATCAAAAGGATAGAGGAGAGGGTCTAGGGAACCATGGTAAGTCTAATAAGGGTAGATGTAAATCTAGAGGAACATTGGTGTGCTAGATTTGTGAAAAAAAAGGATACCTAAAGAAAGATTATTGGTTTCAAAAAGGAAAACAAGGAGATGGACAACAAGATAAAAACTAGGAAGTAAATGTAGCAGGTGATGTGCTATAAGATGATTTAATCCTTTATTTAGATAACATTAATGATTCTTGGGTGTTAGATTCAGGGGATTTATTTCATGCTACACCCCATAAGAAATATTTTTAAGACTATGTTTAAGGTGATTTTGGATAAGTTTATTTGGGTGATGGTGACCCTTGTAAAATTATAGGAAAGGGTAAGATACAAATAAAATTATAGAATGGAAACAAATGGTTATTGAAAGAGGTAAGGCATATTCATGAGTTGAGAAGAAATCTAATTTTATTAGGGTAGTTGGGAAGTGAGGGCTACATAGTTATATTTGTAAAAAATTTATGAAAGGTCATTAAAGGATCATTGGTAATATGAAAAGGAGAGAAGGTAGGTAAATTATATTTATCTAGTGGTAATGTTGCCTCTTCTATTGTTTTAGATTCTATAGAATCAAATAAAAAATATAGCACCATAGACTTGGGCACATGACTAAAAAGGGGATGCAAGTTATCCATTCAAAGAATTTGTTGCTAGATTTGAAGAAGGTGGATTTGGATTTATATGAGCACTATGTGTATGGAAAATAGAAGAGAGTCAAATTTCTTAGAGTTGGGAAGACAAAAAAGGATGAAATGTCAGAGCTTATACATACATATGTATGGGGACTGACTCAGGTATCATCCCTTGGTGGGTTATTATTATTATGTTAATTATATTAATGATGCAAGTAGAAAAACTTGGGTTTATTACATATATATTTTTTTGATATTTTTGATACTTTTAAGAAATGAAAAGCTTTGGTTGAGAATGAGATAGGAAATAAGTTGAAGTGTGTCAGATCAGACAATGGAGGTGAATACTACAGTAAGGAATTCGATAATTATTATTCATCCCATGGGATTCATAAAGAGAATATAGTTCCAAGAACACCAAAACAAAATGGTGTGTCAGAAAGGGTGGACAAGATAATCATGGAGCATGCAAGGAGCATGAGATTACATGCAGGGTTGCCCTTATAGTTTTGGGTAGATGCTATGAATACTACTGTTTACTTAATAAATAGAGGGCCTTTAAGTATTTTGGATGGTGATGTTCCAAAAGAAGCACAAATAGGTAAAAAGGTATATTATTCTTTCCTAAATACTTTTAGCTGTGAAATATTTTTCTATATTGATAAAGAAAAAAAACCAAGCTTGAAGCAAAATTCAAGAAATATACTTTTATTGGATATGGAGTTAATGATTTTGGTTACCGTATATAGGATTTGGAAAATAAAAAAATAATTAGGAGTAGAGATGTGATCTTTAATGAGAAGGTCATGTACAAAGATCAGTTATAGGGAAAGAAACAAGAAAAACCAAATACTGAATATGCAATACTTGATGAAATCATTGGAAATGAAGTTCCAAAAGTGCCAAAAAATTAGAATGTGCAACAAATACAACAAGTACCTCAAAATCTTGGAAGTGTAGTGAGAAGATCTAATAGAGTAAGTAAACTCCCTAAATGATACTCTACTTCACTTTATTATTTATTATTGACTGATGGTGGTTAGGCATAAAGTTATGAATAAGCAATGTAGGTAGAAACTAGAAAAAAATGGGAGTAAGGCATGAAAGAAGAGATGGAATCCTTGGTACATAACCAAACTTAGGATTTGATTCAGTTGCCTATAGGTAAAAGAAAAATAAAAAATAAATGGGTTTATGCATTGAAGGAAGAAGATGGAGGAAAAAAGACGTACAAGGCTAGACTTGTTGTAAAGGGGTTTGCACAAAATAAAGTATTGATTTTGATGAAATATTTTTTCTAGTTGTAAAAATGACTTCCATAAGAATATTTTTAAGTTTGGTAGCTATAGAAGATTTTCACCTTGAATAATTAGATGTGAAGACTGCTTTCCTTCATGGTGATTTCGAGGAGGAAATATATATGGAACAACCACAAGGATACGAAGTAAAAGGTAAGAAGAAAATAGTATGAAAGTTGAAGAAGAATTTGTATGGTCTAAAGCAAGATCTAAGGCAATGGTATTTGAAATTTGACATGTTTATGATAGAACAAGGCTATAATATATGTCATTATGACCACTATGTCTATTTTAAGAGATTAGATAATGGAAAATATATTATCTTGTTATTGCATGTAGATGACATTTTTATTTTAGGGTCTAACATGCATGATATAAATGATCTAAAAAAAAATTAGAAAATTCATTTGTAATGAAGGATTTTGGTGCTGTAAAGAAAATCCTTAGTATGAGAATAATAAGAGATAGGAAAAATAGAAAATTGACATTATCTCAAGAAGAGTAAATTAAGGTGTTAGTCAGGTTCAATATACAAGATGCAAAACTTGTAAGTACATCTTTGGGAGGGCACTCCAAATTAAGGAATAGTGTCCTAAAATGAAGGAATAAATCAATTATATGTCTAAAGTTCCATATACTTTGGCAGTTGGAATTTCAATGTATGCTATGGTGTGCACGAGACCAAATATTGCTCATGTAGTGGGAGTTATTGATAGGATTATGAATAATTTAGGAAAAGATCACTAGGATGCAATGAAGTGGATTATTAGGTGCTTGAGATGGACCACCAACAAATGATTATACTATGAAGGTTTAGATATTACCTTACAAGGATATGTTGATGTAGACATGGTTAGACATTTAGATGGCAAGAGGAGCACAACAGGTTATGTTTTCACTATTGGTGATACAATATTTAGTTGGATTTCAAAATTGTATAAGATAGTTGCTTTGTCAACTATAGAGGTAGAGGATGCTGTAGCTACAAAAACTAGCAAGGAGATGATATAGATGCAACTGTTCATGAAAGAGTTGAGGCATAATCAAGAAGATTCTAGGATGTACAGTGATAGCTAGAGTGTGATTTATTTAGGAAATAACTTAGCATTCCACTCAAGAACCAAACATATATAACTTAGGTATCACTTCATTCGTTCAATTTTGGAGGATGGTTAACTAAAGTTGGAAAAGATCTATACAAGTTAGAATCCTGTAGATATGCTAATAAAAGTAGTCACAAAGGGGAAGATAGAGAGTTATTTAGCTTTAATAAGTCTTTAAGGATAACAAGGAAGATGAAAAATATGCCAAGGTCAAAGTTCAAATAAAAGTCTAAGGAAGAGTTATAGCGATGGAGTTGTAGAAATCAATTTCCAAGTGGGAGATTGTTAGATGGTGGATCTTGATCTTATTATATGCTTGGTTCTTGATAGGGGGTGTGGGGGGGAATGAACCCCACTATGGTTACCATGGGGGTCTAGGGGGTGACAACCTACTTGGAAGCCTACCCTAGTGGGGGTTTAGGGGCAACACCCCTGAAGCAAAATTTTGTTAAAAATGCATTGTAAAATATTGTAATTTCATAGTAAATCTAGATGATTTTGTTTTCTTCAATTTTAAGACCTTATCAATGTAAATAAATGACAAAAATTTCAAAAAACCAAGTGACTTACTAGAGGCCCACTACTCTCAGGTATCTATAAATGTCACTCTCTTTACTTAGTGCTCATGGTGTGGAACATGGTCCATCTTTCCTCGTAAAGCTCAGAGTAAATATCTCACAAAAAATTCTTAGCTACTAACCTTGAAGATTAATTTAAATAATTGATTTTCTAAAGCACCATTTCTCCTAATTATATTTTCCTATCTTACCAACTCTTTACCCCCCATCCAATCCATTATTTCATTAATCTCAACCATTCAAGTGACATTAAATCAATTTATTCTAGATTTGTATTCAAAATCTTGTAATCATCTATCAATGTAAAATTAACTTAAGCATATATAAAATCATTACCTTTTTTCTATTTATAGATCCATAGTTTATTATTAATGGGATATATCATTCCCATACCTGCTCAATTGACCCCTGCATCATTAACAACAATAATAAGCGTGTAGTCTCTGAATGGTTAAATTATTATTTTTCAAATATATGCTTTAGTTTTTGTCAACTATGGGTAACCATTTTACACCACCAATATCTTAAAAAATTGACATTAATTCAGCCATACATTGATTTATTGTCCATCCATATCATTTTAACCATTTATTCTTTTCATCAATTTTGAGTGTTTATTTGTCTTATCACACAAACCCTCAATAGGGCATCATGTCACTCATTTTTATTGGATGGTGGTTCCTGATCTTATTATAATGCTCAGTTCCTAATAGGGGGTGTGGGTGGGCAATAACCCCTCACTATGGCCACCATGGGGGTGTAGGGGGGGGTGGTGACCTACTGTGAAGCCCTCCTAGTGTGGGTTTAGGGGTAGTGCCTTTGAAGCAAAAGTTTGGTAAAAATGCATTGTAAAATATTATAATTTTGTAGTAAATCTAGACCGTTCACTATTAGGTCATATATCTAATGGAAAAAATTATGTTTATGCATTTTTTCCATAATATGTAACCCTCCTTTTATATGAGGGCATGGTAATCATAGTGGCATACTATGTGTGAGTGACAAGGATATTGTAGTGGATGTATTGCTGTTTTTTTTCTTTATTTATTAGACTAAATAATAAGAAGGATTGACTATTTCTATGTGGACGTAGCCCATATTAGATGAACTATGTTAAATTTGTGTCTCTATTGTGTTATGATTTCTAAATTTTATTTCTATATTTAATTCATTAATATTACTCTGTGTTCTATATTCTTAACAATTTTCATTCATTTGGGAAAATTTTTTCCTTTTATATCATCAACACTCTACTTTTACTATTTTTTGAAATAGTATTGCTTTTCAACACTATTTAAAAGAGGAGAACATGTAGATACCTAAATTTCATTTAGTGTTGAAATGCACCTAAATCTATTTAATAATTCTTCTTAAATTAATAAATCACATTTTTCCTAAATTTAAATAATTGAATAATTTAAAATATTGAATAAGTCAATTATGCACCCTTAAATCCTTATTTTAAATAGTAAAATCTAGATTTCTCACTTCATCCAAATATCTCCCACCTTTTTCTCCCTCATCCCAACCAAATCCACAAAATTATCCACCTCTTATGACTCATCCCCTGAGTTGTCAAGAAAATTGACTTAGTCTTGTTGAGTCAGCTAACTAACCCCACTCTTTTCAACCATTTTGAAAAGGTCTCCATCCTAATGGGTGAGGACTCATTAGCCACTGTCAATCATTTGAATCATTGAACAATACCTAAAGACAATAATCATAACCAAATAAATTAGATCTCTACACATAAGAGAATCAAATTGAATAGAAGTGAATCAAAGATTTCATTTTTCACCACATACTTGAAAGAGCAAATCGAATGTATATCGTAATGGATAAATCTTGTGCATTTAAAGTGTAGAGTCTGTGATTGTTGTTTTCTTTGTTTGTTGTTCTAAAATAGTTAAATTATATCTTAAATTAGGATTAGTGTACTTTATTTGCATGTCTAAATTTATTTCATATAAATCATATATTAACACCACCCTTAAGTATAACTTAGGTGGGCAAAAAATTATGTCCCAACATAAAGGCTTGATGAGGTACCCAAGTACATAGAGATGATACCCTAGATAAAGAAGAAGGTAGAGCTACCTAGACACCCATAATATCTCATAAATGAAGATACATACTTTTAGTGAAGGTTTTGGTCAATATATCATCATTTTGATCCATTATATGGATGTAGTAAAGAACAATGACTTGCTCATGGATGAGCTCCTAAATGAAATGCATGTGAATATTGATACGTTTGGTTAGTTGATGGAAGATTAGATTCTTATAAATTTGTATTGTGCTTTGGTTATTATAGAAGATGACTATTTCTCATTAAAATTAGATTCCTAACTTAGTGAGAATAGACTAAATACAAATAGCCTTAGTGGTAGCACTAAAATCGCCTTTGTATTCTATCTCAATAGAAGATAAAGTAATAAAATTATAGTTCTTACTTGACCAAATAATCAGACCTAAACTGAGGGAGAAACTATAACTTGAATTAGATGTATGATTCTCAATATCACCAACCTAATCTAAATCTGTATAACCAATTAAGTCGATGTTGATGCTTGATCCAAAATAAATCCCAAAATTATGAGTACATTAAATGTAATGGAAAATATGCTTAATTGTATTCTAGTGCAACTCATGTGGTTCTTGAATGAATTTTGAGACCATGACCACTGTATATGAAATATTAGGTCTAGTGTGTAAGGTATATGAGACTACAAATAAGTTATCAATATGAATTAGCATCATCCAAAAGAAATGAACAACCAACATTGAGCTTCACACCAGATAGAAAAAAATTTAGAGTTAGATTATAGTTGTCCATGTTAAACTATGCAGTCCAATTAAGAGCATACTTGTATTATGGAATAATGATCCTAGAGTCAGATTGATAAATTTCAATCTTGAAAAAGTAGTGCAACTAGCCCAAGTCACTCATTGACAACTTGTCAAACAAAGTAATTTTCACTACTGTGATGGTGGATGAAGAACTCCTTGTGACCAATAGGGCATCCACATAGAGAACCAAAGTCAATAGTGAATCATCCTTCCACATAATGTAGATATTTGAATCACAATGACATCTGATGAACCCAACTAAAAGAAGAAAGGAGTCCATCTTGGTATACCAAGCTTGAAGAGCTTATTTGTGGCTTGTTATTAGTATAGATTATACCCTTGAGGAAAAAAAGTTTAAAACCTACCTCATCTAGCTGATATAATGGAATCACATCTAGGTGTGGGTAGCCTAATGGGTGAGGTGAATCTCTAGTTTTTGGGGCTAACTCCCTTGATGCATCATCTAAGCTCAGCTACCAAGCCTACTTGTTTTAAAAATGAAAAAAATACAAGAAAGATATAAAATCAAACCCTATACTATAGGAGGTGATGCACCAATATATTATGTCTCTTCTAATTGATCCTTCAACAACACTTATGGGTAAAATAAAGACTAATTACTAACACACTCTATCCAAAAGACTCTTACACATCATTGATTCACATGGAGGCCATGATAATTTCCTATAACCCAAGGGTGATGAGTGAAAGGTTTGATAAAAGACACTAAAAATTGGTTTCCACTATGATCACAAACATAAACACCTTCACATACCATGTACCCTGCATAAGACAATCCACTAGTATTTAGATGAGAGATAAGGAGCTGTAAAGGGAGAAAAGATCAAACACTTAAGAAAATTAGACAAGCACACACACACTAGAAGATTATTATAGAGAAGGTTGTATCATTCCTTATATTATCTTAAGGCTACAACATACACATTGGCATAAATTTCTCATACCTAATAAAGGGGTTCCATACAATGGCTTTCTAAGCCCAATTTATATAATATCAGAAAGAGAGAGGGTGAACATGGTGTAGAAATTGGGTGGAGAGGTAATGATGACCATCTCTCATATAAAAAAAATTAAAAACATGAATTAAGGGAAAAAAATAGTCGCATAGCTCTTCCCATGCATTGCATTGGTGGTATAATACCCTTTAATGAGCCTTTTGGGATTATAAGTGTAGTGAATGACCTATTTCTAACCATAATTAACTCCATAAAGGCACCATGTTACTTTAAACTGATCCATTAATCCTTTACATGCAATGAGAGGTCATGCATCTATTATAGGAAAGCAATTACATGTTTGAACATGACCATTACTCACCTAACTGTTACCCTTCATGCCATTCACAACCCATTCAATGCATTTGTCATTCTAGTGAGTAATAGACTAGAGACTTACACTTTTTAAATAATTTATTGAGCTTAGTAGTGGATTTTTTATACAAGGGTGCTTATGATCTATAAGTCCTCTTCACCATGTGAGCAGACCTTCAATACTCTTCTCATAATGTAAATAATGGTTATATCCTCTCCTAACTTCAAGTTTGCTTATTAGGCTTGTTTGTATCACTAAAAGAGTTAAATATTGGTTGTTTGAAGTCCATTTTATCCATTTAAAAGTCCAAGAGGCCTTATAACTTACTTAGGATCTCAAATATGCCTAGGAACCATGAAAATAGTCCCAAAACTAGACATTATAAGCCACTTTACTGTAAATTTTACCTCACACATGACAAATTCCTAGTCCATAGGGAACATATAGGATATGTAAGTGTATTTTGACATTTTAAATGTGTTTTAGGGAAATTAAAGTCATTAGGAGTATTTTCATTTCCATCAAGTTCTCCATGAGGGTTTTAGAGGGTGTGGAGTTGCCTACCATCTTATGATGGTTCATAAAACACATGCCATA
Organism: Torreya grandis; assembly: GCA_037957365.1. Lineage (NCBI taxonomy): Eukaryota > Viridiplantae > Streptophyta > Pinopsida > Cupressales > Taxaceae > Torreya > Torreya grandis. The sequence goes on from JARHVA010001769.1 coordinate 2,923,674, forward strand.
GATTTAAAACTTAAGGCCATGAATCTTGAGTGCATATACCCCCTCAAATTTAACTTATATATATTTGTCACATGCATATTTTTAGTGAGATATGAGCAAAGGTCGGTACCCCTCAAGTTTCTTTTAGGCAGTCTAAACTGCTTGTAGTCTTAAGGATTGTTTATAAAGCTGCCCCACTAAATTTAGATCTCTCCACCATGGATGGAAAGTGCATAGGGGTCATAAAATTCCCCTAATATAAATAGGCCCCATGCATCTTTTCATTCAATATATGAGCATCCAAGTTTACAACTTAAGTTAACATACTATGATGGGAGAGCTTGAGGAGGGCTATTAGGCCAAAAGGGCACCTTTTCTATTTATTAATACCTAAAACATATTTTTAAAGTCCTATACCATAATTAAATAACCTGTTATATACCTAAATATTCTTGAGGAACTCACCTTGTCATAAGAGTGGAGTTGGAGGTTTGAGGGCTTATGCAGGGTTTTAGACCTTATAGGCCTAAATTGATCTTTAAGGCATAAGACCACCTGTAGGTGATCATGGTGACCTCAAAACATTATTGGTATATTTTAAATTCAAATACAACCTTTTATACAATCTCATAGTTATTTATACCTCTATCTCTATCATTTCTCGTCTTTAGGCCTACTTATGACCATTATTAGCCTATACTAGGTTCTCAAACTAACTTATGTCAATGACCTGAGTAGTCTATGTTTCCTCCTTTTATAATTGACAAGGGGGTAGGAAAATTAATTTATTATACCTTATAATTTTTCAATACCTTATTTTTCTTGGGTCTCCTTCCTTCCTTCAACAAACACTCTTCTATTACCATACACACACAAGCCTATGTGATTTGAGTGCTCAGTCAGGCTTGGGTAACTCTTTCTAAACCCTGATTTTTCCTTCAATATCTTTAAGACCATATAGAGTTCATAATATTATTATAGGGTCATTTTATCATGTATTTTTTATTCCAACATATCTCACTATTCAAATCAATTAGGCATTCTAATTTTGACTAGGCATCCCTGTATGCATTAAACCAACTGTGTATACAAGGTTAAGTGGGTCTATCCTAACTATAAAAACTTGATTTATTGGGTGAAAAAAACATATTAATTGAGAAAATTAAACCTACGAATCCTCAAAAACCTTAAACAATGTAAATAAACCTTAAACTATGCGAAATAGTCAAGGGATACATTTAGAACTAGTTTGGAGGGTTGGTCTTGAGAGCCACATGGAAGTTTATTTCCATTGAAAGAGGAAATAATCCATATTATTGAATCACATTTTAAAATTGAATAAGGCATCATATTTAGACTTTCAACCTTGAGATTGGTTTCCATGAGAGCATGTTGAGTTGTGTTTGAAGCTTTTTCTCCTTCTTCCACATGGTGGGCATTGAGGAGACTTGAAGGAGATATGATATGACTTATTTGTGACCATGTGGAGTATGGGAAGATTATGGCATTAGTGTATAAACTCTTCACTAGTCATCTTTGTGCTCTATTCCTTTATGAAACATAAAAATTATAGCACATAAACCTACAACCTACCAACTAAAGAAAATTAGGTATTGATATAGCCCTACAAGTGCCATGAGAACATCCTTAGAGGAGTTTAGAATAATCATTAGACCTTTGGATATCTTTCCCCATGCTAAATTTGTCACAAATATCTTGAAATTCTCATAAATTTTCTTGTAACTGAGCTCATAGGGTTTTCAAGGGGTTTGAGACCACTTGGGGGTCTTAATGATTGTTCATAAAGCCCAAGGTTTTGATATGTAAACTAATGATACTAATTATAATCCCATTAGGGAATCTACCTCTGGCCAAGAGCTTAGGCTTTGAATCCCCCTATATGGATATTACCATTCAACTCAAACTAACCCTTGTGAGCTTGCCAAGGGATCAATGTAAATACTACTACATTTTCTGCCTTTTTCCTGGCTTTGTCAACATGGATTCTTCTTTGTGATGCCTATAATGAACTCCCCATGATATATCTAACCTTATTAGACTGTTAATTAACTATACAAATCCATACAAGTCTTGAGAACATCTCCAAAACACCATTTCTCTACATTTTTTTAGGTCTGAGCTATCAAAAAACCATTGGAGAACAAGAAGAGGGAAATGAGAGGTCAAGTACATTTTCAAATTAGAGGGTATAGATGGAGGGAGGATAAAAAGTCACTTTTTGAAATGTGTGGGGATTTTTCGGTGAATGAAGGGTGTTTTATAAAAAATGAGGTATATGAGGTATAAATTAATCGAACATCTTAAAGGATAAAATGAAACCTAAGAATCCTTAAAATCCTTAAATAATTCAAAGATTCCTTAAACTATGCTAAATAGCCAAGGGATTCATTTATAGATATATTGGGGGGTTGGTCTTAAAGGCCATGTGGAAGTTTATTTCCCTTGAAAGAGGAACTCCTCCATATTCTTGAATCACCCTTGAAACCTAAAGAAGGAATCATCCAGAGATTTTCAACCTTGAGATTGGTTACCATGAGAGCATGCTGAATTGTGCTTGAAGCTTCTTCTCCTTCTTTCACATGGTGGGCATTGAGGAGACTTGAAATAGATATGATATTACTTATTTTTGACCATGTGGAGTATGTGAGGAGTATGGGTTTAGCATATAAAATCTTCACTGATCATACTTTTTCTCTATTCCTTTATGAAACACAAACATTCTAGCACATAAAACTGTAACCTATACAAGTTCCATGTGAACATGATTAGAGGAGTTTATGATTCTCATCAGACCTTTGAAGATATGTAACCATGCTCAAATTGTCAAAATGAGCTTGAACTTCTCATAAATTTGCTTGTAACTGAGCTTATAGGGTTTACAAGGGGTTTAAGACCACCTGGGGGTCTTAATGATTATTCATAAAGCCCAAGGTTTTGATCTCTAAACCAATTCCATTAATTGTAATTCCACTAATGACTCTACCTTTGGCTAATAGCTTAGGATTTGAATCACCCTGTATGGACCGTATCATTCAACTCAAACTAGCCCTTATGAGCTTACCAAGAGCTAGATGGAAATATTACTACATTTTCTACCTTTTCCATAGCTTTGTAAACATGGATTCTTCTTTTTGGTGTTTGCAATGAACCCCCCATGAGTTATCTAACCTTATCTGACTCTAACCAGACCATACAAATTTATACAAGTCTTGAAAACACCTAGAAAACATCATTTCTCTATATTTTTTAGGTTTGAGATCTTGAAAAACCATTGGATAACAAGAGTAGTGAAATGAGAAGTCAATTAAATTTTAAAATTAGAGGGTATAGATGGAGGGAAGCTAAAAGATTAGTTTTTTAAGCATGTGGGGCCTTTTTGGTGGATAAAGGGTGTTTGACTTCTAAAAAAAACCCATTTTACAGATAATGTTGACAAAATCTAGTTTGAAATTATATTAGTGTGCACATAAATATGTGAGTATTATTAATATAAATGTTTTTTAAAAAAAAAATCATATATTGATATTGTGAGGAGTGATTTTAGGAGTGTTTTAGTTATTAGAACAACTAATCTATTTGTAGAGTAAATGGTTAGATGCCCATTTTTATATTTGTAATATTCTTGAATATTGATATATTGACCAAATTATATGCTTCTAAACATTTGACCTTTTAGCTCTTTCATGCATAATGGATTAAATCTTAATAATGGTATTAGAGTAGGGATCCATGGACCTCTCTATAAAATAATCACTTATTTTATACATCAAATTGGATTAATGGATATGCAGTGTAGACCATGTGAAAAAGCCATTGAAGTCCATTGACCTTTGCTTTCACTTATCATAAAATTGCAATGTTGACCACATGCACATTAGTTGGCTCCACCATTCCCCTGCATCTTTCTCTTCTCCTTTCCATCATGTTCATCTCTTTTCACAGTTTGCCCACACATGCTATTCTTTGTGTGAATTTGAAAAATAAATAAAAATTAGTTTCTCATTTTTGTTTTTTCTTGTGTCTATTAGGTTTGGTCTATTTTTTTGGAGCTATTATTTTCCAAATTCAGTGAGTGGAAAATTAGAATTAAAAAACATGCAAAAAAAATGTTTGAAATAGCCTCATGAGAATTGGAATATCTTTTTTGTTTCTTGATGGAATTCAAAGTTTTAATATGTTATAGAAATCTATTTAAAAGGAGAAGAAAACCAAAAATTGTTTGTGAAAATTTTTCATACTTGAAGAACTATGAATAATTGAAAATAGACATTCATAGCTATTTTGGCACCTAACTCAGCATTCAATAGTGGTATCTTCTTTTAGCTTGGTCCATCTCTATTTTGTCTTAGCCTTTCACAACCATACAACCCATATTTGGTTGGCAACTTGACTCTCATCCTATAGATCCTACTTTTGAACTAATTTGCATCCTTTGAATTCATTCTGACCACAAGAGTCAAATAATAATCACAAACCTGTGAACTCCAATGATGGTCAAAACCTTCATCTTATATAATGAACTCCATGCACATAATAAGTACCATAGATTTACAAAACCATTCTGGTCTTTAATAGAGATTACAAATCTTAGGTATTATTCTTTTTCGGTCTTTCCTTGAAATTTAAGTTTTTACCATTTTAAAAATATTTGCAGGTATTAGGTTTGTTTTTTGTTTTTGTTTTTTTAGTTTAAAAAATATTATTTGGTAATTTCTTAAAATTATTTTAGTGGTTTAGTCTTCTATTTGTTTTTAAATTTGTTAATTTTGTTTTATAGTTTAATTTATATATGTGTAGTATGTAGTCATTTTTTTTAAAGTCTTATATTTAATAAGTTTTGTTTTATTAATATGATTTATGTTTTAAATTTTAGTCTTAAAATTTTAATTTATATTTTTTAATGTTTTAGTTATTGTTTTTTTCATGTTATTTATAAGAGTCATTTTTTTAGTGTGGCTTTGTCTAAATTTGTTGTCATAGTCAGTTTTATTTATTTATTTTAAATAAATATAGCGAGTCATAAGTTTTTTGAGATTGATTTTTATTTATTTTATAAGTTTTTATATTCTTTAGTATTATATTATGTGTTTCATTTGTCACAGTTCTTTTATATCAATAAGGTATTTTTAATAAGGTCATTTTTTTGTCATAGTTTTTCTTGTGTTGTGTCTTTTTGAAGATTGTCATGTGTCAAGTTTATTTTTAGTTATAAGTCATCAAATAAGCTTTGAAAGGTGTTGGTTGAATATTTTGTCGATCAGCGTACTGATAAACAAAATAGGTCTAATCAGCCAAAGTAGGAAGATTAGTCGTCCAAATGTGTAGGTTTACCACATCAAAAGGGGACTGATCTCTCCTCTCATCAAGGGGAGGTTCCCTATAGATAGGCTATATATTTATATAAATAGAAAATAATACTCAAGGGTAGGACAAACCATCCATCTCTCTTTCTTCAGAGATGATGTGTGCAGATCAAAGGAAAAACTCAAGGGAAATGATAGACAACACTCCTCTTCTTTCAGAAGTACTATTAAGCAAACCACAAGAATACTCCTGGTAATAAATGGAAAATGTAGCAAAGGATGTAATAATCAACAAATCAAGATGCAGCACAAAGTCTTCACCTAAATTGCTCAAGAGTAAGATATGAAGGACAATGAGGGCACAAAGTGATCCCAAGGTCCTTTACACATAAATGAAAAGAAAACACACTAAAGGCAATTATGGGGGCACAAAGTCTTTCCATAATTGACTCTTCAAGACACCTTCTTGACTACTGTCACTAATTCTACTTGTTAAATTAAAGGAACAGAAGATATATTAAGGAAAAAGACATAAGAATAGTTTCCTCAACAATAAAGATATTATAGCACAAAGTCTGAAAAACCACTTGCTTTCTTATTCCAATAACAAAATATGATAAACAAAATGAGCTCAAAGTCTCAAAAGTGTCTTTAAATTTGGGTAGAGTTTCATTCTTATTGCCAAAAAGAGATACATTTACAATAGAAGAGAGTCCCTTATATAGCTTCTTCAAGAAGGACTCGGGAACAGTAACACATCATGTTGTGTTGGAATCTGTTAAGAAGACAGGCTGGAACTTAGGGGCATTTTACCCATTGGGTTTTATCAATGTAGGGAAACAAGTCATGCTTATTAAAATTTTGCAAATTTCAATGTCCACTTGGTGATCTAATCTTACCTTCATCATTTCCCCTTTTCTGGTTATTTGAATCGGGTCCTAGATTCAATTCGATGCTTTGTTCCTTAGTCACTTTCTGCTAGTCTTTAGCAATTGATGTGTGGCACATTTCACTGCTAAATAGGTGAAGACATGTGCTAAATTCCATGGGACTCTCAGAAACATTTATTGACAGAGGCTTTGAAACTTATTAGAAACTCAGAATTGTGGGTGCAAACACTTGTCACTCTCCATGGATTTACAAAGGAAAAGATGGTAGCTTCTGCTTGCTTCTTGAGAATCCTATGGAGGATGACACATGTCAACATCCATTACATCTTAAAAAAATTATAGAACTATGCATAACTCATTTGAATCCATGCGGATGATGCCACTTGATGTGTTCTGCTTAACTTACAAAGGACACGTGGTAACCTTCACGGCTCTTAGAAGCAAAGTGAAATGAGACTTGAAAGATGACATATTCTTTGAGAGCCCTATGGAAGATGACACATGGCAGTCTCTACTATGCTTTAGTAGCCTTTGAAAACACTCAAGACTTATTTTAGATTCATGTGAATGAAAGCACGTGGCAATCTTTGCTGTGCTAAAAAATGCTTAGGATGAGCTTAGAAACTTGTTCAAAACTTAGATGTAGATACGTGTCACTTTCCACAGGGATATAAATGAATAGGTGGCAGCTTCCACTCATATTTGGAGAGTCAAGCAGATGATGACACATGGTGCATTCCACTTTCTTCAGTAACTCATTGGGGGTCCACCATAATTTTTATGAAAACAAGAAGTAGGAGGGAGAAATTGCAGAGATTGACACTTGTCGGCTTCCACAAAATTATGCAAGGGACATGTGGCATAGTCTAAATATATTTGTTAGTCACGTGGATGTAGACACTTGGCACATTTCACTTCATTTAGTCACTCATCCCCAGGTCCACCATGGTCTTTGCTCGAAACAGTGAAGCTAAGAGAAGAGACTATGGATATTGACACTTGGAGGCTCCTAATAAGCTTCAAGAGGGACATATGGCAATATCCACTAATTTTTAGAAACAAAGATTAGTGGGGCTCAACCGTTGACAGTTGGCAGTATCCACAAGATTCTATCAGGCTTTTGTCTCGGTCTATTTGTTTGCCTTGGTCACTTTTTGCCACGGGAATTCCCTTTACAAAGGCACTTGTGTCTTTGACTCTTGGGGCACTCCTTTGAGCTTTGTCACTTGAATTGACCGATTGAACCAACTTTGGTTCAATAGTTTAATGGTTCATTCCCTTATTTTGGCTGAGTCCTTTTGATCTTCGTTGAACCAAACATTGAACCATTCCATTGAACCACAAGACTTTGAACCAAATGTTGAACCAAGTTTTGGTTCAACGGTTCAAACAAAGCCTTGAATTGACTGACGAACCATTTGATTGAACCAAAGGATGAATCAAAGCATTGAAACAAAGTGGATGAACCAAATGAGTGAAACAAAGCATTGAACTGCTTGATTGAACCCACCTTTGAACCATTTGAGGTTGAACCAAATGTTGAACCTACTACTAATGCTTGCTAATGGAGATTTTTGTTTAAATCAAGGCACTAAACCAATCCTAAAAATGACCAAGTGTTAGAAACTAATTCTTTTGGTTGAACTCGCTTGTAGAAATTGTGAAGCCCATTAAACTTGTAAAAATGACCCTGTCTATAGAGTCTGTAGAAATCAAGTTTGTAGAGTCCATAAATTTTTGAGAAGCTTGAAAAATGAAGAATTTGAATGACCAAGACAAATTTTGAGAAGGGAAGAGAGGAATTTTGGCCCTGCAGGCCCAAAATAGCTCATATGTTGTCCAAAAAATAAGAAGTCATTTTTTGGGGGACTATAGCTGGCTCTTGTTGGGGAACTTCCTTTAGATGACAACTCAAAATAGCTGAGGGGAGTAGAAGCCAAAATCTCCATTGCCTTAAATTGTGCCATTGGGCTATGGAGTCATGCTACCCAAAAAGAAAGGTGACATAAATGAAAATGAAAAGCACAAAATAGAATGAAAGACTATACAAATATACATATGTACAAATGAACTTATTTGATGCCTTAAGATTTGAAGTGTTTTAAATGCTACCCATTTTGAGACAATAAAAATGGCATCCTATCCTAATAAATTAGTAGGAAACCATTTTCTCCCTAGAATCAATGACAGGTGAATGAAACTCTCCACTAGGAAACCACTTTTCTATGTCTTCCCCTTGGTTTTCTCTTCTTCTTGCCCCAAAGCAAGACTTGTCTTTTGGTCCAAAAACCATGAATCTTTGCTCTCCTGGCAAAGAGTTCATTTTCCTAATTTTGATGGGTAGTAGCATGGCCTAGTACCATAATTTGTTGTTCTGATAGCTTAGTCCAGCACATGTCTTGATTGTCCCCCTCAGATATCTCAGATTCTTCTTCATTTGGAGGGGAGGGTTCTTCTGCACTTATGTCACATTCCACCAATTCTTCTGCTATTTCATCCTTACCTAAAGACTCAAACAAACTTTGGGCTACAAGGGCCACCATTTGGGTCTCGACACATTTAACATGATCAATTATGTCAAAAAGGCTGGATTGGATTAGGCATAGGGGATGCGAGTTCTTCCTTTTGGTTTATGGGAGGGGTGAGAGGATTGGCCTATGAATTTGAAGTAGAAGGGAAAAAATTCTTGGGATACTTACTTTCTTAGCAATCACTGGGTCCTTTGGCTAGATAGGTAGAGTGGCCCCACACTTAGCAATCAAAATTATAGGTTAAGGTCACTCCTCTGTTTCTCCTTTATCAGCTTGTTGAGCTGACTGATTCTAGGACTAGGTGACCACAACATATGATCCCTCAGATGCTTCACCTTTACTTTTGGGTTCATCCTGGTAATCCAAGAAACTGATGTGGGAGTCACCAGCTGACTCTTCTTGATCCTTTATGAAGAGACCAATGTCATTTTCTTGATTAAACTTAGGTTGGAAAGATAAATCATGCTCTGTTTCCAAATACCCAACTACTGAGTTGGCTAGAGGTACTTTAATGGCAAGGTTCCTCTGTGGGGGAGGAAGATGATTGGGTTGCCCTTGATGTGCCTAATTAAGGAATGTCCTCCTTAGTACATCTTTGTATGAAGGAGTAGATGACATCCCTTGTGCCATTTGTCTTTTGCGGGCCAACACTTCATTTGCTATCTTTTGCACCATTGGATTAGTGGTGGCTGTAGGTGAGTTATCAAAAGATGCACCTCTATTTGAATCCCTTCTTATCTTTCCAACCAAGATAAGGTCATCTTCTAACTCAGTAGCTAAGTCTTGAGCAACTTTAAGATCTATGTGACCAGCACATCTTAGCAAAAAACTCACTTTAGGTAGCTGTGAGTTTATGAAGAAGCATTTGAGGTTCTCAGGGGTGGGCTGAGCAACTATGGGAATCCTATTTCTTAGCTTGTCAAATTTTATAATAAAATCCCTCATGGGCTCATGAGGTTCCTTCTTCATCTGCTAAGTTGGGTTAGCAAAGCATGAGCATTTTCTATAGGTTTAAACCTTGCTTCAAACTTGGCTTTGATAGTGTCCCATCCAGTCACTGATCCAGTCTGCAGATGGTAGAACTAGTCTACAGTAGCACCTTGTAGTGTTTCCATGAAAATCTTGACTGCCATGTCTTCAATTTCCACCCCTATCACACCACAATCTATGGTTAAGGATGCAATGTGTCCATCAGGGTGGACTCTTCCATCACCAAAGAATTTGGGGAAATTTTTCTTTGAGCTGAGTGGTAGCTCATGTAGGGGTGGAGTTAGATTAAGTGGGCCAAATGAGTTACCCCAAGGGCCTTGAACTACCATGATTAGATTATGAAAAATAGGGATAACACATCTAAGTGGAGTTGATAGATTATAGGATAAAAATGGAAAATAAATTAGCCCTACTTCAGCTTAAATCTTGAGTCTTCAAACTGCGCTTTCTTTCCCAACAGCTCTAGTTTTGTAGGCTAGATAATATAATGGAGATGGATGAAAATGCTAAGGCTATAAATGGATAATGGGTAAGACCTAGATGGGAGTCACCAAAATCTATAATTGATAAGGTGATAATGATAATGGGTAAGACACAGGTGATGTTTCAATTTGCAACTTGATGTTCCAAATTGCACAAAATTACTATGTCCCCAGTAGAGTTGCCAAAAATTATTGGTTGAATATTTTGTCGATCAACGTACTAATAAACAAAATAGGTCTGATCAGCCAAAGTAGAAAGATTAGTCATCCAAATGTGTATGTTTACCACATCATAAGGGGATTGATCTCTCCTCTCATCAAGGGGAGGTTCCCTATAGATAGGCTACATATATATATATATATATATATAAACAAAAATTAATACTCAGGGGTAGGACAGACCATCCATCTCTCTTTCTTGAAAGATGATGTGTGTAGATCAAAGGAAAAACTCAAGGGAAATGACAAATAACACTCCTCTTCTTTCAAAAGTACTATTTAGAAAACCACAAGAATACTCCTGGTAATAAATGCAAAATTTGGCAAAGGATGTAATAACCAACAAATTGAGATGCAGCACAAAGTCTTCACCTGAATTGCTCAAGAGTAAGATACAAAGGACAATGAGGGCACAAAGTCATCCCAAGGTTCTTCACATAGAAATGAAAAGAAAACACACTAAAGGCAATTATGGGGGCATAAAGTCTCTCCATAATTGACTCTTCAGGATGCCTTCCTAACTGCTGTCACTAATTCTGCTTGTTAAATTAAAGGAACAGAAGATATATTAAGGAAAAAGACATAAGAATAGTTTCCTCAACAACAAAGATATTACATCATAAAGTCTAAAAAACCACTTGCTTTCTTATTCCAATAACAAAATATGATAAACAAACTAAGCTCAAAGTCTCAAAAGTGTCTTTCAATTTGGGTAGAGTTTAATTCTTATTACCAAAAAGAGATACATTTACAATAAAAGAGAGTCCCTTATATAGCTTCTTCAAGAAGGACTCAAGAACAATAACACATCATGTTGCATTGGAATCAGTTAAGAAGATAGGCTCATTTTTAGGGGCATTTTACCCATTGGATTTTATCAATGCAGGGAAACAAGTCACACTTATTGAAATTTTGCAACTTTCAATGTCCACCTGGCAATCTGATCTTACCTTCATCATTCCCCTTTTTCTGGTTATTTAAATTGGGTCCTACATTCAATTCAATGCTCTATTCCTTAGTCACTTTCTACTAGTCTTTAGCAATTGACACATGGCACATTCCACTACTAAACATGTGAAGACATGTGGCAACCTCTATGGGACTCTGAGAAACATTTATTGATAGAGGCTTTGAAACTTATTAGAAACTCAGAATCATGGGTGCAGACACTTATCATTCTCCATGTATTTACAAAGGAAAAGATGGTAGCTTCCACTTGCTTCTTGAGAATCCTGTGGAGGATGACACGTGTCAGCTTCTGTTGTATCTTAGAAACATTATAGAACTATGCGTAACTCATTTGAATCCATGTGGATGATGCCACTTGACGTATTCTGCTTAACTTACAAAGGACACATGGCATCTTCCATGACTCTTAGAATCAAAGTGAAATGAGACTCAAAAGATGACATATTCTTTGAGAGCCCTATAGAAGATGACACATGGCAGTTTCCACTACACTTTAGCAGCCTTTGAAAACACTTGGGACTTATTTTAGATTCACGTGGATGATAACACGTGACGATCTCTGCTATGCTAAAAAATGCTTAGGATGAGCTTAAAAACTTGTTCAAAACTCATACATAGATACGTGTCACTTTTTGTGGGGATATAAATGAATAGGTGGTAGCTTCTGCTCATCTTTGGAGATTTAGGCAGATGATGACACATGGCACATTCCACTTTCTTCAGTAGCTCATTGGGGGTCCACCATAGTCTTTATGAAAACAAGAAGTAGGAGGGAGAAATTATGGAGATTGACACTTGTCAGCTTCTACCAAATTATACAAGTGACATGTGGCATGGTCTGAATATATTTGTTAGTCACACAGATGTAGACACTTGGTGCATTTCACTTCATTTAGTCACTCATCCTCGGGTCCACCATGGTCTTTGCTCGAAACAATGAAGCTAAGATAAGAGACTGCAGATATTGACACTTGGAGGCTCCCAACAAATTTCAAGAGGGACACATGGCAATATTTGCCAATTCACAGAAACAAAGATTGGTGGGGCTCAGCTGTTGACACTTGGCAGCATCTACGAGATTTTGTCGGGCTTTTGTCTTAGTCCGTTTGTTTGCTTTGGTCACTTTTTGCCATGACAATTCCCTTTGCAAGGGCACTTATGTCTTTGACTCTTGGGGCACTCCTTTGAACTTTGTTGCTTGAACCGACTAATTGAACCAACTTTGGTTCAACGGTTCAATGGTTCATTCCCTTGTTTCGGCTGAGTTCTTTTGATCTTTGTTGAACCAAACATTGAACCGTTCGTTGAACCACACGATGTTGAACCAAGTTTTGGTTCAATGATACAAAAAAAGCCTTAAACTGATTGACAAACTATTTGATTAAAGCAAATGATGAATCAAAGCATTGAAATAAAGTGGATGAACCAAATGAGAGAAACAAAGCGTTGAACTGCTTGATTGAACCCACCTTTGAACCATTTGACATTGAACCAAAGGATGAACCAAACATTGAACCTACTATTGATGCTTGCCATGGATATTTTTGTTTGAACCAAGGCACTGAACCAATCCCAAAAATGACCAAGTGTTAGAAACTGATTTTTTTGGTTAAACTCAGCTGCAAAAACTGTGAAGCTCATTGAACTTGTAGAAATGAACATGTCTACAGAGTCTATAGAAATCAAGTTTGCAGAGTTTATAGATTTTTGAGAAGCTTGAAAAATGAAGAATTTGAATGCCCATGACAAATTTTGAGAAGGGAAGAGAGGAATTTTGGCCCTGCAAGCCCAAAATAGCTCATATGTTGTCCCAAAAATAAGAAGTCATTTTTTGGGGGACAACGAAAGACAACTTTCAATAAAATAGGATTTTCACTGTAATTAATATCATGTTTGTATTGGATGCATTATCAATTGAAATTGACATTAATAAGTTCAAACTATGAGAGGGAATGTTGAGAAAATCTAGTTTTAACTTATATTAGTGTGAACATAAATATGTGAGTATTATTAATATAAGTGATTTGTTAAAACAAATCATGTATTGATATTGTGAGGAGAGATTTTAGTTTTTATAATAACTAATCTATTTTTAAATTAAATGGTTATATGAATATTGTCACTTGGATTTGCACCCTTTGAGGAGATGCATAAGCTCTCCTCATCCAAGTGGCATAATGGAAACACCTCTAGGCTTGTGGGTAGCCTAAGGATGAGGCGAACCTCTAGGTAGGGCTAGCTCCCTTGATGTACCACTTTGGATTAAAACTATACCTAAAATTTAGGGGTGAAAGGGAAAGAAATAATTGAAACCAAACTATTTCAAGTGAGGTGATACACCAAATAAGATGATGACTTCCAACCAATAACATGTTACACATGAGAACAAAGGACTAACCAAAAATACACTCCATCAATCTACATCTTCTCACATCAATGTTATATTATGAGGTTATGGATGAATGTGAAAAGATAAGAGGACTAGTTAAGATGCCTTTAATGGCACTAATGAATATACTAAATCAATCCTTGACATTTCCTAAAACACTTCACATGCCCTACAAGAAGAAGCTTTCTAACTGTTAAGAAGATGAAAGAATGATACAACATGCTAAAGAATCCATAGTCTTCACTAAGAAAGATCAAAAATTCAAGTAAAATACACTAAGAATAGTCATAAAGAGATAAAAATCAATATTCTTATTGATCAAATGGTATGAAAATGAGTAGGACTTCACCATATTGAGGTGGAGCATAGATTACAATGGCCAAAATGGCTAGTTCTTATAGAACTTGAGAGAGAGAATGGAAGAGAGAAGTCCAAGGATCAAAATTAAATGTTTAAGTCTGATAAAATTAGTTAATTATCCATGACAAGAGGATGTGGGATGAACCATGCAAGGTCAGGAGGCACAAGTGTCCATTCAAGTCATGAAACTCCTCATTCTGGCTCAAAAAACTACCTTCATGATTTGGACCTATTTTAATGTCCCAAAAATAATTATGGATAGGTATGATGATTGGAATTAAGGGTATTCATTTTAGACATGCCTATCTATTCATTGGTTGTAGGCTTGGTCATCTAGAATAATCTAGAAAGGAGCCATCATCATCTGTAGTCCAAAAAATTCTTCCTTCATGCACCCTGCACACTTGGCCTAAAAAAAGGCATAAATTTTAGATGAAAATCCATGAAAGGGAGTGGATGAAATATATAAATACCCTTTATTAATTTATAATCATCATGCACACCATAAAATTAGTTACACTTGGAGTTTTCACACTTCTTGCTAGCTTGGTCACTATGCTAGTTTTGAATGGTTGAGATGAAGACATTTGTTTGCATAATTAGGAGTATTTTAAAAGAATTAAATGAACATATGGAGTTATAATGAGTATATATATTTCTTCCAAACTTTATTTCATCCTTAGAATCCTTTTAGAACATAAAAAACACACAAAATGGTCAAAAATACCCTATTTTTTACCCTATTCATACAATTCCATACAGATCAAAAGGGTGTGGAAGAACATAAGAGAGTCATATAAAATTTAAAATAATAATATTGAGCAAAATGGTCCATTATATCAGCTATCCAACTCCATTTCTCCAAACTGGTCACTGGCAAGGGTTTAAGAGGGTTTTAGGCCTATTTTCACTCTTAAGCATTGTTCATAAAAACCTAATGTTAGAATCTCAAAATAATTCCAAAAAATAAAAGTATAATACCTATTATAACTCTTATAAACTCCTTTATCATCCATGCATAGTCTCATTAAAGATGTGAACAATCAAACTTCTCCTATCAAGCTCTTCTTTCCATTTCTTCCAGGTCTAGTGATGTCTCTGAGACAAAAATTGTTTCCTCAAGGGTTTATTTAACTTCAAAAAGATTTATCACCTCTGTGTTAACCCAAAAATATTTATTTAATCCATGGTAATACTCATATCATACTATAATTGTGAATGATCCCCCATTTGGCTTTAGCCTAAACCTTATTTAACAAGCCTGAGTTGGATTTTAGCTTAAAAATGGATTTTGATTGCATCCCATATAATTTTGGGTATTTAACACACATAATTACACCCTAGGAACATGTTTCAATACATTTGAGTGTTTATTTAATACTATAAATAAATCTGACCTTTCATTTGGGCTCTAGGCCTTACCATGCTCATTAAGCATATCTATAACTTTTGTAGGTTTAGACCTACAATATGAGATTATTACTTATATTAAAGGTTATTAATAATTTATTAGGTTTTTAAAAAAAATTTACACCTATTTTAAATTCTCAATCAATCCCTTAACCCACCATTTTCATCTTGTTCACTAAAACATGCAATTTGCATTCAAGGGAAGTACCCTCCATCCGAGACAAAATAAAGGGTACTTCCCCTATTATCCCAGACAAAATAAATATTGGATGGGATTAATAATATAATATATAGGATATTTACCAATTTTTATCTCTTTTTTAGGTCAATAGACCTCTCAACTCATCCAAAACCTAAAATAGGCCCTTGGTAGAATGGACTATGTGCAGGATTCTCATAAGGACTATGTGAAACAACATTAGATCTTTCTCTCTGATCTATCTCCACATCATGAAGGTGTAAAAATATTAAAAATATCATTATATAAGTTCTTATTATGATTATAAACCTTTTTCATCCATATTTACACCTTGAACTATGTTCTTGCCCAATTAGGCCTAAGTGATAAGTTGAACCTGCCTACATATTTTCTCTACCTATAAGTGAAAATCACACTTCTAAAGTTGTTTATCTTAGCATAAGTTCTTATGAAATATTAAATTCCACATAATAGTCCTTTTATTTACCTATGACATGCATTATTTAGGTTTAATTCCTAGAACTCTATAATTATAGCTGATTGAGTTTTTGCTTTGGGGGGAATCTAAAGGTGGAAACACATGTTTAATATTTGAAAACAATGTTATTAACCTATATATATATTCCCTAAGATTATTTAAAAACTATTTTTATCCATTATATCTACCTTAAAATTCTAGGTCTCATCAAACACATTCCTTTTGATCTCTGCCTCTCACAATCAGCTACAGTTGACTGTGAGAGGTCCTATAGGTTTTTTTATGATCTAAACCTTATTGAAAAGAAATCAACCCCCTTTAAGGCTCTCTACACCATATTGTATCTAAAATTTTCCCTTTCATTCGTGTAAATAAATTTTGTTAACAATGTTATCAAGTTTAGTTCTTTTGATAACCCTATAGCCACCTTGTAGGCTACGTTTATGGTGAATAGGGGACTTGTAGGTATAGGTGGGAAATAAAACAAAGCTTATCATCTCCATCTGATGATCCTTTTAGTCATAGGTGTCACTTGAAACAATTGGAACCATTAAACATTTATGGAATATTATAGAACTATAGTTTTGGGTGAAAGAAGGTCCCCTTTGAGTTCAAACTTGTAGACATAAATGTTTGACTTAAGTATTTTTATAAGCAGGTTTAAGCCTCTCAATCCCCATCATCCACTAATCCTTTGCCTTCCAAACTTTTCATAGTCCATGTTATTACTAGGGGATAAAAATATCACTTATCTATATACATTGAAACTATTGTCAACCATGTTAGATGACATTCCCAAAACACCCTTGGACTTTTATTTTCTCAATTTAGGCCTTGTGTTCCTAAACATAATCATTAGACCTTTGGAAGGTGGTTTCCAACTCTCATATAAATATTGTGTCTCAAATAAGTATTTCATGATATTTTAAACTTACTTTGACCACATTAATGGTTTAAAAACTTATTTTATCACCTCAAAAAGGCCTTTAAACCCTCTATGGTACCACATGTAGTGGTTATTTAGTGTGAATAGGTAGTAAGTACAATTCATGTAGTAAGCAAGAGATATAGTCCCTCATAAAGTTGTATACTCATCTCAAAATCTCCAAATGTACTAATATCTCAATCAAAACCCTAATTATCTCAAAATATCCCTTTCTTCAAGAAATGCTCCATGAGAGTGCCTACAAGATTGTGTCCCTCACTGACTGTATATAAATGTTCAATATGACTGTTACAATCCCCTTTCAAACTCTTTAGGGAATTTGAATTGTTTTTTCCTATTTATAAACACATTAAAACCTATTGAGACCTTAAATAAAACTCCATGAACATAATAAATAGGATCTTCACATGTGATTCAACATGGCTATAAGTGGGATAGGGCAAGGAGTTGATTTAGTATGATAATGGGCTGCAAGTTTGATCCAAACATGATGTAGTGAGATAAAAAATTAAGAGGAGTGACTAATATGGAATTAAGACATGTTAATGGACTTATAAAAATTATTTGAAACCATGAACAAGCATGAATATCTAAAAATGGTGAAAAAACTACCTATAACACATCATAGTGTAGCCTCCTACAAGTTAAGTGTTGACCATTTTGGTCTTGTAGGCCAAAATTGGTCCCCCCTTTTTCCTTTCTATTTTGAGCTAGTTCATTTCTGATTTTGCACAAGTCTTGGAAGTTTCTACGGACTTTGTAGGGATTTTTATAGACTCTACAGAGAGTTTCTATGGACTCTACAACAATTTCTATGGACTCTGTAGGTAGAGACAAGTTCCCACTTAGGCGCAAAATGGACCATTCCAAGTGCCCTTGCAGAGGGCAGGGATCATTTGCAAAGAGGCCACAGAGAAAGCTAAAAAGGTAAGTTTCCTTTAGAAATTTGTTTAAGGAAAAGAAGAGAATTTCTTTGGACAAAATGTCTGAAGGAATTCCTTTAGACATTTTATCTGAAGAAATTCTTCGGAAGAAGATCCCATCGCAGAAAAGACAAGGAAAAAGACAAGTGATTTATTTCAGACTTTTGTCTAAAGGAATTCCTTTGGACAAAAAGTATGAAGAAATTTGGGAAGACGCGCAGGCAAAAAACCCAAAGAAAGTATCCAAAGGAAAGGAACAAGCGAGACAATTCTCATGGACCTTTTGTCCGTGGGAAAAGTAGCTGAGAGAAAATCTATGGGAAAAGTGGCTGAGTGAAAAGACCCAGGGAAATAAAAAAAAAACAAAGGGAGAAATCCTTTGGACAAAATGTCTGAAGGAATTCCTTTGGACATTTAGTCCAAAGGATTTCAAGATGAAGGGAGCCAAAGGACCCTAAAGGGCATGTGCCCTTGTGGGGGACTCTCAGCCAAAATGAAGGAAACTTATCTAAAGTTGAAGGGTCACCTTCCCTTCAAGGAGGGTTCAAAACAAGAATCTTGAAAGAAAGGAAAAAGATGAAGAAATTCCAAGGGGTGACAGGCTTGAAGATGTCAAAATCAAGCATGGTGAACTAGCCATTGGAAGTTCAAATTCCCAGTGATGGGTGCACAGACATCAAATTTAAGGCAGTGAAATAGCCATTGATTTTGAAAAGCTTAAAGAAGATCCTAAGGAACTCAATGACCCACTAAGAAGATAGCCCTAAGGGCTAAAGGAGCCAAAAAGAGACAAAACTAGGAGGAGACAAAGTGCAAAAACTGACAAATAGTCCAGGTGGCAAAGAGAGGTGTTGACTCAAGGATTTATTCCTATAGTTGGAATAATGCTTGCCAAGTGGTCATCAAATGGTGCAAACATCAAGCAGCATACCCTATTTTCTCCACTTTTCATTTATAAGTAGACAAACCACGTGAATATCTTGAAGGAGCAGTCTTGTCTGTAGAAAAGAGGTGTGGCTCGTGCTTTCACATTAATGTTTGAATGCCAAAGTCAAGAACGGTGATTACACAACATGGTTCTAGCATGGCACTTATAGTATAATGACATCAACAATAGTGACTTCCTCTTCTCGATGCTCTTAGCGCACATGGGCCACTTGTCAAAGGGTGCCAAAAGTCTTTTTTCAAAAGGGGCACTTTTATTTCTTCTCCTCTTTCTATATATTGTAAATTTCTCATTCGAAGAAGAGGATCTCTCAACCCATAAGGAAAAGCTTTGCCTAAAAATATCTAGGTTTGTAAGGCAAAACTCTACCAATTTTTACCTTGAATTGAGACATAGCATTTTTACCTCCATTCTGAGTTTACACTTTCATATGTGTCTATGCCTTTGTTCTATGTTAAGTCATTTTCCTTTATACTTTCGTAGGATGATTTTAGCATGTCTAGTGCATTGTGAGTTTTCATTTTTATAGGTTAGCCAAAAGTGTCCCTAACAAAGTATAAGCACATGTGAATAGGCTGCCAAAGTGTGTCTCAGAACACCTCTGGTAGTTCTTCCTCCCTATATCTCTACAGACCCCTGACTCATTGACATAAAAGAGTTTCCCACATCAGATGAAGTGTATGTTAGCTTGTTCTTGGTGAAAAGTGTATGTTCGGGCTGAGTGGATCAACTTTTTTGGTGTATCACCTTTTAGTTTAGGTTTAAGTTCTATTTTTAGCATCCTTCTCCCTTTTCATCCCCACCATTTTTTTTCATTTATTTGTTAGTAGTAGGGAATCCAAGACCTAAAAGATACATCGAAGGGAGCTAGCCCTTTTCTAGAGACTTTCCCCCTAGTTTTGCCAGGCCCATAGGCAAGAGGGGAGTTTCCATTGTTGCATGTGGAAGGTAGGAGCTCAGCCTCCTATCCAGGGTGCAATCCACTGTGTCAACAATTTTTGGCACACCCGATGGGACCAACTAGGACAAGTTTTATCCAAAGAGTTGAAGAATTTTTGGTGTGTTCTTCAACCAACCAGCCTTTAGATGCTTTTTTATCAACACCAATGGCAAATCTGAGTTGAATCAGCTGGTTAAGTATTCCAAGTTCCATCAAGAAATCACATTTTTTTAATGTATAATCCCTTTAAACAAAATCATGGGCCTTGTATTCCTTCATATGGTTTTAATCAAGCTCAGATTTTTCATGAAATCCCCACAAGTAGCTCTCCTAGTTTCCCTTCAATGATAAGGGAAGTAGCACTAGATTTTGAGAAGCAAGTAATGGAGATCGATAGACTAGATGAGTAGTACAGATATCAGCAAGATCTAATTTACAAAGAGGAGTGTTTGTTCAGGCAAGCTCAGGCCTTGCAATCCATGGAGGAAGAGGTAGCAAAATGGAGGAATCCATTCATGCAAGGTAGTTAGCCTTGCATACCCCCTCCTATTTTAAAGAAAGCCCCCTCTTATGCACTAAATCCTTTCCATCAGATAACACTTGCTCATTCTAGCTCATCTGATGCTTCAATTAATCCTACTCTTAATCTCATGCACCTAGCTATCCAGCATGCCTCTCTTCAAACAACTCTTCTTGTACATGAGTGTACCCTCGTAAATCCTCCCCAACCTCCTCAAGTCTTTCAACATGATCTCCAAATTCCAAGTTGGAAGAAGGAAAGTCATGAACCAACCCAAGAACTTGGAGAGGATAAAGTTACCCCCTGTTCACAAGGGGAAAGTTCCAATCCCAAGATCATGAGCTGGAAGGAAACAATGGAATCATGGGGCAAGAAAGAAGAGGAGGAAAAAGGTTTTGCTCAAAACCTTGAAGAAGTTGAGGCTGCTCCTGCTCATGATGATGTTTGTGACCTCCAAGAAAGGCTCTTTCAAGAAGATCTAGCCAGGAGAATTGCAGATTTTGAATCCAGAGAGAGATTCCTCAGCCAACATGTGATGGACATGTCTGAATACACTCCATCTACACACCTCCAATAGAGCTATCAAGCCACACCTAATATAGATGAAGTTCTAGCCAAATGGAAAGAGGAGAATCATTCGATTCTAGCTCAAGGACTACCTCCTCTTCCACATGGTTTTTTCACTTCACCCCTTCTCAAGGAGGAACCTATTTTGTGGGAGGTGAGTGAGGAAGAAAAGATCAAATCTATAGCTTCTCAAGAGGATATCATGATTAACAATGAAGAATAAATCATCATCAATGCTCCTTGTGAAGACATCATTGATAATGGAGAAGACACAGGGCATGCATATATGCAGATGTTCTAGCAATATGAGGAGGAATGTAAACATGGTGAGCTCTCTTCCCCCTTGTTCAATGAACTTCCTTGTTGCTTCGATGAGGAAGATGACCATGCCATGGAGCCAGAGTTAGAGGAGGATTAGGATAATATCTTTGAACAACTAGAGACCTTGATCCTTGAGCAAGAAAAGGAGAGGCTTGTCTCTCTTGAGGAAAACCTTGAAGAAGAGAGTTTTAAACAAAAAGGTGATGTTCTATGGGATGAGGAATTAGTTTGTGATTCCATTTTAGACATCACAATAGTCACCCTTCTTCAAGAAAGCCTTGAGGGAGTAGATGATGAGTTTGATAGGGTCTTCAATGAAGCAGAAGGGAATGAGTCAAACCATGATGCATTGTAAAGGGACTGTGCAGATCAAGGGGCTTATGGTGATGAGCCAATAGCCATTGATTTCTTGGTGAAATGCTCTAGCATGAAGGACCAACATTTGACAAGCTTCTAAGGACAAGAAAAGTACATATATGTTGGGAGCATGTTTGATTTTGATCCACTCAGATGCAAGCCAATCCATGTGGCAGGCAAGAGGAGCTGGTCACTAAGTCTTCATTCCATATAGCCACTTGTTTGGCACTAGAAGTTCTTAGCCAGGAAAGAGACTTAAGAAATTTTCCCTTTGATCTAGGAGGGAAGCAAATATACCTGGTTAGCTGTATATAGTAGTTTGCTTTCAATTTTATTTCCTATTTTCCCTATGTGTTGTTTGCACAAGTAGTGTTTTTAGCCTTGTGTGTGTTTTCCTTTGTGTGTGGGGTAAAAGCTCATGATTAATTCTGGGATCTCTCAAGGCTATTGTTAAACTTTCTTCAAAGCTACATTCTGACTCCATGCCCAATGGAATTTAAGGTAACTAGCTTCTAAGCATAGCAGGCATGCTTCCCCTGGGAGTCACCAATTTGTTGACCATTTTGGTCCTGTAGGCCAAAATCGGTCCCCCCTTTTTCCCTGCTATTTTAAGCTAGTTCATTTTTGATTTTGCACAAGTCTTGGAAGTTTCTACAGACTCTATAGAGAGTTTCTATGGACTCTGTAGGAATTTTTATGGACTCTACAGGTAGAGACAAGTTCCCACTTAGGCACAAAATGGACCATTCCAAGTGCCCTTATGGAGGGGAGTTTCAAACTCAAGTGCCCTTGTGGAGGGCAGGGAACATTTGCAAAGAGGCCATAGAGAAAGCTGAAAAGCTAAGTTTCTATCAAAATTTTTTTAAGGTAAAGAAGATAATTTCTTCAGACAAAATGTCTGAAGGAATTCCTTCAGACATTTTATCCGAAGAAATTCCTCGAAAGAAGATCCCGCCATGAAAAAGACAAGGCAAAAGACAAGCAATTTATTCAAACTTTTGTTCAAAGGAATTCCTTCAAATAAAAAGTTTGAAGAAATTTGGGAAGACCTACAGGTAAAAAACCCAAAGAAAGTCTCTAAAGGAAAGGAACAAGTGAGACAATTCTCACAGATATTTTGTCCACAGGAAAAGTAGCTGAGAGAAAATCTATGGGAAAAGTGGCCAAGTTAAAAGACTCAGGGAAATAAGCAAAAAACAAAGGGAGAAATCCTTTAGATAAAATGTCTGAAGTAATTCCTTTGGACATTTTGTCTGAAGTATTTCAAGACCAAGGGATCCAAAGGACCCTGAAGGGTAGGTGCCCTTATGAGGGACTCTTGGCCAAAATGAAGGACACTTCTCCAAAGCTGAAGGGTCACCTTCCCTTTAGGAGGGTTCAAAACAAGAAGCCTAAAAGAAAGGAAAAGGCTAAAGAAATTCCAAGGGGTGATGGGCCTGAAGACGTCAAAATAAAGCATGATGAACTAGCTGTTGGAAGTTCAAACGCCCAGTGATGGATGCATAGACATCCAATTTAAGACAGTGAAATAGCCATTGATTTTGAAAAGCTTAAAGAAGAGCCCAAGGAACTCAGTGACCTATCAAGAAGATAGCCCTGAGGGCCGAAGGAGCCAGAAAGAGACAAAACTAGGAAGAGACAAAGTGCAGAAACTGACAAATAGTCCAAGTGGAAAAGAGAGGTGTTGACTCAAGGATTTATTCTTATAGTTAGAATAGTGCTTGCCAAGTGGTCATCAAATGGCATAAATAGCAAGTGGCGTGCCCTATTTTATCCACTTTGCATTTATAAGTAGACAAACCATGTGAATATCTAGAAAGAGTAGTCTTATCTATAGAAAAAAGGCACGGCCCATGCTTTCACATTAATTTTTGAATGCCAAAGTCAAGAACAGTGATTACATATCATGGTTTTAGTAGACCTCTTCTAGAAGAATGACATCAGCAACAGTGACTTCCTCTTCTTGATGCTCTCAACACACATGGACCACTTGTCAAAGGGTGCTAAAAGTCTTTTTTCAAAAGGGGCACTTTTATTTCTTCTCCTCTTTCTATATATTGTAAACTTCTCATTTAAAGAAGAGGATCTCTCAGCCCATAAGGCCAAGCTCTGCCCAAAAATATCTGGGTTTATAAGGTATAACTCTACCAATTTTTACCTTGAATCGAGGCATAGAATTTTTACCTCCATTCTGAGTTTGCACTTTTATATGTGTCTATGCCTTTGTTCTGTGTTAAGTCATTTTCCTTTATGCTTTCATAGGATGATTTCAGCATGTCTAGTGGATTGTGAGTTTTCCTTTTTTAGGTTATCCATAAGTGTCCCTAGCAGAGTATAGGTGCATGTGAATAGGCTGCCAAAGTGTGTCTTAGAACAACTTTGGTAGTTCTTCCTCCCTGTATCTCTATGGACCCATAACTCACTAACACAGAAGAGTTTCCCACATCAGATGAAGTGTATGTTAGCTTGTTCTTGGTGAAAAGTGTATGTTTAGGCTGAGTAGATCAACTTTTTTGGTGTATCACCTTTTAGTTTAGGTTTAGGTTCTATTTTCAACATCCTTCTCCCTTTTCATCCCCCCCTTTTTTTTCCATTTATTTGTTAGTAGTAGGGAATCTAGGACCTAAAATATACATCAAAGGGAGCTAGCCCTTATCTAGAGACTCTCCCCCGAGTTTTGCCAGGCCCATAGGCAAGAGGGGAGTTTCCATTATTGCATGTGGAAGGTAGGAGCTCAGCCTCCTATCAGGGTGTAATCCATTGCGTCAACATTAAGATGATTTGCATATCAAAACATATTAAAACATGAAAAAATAATGGAGAGAGTTAGATAAGATACTAAAAATACTTTGAAACCAATATCAATAGCTAGTTTTTATAGAATTACTCAAACCAAAGTAAAACCTATAGGGTGCACATATTAGCAGGCAAGAAAAATAGTCAACTTCATGAGGATGGTTCATGAATCACATGCCATCATTATGTAAAATATTTTAATATAAATTAATATATATGAGTTTAATTTCACCTCCCCATGGATTTTTATCTGAAAGCTCTTCTGGTGGCTGTACCAAGTATAAACATGAAGACTAGTTTTTTATGCCTAAAAGGATGAAAAAGAAGTAGAATGATTTTAGGCCTTTGTTAGCACTTTCAAAGCATTTCAATAAATAAGATGAATCTAAGGAAGCTGGAGATTCATTCCATAACCTTATCCCATGTGGCACACTTCCCTATGGGTCGTATAAGTGCCAAACTCACCCTTTTTCTTAAGAAAACTATTCTTTATTCTAAAACACCTACCACTTTCATTTACCAATAGTTTATTAAGACATAAGTGGACACAATTCATATGAAATCACATTTTTCAACCTTCACACTCCCCAATAAATCCATACAACTCATTAAATGCCTCTTTTTTGACTTCAAAATGACTAAAAGTGACTCAAAGGACTAAAATGAATAAGGACCAAGGCTGGTATGACATTAAATGAAATTAATTAACCTATAAAACACCTTGTGACATATGTATTATACCCATAAAACACCTAAAATTCAAGTTTTTACCTAAAACGGTCCTAATTTGACCTAAAAGTCAAATTTGGTCAACAACGACCATTCTTATATATTTGTAATACTTATAAATAATGATATATGAATGAGATTGACCAAATTCTATGCTTTTGCACGTTTGAGCCTTTGGCTCTTTCATGCATAATGGATTAAATCATAAAATATAAACCACTTTATAATGTTATTATGATGGCTATGAGACCCTTTTGGAGACATTTTACTCTTGGTGGTGTTCTAGGGCCATAATAACACTATTCACATGGTTTGAACACCACTTGAAGGCAATACATACATAATATCACATGGAGTAACAATTAAATCATTTAACTTAACATTTATAAAAAACCTTAAACTATGTTAAAGGATTTAAATAAATTTACCATCCTCTCCTTATACTAGCTCCAATCTCCTTGATTTTTCCCCATTCTATAGGTTCTTGGCATTCTAAAAAGGACACATGACTGATTATGGGATGCAACACCATAGGTCATCCTATCATTTATGATTTTAGACCATGAGGGCCACACTATGAATTAGTATGGATTATTAGGAATGATCTATATAAAATTAATCTTGACTCAATTCAAATAAGGTGAAATGGTGAATACCACAACATCTCATGACATAATCACACTTATATGAGCATCCTACCTATGAACTTGATGATAATTGACCCTCTCTTAAACTATCATGACAAGTAAAAACTTAATAAGAAGACAAGGACACAATTCAAGTATTTTGTGCAAATGTTGATCTTTTCTAATTCCTAGGGTAGAAATATATCAACATTAATGGTGACTCCCAGGGGTTGATGTGCTTGCTGGTTAAGAGAACTAGTTATCTTACATGTGACAGTCATGACTCAATTGAGATTACCTCTCTACTTAAACTGACAATCAGATTTAGCACCTTATAGCTTATAAGGATTTCAAAAACCTCACCACTCACAACAAGGACACAAAAAGGAGCCTAACACCTAAACACCTAAGAAAGAAACAAGACAACAAAACAACTAACTACAAAACAACTATGCAAAAAACACATGGAAAAAAGAAAGACCTAAACTATTATGTACTAGATGATACGTATTATTAAATAATAGTAATGATCCAAAACTCAAAATCTTTGGTTGAAAGATAATTCAAGAAACAAGAACAACACAATAAAAATAATGCTATCTCTGAGAAGAGATGTTTTATTTATCAAATTTGTAGACCCAAACATATGCCTATCTCTGAGAAGAGATGTCTGATTTCCATTTTAGGTTACATCTTCATTTATACACATTTTTAAGTTAGGAGGATGTGAAATTTCACCAATATTGAGGGATATTAAGTGGTTTGATTTCCATGATTTACAATAATACAAAATTTGAGGAATTACTATTTTTAGAAACTTACTATTTTTAGACTGCACTACTAAAATTGAAATTTGGGGCACTTCCATTGGGTTTTTTGGGGTTAAAATCAATTGATCAAAGATCCATGCCATCTCTTCACATTATATTCATTCTTAGCTTTCCAATGGTTCAAACGGGGAGTCAAATGGAGCTATGGTGAAAAATTTATGGCTCCCAGAAGTCCTTCCACCAATTGGGGTAGAACCATAACCCGAATTGTCATCTAGAATGTTGCTCGAATCAAGTACTTATAGAACAACCCATTGATAGGGATATGGAGTTTCTCATCATTAAATCTTGATAATTATAATTCATTATGCTCTTTACAACTGGTGATGATGTAGGATCGACTCTATAGGCTATCAAAATTTGAGTGCTTACCTAGTTTAGCTCAGTATTCATCCCACTTAAGCATAATATCACCTTTTTTTAAAGTCATTGAGACACCCATATTATCAAATGACATATTAACCTGATATTTATGGGACCATATGGAATGAATAACATAATATCTTATCTCTTCTTTCTCTCTTAACTCCTTCATCCTCACTTTCATGGCATTACACTCTAAGAGCTCAAGCTGATGTGTGAGTTCTAAAGCTAGAATCTCAAGTGATATGGGTAACCTTGCATATTTTACATAGACAAGAAGGTATGAATAATGACCAGTATATCTCTTGGGGGTGATCCTATCTACCCATAAGGCTGCCCTTAGTTTGGTATGTCAGACCCTCTGGTTGTCTTCCATAGTTCTCTTTATAATCTTGATTAAGTTCTTGTTGGTTGACTCTGCAAGTCAATTACCCTGAGGATAGTATTTTGAGAAAGTACTGAGGTAGATTCCATAATTGAGAGCTCATTATATTATCCTTACACCATTAAAAGCTAGTGCATTATTTGATAGAATTGTGGAGGGGACCCCAAAACTGGTCACTAGGCTATCATAGAAATCCAAGATTGAGTTTTCATTTGCATACTTAAGGGCTATTTCTTCTACCCACCTAGTAAAGTAGTCTATAGTAGTCAAGATCCATTTATGGCTTGAAGTAAATGGAGGGTGTATCATGCTTATAAAATCTAGGCCCCATTACATGAATAATTGCTCTACTTGGATGGGTTTGAGGGATAAGGCAACTAGCTTATGTTTTCTAATAAACATGGCACACTTTTGACATATCCTATCCAAACATGGGATTATTTTAATAAGATTGGAAAAAAATAGCCTAATCTCATTATCCTTGCTACTATAGTCCTAGCTACAAAGTGGCCTTCTACAGGCCCATCATGAAATTGATCTAATAGCTTATCAATTTGTTTAGTCTCCACCCACATTAAAAGAATTCCATCAAGATCCTTATTAAACAAGACCCCATCTACCAAGACATAATGAATTTATTGAAACCTATAGTACTTTATTTTTGTCCTATCTAAACCTATAGGATATTCTCCTTTTTATAGGAGCCTTACCATGTCTTGAGTCCAACTGGAAGAAGGTGCAGGTGTAGTTTCTTAGAGATAATTATGAATTACCAAAACTACCTATTTGTTCTCCTTAACATCTACTACCAAGTGATCACATAATCTTATACCCCTAAATATCTTGGCAAACTTCACTTCTATGTCATACACCATACATTTAGTCACCTAACCTTCTCTTTTCTCACTTAGATCTTGGTTAAGAAGGAAGTCTTTGATGCTAGGGTGGGCCACAATGATACAAATCTTATTGTTGGAAACCATGTGCCTAAATTTATTAAGGATTATCATGACCATAAACACATGCTTTTATACATCAGTATACCTTTCTTCATAGCCCTCCAATGCTTGGCTAAACAAAGATATGGGTTGCTTAAAGCCCTCACTATTTTTTTGCATCAACATGGTGGATATGGTGTCATTAGTTGAAAAGGCATATAAGAATAAGAATTTTGATAAATTAGGGTTAAGGAGAGTGGGTTATTGAGCAATAACCTATTTAATTGATTCAAAACTCCTCTTTCTTGCCTTAGTCTAAGTAAAGTCATTATTTTTCTTGAACATAGAAGTTATGGGTCTAACAACCTCAAAAAATATAGGAATGAACCTTCTAATGAAATTGATCTTACCTATAAAAATGTATAGTCCTTTCTTGTGCTTGGGTAGTGATAGGGATAAAATTGCACTTACCCTCTCAGGGTCTATAGAGAGGTTTTCCTAGACACAATGTTGCCTAAAAGTCTACCCTCATGGATTGTAAAAATGCACTTTTTAGGGTTCAAATAGACCCCATACTACTCATACCTATCAAATATTAGACTTAAGTGTGTCAAATAATCTTTATAATCCTTTGAGAAGAAAATAATATCATCAAGGTATATGAGCACCATCTCATTGATGAGTCCTTGGAAGGATATATCCATTTCCATTTGGAATGTGGCTCCTACGTTGGATATCCCAAAGGGAATCTTATTGTAAGCATAAGTTCCCCACTTAGTTGTGAATGTAGTCTTATGTTAGTCCTAATCCTTCACCAAACCCTGGTTATAACCTGAGTCTCCATCAAGTAAGAAGAAACTTTGTGATCTTGCAAACTTTTTAAAAATCTAATCCATGGATGGCAAGGGGTAATGATCTCTGAATGACACCCTGTTAAAATCTCTAAAGTCCATACATAACCTTATCTCCCCATTATTTTTCCTTATAGGCTCAAGGTTAACCACCCATGAATATTGTTTGATGGGGAATACAATGTTGAACTCAGTCAATTCAGTCAAATATTTATTCATAAGGAACTCAATCTTGGGGTTGATTAGTCTTTGCTTCTACATCATAAATTTGACACTTACCTCCAATTTTATCATATGCTAAGCTAAACTAGGGTCAAACCCTTTCAAGTCACTATATTCCTAATAAAATATGTTTGCAAAATCCTTACATAGATCTATGAAGTCAATCCTCTCTTCTCTAGTATTCACCTTGCCTAGTTTGATTAGCCTATCTTTAAAAATGGTGACCTTCTCATAGTGATCTCCCTTGGTTGACATGCTAACCTTATCTCTTCTCAAATGATCATATTCGTTAAAGATGTTCTCAAGGGTCACTAATCCCTTAAGAAGCTTGTTCATCTTCATTTAAACAATCTAGTCACCATAATATTGTTGAAGTCTGCTTTGATTTCTTGAGAAAAATTCTAACTCTTCTTACAAGAAGCATGTTATATGCCTCACTGTCAAAGACCTACTAGCTAACTTCATTATTTGGTATTGATGGTATATAAACTACTTTAATTTGTGAATAAATCTTTGGTTTCTTGACTTCACTTGGGCTTTCATATTGTGCCCTTATAGCTGCCAGCCTGTCTACATGTTGGTTGTGTTTTCTTAGGATTGAACATATGTTAAAGGACTTAAAGTCCACTAAGAGGTCTCAAAACCTATGCTTATATGCCTTTATTAGTGTATTTTTGACTGAATTCTACCTTCTCACTTGATGGATTACCAACTCACTATATCCCATAGCTTTCAATAGCTTGATATCTCTTCTCCTTGCCCATTGTAAATGATAAATGAGGGCCTCATACTCTATTGTATTACATGTGCATCTGAATTGGAACATTATGGTAGAAAATTCCCTTTGATTATATGGATAAATAAACATAAAACCTACTTCACTTTCATTATTGCACTTAGATCCATCAAAAAATAGTCTCCATACTCCATCATTGCCTTGACATGGATTGGTAAGGGATGGTATGATTTCCTCCTCCTCATACATATAATATATCCCTAAGCCTAATTCCTCAATGATATTATAAGTATCATATCCATGGTTATCTATTCCCCACTCATCAATAAGTAGGTTTGATATGCCCTCAAGTGGCTCAACTAGATCTTGATCATTAGGATTCTCATCTTCATCAATAATAGTGTAGTTGACATTTGATAGATTAGGCATATAGGGAACTAAATGAAAGCTAGAGATAGGCTCAGACCTAATGGTGACTTGGTCCCATACTTAGTTATAAAGACCATATAAGACTATTTAGATGATAGGTAGCCTTTTTATCTTGGTAATGTAGTCTTTATATAAACATAAGGCAAAATAGGGGATATATCAACCATAAAAACATGTTGGGATATGGTGCAATTGGGGCAAGAAGTTAGGATAAGTTTTAGGTCCTTAAGTACACCAACTATTTTAGTAGGAGAACCATCTATTTTCAAGACTCCCTTAGAATTAGGCTTGTATTTTAACCCCAACTTGTCTGCTATTGAATTTGGCATTACAAAATTAATTGGCCCATTATTTATCATACAATTATGTACTAGGCAATCCCTTTTTATGACAACAAGATAGAAGGGAAGTGGTTTATTTACCTTGGATGGTTGGGTTTCATTAGGATGACTAATGTTGGTTAGGACTATAGTTTCTTTTTTTGCTTACTTGCCTAAGATGTTCAGTTTTTATAACTCTTATTAAAAGAGGTCTTTCTCCCCTATAATAAGTATTGTGTCACATGTTGGTATGGTAACATGAGCCTTCTTCATCTAGTTTACAATGCTGATGTGAGGGATACCAACCTTTTAATGCAATTTAGGAGCAGTAGTAGTACTTGGAGTTTGTGTGAAATGATGTATAAATGGACCCTTGTCTTTTTATTATGACATTTCTCATTATGACCCTTCTCATTATGACTTTTCTCATTCTAACCCTTTTGAAGTGGTGGAGCTTTAGGTGTTACATATTACTCATTGGTATTTTGAAGTGGTTGAGAAGGTAAAGGAGATAATCTCCCTACCTCTGAGTCACTAGTCACTACCCTTATTTTAGTCCTTGTTTTGGTTATGATAGGGTTGTCCACCTTAGTTGCTCCTCCAAGCTGATTGATGGCACATTGTCCAAAAGGGCTTTCTCCTCCTTGGAGGTTGAAAAATTTAGCCTTTGATTATGTCTACTCTCCACCCATTCCTTGTTAATTTAGTAATTTGAATTGTGTTATAAGAGATACTTATCCATGTTGCACAAGAGGAACTTCTTTGTGTTGTGTACAAGGAGCCTGATTATTTTGCATAGGAGGAGCTTGCTTATGCTACATAATAGAATATTGATTAACACCTTAAATTGAGCTAACACATTGATAATGAGATTTTACCCAATGTGTAGACCATTGGCATTCTTAAGCATAGTTATTTTGAGTGGGAAAAAACATTCTAGAAGTGCTGATAGAGTTAGGATTAAAGCTACTTAATGGCCTTGCATGAGTGATCTGCCCTTAAACTTGAGGATTAACTTGGCATAGAAGTATATTAAACTGATAAGGTTAATAGGGATCCTAATAAGGATCTTGGTAAGGTCTTTGGGGTGGAAGTTACTACCTTTCCAAGGATATTATCTTGTTATTTTGTGCTTTTAACAACACTTCAAGCTTGACTAATCTATCTTCCTGATTGACATTTGCCTATTCATTATTGGTTAGCATAGGTATGGGGGAAATTCTAGGCATAAGAGGTTGTATCTTTGGAAATAATGGCATAAAGGGCCTTGGTGTAAGTTTAACTACTTGTATAAGACAAATTAATGCCCTTATTACTACTTCATAGGCATTAGGCAATGCATTCCCACCCATTGACTGACTCATGACTTCCACATCAAAATTGAGGGTTCTCAAATAGCATAAGAAGGCATAATTTGGGTTGTGTTTAATTATTGTTAGGATATATTATACCCAACACACCCTTATTTTTTAAAAGAGGGACCCTTGTTCAAATTCTACAAATGTATGCTATAAATTGAACATTCAACTTGATCAAGAACCGATATTAAATATCTTGTGATGATTTAGTTTGTTAGCAGTTGATATTTATTTGAATTCATCTAATGTTGTTAATATTTGAAAATTATGTTTCCATGTCACAAGTTTAATGGGGTCTCATTTATGAGAAAACTACCTAGGGGATTTATACTTTAATGATTAAATTGACTCTTTATTTTGAGTAACCCTTGGTATTTGATCATCTAATTATATCTATGTTTAAATCATGTTAAAAATCCTTAGTCTAAGTATGTTAGCCTAGGTTTTTTAAAAAAATAAGATCAAATAAACATGGGGTTAAAATTTACTAGGGAGCACTTTAGTATATTTTAAACTTAGTCTAAATATTTATCCTTAAAATTTAGTCTAAAATCTTCATACCAAGTCCTATGTTTCCCAAAGCCCCTAGTCTAGTTTATTATTCACATGGGACTAAACTTTATTTTTTATAGTCTCCAAAAAGATTATTTATTTTATTCTATTTTGTGTTCATATAAACATACCAAATTAAAGGTAACAATTATCAAGCTTGAAAGTAAAGCAAGATTCAAAAGTCAAGCACCTAGTTCTATGGTATACATTAACTTGCACACCATAGATCTAATGGTGAAAGATCAACATTGTAATAAAAGGAATTTTAAAATAACCATGAGAGTGACAAGTGTCACTATCTTGGTGAGAAACTTGAAGATCTAAAATCATGGAGTAGAGTTCATAAAGTTAAAAGACTTACAAAATAACTTGAGAGTGCCAAGTGGCAACATCTCAAGAGCCTAGATAATAGATCAATAGCCTATGGGATTTTCCTAGGGTCAACATGTCAATAAGATAAAATCCTCGTTGAGCTACCAAGAGGAACATCATGAGAATTTTATTTTATTTTAAAACTTAGCTAAGGACTTTATCCTAAGGTTTTTTTCATGTTTATTAATATGAATAAAACCTTGGGTTAGATTTATGTCCTAAGTTATTTTTTCAAAAGACCTTAGTCTAAGTTTTTTTATGCTAAGTCAGTTTATTTTTGTAAGGAGTCCCAAATAAATGATAAGTGTTAAAATCACATAAAGTTAAAGGTCAAGCACCAAGATCTATGGTATGCATTAACTTGCACATCATATATCTAATGATGTGATATCAATGTCAAAGATAAAGGATTTTGAACATGAACATGATGGTGACAAGTGTCACCATTATGGGAGCATTTAAAAAAGATCTAATGGAGTGAGTTAATGTTGACATTCAATAAATCTCAAAACAAATGTAGTAGTGATAAATGTAATAATCGTAGAGGATGGATAAAGTAGCCAATGGAATTTAACTTCCTAGCTCAAGATCAATGAAATGCATTGATTCATACAAATATATCCAATGATGTGAGATCAATGAGAATTTTTAAAGGTCCTAGAGCTAGTAGAAAATTAACACTTGTCATGATCTCATGAGCTCAAAGGTAACAATTGACTTTGATCTTGTTTCAAGAAAGTAAGAAGTAGGGACATGTGTCTAAAGGCAACACCAGTCAAGTCTTAATTAAATGGATAACTCAACATGGACATTACTAGATGGACATGACACATTGGATTATGAACCTGTGAAGAATACATGAGTCTTAGACTTAATCTGGTTAGTGAATATAAAAAAGAGGATCTGATAGTAGAACAAGAGAAGACTATAGTTACTCAGGCATCTCAAAGATTAAGTTGACACAACATATTATTTTAAGATAAAGACCCTACAGATCCTTTTGAAGGAATTTCATATTCTACAAAGGTAGGGGCAACATGTAACACATAGTAATAAGAAGTTAATCCTAGTTAAGTAATGATTTTGGTTTTAAAGCATTGGTAAGAGATACTTATCTTTGACACATATTTGAGTTTCATTTAAAAATGGCTAACTTAAATTATTTGATAGGTATTTATCACAACCTATAAGAGAAGGTATTGTCATATTTTTATTTTTCATGCATTTCAAGATATAATTTTTAAAAATATGCCCTTTTTTTTGCATATGCACATGTTGCATAGATTTTGCAAAGACTAATCTAAATTGATAACTATAAGTAGAGTATTATATATTTTTGAACATAGTTAGAACAGAAGTTATAACTATCACATGTAATGACTTTGCATGGACTTGGAGGATGAGGTCCCCTTATCCAAATCCTATTTAAATAATTGTAATCCAACTTGGATTTTTATCAAAATATTTTGAATACAAAGGAGTGAAGCAATTTTGATCATCAACTTCATGCATTTGAGGATTTTATTTCCATTGTATATATAATGAGATGTTACTTTTCAATTTGTATGTTTCAATAATCCTTAATGTGCAAAAGCTACAAATGGATTCTTGATTATCTTGATTAATGTACTATTCTTAGATGTGCAATAACTATTGAAAGATTGGTGAATTATATTGATTAAGTCAATTAATTTGATTGGTTCATTATTTTGAATGTGTATGAGTGATTTGTTTGATGTAGGTTTTTATGTGTGTGAAATAACTACCTCAAATACTTCACTAGCTTGAATCATAATCTCCTAAGTAAGAGTGTGAAATAACTACCATAAAGGAGTAACCTTTGTTTGAGGCCTATGAATTTCCTACATCATCTCCTTAGAATTATTAGCCACATTTGATTGTGTGTGTGTAATTTCTTATAGATACAAGCATAGGTTTTGAAAGCACTTGTCCTTTTAGAAAGTAACTAGGGAAATGATTCTTAAAAACCATAGAGTCTTCTTTTTTTCCCCCTTACTTTCCCTTTATTTTTTGATTTTGTTTTGAGACCTACCCACTTTAGATTAATAATCAACTACCCCTTCAATTAACATAGACATTCACTATCCTTTAGAAGACCATACCTCCATTTAAAACCCTTATCAACAACCTGCATACTCTACCAGCTATTCCATCAAAAATTTATTCAAACCGCATACCTATAACTCATGCCTTAAGAGTGGAGTTTACCTCCATTAAGATCCTAAAATGTTAAAGGCTACCTTGTTGAATATGGTGTGCATAAAAACTACATAAATAATTTCAATGGAACTAGAAGGAGGGCCTAAACATCTGATAATAATAGTATCTTTCACATAGAGTTGCACTGGAGTCACTTAGGAGAGTGACTAGATCTAATTCTCAAGCTGGTTTTCTAGTTTCACCCTTGTCGAATCAGAAGAGACCTAGAAATGTGCCAACAACCCTAGTTCATAATAATCCACCTCCTCCAATAAGGAATCCTTTACTCATAAGGGTGAACCCTTTACCTGTTAATCAACCAATGGCTCAACAACCACCTTGGTTAGTCAAATTTGCTATTGCCATATCAAGATATGTGCATGATTTACCTAGGAATTTTGAAAAGTACTTATAGTCCCTTTCTCCTTCAGGAGAAAGGATAATCTAATAACATATCAAATTTGTTAAAGCTGCTTTGAGACTAATGAATATCATTGATGAGGATGTTGCATGTACATTATTCCTTTTTACATTAATGGATGCTAATTATGATTGGTATTTAAATCTAATGAAAAAATCCACTTCTTAGGATGAGTGTCAAGTAGCTTTTATTACATAGTTTGGATAGGTTACCAATCCTAGTTTGGTATATCAACACTTCACCAGCATGAAGAGAGAGCCTAATGAGCCTATCCATGCTTTTAATGTAAGGTTTTGAAATATTTACAATTGGTTGACCCTAAGATATAAATCCAAATGTAGCATTAGCATTGGAAATGTATAATAAGGCCTTAGACCTAATCACTATCATATTCTTAAGAAGATTTGATCCTACCAATAATTTGGCATTAGCATATGAAGAATCCATCAACATAGATAGGCAGCTCAATTCTTAGATGCCTAGTGCACCTCATGTTAACAATGGCTTTCCAACACTAAATTTGATACCACATGTGAAGTAGAATGTTCCCACATTTAATCAAAATCAATTGTACACACTACCTCTATTGACACAAATGACACAATCAAAATATAACTTCTTGAATAATCATTCATCGAGCAATGGCTACCAATAAAATCAATAATCAACTATGCCTTCTATTACTATTTTACAAAATACTGATTATACAAAGGCAAAACTAGGTTCTATTTAGAATATTATTCAAAATATGAGAAATAACTTCTTAAATATGCAAAGGAAGATGGGAAATGCTAATGACCCAACTAGAAATTAAAATTCTAGATTCCAAAGATACAACTGACCATTCAGTAGGACTACAAATAATATAGAGTGGCCTAACAAGTTTTTAGAGATCAATATGGTAGAAATAACTCTTCACAATTGGTGTAGAATTCACAATACTTCCAAGCATAGTGAGCTCAACTACATTGAATTTTGTGTAGCATTTGAAATATTTCAAAGAGAGGTGGTTATATAATATTAGATGCATAATCTACCCAAACATCATTTGAATCCTAGCTCTTCAAATACTACCATGTTCTTTGAAACTCAAGAGTTTTCCTTTCTAGATGAAGATGATAATGAGTTGGAGGATAACATAGATGAGGTTCATGCTTTATAGAAATTCTAGAAAGGTGGATACAATCTAAGGAATAAGAAACCATTTAAAATGTCAACTACTCCAAATATTACTATAATTACACCTAATTCTAAAGATGACAATAATCCACCTCCTCTAAGAGGGAGTGATGAGCCCCAGACCAAGGAGAAACCTAGAAAGTGAGGATATAACATTGTCAAAGACATGAAGAAGATCAAGGTGAATATAAAACTTCATGACTTAGCTCAGATCATTGAATAAAAGGAGCTATTATATAGGTCAATTACTAAGAAAACACCTATGGAGAAAGTGAAAGCATCTACAGACAAATTGAAAGCATCCAACACCAATGTTATCTATAAGATTAAGCCATAAGTTCCACCCTTCTTGATAACTATCAAGGAATTTGATAAGAATATTCATAAAATTTTAGTTGATTTTGGACCTTCCATAACTATCATGCCTACTTTCATATTTTAAAAGCTTGGTTTGATGCCAAGCCCTTCAAGGAGGATAGTTTCATAATTAGACAAGATAGTGATGCCTATAGTTGGTGAACTAAGGGACCTGCATACCTAAATAGCCTCTAAACCATGTGTTCTAATGACCATTGATATCTTGGTTATGGATATACCTAAAGGCTATATACTACTACTAAGTAGAGACTAGTCCAAAGCACTCAATGGATATCTTACGAATTGGTCTCATATCTAGATTCCATAAAGAGGAGTTATAATTCAAATCAAGATTGATAGATAGCTAAGAATGAAGTAACCCATCATGGAATATAATTTCAAGAATGAAGAGGTGAAGTATGAATCCCCCAGTCTTGGTATTCACACCTTTTCTATGCATAATCAAGTACACAAGATAAAATATGAATGTTCTAATCAATTATGGACTTTGCATTTTGATGGTTCTAGATCTAAACAAGGGTTAGGCATAGGAATCAAGATGATTGATCCATAAGGTAAAAATTTCTTAGAATCATACATATTGAAATTTCCATGCATTAACAATAGAGCTGAGTATGAGGTTCAAATTCTAGGATTTTAATTTACACTTAAGAATAATGTAAAGCAAATACTAGTATTTGGTGGCTCAGAGCTAGCAGTCAACCAAGTTAGAAAAAAATACCAATGTAATCTATCTTATTTATGAAGGTATAAACATAGAGCATGGGACCTAATTGAAAGCTTTAAAGATTTCAACATAGTAGCCCTTCATATAGAACAAATTAAAGCTGATGATTTCCTAGCTATTATTGCTTTTGATTTAGAGCCCCTTCAAGAATATAAGGTAAAAAGGTTCTCCATTTAATTGGTGCCCTATCCCTCTATTCCTAATAACATACAAAATTTTCAAGTTTTTAATGATAACCAGCAAATCATTCAATTTCTAACAAATTCAGGGAAGTTTGAGTCCCAAATCATTGATGACAAGGATGTTAATCACCTCTATTAAGAGGAATCAAACACAGGAGGTATTCTCAAACTCAAAGAGAATCACATCCTAGCTAGGCTGGTCTCTTCGGAAAAGTCATTTTATATAGATACTCAGGCTCAGTAGCTCAAGTGGCCCAAGGTTAATGAATCAAACTTCAAAAGAGAAAATATAGGAAATGAACATAGCCCATGCTATGTTAATATTATCTTAGTTGCACCCCAGAAGAGAGACAACAAGTGAAGGATTTAATCACTCAGTATAGGGATGTAATTGCTTGGACATATGAATACTTGAAAGTATATGACCCACATGACATTACTCATATGATTCCATTGAAGCCATATCAAAAGACATTTAGATAGAGGCAAAGACCAATCAATCCTATTTTTGACCCTCTCATCTAGAGAGAATTGGAGAAGCTATTAAGCACAAGAATCATCTTTCCAATAAGACATTCTACTTGGGTGGCCAATTTGGTCCCAATAAGAAAGAAGAATGGTGAGATAAGACTATGCTTAGATTTTAGGAACATCAACAAGGCTTTTAAAAAGGACAATTACTCCCTCCCATCTCTAGATGAGGTGATATAAATAGTAATTTGTTCTAAAATGATGTCCTTCTTGGATGGATTCTTAGGCCATAATCAGGTACTGGTGCAATCCAAGGATATAATGAAGATAATGTTTATCATGAAATAAGGAACTTATACATATAATAGGATGACATTTGGCCTAATAAATGCAAGAACAACCTTTCAACACATTATGGATCATGATTTTAAGGGATTGATTGGAAAATACATAATCATCTACATGGATGATCTTACAATATATTCAAAACATAAGAAGGATCACATAACACACCTACAATCCATATTTGAGAGATGCAAAAAGTTTGGTATTTCACTGAAAACAAAGAAAAGCATATTCAGAGTAACTAAAGGAAAGCTCTTGGGTCATATTATCACCGAAGATGAGATCACCATTGATCCAAACAAAAATAAAAAAATTCAAGGATTACACCACCAAACAACAAGAAGGAGATCGAATCATTCTATAAAAAGATTAACTTCATGAGGAAGTTCATCTCAGGATTTGAAAAAATTGTTAGACCTCTGAATGCCATGCTCAAGTAGGATGCCAAAATAGAATGGACAGTTGAAGCCTAAAAATTCCTTCCAAGAAATTAAAGATATAATATCACAGGCTCTAGTATTGATCAGTCTAGATTTCATGAAAGATTTTTACTTGTATTCATTCAATTTAGAGCATATAATCACTACTATTATAACCTAAAATAAGGAATATAATAATCATCTGATTACTCTCATGACCATAAATTTGAAGGATGGAGAACTTAGGTACTCTATTATTGACAAATAGATTTTTTCCCTTGTCAAATTAGTGAAGAAATTTTGGCATTACACCTTGAGGAATAAAACCATTTCCATTGTTGCTAATCCTACTATCAAGCTTACCCTACAACATAATGAATTAAGAGAATGCTAAGGTAAGTGGATGGCTAAGCTACAAGAATTCAACATAGAGATCAAACCTGCAAAGATTTTTTAGGGCCAAGGCATTATTTAACACATGACTGAACCTGATCTTTGTATCACCATTGAAGAGATATGTGAGCCTCAAGTGTCCAAATGGGAAAGGTATACTAATATCATATAGTATTTACTTATAGGTACTTATTCCCCAGGACTTAATAGAGAATGAGGGAGAGATTTGAGAATTAAAGGTACTCATTACATGATTAAGAAGGGATTTCTCTATAGAAGAAACTATGAAGACATTTACCTCAGGTGTGTGTCTATAGAGGAAGCTAAAGAAATTTAAAAAAAATTGCATCAAAACATAGGTATTGGTCACCCTTTTGGGAATACCACAACCCATAAGATATTAAGAATGGGATAATATTGGCCAACATTTTTTAAAGATGCTCATATTCATGTTAGAACATACTATGAATGCCAATCTCTAGCCAAGAGAGAAGTACACACAACAATGGCTTTACAACTAGTTGTTGAAGGAAGGTCATTTACCCAATGGGGTTTAAACTTCATTGGCATCATCAAATTAAATTCCTCAGTAGGCCATAAATTTGTGCTTAATGATACTGACTACTACACTAGATGAACTGAAGCCATAACC
Organism: Torreya grandis; assembly: GCA_037957365.1. Lineage (NCBI taxonomy): Eukaryota > Viridiplantae > Streptophyta > Pinopsida > Cupressales > Taxaceae > Torreya > Torreya grandis. Next base: position 2,964,308 of record JARHVA010001769.1, read on the forward strand.
ATAAAGAATTATAGAATATAAGATGTGATTTACTTCTTAGAGGAACACATAACAACTAGATTTGGTATGCCTATTTATTTGGTTTATGATAATGGATAAATTTTCATATCAAAAAAATTTACTAAGTTAGCACAAAATAACCATATTATTATCAGGTTAGCTTCTAACCATTACCCTTAGGAAAATGGACTAGTAGAATCAATGAATAAGAATCTGATAGATGCAATCAAGAAATTAGTAGGAGATAATCCCAGGAAATGTCATAACTTGTTGAAGTATTATCTTTGGGTAGACTAAGCAAGATAAAAATAATCCCTTAAATCTTCACCTTATCTATTAGTTTATGGATGTAAGATTATATTCCCAATTATGCTAAAGATACCCACTTATTAGTTCATGCAAGACTACATGGAGCCATGTGATGAAATAGATTCAAGATTGATAGACATAATGGAAATGGAATATTCAAGGACTGAGGCCTTATAGACATTTAGTAAACACTAAGATGTCATCAAGAAGTGGTTTCATAAGAGAGTGAAGGTTAAAGTATTTAGGATTTTAGATCTAGTGCTAATTTGGAATAAAGCCCATAAGAAGAAAGGACAACACGATAAGTTTTTCCCAATATGGATTGGACCATACCAAATTTTAGAGATCATGGGCAATTAAATATTTCATTTAAAGGATCTAAAAGGAAATAAGCTCACATATCCAATCAATAAATAGTTCCTAAAACACTACTTTAGGGCTGTGCCATCTTTAGATATCACTACTGATTAATAAGGGACAAACAAATGTAGCTATAGGATTAGATTAGATTTATTTCTTTCATTGATTATATTTAATTTTTTTTAAGATTAATTTCCTACTTTCTTAGATTAGATATATTGCTTTCTTAGATTAAATTTGCTATTTTCATATATTAATTTCTTGCTTTCTTAGGTTAGTTTTTTTTTTGGCAATCTGAATTGTGTTGGCTCTGACTATAACCAAGCTAAAAATCCAAGCCAACTAAGATTATGTCTTGTAGAAAGGGGGAAAATTAGACATTTGTCAATTTGGGACTTGTTCATAGATTGGGCATATTTTTATGTTTTGATTTTTCAAGATGACGGTATGTAATCATGAATCATTCTAGATATTTCCACAATTGAATACTTTCACCAGGTATGTGGAAGTTGTTCTTAGAGTACTTCATGTAAATTTAGAAAGTTTTCTTAATTTTTGGATCAAATAAACTTATCACATTAAATACCTATTAGGAATGATAATTTAGGTATAGGTGTGGCTGACAAGGACATTTTGGTAATGATTTGTTTTATGATTATGCCATCTCACTAGGGTTCTATCTCTTTACTTCTCATTCAAGAACAAAATAAAAAAAAGAAGAAGCAATGAGTTCAAAAGAGCAAAAGAAAATATAAATAAAATAAAAAGGATAACATGATGAAATAAGGTCAATATACCACTCATCATGATTAAGAGAAAATAATGGAAAGAGAAGAAAAGGAACCTAAAGAATCTCTATTGGGGCTATGGATGTCTAGCTAGTATTAAAATAATGCCTGAACTTCCCTTGATTTAATGATATTTAAGAGAAACCAAAACAAAATCTATAGCTTCATCAAGCCTTTTAAAAAATCACCATAACATAGGTTAAATTAATTACACGTTTGACATACATAGATCCAAAAAATTGGAAGGCAAGTATGTTGTGTGAATCCACTTAGGAGTCTCTTTCATGGTTTTGATTTAAGTATTTTTCTATGATGCACTTCATAATTAATTTAAGCATTTTTAATTGAAGTTCTAGGTTCTTAAATACTCAAGAGTATTCCCCCTATGATTCACCATTTTTTGTACCCAACACACCCCAATTTATGAAAATAGGGACCCTTGTTTAAATTTTGTAAATTATGCTATAAATTGAATATTCAACTTGATCAGGAACTAGTATTGAATATCTTATGACGATCTAGTTTGTTAGCACATAAAATTTGTTTGACTTCATCTAATTTTACTAATATTTGATTTTTTTGTTTCCATGTTATAGGTTTAATGGGGTCTCATTTATGAGAACACTACATAGGGGCTTTGTAATTTAATAATTAAAAATACTCTTTATTTTGAGTAACCCTTGGTTTTTAATCATCTAATTATATCTATGTTTAAATCATGTTAAAAATCCTTAGTCTAAGTATGTTATCCTAGGTCTTTAAAAAAAAATAATATTCAAATAAACACGGGGTCAAAATTTACTAGGGAGCACTTTATTATATTTTGAATTTAGTCTAAAAATTTATCCTAAAACTTTAGTCCAAAATCTTCATACTAGGTCCTATATTTCCTAAAGACCCCAGGCTAGTTTGTTTTTCACATGGGGCTAAATTTTTTTTTCTATAGTCTCTAAAAAGATTATTTATTTTATTCTATTTTGTGCCCACAAAAATGGACCAACCTGAAGGCAACAAGTGTTGAGCTTGTGGGTAAAGCAAGAGTAAAAAAAAACACCTAGATATATGGTGTACGTTACCTCACACATCATAGATCTAGCAGTGTGAAATCAACATTGGAAACAAAGGCCTTTAAAAAGCACCGTGAGAGTGACAAGTGTCATTATCTCAGTGATTAGTCTAAAAATGTAATGACATGGAATAGAGTTAATAAAGTTAAAAGACCTATAAAATGACCTGAGAGTGCTAAGTGGAAACATCTCAAGAGCTTGGATAGCAGATCAAGGGTCTACATGATTTTCCCAAGGTTAAAATGTCAATAGGTTGAAAGCCCCATGGAGCTACCAAGTGGCATAACATGATAATTTTATTTTATTTTAAAACTTAGATAAGGACTTTATCCTAAGGTTTTTTTGTGTGTTTATTAGCATGAATAAAACCTTATGTTAGATTTATGTCCTAAGTTCTTTTTTCAAAAGATATTAGTTTAAGTTTATTTACACTAAGTCATTTTATGTTTACAGGGAGTCCCGAATAAATGATAAGTGTCAAGCTCACATAAAGTCAAAGGTCAAGCACCAAGATCTATGGTGCATGTTAACTTTCACATCATAGATCTAACAATGTGAGATCAATATCAAAGACAAAGGCTTTTGAAAGTGAACATGATAGTGATAAGTGTCACTATCATAGGAACATTTAACAAAGATATAACAGAGCAAGATTAATGTTGACATTTCAATAAAGCTCAAAATGAATGTAGTAGTGAAAAATGTCACAACCATAGAGGATGGACAAAACAACCAATGGAGTTTAGCTTCTTGGATTAAGATCAATGAACCATATTAATTCATACAAATAGATCCAATGCTATAAGATCAATGAGACTTTTCAAAGGTATCAAATTTAGTAGAAAATTGACACTTGTCATGATCTCATGAGCTCAAAGGTAATAATTGATTTTGATCTCATTTAAATAAAGAACAAAGTAGGTACATGTTTCAAAAGGAAACAATCATTATGTTTTAATTAAATGGACAAATCAGATGAATATTGTTACATGGACATGATACATTAGATTACAAACTAGTAAAAAACACATAAGTCTTAGAATTAATTTGGTTAGTGAATATAAAAAAGAAGATTTGGCAGTAGAACAAGAGAAGACTATAGTTACTTAGGCATCTCAAAGATTAAGTTGACACAACATATTATTTTAAAACAAAGATTTTGTAGATCTTTTCTAAGGAATTTTATATTTTGTAAAGGTAGGGGCAACATGTAACACACAGTAATAGGAAATTAGTCCTAGTTAAGTAATGATTTTGGTTTTAAAGCATTGGTAAAGAGATACTTGCCTTTTACACATGTTTGAGTTCCATTTGAAAATGGATAACTTACATTTTTTAACCTCACCAGATCTATGATGTTTTCTTCTTCAAAAAAAATTATAACTCAATAATCCATTTCATGAGCTTATATGGCTTTCTTTACCACAAAACAAAACAATATTTCAAGTGGACTTAACTCTTTCTTTGACCCCAATCTAACCCCTCCGAGTCAATAAAAAGGGTAGTTCTAAACATTTTAACATCTAATCAAAAGAAACAACTCAAATACTTTACAGTACCTTCATACATGTTAAAACAAGATATTAATAAATCAGAAGCATTTAGCCATTTTAACAAAATCAATTAACTGCATTAAAATATCTTGAAATCTTTGGAATATCAGGCCACATTTCTTTGCCTTCCCATGGTGGGATTTTGTCACCCTTATGAATTGCGTGGCCTGACTTGGATCTAACAGGTTGTTCTCACAACCTATAAAATAATGTATTGTCATATTTGTAGTTTGCATGTAGTTCAAGTTATAATTGTAAAAAAATTTCACTTCTTTTTGTACATGCACATGTTATATAGATTTTTCAAAGGCTAAGTTAAGATAATTATAGGTAGACTCTTATATGGTTTTGAGCATAGTTAGAACTCAAGTTATGACTATAACATGTAATGACTTTATATGGACTTGAAGGATGAGGCAACCCCTTCCCCAAAGCCTATTTAAGCAATTGTAATCCAAATTATATTTTTGTCAAATGATTTTGGCTACAAAGGAGTGAATCAATTTTTATTGTCAACTTTATGCATTTGAGTATTTTCTTTCCATTATCTATGTAATTCGATACTTTTCTAGTTGTAAATTTCAATAATCCTTATTGTGTAAATGATATGAATGGATTCTTGATTATCTTGATTAATATATTGATCTTAGATGTGCAATAGTTGTTGAAATATTGGTGAACTATAATGATTAAGTAAATTAAGTTTATTAATTCATAATTCTAAATATGTATGAGTGATTTATTTAATGTAGTTTTCTATTTGTGTGTGTAATAGCTGCCTCATATACTTCACTATCTCAAGCCATAATCTCTTGAGTAAGAGTGTGCAACAACTTCCCTAAAAGGAAAAACCTTTTTTTAAGGCCTATAAATTTCTTGCATCATTATCTCCTTAAACTTATTAGCCATGTCTGATTGTGTGTGTGCAATTTTTGCTAGCTATAGTCATAGGTTCTGAAAGCACTTATCTTTTTAGAAACCATCTAGGGAAGTGATTCTTGAAAACCATAGAGTCTTATTTTTTTGCCTTACCCTCCCCTCCTTTTTTGAGTTTTTTTTTGAGACCTACCCACTTTATATTAGCAACCAAAAACCCATCCAATTCATGTAGAGATTCACTATCCTTTAAAATGCCACACCTCCATCGAAAACTCTTGTCAATAACCTACATACTCTACCATTTATTCCATCAATAAGTTGTTCAAATTGCATACCTAAAACTCATGCCCTGGAGTAGAGTTTACCTCCATTGAGATTTTAAAATGTTAGAGGCTACCTCATTAACTGTGGTGTGTATAAAAACTGTATCAACAAGATCCTATCCCAATTTTTATAAAACCTATAGTTAGAATCCACCATAAACTCTTAAAGGTCACTTTTGATTATGGTTAATTATTTTACCAAGGAAAATTAGTCACTTTTATCTTCAAAGTGCTTGTGTATTTGATCCCCAAACTCATCCAAAGTATTTCTGGAGGTAGGTGTTATACTTGTATACCACTAAAGTGTCTTTCCTCTCAAGGAGGTGGCTAGCAACCTCATTGCTATATTCTCTTGATTCATAGTGTGCATCGAATAAAGAGGTTTTATGAATGCAATGTGTTCAAGAGGAGTGGTATATTTTTATATTGTAAAGTATAGAAGGATTTTGAGTGATAAAATAGGGATACCATTCAATTTTATTAGGTTCAAGGGGATGCTTCCATTGAATGGTATAAAATCCTGGTTTCTAGGTCTAGCCATTAGAAATGTAGGAGTTGTAATAGGGCTATGTTGGGTAGGACTAAGAGAAATAAGGGGTGTAGGATAGGGATTGGACCTAGGTTACCTCTTCTTTATATAAAAATCCAAAGATAACTCAACAAATTTATCTTTCCTTACCCTTGGATGAAGACCTTGTGATGACCTTTGGTATGAAACTTGGATGCTGATTTTCCACTAGAGTGTCTAAAGCTCTTTGAGGTTATCAAATGCTGAGAGTAATTTTTCTAACCCCCTTGATTTATAATCACACCAGGCATGCCAACAACTATTATTAGTCTATATTTCACCCTTGAGGTAAATGAGTTTCAAACCTACCTCATCTAGATGATATAATGGAATCACCTCTAGGTGTGGGTAGCCTAATGGGTGAGGTGAATCTCTATTTTTTAGGGATACCTCCCCTCATGCATGATCTAAACTCAAATACTAAGCCTAATTTTTTTACCAATGAAAAGGGATAGAATAAAGACATGAAATTAAACCCCATACTTTAGGAGGTGATGCACTAGTATCTTATGTCTCCTCTACTTGATCTTTCAAAAACACTTATGGGTAAAACAAAGACTAATTGATAACACACTCTCTCCACAAGACTCATACACATTATTGCTTCACATGGAATCCATGCCAATTGCCTATAACTTAAGGGTGATGATTTTAAGATCTGATAGAAGACACTAATAATCAATTTCCACTATGATCACAAACATCCACTATGAACACCCATCATATCTCACAAATGAAGATACTTACTTTTAGTGAAGGGTTTGGTGAATATATCAATAATTTGATCCATTATATGGATTTAGAAGAGATCATTGACTTTTTCATGGATGAGCTCTTAAATAAAATACATGTGAATCTTGATATGTTTGGTTAGTTGATGGATGATTAGATTCCTATAAATTTGTATTATGATTTGGTTGTTGTAGAAGATGACTATTGCTCATCAAAATTAGATGCCAAAATTAGTGATAATCCCCTAAATATAAATAAACTCAGTGGAAACATTAATAACTCCTTTATATTCTAAATCAATAGAGGATAAAGCAATAATGTTCTACTTCTTACTTTACCAAATAATTAGACTTGAATCAAGGGATAAACTATAGCCTAAAGTAGACTTATGATTCTAAATATTACCAAGCCAATTTGAATCTATATAACAAATTAAGTTGATTTTGATGCCTGATCTATAGTGAATCCTAAAACTATGAGTACCCTAAATGTAGTAAAAAATATACTTAAATACATTCTAATAAAACTCATGTGTTCTTACATGAATCTGGAGACTATGTCCACTATATATGAAATATTAGGGCTAGTGTGCATAAGGTATATGAGACTTATAAAAATTTATTGATATGAAGTAGAATTAACCAAAGGAGATGGGAAATCAACCTGAAGCTTCAAAATAGATGAGTCAGAGTTAGATTAAAGTTATCCATGTTGAACTATGCATGCCAATCAAGAGCATATTTGTATTGTGAAATAGTGATCCTAGAGTCAAATTGATAAATTTCAATCCTAATAAAGTAGTGCAATATGACCAATTTGGTCATTGAGAACTTGTTAGACAAATTAATTTTCCCTACTATGATGGTTTATGAAGAACTCCCCATGGCCAATAAGGAATCCACATAGAGAACTAAAATCAATAGTGAATCATCCTACCACATAATGTAGACATTTAGATCAAAATGGAATTTGGTGAATCCAATCGAAAGAAGAAAGAAGTTCATCTTAGCATACCAAACTTGAGGAGATTTTTTGAGGCCTATTATTAGTTTGGATTATACCCTTCATTCAAAGGATTTTAAAACTTACCCCATCTAACTGATACAATGGAATCACCTCTAGGTGTGGGTAGCCTAATGGGTGAGGTAAATCTCTAGTTTTTGGGGCTAACTCCCTTGATGCATCATCTAAGCTCAAATACTAAGCCCAATTATTTTTCTAATGAAAAGGGATAGAAGAAAGACAAGAAGTCAAACCCTATACTATAGGAGGTGATACACCAATATGTTATGTCTCCTCTACTTGATCCTTCAACAACACTTATAGTTAAAATAAAGACTAATTGCTAGCACACTCCCTCCAAAAGACTCCTACACATCAGTGCTTCACACAAAGTCCATACTAACTACCTATAACCTAAGGGTGATGAGTGAAATGTCTAATAAAAGACACTAAAAATTAGTTTCCACTAGGATCACAAGCATAATCACCTTCACACACCATGTGACCTACATAATACAATCCACTAGTATCTAGGTGAGAGATAAAGACCTGTAAAGGGAGAAAAGATCAACCACTTATGAAAAATAGATAAGCATGAACAAAATAAAAGACTAGTATGGATAAGGATAAATCACTCCTTATATTAGCTAAAAGATACAAGATATAAATGGGCAAAACTTTCTCATACCTAATTGATGGGTTCTATACAATGGATTTCTAAGCCTAATATATAGAATATCAGAAAGAGAGAGAGAGGGGGAACATGGCATAGAAATGGAGTGGATAGGTCATAATGACCATCACTCATCAAAAATTAGTTACAAGCATTAATGAGGGGAAAAAATAATCTAATATCTATTCCCATGCATTGCCTTGGTGGTATAATGGCCTTCCATGATCCTTTTGGGTGTAGAAGTGTAGTGAATGACCTATTTATGACCATACTTAACTCCATAAAGGAACCATGTTCCTAGAAATTGATCCATAAATCCTAAACATGAAGTGAGAGGTCATGCATCTATTTTGGGAAAGCAGTTACATGTTTAAACATGATCATTACTCACCTAGCTACCACCCTTCATGCCATTCACAACCCATTCAATGCATTTGTCACTCTAGTGAGTGATATAAATAATATTTAGACATTTTAAAGTGTGTGTTGATATTTTTAGTGGATTGGAAATGTTGATACAAGGGTGATTATACTATATAAGGCCTCTTTACCATGTGATCAGACCTTTAATATTATTTTTTTAATGCAAATGATGGTTATCTCCTCTCCTAACTTTAAGTCTTCTCATTAGGATTTCTTGTACCATTGAAATAATTTAAGAATGGTTATTTAAATTCCATTTCATCCTTGTATAGGTCCAAGAGGCCTTCTAACTCACTTAGGATCTCAAATATTCCTAGGAACCATGAAAACAGTAAAAAAATCAGACAATATAAGCCACTTTCTTGCAAATTTTGCCTCACACATGCCAAATTCCTAGTAAAAAAGGAGAAAATAGGATTTTAAAGTGTATTTTGATGTTTTAAAGGTGTTTTAGGTCCATTTTATTCATGAGGATTAGTTTCTTTTCCATAGGTTTCTCTATGAGGGTTTTAGAGGGTTTAGAGTGGCCTACCATCTTAACGATTGTTCATAAAACACATTCCTTGGATTTGAAACTCAAGGACATAAATATTTTGTGCACATACCCCCTAAAATTTACCTAATAACTCTTTTTCCCATGCATATTTTCTAGTGAGATCTGAGTAAAGGTTGGCACCCCTCAAGTTTCTTCTATAAAGTTTGAGCATGTTTGCATTCTTAAGGATTATTCATAAAGATTCCCCAATAAATTCAACTCTCTCCACCCTGGATGGAAAGTGAATAGGGTTAATAAAATTAACCTAAGATTACTAGGCCTAATTCATATTTCATGTAATATATGAACATCTGAGTTTACATTTTGAGTTGATAGACTATGATGGGAGAGCTTGAGGAGGGATATGAGGCCAAAAAAGCACATTTTCTATTTATCACTACTTGAAACATATTTTTATAGACCTATACCATTATTAAAAAAAACATTATATCCTTACATATTATTTATGAATTCATCCTGTCACAATAGTAGAGTTGGAGGTTGGAGGGCTTATGTAGGGGTTTAGGCCATATAGGCCTAAACTGATCTTCAAGGCACAAGACCACCTATAGGTGATCATGGTGACCTCAAAACCTTATTGGTATATTTTAAATTCAAAAACAACATTTTATATAGTATAATAGTGTCATAGACCTCTATCTCTACCATTTATTCTCTGTATGCCTACTTATAACTATTATTTGCCTATACTAGGTTCTCAAACTAGTTGATGCCAATGACTTGAGTAGTGTATATTTCCTCCTTTTTTCAATACCAAGGGGGTTGGAACATTCATGGATTATACCATAGGATTTTAAACACCTTTTTTGGCTTGGGTATCCTTTAACAAACACTCTTCTATAACCACACACACATAAGCCTATGCGTATTGAGTGCTCAGTCAGGTCTGTGCAACTCTTTCTAAACCCTGACTTTTCCTTCAATATACTTAAGACTATATATAGGTCATACTATAATTATAGGGTAATTTTATCATGTCTTGTTTCTTCTAACATATCTCATTATTCAAATCAATTAGGCATTCCAATTTTAACTAGGTAGAGCTCTATGCATTAGACCAACTATGTATGGAGGGTCAAGTGGGTCTATCATAACCCGTCTATTTGTCTATTATTTTATAATTCCATAATTCATATCAAATTGAATTTCCACTTGAATATATATCTACACTTCAAATCATCTATTATTCATTGTGTCTACTTCTCAAATTTATAGGCTAACAATAGCTATATTAGACCAACCTGTAGGTGGCCACTTTTGAGACTTGACTATGTATGGGATTTCAAGTTCTTATACAAAAACATGAGAATTAAAGTATCTTTATTATAGTATGGATAATTTTTTCTTATTTATCTTTAATTAATTAGTATTTTCTCTCTTTAATGTGTATGTCATTGATCCACTAGGCAGTCCTATAGGTATGACTTAGAATTTGTGAGTTTTAAGCCTTGAAACTTATCTTTTCAACTAAGATATTAACCTTAATACACACTTTAGCTTCATGATAATTACTTTACAACCAAATTGAACTTATTTAGGTCCATTAACACTCCCATTATTGGACTCCTTATGAAAAATCACCCTCGCCTACCCAAAGTGTATTATGCAGTCTCTTGAAGTTCTGGGTTTGGGAGACATGACTTATTATAAGGTAAAAATGGCTTGATGTATTCATTCTAGATCAGATGTATTTGGGAGACCTCATATAGACTGGTCCTCTCTACTCAATACCACCTACTAATACCTAAGCATCCTCCACCTTGGTATTTAACAAGATATTGTATTTGATTGGGTGAATCAAAATTTATAATAGAGAAAAGGAAACCTAAGAATTATCAAAAACCTTAAACTATGCTAAATAGCTAAGGGATTCATTTGAAGCTAGTTTAGAGGGTTGGTATTGAGGGATATGTATAAGTTTATTTCCCTTTAAAGATGAAATCCATATTATTGAATTACCCTTGCAACTTGAAGAAGGCATCATCCATAGACTTTCAACCTTGAGATTCGCTGCCATGAAAGCATGCTGAGTTATGATTGAAGCTTTTTTGTCATTCTTTCATATGGTGGGAATTGAGAAGACTTGAAGGAGATATGATATTACTTATTTATGACTATTTAGATTATAGGTTTAGCATATAAAATTTTCACTAATCTTCCTTGTGCTTTGTTCCTTCATGAAACATAGAGTTTCTAGCACATAAACCTATAACTTACCAACCATAGAAGATTGGGTGTTTATATAACCCTAAAAGTGCCTTGAGAACATGACTAGATGAGTTTATGATACTCATAAAACATTTGGAGATATTTACACATGCTCAATTTGTCATAATGAACTTGAACTTCTCATAAATTTTCATGTAACTGAGTTTATGGGGTTTGTAAGGGGTTTAAAACCACCTAGGGGTCTTAATGATTTTTCGTAAATACCAAGGATTTGATCTATAAAATAATTCCAATAATTATAATCCCACTAGAGACTCTACCTCTATCCAAAATCTTAGGCTCTGACTCCCCCTATACAGAAAGTACCATTCAACTTAAGCTGGCCTTTGTGAGGTTGCCAAGAGTTTAATAGAAATATTTATGCATTTTCTATCTTTCTCCTATATTTTTAATCATGGATTATTATTTATTATTCCTAAAATTAGCTCTTCATGAGATATCTAACCTTATTTAACTCTGACCTGACCATATAAATCCATACAAGTCTTGTAAACACTTATAGAACATCATTTATTTGCATTTTTTTAGGTTTGAGATCTTGAAAAACCATTAGAGAACAAGAGGATGGAAATGAGAGGTCAAGTACATTTTGAAATTAGAGGGTACAAATGGGGGGAAGTTGAAAAGTCACTTTTTAAAGTGTGTGGGTACTTTTTGGTGAATGAAGGGTGTTCAACTTATAAAAAGACCACTTTTATATATAAAACCACTTTATAATGATATTATGATGGCTATGAATCCCTTTATGAGACCTTTTACTCTTGGTGATGACTTTGGTGGTGTCCTAGGGACATATTAACACTATTCACATGGTTTAAACACCCCTTGAAGGCAATACATACATAATATCACATGTAATAATAATTGAAGCATTTACCTTAACATTTGCTAAAAATCCTTAAACTACACTAAAGGATTTAAACAAAGTTACGATCCTCTCCTTATGCTAGCTACAATTTCCTTGATTTTTCCCCATTCTATAGGTTCTTGGCATGCTTAAAAGGATACATGATTTATCATGGAATACAACACCATAGATCATCCTATGATGCATGATTTTTGACCATGAGGGTCACACCATGACTTAGCATGGATTCTTAGGCATGATAAATATAAAATGAAATCTTGACTCAGTTCAAATAGGGTGAAATGGTGATTACCACAACAACTCATGACATAAGCACACTTATATGAACATCCTACCTATGAACCTGATGACAATGATGCTCTCTTAGATTGTCATGACAAGCAAAGACTTATGAGGAAGACAAGGACATAATTCAAGTGTTTTGAGCAAAAGTTGATCCTTTATAAGTCCAAAGACAAAAAGATATCAATAAGGCCATAGATATATTTTATAAGTTTGTAAACTAAGGAAGAATTTTCCAATAATCCTTATGGTTGCTCCATGTATATTTCCTTTTTGAGGTCACCATGAAGAAAGACACTCTTCACATCCATTTGATGAACATCCCAATAATGTGCCATGGCAATAGGGAGAGTGAGTGATATTGAGTTAATTTTAGCAACAAGGGGGAATGTCTTGGTGTATTCAATGGTAGGTACCAAAGAAAAACCCTTTTATACCAAACATGCTTTGAAATTATCTATAGAAACATCTTCTACGTATTTTGTATAGTAGATCCACTACATAGAACAAGTTTTATTCCCTTAAGAAGAAGGACTAAATCCCAAGTGTTGTTTCTCTAAAAAGAACTAGACTCCTATTCCATAGTAGTATCCCACTTAGGAGTGCCTAATGCATCATGAAATTAATGTGGATTAGAAGCAAATGTAATAAAATCATGTGGGGATTTCTATAATTATGAATAATTTTACATGGTATCTTATGGATCTCCAACCCATTGGCCAACACTTTCTAACATTTATCTAGCCCAAAGAGGACCACTGCTTAGAGAGTTAGGAGGATATTCCTCACCCTCTAAAGATATTTTGAGAGGAATAAGGAAATACTCATCATTACTCTCATAATTAGATCTAGAAGAAGAATCTAGATCATTACGTAACTACTCCAGGTAGATCTGAATCATCAAATCTATCATCAAATCCTAGTACATCCAAGGAAGGGGAGGAGTGTCATGTGTGAAGTCTTGAGGACCCTCTTGAAAATGAACACTCCTCTCAATAAATAATTCATGAGTGGTGTGATGGATAATATTTTAACCCTTAACCCCCTCATGATATCCAATGAAGATACAAGGTTGACTCTAAGGTTCCATTGCCTTATATTTCTTCTTTGAAATGTAAGGGATAATAAGATTATATGGAAATTTATGTTGTAGTTCAATCCCCTCTACTCAATAGTGGTTACTGATGTACTCACCACCATTGTCGATATGCAAAATCTTGATGGATTTACCTAAATATTTTTCTACAAGTCTCTTGAACTCCTGAAAATGATTAAACACCTATGATTTATTCTTAAGAAAATACACCCAAGTATGCATCAAAATTAATCGATGAAAATAAGCATGTATTCAATATTTTTAAATGAAGGTTTCAAAAATGGAATAACAACATCATTATGGATAATATCCAATACCTTTTCACTTCTTCATGATTTTACCTTGTCATAATTCTGCTCAAGATGCTTACCAAGTATGCAACCTTGGAAAAATTTGCTAGAAAACTTGACTTATGGCAACCCTGAAACCATGTCATGATGATTGAGTTACTCTAGGTAGCTATATTTGAGATGGATGAATCACTCATTAAATAATCTACTCACCCTATTTGAATGAGTGAACAATGTAGTAGAGGGTTGATCAGGTGTAAAATGTGAGAAAGTATACAATTATTACTGGTGATTTTGTTTCTCATGTGCAACAATGGAGTCACTTTTAGCTTCCCTAATAACCATTAAATTAGGTGTGAAATAAACTCTCTTGATCTAAATAATGTGTGTGATTGTAGATAATATTTTATGATTATCACATTAGTCTTATATACTTGGTAAACTTAGACCTTGGCTATTCCTCTTAGTTATACACTCTCCTTGCTTCTTTAAGCTTTACATCTACTCTAGTTTGTGCCCCTTGTCCTATCTCTTACTCTAACTAGTCTTATATTGATGACACATACATTATATCTTTCCCATAATGCTTGAAATGTTTGGCTTACACCTTTACAAGTTATTAGCATGTACTTATTTTGCTACTCCCTAGACACTAATGTCTAGGACAAACAATAGCATCAAAATTACTGTCCTACCCCAATGCAAGCGTCCAATGTCCTAAATTCATCAAATTTACAAATGAAACATATCATAATGGTAATCCTAAGTACTTTTGTGTGAGTTATTACTCAAAAGGGATTGATATAAATATAAGATCAACCCTCATTCATTTATCACCTATGAAACCTAGAAAAGACCAAAGAGACCAAGGTACTTATCAAAAAATTCTCTATCAAGCATTTTATTGATTAAATTTATCTATTTCCATATCAGTCATAGGTACACCACATATAATGGTTTGAATTAATAAAATAACAACCCAAGAGCCTATTTTATAAGTTACAAGTTAGGTCATTGTTGTACTTGCTTTACACACATTACATAATTCACACACAAATCAACAAATAGGGGATAAATACATGAGTATGAGGCCATATTATATATTATTGGATATGTAAGAAATTACATTTGGTAATGGGGTTATTAGGGTCATATCAACACTATGGTCCACTAACCCATTTTTCCTCAAGGTCACATTGAAGATGGAAATCTAGGGTTTTACCATTTTATAGGGAATGACTATCCATGATCTAGATCTGAATACACTAGAATAAAGGTGAAGCCAAACCCAAAAACATATATGTGGTCACATCCTATTTAACTAGATATTCTATACATGACACTATTATTAGACTCAAATAGTAGCATCAATGCAACTATCCAAGGCTGACACAACTATTTAGATAGCTAGGGGAACAAGATCTATAATCTGATAATTGTTTCAAAATTATCTTCCCATCTACTTTTAACTTTTCCAAATCTATAGTTTCATTAGAATGAGAAAAAGATAAGTACTTATCTTCTTTGTCATTTATATATCTATCCTATTTTTATTTTCCATTTTTATACTATCTCATGATAATAAATTTAATGTATGCTTATATCTAAGTTTATCAATTAATTGTCCTATTATAGATCTACTTATCACCCTTATGCCATTTCATTTATATATTATTAACCATATGGTATAAAGTTAAAATATATAACATATTTCATTTTAGGTTTAAACATTTGGTGAACACGATCTTTGAACATCGAACCCTAGATCACTTAGGTTTTTATAATTTTTCTGTTGTTGCTTTTTGAGTACTATAATTTATTGAAAAATATTAAAATTTTCATTTATTAAGAAATGCAAAATGTTAGTACAAAACCTAGGTTTTTATAATTTTTCTGTTGTTGCTTTTTGAGTACTATAATTTATTGCAAAATATTAAAATTTTCATTTATTAAGAAATGCAAAATGTTAGTACAAAAAATTGATTTCAAATGGAGGATCATGAAGCATTGGTTTCTCATCTTAATAATAATAAGGGCTTAAAAGATGCATTGTTGTATGTTACAAGAGATGAAATAAGTAAAAAAGAAAAATCCAAGGCTGCCTCACCTAGTAATGGTGAATACTTAAAAGGTAATGTAACTCAACCTAGACTTATCAACCTACATACATATAATGTTGGCATGGATTACGTATTAAAACCTTTGTTCCCTAAAATTACTATTGATACATTTATATGGAATTACCCATTGTTTCAACACAAATGTTGGTTTCAATGACTATTACTACTCATAACATGTTTTCATCCCTTTTGGTGACTACTCAAATATTTAATCTAACTCTAATTGGGCCTACATTTTAATCATTCCTTGAAGTTATAAAAACCTTGGAATGAAATATTACAAACATTGAAAAAAAATATTTAAAATCCCCTCATGCTATAGATTCACAAGATATATTGCATAACCCTTTTGCACTTAAAATCTCTTTTCACCCTTTTCGAAATGGATTTAATTCACCCAAGTTCAAATTTTATGATGGTAAGGGTGATCATAAACAACATCTTAAATCATTTTATGCATCATGCCTTGACTATGCTTCCAATGATAAATTTTTGACAAAATTATTCCCAAGAAGTCTCAAGGACTATGCTTTGAGGTGGTTCTATGATATACCTCTCTAATGTATAAAATAATTAAAACCTCTTGTAGACCAATTTTTAACACACTTTTCCATTAACATTTTTGAAAAGGTTTCCTTTGCCCAAATTGCCAAAATCAAATAGGGAACCACTGAACCAGTCAATGAATATGTCTTGTGATATAAGATAATGTTATCCAGAATGATTAATCCTATGGTAGATAAAGAGTTACAATATATATTAAAGAAAAGTTTTCTTGATCCTTTACATAATTCCACTATCTTTAATAAGTTTTAATCTTTTGATGGCTTATGCCATGCTATATGGGACTGTAAAATGGATCTTATATCACTGAATAAACTCAAGTATGTAAAAAACACACTAACTACATCTAAATCTAATACAAAATTTTCAATTAAACCAAATTATAAGGCAAAACATCTTGAGCCTAAAAAGGAACAACCACTATGGTTAACACACTTACACAATAGCCTAATTATCTTGTCTTATCTAGTGCACCAAGGAGACAATTTACAAATTTACATGAATCCCTAACTTCATTACTCCCATGGTTACTAGAGTGCCAAATTATAATTCTCACTCATCTTATTGACATTGATTTGAGTTGAACTCTACCCAAAGGATATTATGTGAATTCTTATTATGATTATCATCAAGGACTAGGATATTCTACGAGTAGATGCTTTACCTTGAAGAATAATATCCAAGATCTTATCGATGACCAAAATATTTCATTTGAGAATCTTTTAAAGTAATCAGGTTCACAACCTAATGATCACCATAAATAGAAAATATTTAACAGTCCTTTGCAACACCATTCTAAAAAATAACCACAAGTCCCAATGGCATATAAAGCACATCCTCCTCCATCACATTATATACACCTACTAGATGGGATTATCAGTACTTACATGTGACATATACCTCCTATGGTTCAAACACATTCTATTTATTTTGATGATAGTGAAATTAAGGATAAAGATTCCAATCTTCATTCCTTATTAATTAGAGCATACCTTGATAAACACCCCATATGAAATGTTATGATTGATAATGGTGTAAGTGAATTTTTTTTCACCATGACATTATTTATGCAGTAGGTTATGCTCATCATGATTTACAACCCTCTACTAGATTAGTTAGATCATTCAATGGGACCTTATAAAAGTTTATTGGTGAGATTTACTTGCTTTTATAGGTTATTCCTGCACATATGGTTATTACCTTTTAAATTATCCATTCCATATACATTTTTGATATGTTATTGGGAAGACATTAGATACACACTCTTTGAAAAATACCTTATACAATTCATGGGTGTGTCAAATACATTCATTCCAATTGAGTAATTGTAATTTATAGAGTTATATATGATCATCCTATTGGATAGAAGGAAATTATACTCAAATAACTTGCTATCAAGCCTACTATAGCTAATCCACCATAAAAGGGTAAGTAATGGGTAGTACCCTTTACTAATGGCTAATACTTTATAGACCATTATAGTAGAAACATATGGTGGATTACATAGAATCCAAATCCTCTACTACAAACCATGTTTAGATATCCATAAAACCTACACATGTTCCTATTATTACTATTTCAAAGAAATAAACCAACAATCAATGTGGGTTCCAAAAACCCCTCCTTTGGTTACTCCTACTATTGCTTCATGACCAAATAGTCTAATTTTACATACGTAAAACACCATTGATACCATAATGATAGATATTATACCTATATATGCTCCTTGGCCATGTACATGGGGTATTACACTAGATTTATAGTGGGGAGATATCTATGACCATAAATTGGATGGCATCAAAGGATGATATTTTATATATTACAAAAAATAAAAAAATAAAAAACATTCAAAAAACCAAAAACACTATCAGTTCTTACCTATTCTATTGGATCCTTGGAATCCATATATTACTTCCATATTTATGGACCACATGCTCAGTTAGTCTTGCATACACATGTGTCATATTTATACATTGGGTGTGATACAGACATACATAGATAAATGATACACTCCTATTTTGTATGTTGGGATTTTTATCTACTCATGTCATATGGACATTAGGGGCATCCTCTTCTTAAATCTTGATACACATAGGTTATATGATTTGATGATCACTTTATACTATCATGTTTGAGCTTACATATGTACTTACACATACATATTATCCATGAATGTATCTTACACAAGGTACGTCATATGCTATACAATTGACATAATTTTCTAAAACATTAGATACATAGGTCACTATGACATGTTTATGTTGGTTATTTATTCTTTACTTTATGCACTTCCTTGAGTGTCTTGTCTTACTTATTCAAGCATTTGAATATGCTATTTACTTAAAACCCCCATGCATATGTATGATTTCATTGACATTTTCATATGTCATTATTTATGGTATGGACATTCAATCATGTCATTCTTGATTTCATGGACATTCGACTAAGTCCTGTCCCTTCAATTATGTGATGTTTGAACATGCCCCTTCTTTGCGGTCTCTTTGGAATATTACTTGTTGACTTTATTTTAAGTGTTCTTGTGTGTGTGATTATTTGCTTGTTGAGATTGTATTTTTACTATCTATACATTTCCATGATATTTATCATGCATCTTAAGCCTACATATGATCACATTGGTTCTATGTACTTTAATGATACACTTACCTAGACATGTTCCTTCTATATGCTACATGGTTACATTAAATTTTTTTATAGTTGTCTTAACCTTTTGAGGTGAGATAACTCCCAGTTCCTATTTTCCCCTCACCTCAAAGGGGGGGAATATTAGTGGGGGAATCCTTGGGAAGCATGTTTTCCACACTTGGTATAGTTCTTAGATTTAGTGGGAGTATGCTTTGGAAGAATTTTTTCCACACTTATTCAATATTTGGTACTTATATTGGTTTGAAGATTCAATAGGGGAATGTCATATGGTCATGGATTCCACACATTCATAATTTTAAAATTTAGTGGGGCCACACTTTAGAATCATATTCTCCACATTTATTCAATATATGGTAATTATATAAGTTCACAGATTCAATGGGGGCATGATTTAGAAGCATGTTCACCACACCTATTCAATATTAAACATATCCACTTTAAAGTGGGGGAATGTTTTAGAAACATATCCTCTATATTATTACTTATGAATTTTTAGATTTATCCATATATAGTGGGGGCATGCTTTGGAAGTATGTCCTTTACACTTACACAGTTATCTAAATTATCCAAAGAACATAGTTATATGATTTAGATTCATAGTTGTGGCATAATTTTATACATTGGTACCATTGTTATACATAGTTTTAGCATGAGACATATCTAAGGTATATATAATATTTAAGATGTGCCTAATATTACAAAATTCAAATTAGTTTCAAATTCAAAAACCATTTCATGTAATGACACCCTGTGGATGTTTATGTTTCATATTGAGCCAATCTATTGCAGTACTTGGTTTAAATTTTGATACAATTGAGGTGATCAAATAAATTATCTTGTAATTTTTTTTGGTTTGAATTAATCATATAGTCTCACCAAGTTATAAGTATCATTGGGTTGTACAGTTGAGCTAATATCAACTTCTAAGTGGTAATTCACTTTTGGTCCAAAGCTGGGGGCATGTGACTTTTAATCTCTCACTTTATTTCCTTGGATAAAATCACTTTAAATATTTATATATATTTATCCTAATCTTAATTTTAGAGTCTTATAATGATACATATTTTGTATAATAGCTTTCTAATAGGCAAGTTAACTACATCAACACATATGTGTACTCCTAAACATTGCTCTTTCAATTTAAATATATTTCAAATACTTTTAACCCATATTATATGCACTAATTTCTTACTAAAACATGCTTATGGTTTTAGGCCAGTCTCCAACAAAGAATTCAAACTCAACTCAAGTAAAGATAAGATGTGTATACACACCCATGTACTTATTCCTTTCCTTTAAACTAGTAATTTCATTACTAGATTAAAGGGGGGGAAATGTATATGATATTTTGTGATTATGTAACACCTCAGTCTTGTAAAAATGAAAAAATTAGACCTTGGTTATTCCTATTAGATCTACACTCTCCTTTATTTTACAAGCTTTCATATACTCTATCTTGTGCCCCTTAGCCTATCTCTTAATCTAACTAGTCTTATATTGATGATACAAACATTCTATCTTGCCTAGAATTATTAAACTATACTTATCTTACACCTCTAAAAGTTCTAAGCTATTTTGCTACTCCCTATACACTAACATCTAGGATAGAAAATAACATCAATGTTACTATCTTGCCTTGATGCAAGTGTCTAGAGTCCTAAAGTCATCCAATTTTCAAATGAAATGTATCCTAATGGCCAACCTAAGTATTTTTATGTGAATTATTAATCCAAAGGGATTGATATAAATATAATATCAACCCTCATTCATTCCTCACCTATGAAACCTAGAAAAGACCAAAGAGACCAAGGAACTTATAAAAAAATATCTCTTTTAAGAATTAAATTTATCATAGAAGTACATCACATATATAGGTATGAAGTACTAAATGAGAAGCCTGAGAGCTTAATTTTCTAAGTTAAAAGCTAGGTCACTATTGTACTTATTTTACACACATTTCATGATTCACACACAAGCCAACACATAGGGGAGAAATACATGAGTATGAGGTCCTATTATAGAGTATTAGTTATGTAGGTAGCACTCTTTGACAATGAAGTCATTGGGGTTAGCTTGACACTGTGTGCCCACTAACCCATTTTTCTCCAAGGTCACATTGAAGATGGAAAACCAAGGTTTTACTATTTTATAATGAATGAATATACACGACATAGATTTTAATGCACCAAAGAAAAGGCAAAGCCAAATCCAAAAGCATCTATGTGGTGACATCCTATTTCACTAGATATTCTATACAGGACATTATCATCAGTCTTAGATAGTAGTATATTTATGACTATCTAGGGCTGACATAACTATCTAGATAACATGGGTACCAAATGTAGAATCTAAAAACTATTATAGACCTATATTCTTGCTTATTTTCATACTATTCTAGATCCATAACTACATTAGCATTGGAATAAGCTAAGTTCTTCTCTTCTTTGTCATTCATATATCTAACTTAGCTATACTTTCCATATTTAAACTATTTCAACATAATAAATTTAATGTATGCTTATATCTAAGTTTAACATCTAGTTGGCCTAATATAGATTTAATTATCAACCTTGTGACATTTAATTTATATACTCTTAACCCTATGGTATAAAGTGAAAACATACAACATATTTCATTTTGGGGTTAAATAATGATATGATAAACAAATATGACATTAGTAGATAAAGAGGGAACACATAAAACATCATGAAATGTCCCATAATTCACTTCAAAAAATACACTCCCACTTACTTCTATAAAAATGTCCTCACCCAACAATATGGAAGTCATAAAATAAGGCTCTGAGGATGAGAACATGTCTTGTGATGAAGCCATATGGTGTGAGGCACTAGAGTCAATAATACATGTGGAAGGATGGGATGTAACTGAAACAAGTACTTTGCCCTTATATTTTCCCTTCTCACTATATTTGGCCTTAGAAGAATCTTATATGATGAAATTTAATCAATTAGTCAATTTACTTCTTCATGCATTTGGATTCATCATGTCTAGATTTATTACAGTAGCCACATGTGAGTAACTCTTTCTTAAATTTATCATCTGAAGAGGAGGACTCTTTTGATGATTTTGACTTACCATCATATTTTTGACCCTTTCTTTGCTTTGGGTATTTCTTGTTCTTTTTATTCTCCTTACTACCATAATCATTTTATTTATCATGACTCATAATTAAGGAATGCAATTTAGATGGCTTTAGTTTACCCATTTGAATGAACTTGTCTTGTTCCCAAGTTAAGTCAATAACAAAGTCATCCAAGGATGGCATGGTCCATATAGCTTCAAGGGCATGCTTGGTGGTGTGAAAGGTAGAAATGAAGATATAATAGTCAAATACTAATTTGGTAAGGATCGAAATAATCAATTGATAATCCTTTTATCAATGACATAGTTTCAATTGCAACTTTATTGTCATAGTTTTTAGAAAACTTCAAAAATTTGCAAAAAATGTGTTTTTAATGGCTAATTTTTAAGTTTGGGCTTAAAAATTTTCATACTTTAAAAAAATAATAAATTGATTAATATTAATTGATTAATTAATTAAAAATTAAATTGTAGATCAGAACACTATATCTCCCAAACTATGCAAAAATGCTTTTAAGCTTCCCTACACAAATGTCATTAGTTTCCCCTGTAAATTATAGAAGTTCATTGAACATTTCGTAACCTATGAAAATTATTTTTAATATTTTACCCTAGTCATGAAAAAGTGCCTCGACACTTTTTTAAGTTGTGCAACGTGCATTTTTGATTTTGCACATAGTGTAATTGTAAATTAAAAATAATAAATTCATTAAAATTATTATTATTTTTATTTAATTTTGTAATTTGTAAATTAATTTTGTATTTTCCTATCCTATGTAAATGATATATTTATTTTATACTACCATGCAATTTCATATCCTGCTTCCCCCAACCATGCAAATTTGTTTTCCACTTCCTCAGTCGTACAATTTCAAAATACACTTCCCCGAGTCGTGCAAATTTAAATTACACTTCCTTGAGTTGTGAAATCTTGATTCAAACTTCCCCAAGTCATGTAAATGAAAAAATCCACAATGTAATTTCCTTTATTTCTTCCCCATCACCTTCAAATTAGTTTTGGCATTTCCCCGAATCATACAAATCCTGGTATTTCCCTAGGTTGAGTCAAAATAGAGCTTCCTCTCTTATAAAAGTTATTTAAAGTTTCTTGCAAAGATCTAACTGATATTTTCAAAAATAAAATGAATTAGAGAAATAAGAGAGAAGAAAAAGGTTTTATTTGTTTTTGTTTTTAGGCCAGAATCCATGTAATCTAGAGTATAAATAAAGGAGGGTTTTAAATTTATTTCCTTATTTTCTCCTACCAAAATAAATTTATATGGTGAAATGGAGAAGTGAATCAAGAAATAATAAAATTTTCTTTATTTTGGGCATAAAAGAGGAAGTTGTATATTTCAAGAGGTGCAGCTTGAAAAAGATAAAAGTAAAAATAAAAAAGGCAATTTTAATTTGTTTTTGACAACCAATACCAAGCCATACTTTGTTATAGAAAATGTGAAAGGGTTTTACATTTTCATTCTTTTTATGCTAGCCAAAGCCCAAGCCATACGATGACCCCCAAAGGAGAGGTCTTGTAAAGAAAATAAAAATAAAAGAATTTTTTTTGATTTTTTTTTAGTTGCTATAATATTGTACAATGCCATGGTTAGTGGAGGAAGGTGCAGTGAATAAGACAAATTTTATTTATTAGTTTTACCTACAAATTGAGGTTGTACAATTGTATGGTAATCCCAAAGAGAGGTGGAAAAAAAAAAGGAAAATAGTTTTTTATCAGATTTTATTTCTTTTTACCATGTAAAAAGGTTGTATGACCTATGGAAAAAAGAATAAGGTGATAATAAATAACACAAGGAATTTTTTTGATTATTTTTAGTAGAATACTCAATCATACAACATCTAGGTGAGGAGGATAAGTCTTTAAGTAAAAATAATACAAAAGATTAAGTTTTATTTGTCTTTGGCTACATAAGGAAGCCATATGACCACGTAGGAGTGGAGGAAAGAGAGAATTTAAAAATTTAAAGTCACTGATCAATTTATTTATTTATTTTTGGTTGAATGACAAAATCCATATACTATACAATCCCAAGAAAGAGACAGGTTTAAGTTAACAAATTATTTTTGCTTCTTACATGGCACAATCAAATGTAAGAAGGGTTTGGTAAAATTAGAGGAAATTTATTTGTTTTCTTTTTAAAGCCATCAAAAAGGATATACGACCCAGGTGTGATTGAAAGTTTACAAAAATTTGAAAGTAAAAACACCAAATATTAGATATTTCCTTTTTATTTTTCATTTGCCCATTAAAGCATTGTACAAATCTATAAAAGTGCATGGGGAAGTAATAAAAAAATAGGAAGATAAATTTAATTTATGTTTGTAACTCACAAGGGAGACCGTTTGATTTAGTGAGAAAAGTGAAGTTAAAATTTTAAAAATGGAAATTTATAAATCTATTTTTAGCTCATTTGTATTTACTAGGAGAATCTATCTGATAACATTATAAAGAGATTAAACATGAAGAGTTACAAATTATAAAAGTGGTCGAGTGATAAGTTTAAATTCATATAGTATATCAAAAAATTATTAGAGTAATTTGCACAAGAGGGCTTTTGAGTATAAATTTTTGGTGCATTTTAAATAACTTGTTTTTTATTTAAGTTATTCCATTTTGTCAATCACACAAATAAAAAAGGATTATGCAAATATTTCCTGACTATTATTTTTCTTGAAAAGTTTAATGTCTTCACCCTCTACTCTAAAAAAATTAATTCTGAGAAAAGACAAAGGAATCATGAAATACCAGTTTCAAGGTGTGATACCTCTCTTGCCATTGGAATCCAATGTAGAAAATATAATAGATACTGATCTAGGTCACATTGAATTAGATTATTTTTGGGAGAGAATGAATGTAGTGCATAAAACCACCTTTGGTCAGAGTGTTTTTCATAGTGGATTGGCATAAGAAACAACATTTATGATTTCAATATAGTCTTTTAAATTCATCTTGGTCATGGTAGATCATTATAATTCAGAGATGAGGGAAGTGAGAGATTCACAAGGTGAGTTAGTGAAAAGTTTCACTCTAGAACATATGGATAATATATTTCACCTTTCAGATTAGAAATCTTTTCTTTATTAGAATCCTAAGTTTTCTCAATGTTTTTGGGATGAATATAAGGTCCCCTTTGCTAAGCAAGTCAAAAATGGGTGGTTGACCAAACCAAAACATTCTTCCACATGACTCCTGAAGAATCTTGTGAGATTTGATTTTAAGAATAAAATAAATGACATAATAATACTATTACACATAATAATGGGGAGCCCAATAATGAATTTTTTTTATATGGGGATGTAAAATTTCATTTGGATGATACTCAAGAAAAAGTAATATTAATTTGGGATAACTAATCAGTGATGCAATCCATAAACAACTAATGGAAGTGAAGGTCACATCAAGGTTTTATATGACTTCCTATCTTGTCTATGTTGTGACTAGCTAAAAATATTTTGATAGATTATATATAGTAGGTGATTTTAGGAAGTTAATAGTATATGAATTCTATCCCCAAATGGAATTGAAATAAATCACCCAACATTTCAAAAGAGTAAATGATTGTTTCATTTATTTTATCATTCAATTTTTTGAAAAAAAAGCTTTTCAACATGAAGATATCAGTAGCAACCACACAAAAATAGATAGATGGGGAACTTGGTTCATACAATTCCCAAATTTTAGTTATTTGAGAATTAATGGCTACAAAATTACTCCTTATATTATTTTATGATACATCAATTATAAGTGGGTGTTGATGGAACTGGTTAGATAACATGTTGAAACACACAAGTTTTTGACAGGTCAATAGAGGACATGAGTCAAAGTTTTGAGTTCAATTGGTAGGTATACTTGTCCATCATTGATAAAATCCAAATCAATGGAGCAATATATGTCTCATTGTAATCTCAATACTTTTGAGAACAAATTTGCATTTGATATAAGAGGCTTGATTGAACATAACCTTGGGACTTCATTCCAACACCTCTCACACTTTGAGGATTATTAGATAGATTACAATGATGAGAAAATGGTTAGAATTAAAGTCTATTCATCCTTTACTATGAATTAGATAGTTAAATTTGGTATAATTAAAGTGCTAAAGTAGTTGGTGAATGATGAGGTCACATTGGATCCTATCTATGAAAAAGAAAACATCATAATAAATCCAATACCTATATTCCATTGGGATAAGAGAGAATACAATTATATCAAAATTAGAACAAGGGTAGTACTTGAAAGGACTCTCAAGTGGTTGAGAAAAAAAGGAGTAGATGTTGGAAAAATTGATTTCCCTACACCTTTTAGGGAGGATGAATTTGGTAGATTCTAAAAATAATAACATGATGAAGTAGAGAAAGTGGATGAAGCAAGTCCAAGTGAAGAATCCTTAGTGATAGAGGTAGTGCAAGAACTATAAGCTATTCAATAGGACATTCCACCATGAAGGGTTCTCAAGATCAAGATAAATATGGTAGGTGAAAATATCTCTTCTCCTAATCCTTCAATTCCTCAATACCCAATAATTGTTTCTTTAAATGACATGTTACTTCCTATATCTTCTACTTTCCCACTACAAGTGATCACTCATGTTTCTTCTTCTTCTCCCTTAAATCCTAAATTGCCTTTTATCTTCTCTCTAAGGACTCTAATTGACATAATTATAAAAAAAGAACAAGTAGAAAAATATTTTTGATGTGCCATAACTAAAAATACACCTTCTTCCACACTAGTGATGCTGGCCCCACAAGTCTCAGCTTTCACCCCACTTCCTTCTTTGAGCATAATGATGCTAGATTAATTATCCATGATGGTGAAGAAAAAAAGAAAAGTTGTTGAACATGAAAATATTGAATTTGGGACTTTGACAATCCCAATCCCTTTTTCAAAAATGCCAAAGAAATTATGAATGATCTCATGGATGGTAACAAATGAAAAAGGAGAGAAATATGTAAATGTGTCAATTATTATAGTTGAAAAGAATAAAATGGAAATCAGAGTTGAAGACTATTAGGTATATAGATTTTGTTTGGGAAATCTTTGAGAGAAGGAATGAAGGGAGATGTATAGTTAGATATTGGCACCATTTTTGAGAAAATAGATAAGGACAAAACAATGAAAAATGAGTTAAAGGAAAAAGTGGAATAATTGAATTCAATAATACAAAGATAGATCAAACCAATTCAACCAATAATTACTTCAAGTCTTCATGTTGAGACATTAGATAAAGTGAAAGTAGGCCAAATAGGTAATGTGGTGTAATATTGGATCAAGAAGATCATTGATTAGGGAAACTCAACAATTCTCACCATGGAAATAATGGTTTTTGAAGTTTGGTCACAATGTGAATAACTAATTTCAAAATAAAGTGGGTATGGAGAAGAAAAATAGAACCAGGAGGAGTTCATACCTAAGTTAATTAAATTCTCAAAATTTTCCTCTATTGACCTAATTAAAAAAGGAATAATCAATAAGGAAGAAGTTATATATCAAATTGAATTTATTTGGGCTACAAAATTCAAGATTTAATCACTTTAGAAATTCAACAATGCAGTCACTTGTAAGTGACATGATAATGAAGATTGATACTAAGGTCAAAAGGTTGAAATGTCCTTTTGTCAATGACAGGGATTAGGGTGGAGATTTTATTTTAGTTGAAATTATGATCAAATAATTCCAAAAATAAATTTAGGTAATTATCAATCCCATATTTTCATTTGATCATGAGAAACTTCATCAGTTAGCCAAATACCAAGTTGATGTTGATAATCTTGACTTGAAGGTGAACAGACTCCAAAATAAGTTTTAGGAGATGAGAAAATTAGACTACTCAATAGATATTGCTTACAAGTATACAAATAGACCAGATGAAGATTTGATAAGGGTTTATTTAAAAATTCAATTATTTTTTGAAAGATAAAGAGTTTTCAATGAAGCAATAAGAAGATTGAAATTTTTCTTCGCATTCTAGTTTTTTTCTTATCATGCTTATTTTACACATAACTTATATTGTTGCATTGTATTTCCCATTGAAAATGTATGTTGTCACTTTTTTAAATTATATTTTGTTATTTTTCTGAAGTAATTTTTCAAGTTATGCAAATTGATGATGTATTTTTGTAAGTAGTGTAAAAAAATTGAATGTTTTTTCAAGTGGTGTCAAGTGATCAAAACACTTTTGCACCCTTTCAAATAATATTTCTCATTGATGTTTTTGCAACTCTCTAAAAAGACAAAATAGGTGGTTTTTCACCATAACCACCCATTTTTGCCTATAAATATAAGTTAGGCCCTCATAATAAGGGTTTTGAATAGAAGGATTTTGTGTAAAGTTTTGTAAATGGAGATTGGATACTCTATTTTGAGAAGATCAAAATAAATTTGTGTTTCTAAACTTTGTATTAGTAATTAACTCCTTTGGATTATGTCTTTTTTGCTTAATTCAATGTATTTGATCCTCATTACTATTACTGTCATCTTCAAACTATTAAAACCAATAAATTAAGTTACAACTTTTGTCTAGAATTATTATTTATATTTCAAATATATAAGTGGGATCTCTATGGGAATAGAAGTGATATATTTATTATTTATATTATAAAATACAAAGGGTTGTTCATCTCTATTGTCAGGTATAGGTAGTTTTTTGGTGTATGTTTCATATTATTAAGAATGTGAAAATGTCTTTTCAATCTATTAAATGAGAGAGATTCCCCCCCTTAATGTTAATTTTCCCTCTGATATGTTTGTTGAGTCTCAATGTTAAAATTAATGAATCTATCATTTAATACATTCCATTCCTTTAATTACCTCTCTACATATTACTTTCTAAAATCCCGTTTTCATACTTTCAGGTTAAAAGTAATACCCCCATGATTTATAAATTTTTATTATAAATAGTTCCTAATTTTGACTGGATAACTTAGACTTAAGAATAAATTTCATCATATTTAAGAATGTTTTCTTGGGATAATATGAATAATTCAACACATTTTCATAGAGCCATTGAAATTCTAGAAGAAGAGGAAGATCGAGTCATTTTGGCACAAAGAAAAGAAGTGATAGTTGTGTGAAGAGTACAACAAAGAAGGCTAGCTCAAAGATCTCTTCAAATTTAACCTACACCTCAACTCCAATAATTTTCTTTCAAATTGGTAGAAAAGAGATTCACTAGAGCTAGTAAGTCAAAAGGTGAAGTTGACCCTTTTTATCAATTACAAGAATATTCTAGTTTCAAATTAAGCCTTAAATGTCAAAGAAAAGTTAAAAAATAACTAGTCTTCATTTGAATCCTAAGAAAAACATACAGCTTTAAGGAGGTGTTGTATTAAACACACCATTATTGATGGATAAGTGGGGACCCCCTTTTTTGGAAGGTTTATTCATTATAGGGTTGTGCATGCATGTTTAACTTATTTTTGGCATTAAATCACCTTTGTCACATACATTTTCCTCTAACCCATTTTCATTGGAATGGCTTATTTGAACTAATCTATTAATAAATTTTTTGGGAAGCTTATTATGTATGATAGGTTTTCCTAATTATCAATATTCGGATTTACTTATTTTGGATTATCAACATTTTAGAGCCTAACATTTTGGTCTTCAGGAGAATCATTTAGGAAGTTTTCATTTGAAAAATTTAGTCTAAATATTTTCTTCAAGTTTTTTTATTTAGGACTTTATCATTGATAAATTATTATTTGGATTTTCTTATTAGAAAAATTTTCATTCAAGAATTTTTTGTTCAAGATTTTGATCTTCAATAACTTTCTCTTCAACAACTTCATCCAACATATCTTCCCAAATAAAAATTTAGTATTCACAAAAAGTGTTTAGTGTTTTGTCTCTTAGGAAAGGTTTCATAAATCTCCATGAAAGATAATTTGTTGTTTCGGGTCTTTTGTTGGAACTCTTGGCTTGAAAAAATCAAATGATTCAATGTGAATGTAAGCATCAACACTTGATTAAACCACACATTGAGAATTGTAAAAAAGAGAAGCACCGTGGCACCCCTCCAAATGAGTAAGCATCTTATATGGTTTGTCTACTAAGCCAAGGTGGTCAAGCTCAACTTAAATGAACATGACAAGCTTGGAGATGTTGGTGATTAATGGCCATGAACTGAGCTTGAATTTTAAAATATTATAACATCAAGTTGATAACCAATTTCATGTTCATTGATTGTAAATGAGCTCGAGTGAATATTACCCTCTCAGAATTCAAGCCCTAATTATGTTTATTCAATCTATAATTTGCATATAAGAGTACCAAATCACCATTATAAGTAACTAAAATTTTGTCAACACCAAGAAATAATAATGGCATCTTCATCTAGAGTATACAAGGGAGCTCAAACACCATCTATATTTTTTTATCAAATATTTAATGAAGTAGATGGATATAATTTTTGATTACTCTATGTTTGATGGTATCTATGCTAGTTACTCAACTCTATGGGAGGCTATAGAAAGCATAGACACATTTGATTATGAGGAAGACATATCTATAGAGGAACAATAAGTAGTAATTGACCTACTTTTTTTGAAGCACCAAAACTTCACTATGATACTACCAAACTTGAGGTCATGCTATGCATCTACCTATTACATGACTTGTAGATGGTGGATTCCTCCACCATGTCAATCACAAAACTATCATTGCCTACATATAAGGGGAATCATTCCAAAGTTATTTACACTTGCCAACCCAAATTCCACATTTAATTTACATAGTGTAATATCATGGAATAAAAGTAACAATACAAAAAAGACAATTAATAAATGGCTTTTCCCTGGAGAAACCTTTTTTCTTAAGGATAAGAATCCTATGACCATTACTAGATTCTAGATGGGAATTCAAATTGGTATGGAACTATTGAATTTCCTATATGGTCAATCAAGCATCCAATTCCTTCACATGGAATGGGTACCATTGCTTGACCTATTGCTAACCTCAGAATACACCTATGCATTGGGAGATATCATCAATGCCCAATTGCATGAGTTAGTACTGCATGAATATAAGAGGCCCCAAGGGGGTAATTTATATATGATGTCTTACCTTATGGATTCTATCATGGGTACTATATACAAATACTATGGGTCTCTCTAGGAACCAAACCTAGATACTATCAAATTTTAGGATTTATGATGTCTATTCATTCCTCCATATCTATGCCTATACCAAAAACATATTAAAGAATGTAGAGGACTTGTATCCCTATGTTTGTAGGGTAATTCATGAAGAACCCATGCCCAAAGTGTTTAAAATTAGTGCCAATTCACTCATGTCAAAAGGTGACTATTTGCTAAATTTGGATTACATTATGATAATGGTTACTGGACATAGGGTTGATCCTCTATGCCTCCTAGAATACATCCCTAACAAGCTAGTTGAGCAAGAAATTTCTCATCAATTATGAGAAGGGATCAATAAATATTTGAATAAGATTTAGAAGAGTGAATTTTATGGCTCTCATCTCATGATTGGGAGGATGTGTTATTACATAGACGTTTTATAGAAGATAGCAAAGATAAGAGAGTTTATGCATTGGCCACCTTGCCCCATAAGGATTGGGACCCCCACGGTAAGGTATAATAACATACTCATAACCTAGGAATTTAATATGGTCATGATCCTTATGATCATGATTTTTTATTTCTTAATGGAAAGGATGATTCCCAACTATTGGAAAAGGCCAAGACAACTGGAGTAATGAAGAGTTACTCAAGCTAATCTAAGAAAATACTTTTATCACAATTGAAAAATCATAATATAGTATCCCCTATGAGGAACATGGATTACTTTAGATTTTTAGAAAAATAGACCTATCCATAAATCACATGACCAAGATCAAGACCACCATAATCCACCCACCATAATGATGGATGTAAATCAAGAGTAGGGTGAAGGGGAAACTTCAGTTACTACAACACAAATAGAAGAGGAAACTCCTCAAGTTCAAGCACCCATAGTCAAATTGAGGGAAATAAATCAAGAACTTTAGGCTGAGATTGTTCATGTAGAGGAGAGCTCTATTAGAAAGGAAAGGTAGCCTATCTGTATAGACTCATCTAACTTAGAAGACCTCACACCCACTATTATGACATTAGAAACCAAAACATCTAGTGTGAGAGTCCATATTTCTACCCAACAAGTGGTTGCTCCTCTAACTGTAAAAGGAACTATATGATACAAGAGGAAGTCCAAGGTAGGAAGGCATCAGGTGCAATTTATAGAGGGACTAAGTGAATAATCACTACGCTTGACTTAAGATCATCTAGTGGATGAAGAAAATGAATAAGAATTATAACAAGCCAAATTTTTGAGCTTGAAATGACTCAAAGGAAAGGCACCCTTCAAGGGTGACACATCAAGTAAGGGTTTAGTTCCTAATGCTCCCTTAGGCTACTCTCTAATTATCACATTTCCATTTTTCACTTATTTTCTTGTTGTGTCCCTACCATCATCTGGACCCATCTCCCTACCCATTACTACAACTATTCTTTTAGTTTCCACCTCTATTAATGTTATGACCAACCAACCCAACACTCAATTGCCAATATCCTATACTCAGTTGGGTTCACCCATTCATTCCTTAAGATTATTTCAAACCATGGTAATGGTATCCACCAAGAAATATCCAAGGAATAAATTTGTCTACACTATTCACCCAATGCCAAATTTGGGAAATGTAGACTAGTCAAAAATATTATGGCCTTTCATATTAAACTTAGCTCCTAAGACTAAGACTTTATAAGATACCCATATACAAGCATAACTAATAGAACCAACACATTTGACACTTTTAGACTGGGCTAAGGAATCAAGAACATCAACTTTTAAGAGACCAAACCTAAAGATAATGGAGCTACCCACTATGAGTTGACTATTTTATAAGTGTATTAGATCTATGCAAAGGGTGAAGAAAAAAAGGTAGAGGACAACATTAATGGAAGCTTGATTCTAGAGGAAATAAAATAAGTCTATTCTCTTTCCAAGATATATGATATAAAAATGGGTTAGTCCCCTTTCATTGAGGATTGTAAGTCATATACGGAGAACCATACTGGAGCCTTGTTAGAAATCCATGAAATTACTAAGCATGTAAGGAAAGAGATAGAGAAAGAATTAGAAAAAATCAGAGAATAATAATAGGTCATTCATGTTCCCTTTGAGATTGAGCAGAATGTTCAAATTGTAGCCTAAGGATATATGAGATACTAGACATTATTGGCCCCTTGATGACACAACTGGCCCCTCATGTAAATCAAATGGCCAAATTATTCAAAGCTCTAAAAGAAGACAAGACCAAATTGATTTTTTAGTTTTATATATCGCAAATAGGCTTTCAACCATATCGACTTGATGTCACCCTTAAAAGTGACAAATGCATTAAATTTAGTGGTCATCCAGACCTAGGAAGTAAGGAAGTAGATAACATCTACTAATGCATTAGTCTAAAAAGTGACTGAACAAGAGAAGCAAGATTTTTTTTTTTGAATGAACTGGATTTGATGAATGCATGAGATGGCACTGAAAAGTTAGTGGTAAGGTCCATTTTTGATCAACTACTTTAGCAAGAATAAGTAGACTTCAATAAAAGTATGTAGTGGTTAACTTTGGAAGAAATTGAGGCTAAGTTGAGTTTTTAAAGGAAGAAGGCCACATAAGTGGAAATATTTTGGGTAAGCTTTAGAGCTACCAAAGTTGCACATGCAAGGTTAATAACACTAGTTAATAGGGTGAATAGACCATATCTTCTAGATATGAGAATAATAAGAGCACAACATGTGATTGGATATAAAAATTACTAAGAGATGGAGGTGAAGAAGAAGTCTAGTTCCAACCCATATATTGGTTCAATAAGTGTGCCCATTTCAACACCTCCTCCATCTACTAGTTCAACTACATAGACTCCCATTGTGAGCAAACTGTAGATATTTTAATATCAATTTTGTATGCAATTTTGCATGTAGGATTTATTATAACTAACTATAGATAGTTATTATTAATTGTATTCATGTTATAATTAACTGAAGTATTTTTCTAACATGTACATGTTGCATGATTGTTGTATACTATGAGTTGTAACATGCATTTTGCATTGAACTAGAACTTAAGTTATATTTATTTTGATATAATCTAAAGCTTTAATACACTTGGAATGATGATGTACCTCATCCCCTAGTATTTAAATACATGTAAAACCCTCTTTTAAAGGGTTAGAGTTTTGATCAATATAGGAAGAAATCAAGTCACTGATTATCATGCAACTACATTGGTTCTTTCTCTTCCCTTTTATATGTTAAGATTTTTAGGTTCTTTGTCTATGTCAATTTAGTAACTTTGAAGTGTGAAAAATATACATATAATATTTATTTTTGTCATTGATATATATAATTATTATGATCAAGGAATCCAAGGAGTGTGGTTAGATCATATGTTAGCTTCATAATGAAAATGAAATCAAAATGAAAAATAAATCGCTAACATGCATAACACTACCTTGCTTAGATAAAAGGGAGGATCATAGTGAAGAAACACAAATGAAAAAAGCACAACTAAAAATGGAAAGAACTTACATAAATTATTTACTAATTCCTTAAATACTCCAAGAGGTTCTTCATTTGGATTGCTCAGATTATGCTCAAGAAGTCTTCATCAATGGGGCTTGGCTATCTCCATCTCCTCTTGGAACTATGGTTGGCTTGGATTTTGATTTGATATTAATTTAAAATGGCTTGGATTGGATTAATTTTGGCATTATAACATTATGTATTTGCTTCATGCTTAAAAAATTGCATTATAACATTACTCTATCCAAGCTCTCTAAATAAAGAGCTCTAGGCTTGCTTTTATAGGATTTGAAATCATCTTGGAATGAATTAAATCCTAACTTATGTTTGATTAGTTAACCCTAGTAGGGTTAAAAGGTGTCCAAAACTCATGATTAGCAGGGAATATGTGTGTTTTGAGATATTTTGGATTTTGGGTAACTCATAAAAAGTAATGATTACTTCCTAGGATATTCTTTGATTTTAAATTTTCATTTTTGATAATTTAATTAATTTCTCAAGGATGAATTAAATTAGGATTTGATTAGGATTTTCATGTCAATTAATACCTTTTAGGCATTTGAACATTTGTGCAATTGCTCTTTTTAATTGATTGATGGGCCAAATTGATTTAGTTGTATGTTATGAAACTAAATTCAATACATTTAAAAATTCTTTGGTTAGATGTTCAATGATTGGTAAGAATTAGTCTAAAGTCAGGTATAAAGCCATTGGTGGACACTTTTAGATGTTTATAGTTTTCCTCTATTTGGGAAGGCATTGTAAGCTATAAACACAGTAACATATTTTCAAAGAATAAAATGGTCATGTTATGCTTATGACTTCAATGATTATGAATGCATTGTAGCTGCCCCATCAAGGGAGAATTTGGCAAAGGGGTTGAAAAATGGCCCCTTGAAAGAAGGAGTGGACCAAACAAATGAAAAATGATGGGGTGACAACATAATGATTTTCCTAAAAGTAGTCAAAATAACTAAAAATACAAGTGGGATGGTGTATAATGGTTTTTCCAAAGGTGGTTATAAGCATTGTACCCTAATAGTGGAAAACATGGTATGATAACATAATGATTTTCCTAAAGGCAATTATAATCATTAATAATATGGAGCTACCCTAGTTAGGGAAGATAAATAGGATAAAAACATGCCCTAGGTGGGCAAAATAAAGTGAATGATTTTCCCAAAGGTAGTTATAATCATTAACCCTCAAATTGATGATAACACAATGATTTTCCAAAGGTGGTTATAATCATTGAGAATGCAGATGGAATGGTGTACAATGATTTTCCCAAAGGTGGTTATAAACATTGTACCCTAATTATGGAAAACAAGATTGATGGCTAATGATTTAAAACCATGATGATGACAAATTGATACAAAGGATAAATATGAATTGGGACAACCTACTAATAGGGAGATGTTCATCTAAACTAACAAAGGTTAAAATTATTTTGTTGTTTAATTACTCTATTTGGGATATTATTGGGATTGTTGTTGGTGCCGGTACTGAGGAGATATTGATGTTGCATTGATGTGTAGACTTTTAGAAGTTGATTTTTGATATAGCATGTGATGGTAGGCATCATGATAGAACCCCATGAGTACTTGGCTAAAATATGCATAAGGACTGACTTCCATGATCCAATAGTCAATGAAAAATAATGCACAAATGATAAAAACCATGATAGCAATGTAGACATATGAATATGGATGGATTCAAGTATAAATTCACAAAGAATCACCCAATGAATGTACATAGACTAATCAAGTAAATAGTGATAAAAGTAAATAAACACACACATAAACAAACAAATAGCAAACAAATAAACAAAGAAACAAATAATAATTAGTCCTAATGTTAGTATAAACAATGAAATACAAAAAATATGATGAATATTACCACTAGAAAATAAGTAATAACTTAAAAAACAAATAAGATGTGGAAATAGAAGAAAAGGAAGGGGTGGTTGAGTTGTCTCCATATGCACTAGACAAGTGAATGCTACCTACATAGTTCTATGGATCTGATATCCAACAAAAACTTCAAGCCAAATATAGTTCTCCTAGGAAATTATAAAAAAAAAGCATGATATATGTGATATAATAATTCAAATTATCTTGAAAAATTACAAGTGCATGGGATAAAAGGCCAAAAAGATGGGGAAACTAAGTGACAAGTGATTTATTATGACTTAATGAGTGTTTTTAGATTCCTTAAGTCAAAGAAGTGGTCAGTGTTTTTTTATATTTTATAAATTATTTTAAAATGTTTTTATAATTTTCAAAGTATCTCAACTCAATTGAGAATGATGAGATACTAAATAGTCAAAGCTCACAAAACAGTGAGAGTGTGGAAAACTTGATAGGTTACTCTTAAAATGGAAAGAGCATAGAAAAAGGGGGACTGAGATGACCTCAACAAGTATTGACCATGGCCCACATAGTCCCAAAATGACCTCAGGTCATAATCATTCCACCTTACAGTGGATGAATCTAACTAGTGTAGTAGCCAATTCAAATAAAATAGGCATAGTTGGTATAATGCCACAATACGACATAAGAATGTAAAGTTGGTATGTCAAGGCATAATAAACAAATGTTCCAATATTTTTCCCATAGGTGCTTATAAATAGGATACAATAGATTAGATCAATGATATTAATTTGCCCATAGGAAGTTATAATTAGTAACAAGATTGGTGAGACATTGATTTACCCTTGTAGGCATATATAATCAGGCTCACATAAACAAACATAATTAGAAGGGAATAATAAATAAAGGATGTAACTAACAAAACTTCTATCATACTACTCCAAAATGCTACCTTTGTTTGGAATTCTTGAAATAACTACTAAAACTGATCTGGTTCTTTGTTTTGAAAGCATGAAACTAATAGATGAACCAAGATCAAAATGGATAGCCTAGGCATGGTCAAAACATCTTAATTTTATAGAAAAAAATGATATAATTGATAAGTGATAATCAAAGTGATAAGTTGGTAGAATAATTGGATAAAATGGTAAGAGGGTTACACCTGAGTGGTAAGGTGAGTGGCTGGATATGCGATAAGAGCAAAAAGAATGGTAAATGAAAATGGCATGGTACATGTTTTTAGTTGATGATGGTTATTAGTTTTTAATGTGTTTATCTTGGATATGGTAAATGGCATATGATTATTTTATTATTGTTGATGTGGAGATGTACATCTTGATGAACCAATGATACAACTAGATTAATCAGTCATGTAAATTACTAGCCCACACCTCATTTGAATAGTTTTTCTATCAAGAACTAGCTATAGATTTGGATGTAAATAATGTTGTTATCATCTTCATTATTCATTGATAATGTTTCCTTCAAACACTGAGATAAGGTATCTTTGTATCCTTTATAAAGGAAAGTGTGGTTAGGGATGATAGATAGGGATAAATGTTGGTTGATAGGTTTGATTGGGAATTTTTAATGATGGAGTATAATGAAATGTGTAATAGTTGGGAAACAAATGAAGACTAGGATTTTTAGGCATATAATGTTTTTGATTCTCGATTTGACATAAGTGTGGATGTGATAGGATTGAGGACTTCTAAATATTCTCTCGATAAAACCACCAAATTTTGTTGTTGTTTGGGACTAAGAGTAGCTACCATCTAATTAGGCTATAGATTGGAAGCTATTTTGATTTGATCTTTGATTTCATCTTCATCAAGTAGTGAATAACTTTTGTACTCAATTATTTGTGATCAAGGAATCCAAGGAAGGTGGTTAGATCATATGTTAGCTTCAAAATGAAAATAAAATCAAAATGAAAAAAAAAAACACACTAACATGCATAACACTACCTTGCCTAGATCAAAGGGAGGAACATAGTGAAAAAATACAAATAAATAAAGAAAAACTAAAAATGGAAAGACCTTACACAAACTCTTTACCAATTCCTTAAATACTCCAAGAGGTTCTTCATTTGGCTTACTTGGATTATGCTTAAGAAGTCTTCATCAATGGGGCTTGGCTATCTCCATCTCCTATAGGCACCATGTTTGGATTGGATTTTACTTTGATATGGATTGAAAATGGCTTGTATTGGCTTAATTTTGGCATTATAACACTGTGTATTTGCTTCATTCTCAAAAACTTGTATTATACCATTAATTTATCCAAGATCTCTAAATAAAGAGCTCTAGGCTTGCTTTTATAGGATTTGAAATCAAATTAGAATGAGTTAAATCCTAACTTAGGTTTTCTTCATTAACCCTAGTAGGGTTAACAGGTGTCCAAACCTCATTATTAACATGGAATAGGTGTGGGTGGGATATTTTGGATTTTGGACAACTCATAAAAGGTAATGATTCATTCCTAAGATATTCTTTTGATATTGAATTTTACTTTTTGATAATTTAGTTAGTTTCTTAAGGATGTTTTCAATTATGATTTTATTAGGATTTTCATGTTAATTACTTATTTTTAGGCATTTGAACATTTGTGTAAGATTTGAATTAAATGATGTGTGCAATTATTTTTTTGTATTGATTTATTGGCCAAATTGATTTAATTGCATGTTATGAAATGAAATTGGAGACATTTAGA
Source organism: Torreya grandis (assembly GCA_037957365.1). Taxonomy (NCBI): domain Eukaryota; kingdom Viridiplantae; phylum Streptophyta; class Pinopsida; order Cupressales; family Taxaceae; genus Torreya; species Torreya grandis. The sequence continues at coordinate 3,003,936 of JARHVA010001769.1, forward strand.
AAATTTTAGGCTAAATTATTAGAGGTTGGTAAGAATTGATCTAAAGTCGGGTATAAATCCATTAGTGACCAATTTTAAATGTCTATAGTTTTCCCCTATTTGGGAAGGTGTTTCAAGCTGTAAGAATAGTAACATCTTCTCAAAGAATAAAAATGTTCTTTATGCTTAAGACTTCAATGGAAATGGATGAACTATAAGGTTCCCCCTGAAGGGAGTGACTAGCAAAGGGGTCAAAAAATAGACCCTCAAAAGAAGGAAATGAGTGGACCAAACAAATGAAAATGATGGGGTGAAAACACAATGATTTGGCCAAAGTTGGTCAAAATCATTGAAAATGCAAGTGGGATGGTGTAAAATGGTTTTCGCAAAGGTGGTTATAAACATTATACCCCAATAATGAAAAACATGGTATGATAACATAATGATTTACCCAAAGGTAGTTATAATCATTGAGAATAAGGATCTGTCCCAAGTAGGGTAGACAAATAGGATAAAAACATGCTCTAAGTGGGTAGGAGAAAGTGAATGATTTTCAAAAGGTGGTTATTATCATTAACCCTCAAGTTGGTGATAAAATAATGATTTGCCCAAAGGTGGTTATAATCATTGAGAATGTAGATGGGATGGTGTACAAGAGTTTGTCCAAAGGTGGTTATAAGCATTGTACCCTAGTTATGGCAAAAAAATTGATGGCTGATGATTGCAAACATGAAGATGATAACTTGATATAGAGGATAAATATGAATTGGGATAACTTTCTAGTAGGTGTATGCTCATCAAAACTAACAAATGTTGAAATTCTTTCATTATTTAATTACTTTGTTTTGGATATGATTGGGATTGTTACTGGTGTTGATGTTGAGGAGATATCAATGATGCATTTCTATGTAGACTTTTCAAAACTAATTTTTGTTATAGAATGTGACTATAGGAATCATGATAGAACACCATGAGGACTTGGCCAAAATATGCATAAGGATTGAATCCCATAATCCAATATTCAATATAAAATAATGCACCAATTATAAAAACCATGATGATAATTTAGATGTATGAATATGTATGGATTCAAGTATAAATGCACAAGGAATCACCCAATGAATAGACATAGACTAAATCAAAGAAACAGTACTAAAATAAAATAAATAGGCACATAAATGAACAAACAACAAATAAATCAAACAAATAACATTTAATCCTAATGTTATTAAAAATAATGTGACAAAAGTAATGAGATAAACATTGCCCCTAGAAAATAGGTAATAACTTAACAAACAAACATGATAATAAAATAGAAGAAAAGGAAGGGGTGGCTAAGCTATCTCCATATGCAATAGGTAAGTAAATGTTGCCTACATAGTTCCATGGATGTGATATCTAATAAAACCTCAGGCCAAATGTAGTTCTTTCTAGAACTAAGATAGAAGAAAATGATAACAATAGAAACATGATGGATGTGATAGCAAAATAGGAATGAACTCACAAAATGGTAAGAGCATGGGATATAAGGCCAAAAAGTATGGGGAAACTAAAGAACAAGTGATTTTTTGTGACTTAGTAAGGGTTCTCAGAATCCCTGAGGCAAAAAAGTGGTTAATGTTTTTGGTTTTTATAAATGATTTTCAAATGTTTTTAGAATTTTTGGAGCATCTCAACTCAAATGAGAATGATGAGATACTAAATGATCCAAGCTTAAAAAATGATGAGAGCATTTAAACTTGAAATATTGATTACAAAATGGTGAGAGCGTAAGGGGGACTGAACTGACCTTAACATGAATCAAACATGACCCACATAGTCCCAAAATGGCCTTAGTTCATAATAGTTCCATCTTAAAGTGGAGGAATCTGGCTACTGTAGTAGCTAATTCAAATAAAAAAGGCATATTTGGCACAATAAAATATTAAAATATAGGAATGCTAAATGTGTATGTCAAAGCATAATAAATAATTATTTCCCCTAGTTTGCCCATAGGTGGTTATAACTAAGATACAATAGATAAGATTAAAGATACTAATTTGCCCATGGTGGTTATAATTAGTAGCAAGACCAGTGAGACACTGATTTTCCCCTATAGGTGGATATAATTAGGTTCACATAAACAAAGATGATTAGAATGGAATAATAAACAAAGGATGCAACTGCCAAAACTTATGTCATACTACTCAAAAGTACTACCTTTGTCTAGAATTCTTGAAACAACTATTGAAACTGATCTGATTCTTTGTGCTAAAAGTGTGAAACCAATGGATTAACCAAGGTCAAATGGGATAGGTTAGGAGTGATAAAAACATGTTAAGTTGATATAATGGAATGGTAGAATAGATAAGTGATAAGAAAGTGATAGGTTGGTAGACTTATTGTATAAAATGGTAACATGGTTACCCCTAAGTAGTAAGGTGATTAGCTGGGTATGCGATAACAATAAAAGGAATGGTAAATGAAAATGACATGGTACTTGTTTCTAAATGATGATGGTTATTGGTTTTTGATGTGTTTGGATTGGACATGGTAAATTTCATATGATTCTATTGTTCTTTCTGATGTGGAGATGCACATCCTGATCAATAAATGATACAACTAGATTAGTTAGTCATGTAAATTACTAGCCCACACCTAGTCTAAATAGATACTCTATCAAGAACCAACTGTAGATTTGGATGCAAATAATGTTGTTGTCATCTTCATTGTTCATTGATTCTATTTCCTTGAAACACCAAGATAAGGTATCATTGTAGCCTATATAAAGGGAAGTGTGGTTGTGAATGGTAAATAAGGATAAATGTTGGTTGATAGGTTTGATTGGAAAATGGAATGATGGAAGATAATGAAATGTGTAATGGTTGGGAAACATATTAAGATCAAGATTTTTAGGCTTACATATTTGACATAACTTTAGATGTGGCAGGGCCAAAGACTTATGGATATTCTCTCGATAAGACCACCAAATTTTTATATTATTTAGGCCTGAGAGTAGATACCATCTAATTAGATTGTAGATTGGAAGATATTTTGATTTGATCTTTGATTTTATCTTCATCAAGCAATGAATAACTATTGGGCTCAGGTACTAGCATCTTGATGAGGTTTCTACCAATGAAGTTGTCTTGATTATCCCATAGCACCTCTAAGAAGGTTTCACTAATGAATGTTGAATTTTGAATTTAATGATCTTTTAACACCTTTGAGAAGGTTTGACTAGAAGATGATGAGTTTGAACTTTGATTGTCCCTTAGTACCTTTGAAAAGGTTTCACTAGGAGATTGTTCTTCTTTTGCATGAATTCAATCTTGGTCCCCCTAATATTATGTAACTAATATGTCATAGTGGATAAAGCTCAACAAGGTGTGATTCTATTGGTCCCAATAAACACTTGTGAGAGATGGAATGTAAATAATATGGTTATGTTGGTTGGTGGTAATGGCCTCTGAAATGGTAACAGAATGAGAAGAAGATGCACAATCCTCATAGAAGATACTAGGAGAACTTGTGTCAAAGCTAAATTACTCATCCTCAAAAACCAAAATAGGATAAAAAATGTATTCAAATTGATCTATAAGGCATGAAAAAAAAATGTTGTAATATCCATGAATGTATTATAATTATGAATCTGAGTCTAACTCAAGGGACTCTAAATCTGATGTCAATACTGATGTTGACTCTACTTTTGATACTAAATTTGATGTTGTTTCAAGAATATAACCTAACTTCAATTCTAATTCTTCATCTAGTGTGGATACTGCTACAATGATGTCTTGTTAAATGTTTGGTATTGGAAAACTAACAACCTATGATGGCATAGTGGGCTTTATAGAGAATAATTTGTCAAAGTGAGACTCCTCAATAATGAAAGATAGGTCAAGAGATAAATCCTTAGATACTAGCTTGTCAAAGCAAGGCTCTTGAAAAATAGGCATATGGTCAAGGTAATGATATTCCCAAAGGTAGTTATAATCATTAAGAAGTGACTCAATAAATATTAGCTCATCAGAGTAAGACTCCTCCATAATAGGAATAGGATTGGAATGTGATTCATCATGGGTTGAATTGTCACAAATGGTTGGTTCAATAAAAACATTTTGGATTGGTCAGTTCTCTTAGTCTTAGTTTATAATAAATTGTAAAATAATATTTTGGAATACAACTTGGTCCTTAAATGATTCGCTTGGTTGAAGAGGTATTGATTAGATCAATTGGGGTAATAATAGGATTGGTTGGATAGGTACTAATTGGATCGATTGAGGTACTAATTGGATCAATTAGATAGGTACTAATTGGCTCGATTTGGGTTGGATAATTCGTTAGGGTTTTTTAAAGTGGGAAATAGATGGTAATAGTTGAATAATGTGCAGAGGTTGGATAATGAGAGGGAATCACAGAGCTTGCTTGCTCACACAAGTCAAAAGATAAAGTCCTAAAATGATAGTGGTAGGGTGTTATGGAACTTGATTGCTGGCACAAGCCAAAGAACTAGATCTTATAATGATAAGGATAGGGTGTTGTGGAGCCTAATTACTTGCAAAAATAAAAAAACTAGGTCTTGGAATGATAAGATTAGGGTATTATGGAGTCTGATTACTTGCATAAGCCAAAGCATCCAAGTCCTCAAAAACCATATCATCCCAATTGGGGACTTGATTTAGATTGTAAGTAGGCATTTGAATTTATTCCTTAAATATATAATGATTGTGGTTAATTTGTGTGACCATTCTACCATAACTTGGACTGTACATGACTCCACCATAAGTGTAACTATATATATCTGCATTAATGAAGAAAGTTCTAAAAAATAGGTCTTAGATTTATACAAACTTTGAAAAATAATGTCAAAAAGACAAAAGGTTCAAACTAGAATAACATGGTCAAAAAGGAGTGGAGTTATATGTCTAAACAATAGTCTAAAAATAGATTTGTATCTCCAAAATGGTCTATGCTAAAACTTGGCATAAAATAGTCTAACATCAAATGTCTAACATCAAATATCATACACACAAAATATCAAGCATCTAAATAAAAATTGGCATGTCAAACTTTATATCCAAAGTGTTCAAAATTGGTTTAAACTAGGAAAGGAAAATGTTGCTAGGTCTTTTGTCCAAATACAAAGTCAAAAGCTAGGCTCAAATAGGTTGTGCTAGGACTTTTGGCTAAATAGGACATCAAAAGCTAGACTTTAAACAAAGATGATTATGAGATTTTAATCTAACAAACTTGAAACACTTTAACATAAATACAACACTCAAAATCAAACATAAACATGATCAATTGGCATAAGGCACAAGGCAAAAGTAACCTAGCTTGTGTTCTCCCAAACAAAGACACAAATAGTTATGAAAATAGGCTTTGTGAATAAACAAATAATAGTTTTCAAATTTGGGTAATCAGTTAACCTAATTTACACAAATAAAAAGAGAAAGATTTATATATCAACCCTTATGAAATAAGGCCTAAATAGAAATCAATCAATGTTTGAATCTAAACTTGTTAAAGTTAATTAAAAGCTCAAATGTTAAAAACTAGGCTATAGTTGACCAAATAAGCTAAAAAAAATTGAATTGCATGACTATGCTAAACAAAGATCCAACAAGATGCAAATGATTGGTTCAAATAATGATAATTTGGACACAAGACAAGTCTTTTGAAAAAATTTGGACAATGTAGTGACATTATCACTCCTAAAATATGTAATGATGGTTTGTTTCAAAATAATTATAAGGCATAAACTTGAATTGATTTGGGTAGTGTAATGTTATCAATTTTAATCAAGTGCCTCACACAATGTTTTTGACACAAAATTTTTCTAAGTTAAATCAAGGTGTCAAACAAATGACATAATACCTCCTCAAATAATGGAGTAATGTTAGACACAAGACTCATTCATTATGTGGTATAAATAACACAAGTTTTAGATCTAACACACCAAGAAATATAATAATAAATGATAGAAATATAACTAAGTATATCATCCTAGATTCTATCAAGGAGTGGCAAAGTGGGGTTGACTAAAACTTATAAGTTATGATTGTCTAGATCGATCCCATGTATGGATAACACATGATAAACATTACATCACTGGAGTTCATATCAATCAACTTATCATGCAAGGGTCTAATTCCTTGCATGATGATACCATCATTAGACTTCTCAATGGTATCCTCAGTTGACCAAACTTGACTTGAGCCTTTTTTACTAAAGGAGAGGTTAACCACTCAACCCTTGGCTCTAGTAGTATGCATTATAGTCTTTATATACCCCACCATGGAGTGTGGTTGAAACACTATTAGGAGTTGAAGCCCTAGGTTAATGGTTCCCTAGATAACCTATGATAGGTAATGACATCCCTTTCACAAGCTAAAATGCATGAAAAAAAAGACTAGTAGAAAGACTTTAGGGTTTCTTTTAGATCACCCAATACCATATAGGTTTGGGGAGAGCCTTGGTAACTTTATTTCTATGCCTTGGAAAAGGCACTAAATTCAATGTAAAGGCAATTTTAATCCCATGATTTCACTATATGGGAGGTGGGGAGAGCATACATGCACTATCCATTTTGCAAAAAAAAACTAGTTGTAAATAATTCGGAGTGAAGTTTGATTTTAGACACCAAATTGAAATATGACAATGTTTATTACTTAGACTCTTGGCTTAAGTGAAAAATATTGAAATAATTACACAAAAAATAAATTAATCAAAGCATATATGTTTCTTTTAAGCCTAAAATTCCAAATATGCAAGATTTAGCCTAAGTTCATTGTTAAACACCAATTTTAAATGTTCAAGATTTAAGAATTTGTTTTAAAAACTAAAAATGAAGTGTTTATTAATACTTAGCCAATCCTAGATTCATTTTAAATACCAATGTAAAAATGTGTGAGATTTAACATGTTCATTTTAATGTCCAAATTGAAATGTACAAGATTTGACTAAATCCTTTTAAAATCCCAAAATGAAATGTTTGGTTAGTCAAAATAAGTAAATTGGGTTCTAAATTAATCCTTCAACTTACAATTGTTAGATAATAACCTCATGCTTTGAAGCACTTTTTTTTTGAGCAAATGATGTTTGAAATTTAGCTCTAGGGTTTTAATTTTTGAAAACATAGTGACCACGGTTGGTCAAAGATGATCGTTGCCAGTTCAAAGCAACTATTATCAATCAATCTATGAGAGCACCAGTACCGATTAAGACAAATTGATGCCAATTGATTAAGACCATCATTGATCACCTATGAACCTAAAGATAAAAACATAAAATATAAACACATTAAGTTAGGCCTTGGTTAGCACAAAGATCAAGAAAACCTGTAAAGAAGAGTTTAGTTGATGGATTTAAATTCTTTTGAAACCTAGAAATCATGAATCTAAATGATAGAAAGAATTAAAATACAAGCTTTGCAAACATTTTCCCCTTGCAATCCAATGACCAATGGTTTACATAGAATTGGGGTTGGTTAAGTAGAACTATGGTTGGTTTAGGCCAAACCAATGTCGGTTGCACCTAACCATCTCCATTATTTATGTAGATCTAAGAAATATAAAGAAATCAGAATTCAACCAAAACAAGGTTAAAAATGCAAATTTAAAGAGATTTAAGCATCTATTTCTCAGTTTTTGATTGGAATATTGATCTATTTGCTATGTGGGGTGATCATGGTCCTAATGGGCATGCCATTTATGATCAAGGAATCTAAGGAGGGTGGTTAGATCATATGGTAGCTTCATAATGAATATGAAATCAAAATGAAAATAAAAATATTAACATGCATAACACTACTTTTCCTAAATCAAAGGGAGGAACATAGGGAAGAAACACAAATGAACAAAGCACAACTAAAAATGGAAAGAGCTTATATAAATTATTTACCAATTCCTTGAATACTCCAAGAGTTTCTTCATTTGGCTTTCTCAGATTGTGCTCAATAAGTCTTCATAAATGGGGCTTGGTTATCTTCATCTCCTCTTAGAACCATGGTTGGCTTGGCTTTTACTTTGTTATGGATTGAAAATGTCTTGGATTAGCTAAATTTTGGCATTATAACACTATGTATTTGCTGCATGATCAAAAACCTGCATTATAACATTACTCTATCCAAGCTCTCTAAATGAAGAGATTTAGGCTTAATTTTATAGGCTTTGAAATCAACTTGGAATGAGTTAAATCCTAACCTAGGTTTACTTAGTTAACCATAATAGGGTTAAAATGTGTCCAAACCTCATGATTAACATGGAATAGGTGTGTTTTGAGATATTTTGGATTTTGGACAACTCATAAAAAGTAATGATTACTTCCTAGGATATTCTTTGATTTTGAATTTTCCTTTTTGATAATTAATTTAATTGCTCAAGGATGAATTCAATTAGGATTTGATTAGGATTTGCATTTCAATTAATCCCTTCTAGGAATTTGAATATTTATGAAATATTTGAATTAAATGATGTGTGCAATTGCTCTTTTTAATTGATTTATTTGCATGTTATGAAACCAAATTCAAGACATTTCGACATTCTTCGGCTATATGTTCAATGATTGGTAAGAACTTGTCTAAATTTAGGTATGAATCCATTAGTGGCCACTTTGGGATTTTTTCTTTGGGTCTTATCATCGGTAAATTATTCTTCAAATTTTAATATTCAAGAACTTTTCATTTGAGAAATTTTTGTTCGGGATTTTAATCTTCATCAACTTTCTCTTTGGAAACTTTTCATTTGGAACTTTCAGCTTCAACAACTTTATATGACAAATATTCTTAAATGACAATTTAATCTTTAGGAAAAGTGTTTGGTGTTTTGGCTTTCGAGAAGTGTTTCACAAATCTCACCAAATAAATTTTTTCTCTTCAAGGTCTTTCATTTAGAATTCTTGGCTCACAAAAATAAATGATTTAACTTGAACACAAGTGCCGAATCTCAACTAAACCACACATTGATAATTGCCATAAAGAGAAACATTGTGGAACCCCTCCAAATGAGTAAGCATCCTACATGGCATGTCCACAAGCCAAGGTGGTCAAGTTTGAATTAAATGAACATGACAAGCTTAGATATATTGGTGATTAATAGTGCATGAACTAAACTTGAATGGTAAAAGGAGATAAAATCAAGTTGATAATTGAATTCACATTCATTGACTGTCAGCAAGCTCAAGTGAATACTACCCTCTAAGAATTCAATCCCTAGTTATGTTTAGTCCAGCTATAATTTACATAAAAGAGTAACAAATCACCATTACAAGGAGCTAGAATTATGTCATCACTAAGAACTAATAATGGCATTATCATCTATAGTACACAGTGGAGCTTAGGAACCATCTATATTTTCTACCAAAGATTCAATGGAGTATATGGATATAATTTTTGAAGCCTCCATGTTTGATGGTATATATGCTAACTACTTAGATTTGTGGGAGGTTTTAAAAAGAATCAACACATTCACTTGTGAGGAATATGTCTCTACAAAATAATGACAAGTAACAACTGACCTAATTTCCTTCAAGTGACAAACACTTCACTATGATACTTCTAAACTTGAGGCCATGCCATGCATTGATCTGTTACATGAATTGTTCTTCGAAGGAAGGATTACATGTGGTGGAATCCTCCACCATGTCAATCATAAAACTATCATAACATGTATCTCAAGGGAAGAATTTAAAATGTATCTATGATTTCTAATCCTAGATGTCATATTTGATTTGTATAGTGTAATAACCTAGAAGAAAAGTAAAAATATAAAAAAGATAGTGAACAAATGGCTTCTCCCTAGAGAAACCTTTTCACTCAGGGATAAGAATCTTGTGTCCATTACCAAATTCTAGATGGGAATTCACATTGTTATTAAAATATCTGTGTGGTCACTCTAGCATCCACTTCTTTCACTTGGAATGGGTATCATTTCTCAACCTATTGCTAACCTTAGAATTTACCTACACATTGGGAGAGATCATCAGTGACTAGTTTCACAAACTAGTACTACATAAAGATAAGGGGCCCCAAGGGGATCATTTATACTTGATGTCCTACCTTTTAGGTTCTATCATGGGTACTATGTACAAACACCATGGGTCTCTCTAGGAGCCAAACCCAAATTACATCAAAAATAAGATTTGTGATGTTTATTCATTTGTGTATATCTATGTCTATACCAAAAAAATATTAAGGATTGTATAGGGATTGTATCCCCAAGTTTAGAGGGAAATTCATAAAGAAACCATTCCTAGAGTGTCTAAAATTATCACCAATTAACTCATGTCAAAGGGTGACTATTGGCTATATCTAGATTACACCATGATAATGGTTACTAAACATAGGGTTGATTCTCTGTGCCTCCCAAAATACATCCCTATAAATTTGGATGAGCAATGAATTTCTTATCAATTATGGGAAGGGATTGATGAATATTTGACCAAGAACAAGAAGAGTACATTACATGACTCTCATATCATTATTAGGAGGATGTGTTACACCTTCCATAGACATTTTGTGGAAGCTGGCAAAGCTATGAGAGCTTATGCATTGGCCACCTTACCTCATAGAGATTGGGACCCCCATGATAAGGTATAATAACTATTCATAACTTGGGCATTGAATATGGTCATGAGCCTTATGATAATGATTTTCTATTTCTCAATGCAAAGGATGATGCCCAATTTTTGGAAAGGGCTAGGATGACTAGAGTAAGTGAAGAGTTACTCAAGGTAACTAAGTAGATCCTTCTATCATAATTGAGAAAGTATAATATAGGATCCCACCACCAATAATATGGGCTACTTTAGACTTTTGTAATAATAGACCTCTTCAAAAATCACATGACCAAAGTCAAAACCCCTTAATCCACCCACCATGATGATGGATATAAAGCAAAAGTAGGGTTAAGGGGAAACTTTAGTTGCTACAACATAATTATAAGAGGAAAATCCTCAAGTAAAATCACCCACAATTTAATTGAGGGAAATAAAGAAGGAACTTTAGGTCAAAATTATTCATGTAGAGGATAACTCTATTGAAAAGGAAAGGAAGCCTATCTGTATAGATTCTTATGACTCAAAAGGCCTCACACCCAATGTTGTAACATTAGAAAAAACAACATATAGTGTGAGAATCCATATTTATACCTAATAAGTGGTTTATCATTTGATTAAAAAGGCAACTATATGCTACAAGAGGAAGTACAAGGTAAGAAGGCCTCATGTGTAGTTTATAAAAAGACTAAGTGAATAGACACTACCCTCAACTAAAGATCAATTAGTGGATGAAGAAGTTGAAGAAGAACTACAAAAATCCAAAGTTTTTAACTTGCAAGGACTCAAAGGAAAGGCACCCATCAAGAGTGACACAATAGGTAAGGGTTTACTTCCTAATACTCCCTTAGGCCACTCTCTAGTTATCACATTTCCATTTTTCACTTATTTTTCTATTGTGTCCCTAATATCATCTAGACCCATCTCCCTACACATTGCTATAACCATTATTTTGGTTACCATCTCTATTATTATTACTAAAATCTAACCTAACTCTCAATTTCAAGTATCCTCTACTCAGTTGGGTTCACCCATGCCTTGCTTAGGATAAATTCAAACCAAAAAAATGGTAACCACTAGGAAAACTCTAAGGAATAAATCTATCTATACTATTCACCCAATGCCACATTTAGGAAATGTAAACTAGTCAAAAATAATATGGCCTTCCATATAAAACCTATCTCTTGACACTAAGCCTTAAGAGGATACCCAGATACAAACACAACCAATATATCCAACACAATTGACACTTCTAGACTAGGCCAATGAATTAGGAGTATTAAATTTTAATAAGCTATACCTAAAAATAAATAAGTTACCCAATGTGTATTCACTATTTAATAAGTCTAATGGATCTATACAAAGGGTGAAGAAAAAAAGGTAAACGATAACATTGGGAAAAGCTTGATTCTAGAAGAAAGAGAAGAAGTCTATTCTCTTTCCAAAATAAAAAAATAGAAGAATGGGTTAGCCCCCTTTAAGTGAGGACTTTAAGTCATATATGGAGACCCATACTAGAGCCTTGATAGTAATCCATGAAGTTAATAAGAAGGAAAGGAAAGAGTTGGATCAAGAATTGGAGAACATCAAAGAATAATAATAAGTCATTCATGTTCCCTTTGAGATTGAATAGGATGTTCAAAATGTAGCCTTTAGCCTATATGAGATACTAGACACTATTGGTTCATTAAGGGCATAATTGGACCCACATGTAACTTGAATGGCCAAATTATTCAAATCTATGAAATAAGATGAGACCAAATTGATTTTTTTGGTTTTATATACCCCAAACAAGGGTTTCAACCATCTAGACTTGATACCACCCTTGGAAGTGGTAAATGCATTGAATTTAGTGGTCATATGAACCTAATAAATAAGGGAGTAGATAATATATGTTGAAACCTTAGTCTAAATAATTATTGAATAAGAGAAGCAAGCAGTACAAGTTTTGAATGAATTGGAATTGATGATGCATGGGATAACACTAAAAAGTTGGTGGTAAGGTCCATTTTTGATCAACTAATTTAAAAATCCTTAGTCAACTTCAAGTAGAGTCTATAGGGGTTAATTTTGGAAGAAATTGAGGCTAATTCAATTTTTGTGAGGAATAAGGCCACAAAAGTGGAAATCTTTTAGGTAAGTTTCAGAGCCACAAAAGCAAAACATGTAAGGTTAATAACTTTTATAATAGGGTGAATAGACCATATATTTTGGATATGATCATAATAAGAGTAAAACATGATATTGGATACAAATATTAAAAATATTTTGAGGCAAAGAGGAAGTCTAGTTCCACCCCATCTACTAGTTCAACAAGTGTACCCATTTCAACACCACCCCCATATACTAGTTTAGTTGCCCAAACTCACATTGTGAGCAAACTGTATATATTTTAATATCAATTTTATATGAAATTTTGCATGTAGGATTTATTTGAAATATCTACATCTATTTATTATTCATTTCATTCATTTTATAATTAATTGAAGTATTTTTCCAACATGCACATGTTGCATGACTGTTATAATCTATGAGTTGTAACATACAGTTTTGCATTGAACCAGAACTTAAGTTCTATTTATTTTGATATAATCTGAAGCTTTAATACACTTGGTGGATGATGTTACCCCTTACCCAAGTATTTAAATACATGTAAATACCTCTTTCAAAATATTGGAGTTTTGATTAATATAGGAAGAAATTAAGTCATTGATTGTCATGCAATTGCATTGTTCTTTCTCTTCCATTTTGTATGTTAAGATTTTTATATTCTTTGTATATGTAAATTTAGTAATTTTTAAGTGTGTAAAATATATGGATAATCTTGATTATTTTCATTGATATATATACTAATCATCTATATGCAAAGTCTATTAAAAGTTAGTAAATTTCATTGAATTTAAGTAATCAATTTACACGTCATTGATATTTTAAGGTGTGTAGGATTTTCTCCCTCTGGTATTGTTTTCTAGGTATGTGTTGTGGCTAATATATATATCTTATTTATCTAAGATGTAATATCTCAATTAAGGGTGTGCATTAGTTACTCTAAATAGAGAAACCTTTAGTTGATATCACTAAGTTTCCTATGCCTGATTTCCCAGATTACTTAACTATGTTTGTTTGTGAATGTTCATCAACTACAAATGACAAACATTAGTCTTAGAGATACTCATCAAATAAGGAAACATAATTTTAAGTGACCCTTTGAAAACATAATATTTTATTTTATTCCTTACCTTCCTTTCCTTTTTTTTGATTTTCTTTTGAGATCTACCCATCATAGAGTAATTCTAAATCTAGCTAATTCACCTAGTGTTTACTTATTTTATATTTTAGACACCATCCATTTACCTATTTAAACAACCTAAATTTTTAGCTTTCCATTTTACCAATTGGTTTTTTTAACCACATACTTGTAACTTATACCTTAGATTGGAACTTCATTTCCATAGAGATCCTAAAATGTTAGAGGTTACCTTATTCAATTTATATGGTGTGCATAAAATCCACATCAATAGGAGGGACTCTGATAAGTCAAGATCTTGTCCTATCAAGAATTATTATTCCCCTACAAGCATTTTTCAAACCATGGCATTACCATGGGGAAATGTGATTGGTCCATTGGCTATAAGAGAATTACATGATATTCTAAAGGGTCAAGAAAGAAATTTCTAAAATTATATGGAGATGGAAAATAACATTGATAAGAACATTTTACTACCTTCAATGTTGCATGTGTCATTTTGGGCATCGAGCATGAAGATGTTGCCATTAGGTTGTTCATTGAAATGCTTCATAATGGGGCTACAAAGTGGTTTTACCACCTTGCTCTAGGGTTTATTAATAATTGGAGTAATATGAAGACTAAGTTTAAAAATAGATTTAAGTTAGTAGAAGATACTCATGCATTACTTGATCAACTCACACAAATGAAAAAGGAGGTTTATGAGCCTATGAGAGATTTTGTTTCCAAATTCAATAAGTTGTTAAACAAAATACCATCTACTATGTGATCAATAGATGAAAATAATAAATGTGTTTTTATCAACTCTCAATTGGTTGAGGTGAGTTATCAATTGAGAGAGATAGAGTAGTAGATTATAATCAACCTTATAATTGGATATTGGTGTTGAGGATGACATGATAATGTCTATAAAATTAAAAAAGAAACCCTCAAAGAGTAAAGCTTAGAGTTTGAGATAGTATTAAATAGAATAAATTTTATAGAATATGGATAATGAAATAACAAACATAAAAAATAAAATACCCTAGAAAAATATTACCGAACCATACCAAGACATTCCAAGTATAAACTATGTTCTTTTTCAAAGAGGTCACCTTAGATTGTAATCTCCTCAACCAAAACTTGCACTTAAGGCCCATCCAAAACAAAACACTAATTCACCTATGAAGGTAATCCTATAAATAGAAGATATTTTTTGATATTAATAAGTTGAAGATGAAAATGAATTAGAAAATACAGACCTTCAAGAATGTGAGATTGAAGAACCTGGTGGCAACTCCATAAACACATTCCTAAAATACAAGTCAGATGAAGATGACTATAAAGAAAATGTTGGGGATATGAATAATCAATATTTTATAGTTTTAATTAGAGATTCGAATCAAATAAATCAGTCTAGTGACCTACCTAAGGAACTAAGGAAACTCCAAAGGTTATCCTCCCATGAGGAACTACTCTACCAATGCAAATAAAAGGTCGCTAATAGGTAGTTCATCCAATGTCAATGTTTTTCGACTTATTGAAAGTCCTTATAGTTATTTACCTAATTTAAACATAATTGACCATCTTAATAAAACCAAAATCCATATGTCACAAGATGAGTACTTAACAACATACCCAAAGTAGTTAGATAGGTTAGTTGATTTCATTAAAGGAAAAAATCCCAATGCTATAAAAACCAATTCTAAAGGAATCATAACTAACCCTATTGCTTTAAATAAAGTCAAATCCATGGTTTTAACCACTTCCAAGTCTAATAAAGTTGACCTATTCTATATTTACCTATTCCTTAAAGGATGTAAAGTCAAAAACTATATCATCAACATAGGAGCCTTAGACAATGTCATGCCTGCCAAAGTTGCTCATGCTCTTGGCCTAACCTGTACTAAAACCTTTAGGAATTATTATTCCATGGAGGTGAAACATGTTACACTCATTAGATAGATAAAAATGCATACGTGGATTTGGATATTTTTCCCCAAAAAGGATTAAAATAAATATTTTGGTCTAAAACGTTCTGATAGCTTATGGCATTATTTGGGTAGAGATTTTTGAAAAATAATTGAGAGCTGAAATCTAATTGGATTTATCACATGATATGATTCTAGTTAAAAGAGTTAAACAACATTTGAAGTCTAAATTAAAAATAAAGTATATAGTGCAAGAAGTAGATGATCCCGGGGCAGACATTTCATATGAAGATGCTAGAATTGGTAATTATCTTTTGATGACAAAAAAGGATATAGAATTTCCAAAAATCATGAAATCAAACCCAAATGATGTTTAGATGATGGAATTTGATGGTAGTTGTTTATCAACAGGTTCAATTGCAAGTGTAATCCTAATATCTCTATCTTAATAAAATTTTCCCTTCTACAAATTATAGTTCAAGTGTACTAAAAACATAATTGAATATGAAGCACTTTTACAGGGATTGCATGTGGCATAAGAGATGGTAATCATGAATTTGAAAGTTATATGTGATTTTGATCTTGTTATAAAATAGGTCAAAGGTTAATCCCCAGTAAAGATTGATTGTCTAGGACATTATACAAAGTCTGGAATAATATAGAAAATTTTGATGCCTTCTCTATTAGTATAATTCCTCATGAACATAAATTTAAAGCTAATGTTTTGGAAGTATTAGCTTCTTTGATGATTTTTCATGTAGATATTGGTATAGAAAAATATATGATTGAGTTAATATATAGGCTAAGTTTCCCAAACAATGTAGATAATTGGCAATTTTTCAATGATGATAAATGGATCATTTCATTCCTTGAGAAAAAAAATATCTTTTTAAATTTGTATTTTTAAGGTAATAATCATATATACAAAGAATCTTCAGCCCACATGTCAAAAGAACAAATCACTTGTAACAATATTGTACATATTGTACATTTTGGGCTCAAACACTCTAGAGTAGGGGAATTCAATCTAGTCAGGTATTTAGATTATAACTATGCTAGTGATATGAAAATGAAAATTCCACCTTGGGTTTTATAATAAATTTGGGAACAACAATTGTCAGATGGAAATCTAAGAAGGAATCAATGCTGATAATTTATTCATTAGAAGTATGACATATGGTCACTTGAGAGGAAACTAAAGAGATCTTGTGGCTTAAAAGGGTTCTTTCATATTTTTAGGAACAATAGGTTTCATCAACACCTCTCATGGTTGACAACACTTCTATAATCAAGATGGAAAAGAATCCAGTCATTCATGACTAAACCAAGCACATCAATACCAAATTTCATTTGATTTAACACTATGTGAAAGATGGAAGTGTCAAGATGCAACATGGCTTGACAATAGAGTAAATAATAGACATCTTGATAAAAGTGCTTGGATGATAAAAATGTGAAAATTTTAGATGAATGATTGGTCTAACAAATACCCTTATAGATTAAGGGATTTTTTATATTAGTTTTTAATCTTAGGTGTTTAGCTTATGTGTCTAGCATTTTGTCTTATTCAATAATCTTTCCATTCCCATAAGAATAGGAAGAGTCATTGGGAATGCAAAATTAATCATGAAATAGAAATTTTATTATCATTCTAAATAAGATTATCTGGCCTATCATCATTGATGAACATGATGAGGAAGGCATTATCAAGTTGAAAGGAAATAAAATACCTAAAGGCCTATCTCCATATAATAATTGTTTGACAAACATGATATATTTGTAAAGAGTAAAATGCAAAAATGAAATCTCAATTCTGCTAATTACAAAAAAGTAAACATTGGCTTAGAAGACCATCCTAGGTTTGTCAATATTGGGAAATGTTACTATAAAAACAAAAAAGTATATTGATATAATTGCATATTCATATGTGGATCTTAAGTCTTTCCATCCTAGAGAAATGCAACATATAGTTCCTCTAAATCCTAATGTAAAGCCGTTCAAACAAAAAATGAGGCAATACAATCTTAAAATTGTAAGAAAAATTCTCACCAAAGTGCAAAAGATGCTTTATACTCTCATGATCTTTCCTATCCACCCTTCAACTTGGGTATCTAACATAGTACCATTCCATAAGAATAATGGTGAGATTAGAATATATTTTAATTTCATAATCTCAACTAAGCATGCATGAAAGATAATTATCCATTACTGATCATAGATCAAGTTCTCCAAGTAGTAACCGGCACTAAGATGCTTTCAATACTTGATGGTATTTTAGGGTACAAACAAATCAAGGTTAATAGGGAAGATTAACACAAAAAAACTTTCACAACACCTTGGGGTACTTTTGTATATAGATGGATGCCATTTGGATTAATCAATGTAGGAGCCACTTTTTAGAGGGCAATGGATCTGGTGTTTAAGGAATTGTAAAAAAAAATATTGTGGTATATCTTGATGACCTTATAGTATTTTCAAAAAAGTGAGAAGACCACTATGTACATTTGGAAAGAGTGTTTAAATTTTTTTGTTTACACATGATTTCTCTTAACCCTAATACATCTATCTTTGGAGTGATTGAAGGTAATCCCCTAGGCCATATAATTTAAAAATAAGGAATAAGAATTGATCTGGAAAGGGTTGAGGAAATTCAAAAACTTTCCCTACCTATAAGTAAACTAGGTGTACATTATTTCTTTGGGAAAGTGATTTTTTTAAGGAGATTCATCCTTGATTTTGTTAAGCTTATCAGACATATTATAGATATGATGAAAGGAAAATCCTCTTTCAAGTGGAACAATGAAGGCAAAGAGACATTTGAGAAGATATAGGCTGCTATTGCTCACACACTGACATTGGTTTATCCTGATTTCAATAAGGACTTCATTATTTATTACTATGCTTTGAATCATACAATCTCAATAATATTGATTCAAAAAAATAATGAAGGTATTGAGTCCCCAATTACCTTTATGAGTTGTAATCTCAAAGATTATGAATGGAAATATTATCCTGAGGAAAAACATGCCTATACAGTAGTAAAAGAAGTCAAATAATTTAGGGATTACATATTGTATTCACATTCTATAGTAATTATGCTAAGTACAATAATTAAATCCATTTTGACCCAACAAGAACCTAGTTCTAAGTGGAGAAATTGGATAACCAAAGTTTAAAAGTATGACCTGGAAATCAAACCCATAAATCTAGTATTAGGAAAAGGACTATATAAAATCATATTAGAGTAATGAAATATTCAATCATGTTCTTTGATAGTTTTAGATGAGCAAGATGAACATGAACTTCCTCTTGTATTGTTTTTTGATTATACTAATGAATGGTTTTCTCACATTAATTCATTCCTGACATATGGAGAATGTCCTTCACATTTGAATGCTAAACAACATAGAACGTTCAAGCCAAAATCCAACAAATATGTCATATGGGATGACACTCTTTTTAAGAAAAGCATTTATGGCTTCCTCTTAAGGTGTGTTGATAACAAACATCAGAAAAATCTATTGAAAGATTTTCATGATCAAACTTATGGAAGGAACTTTTCTACTAGGGTAACAGCTTATAAAATAATTAGGTCCCATTAGTATTGGCTAAATATTTTTAAATATTCATATGAATGGGTGATAAAGTGTGAGACATATTAGTAATTTATAGGCAAACCTAGATTAGAGACACTTCCTCTTCAATTGATGATAGTTGAAGAACCTTTTCAATAATATGGATTAGAATTTGTTGGGATAATGAACCCTCATTCAAATTTAGGTCACTCTCACATTCTCACATCAATAGATTACTTCACTAAGTGGGTGGAAGTGATTTATTTTAAGTAGACAGTTTTATAAATATTTGGTAACTTCATCAAATAAAATATCTTGGTGTAATATTGAATCCCATAGAATATTGTTACAAATAATATTTATAACTTCTCTTCTTTAGAGATGATTGAATTTTGTTACAGGGTACATTATTTCATTGTCTCATTCAACAAACTATCATCCACAAGGAAATGGTCAGGCTGAGTTCAGATACAAGAACCTATTTACAACCATGCATAAATTAGTTGATGCTAATCAAATAAATTAGTATAAAAATATATATTATGCTCTTTGGGAAGATCACATAACACCTAAAAAAGCTATTGAGATGTTTCCATTCTAGTTTTTATACAAAATGGATGTGATTCTTATAACTCTTGAGTTACCTACCCTAAGGTTGTTTAGGGCTATTGAGAATCCAAATTTTGAAACCTACTGGATAAAATAATTTTTTACCTATAATAATTGGAATAAGGAAGGGCATGAGTGATTGATAGAATTATAAAACATCAGGATCATGTTAAGGTTCTCTTTGATAGGAAGGAAAATAAAAGATAATTATAATTAGCAGACCTGATCCTACTTTGAGATAGTCATAAAGAACCAAAGGGGATTCATGGAAAGTTTGATTCACTCTAGATGGGTCAATTTACAATTAGACACTTCTATGACAATAACACTTTCTATCTGGTGTATCATGATGGAACTTATATAATATTTCGCTTTAATGGGAAATATATCAAACACTATATCTAGTGAGAATCATGTAGTACTCTTTTGTATATATATAAATATATATTTTTTCATGTTTCCTTTTTCGTCATTCATTTTGGTTTGTGTCTTGTTTGTTCCTTACTTTTCCATTTTGTCTTCTTTGTTGGTTCATCTTGTCATGAGTTTTTATCTTAAGTGATCCTTGTCAATTTACCTATTAAATCCAGTCAATGACTTTGTAGCTCAACAAGCTTCCATACATGTATATCCTTTTTTGCCTCTGAGCTTTTCTAATTTTTAATTATAGTTCGTTCTAGATTAAATCATTCTATAATGTGAGCCTTGCATAAATGAAAGTATCATGTTCACTTAGTTTAATCCTTAATCAAGTTTGTATTCAAAGTAAATCATAAAAGTTTAAGAGACATTTCTCTCTTTACATTTTAGTTTGTGTGAAAACACAACAAAAAATGCACTCACATATACTATCCTTTTGGATATGTGATATAACCTATCATGATGTGTACCTAATGCCATCACATAGACTATATTTTGACATGTGATAACATTTTAATGACTTGAGGACCCATCATTTTATTGAAGATCAGTCATTTCTCAATTGATCAAGTTACTGTTGAATTTAAGACTCCATTGCCTAATGGATAAAATTACAGCCTATGAAACTAGAGAGTTTAAGTTCTTTTCATTCATTTTAATTTGAAATCCTAATTGGAGCTAGCTATTGTCACAATTTTCCAAAAAATTACAAAAAATGTGTCTTTAATGGCTAATTTTTAAGTTTGGGTTTAAATTTTTTTAGATTTTGAAAATTAATCAATTTATTAATTAATTGAAAATTTAATTATAGACCAAAACATTATATCTCTTAAACTATGCAAAAATATTTTCAAGCTTCCCCATGCAAATGCCATTGGCTCCCCCTATAAATCATAAAATTTCATTGAACTTTTCATGAGATATGCAAATGCTTTTTCATTTTTTCCCTAACCATGCAAAAGTGCCTCGACACTTTTTCAAGTCATGCAACTTGTATTTTTGATTTTGTATACAGTGTAATATAAATTAAAAATAATAAATACATTAAAATAATTTTTATTTTTTTAAATTTTTTAAATTTGCATTTTCCTTTCTCATGTAAATGAATTATTTTTTTCTATAGCTATGCAATTTCATATCCTACTTCCCTCGACCACGCAAATTTATTTTTTGCTTCCTTGGCCATGCAATTTCAAATTACACTTCCCCAAGTCATAAAATTTTTCATTACACTTCCTTGACTTGTGTAGTATTGATTTACACTTCCCTGAGTCATGTAAATGAAAACCTTCACATTAAAATTGCCTTTATTTCTTCCCCATCTCATAAAAATTAGTTTTGGTATTTCCTTGAATCATGCGTATCCCGTTATTTCCCTAGGTCATGTCAAAATAGAACTTCCTCTCTTCTAAAATCCTTTTAAAGTTACATGCAAAGATACAAATGATATTTGAAAAAATACAATGAAGTAGAGAAATAAGAGAGGGTAAAAAGGTTTTATTTATTTATTTTTTAGGCAAGAATCCATGCAATCCAAAGTACAAACAAAAGAAGGTGTTAAATTTAATTCCTTATTTTCTCCTACCAAAGGAAAGTTGTAAGGTTCAATAGAGAAGTGAGTATTACATAATCAAGAAAAAATCAAATTTTCTTTATTTTGGTTGTCAAAGAGGAAGTTGTACATCTCAAGAGTTGCAAATTGAAAAATACAAAAGTAAAAATAAAAAAAATCCAATTTTAATTTATTTTTGGTAGCCAATACTAAGATGTACTTTGCTAGTGCAAATGTGAAAGGGTTTTAAATTTTCACTATTTTTATAGTATCAAAAGCTTAGGATGTATGCCAACCCCCAAAGGAGAGGTCTTGAAAAGAAAATAAAAAGAAAAAAATAAATTTTTATTTTGTTTTCAACTATTGCAAAATTGTACAGTGCCATGGTTAGTGGAGGAAGGTGAAGTGAAGAAGACAAATTTTATTTGTTGTTTTTACCTACAAGTGGAGGTCGTATAGTTGTATGATGATACCAAAGAGAGGTGAAAACAAATTAAAAAGGGAGAATATTTTTTTTATCATATTTTATTTATTTTTACCATGTAAAGAGGTGGTACAACCTGTGAAAAGAATAATAAGGTGATAATAAATAATAAAAGACAATTTTTTTCATTATTTATTAGTAGAAAACTCAACCATATGGCACCCAAGTGAGGAGAGAAGTCTGTAGGTAAAAAAGATACAAAATATTTGGTTTTTTTGTCTTTGGCTATATAAGGAAGCCGTATAGCCATGTAAGAGTGGAGGAAAGAGAGAATTTAAAAATCCAAAGTCACTGATTATATTTTTATTTATTTTGGCTGCATGATAAAATCCATACATCATAAAATCCCAAGAAAGAGAGAGTTTTAAGTCAAAAATTTGATTTTACTTCTTACATGGTATAATAAGACGTAAGAAGGGTTTGCTAAAATAAGAGGTTTTTTTTTGGTTTTCTTTTCAAAGCCATCAAGAAAGATGTATGGCCCAAGTGTGATTGGAAGTTTACAAAAAATTGAAAAAAAAACAAATATCAAATCTTTCCTTTTATTTTTCATTTACCCATAAAAGTGTCTTACAACTCTATAGAATTGCATGATGAAGTAATTAAAAAAGAGGAAGACAATTTTAATTTGTTTTTGCATCTCACAAGGTAGACTATATGATTTAGTGAGAAAAGTGAAGTTAAAATTTTAAAAAGGGAAATTTGCAAATTTATTTTCATCTCATTTGCATTTTCCAAGAGAATCCATCTAATAGCTTTATAAAGTTATTAAACATGAGGAATTGTAATTGAGAAAGGTGGCGGAATGAGAAGTTAAAATTCATATGAGATATAAAAAAAAATGGAGTAATTTGTAAAGGCAAACTTATGAGTAAAACTTTCAGGTGTATTTTAAATAACTTGTTTTGACTTTAAGTTATTTCATATTTTTAATTGTGCAAATGAGTGATTGTGCAAATATCTCTTGACTGTCAGTTTTTATATGAAATTTAATGTCTTAATCCTCTACTCTAGAAAAAGTAATTATGATCAAAGATAAAAGAATCATGAAATACCAATGTTAAGGTGTGACACCTCTCTCTTCATTTGAATTCAATTTATAAAATACTATAGATACTGATCTAGGTCACATTGACTTAGATTAGTTTTGAGAGAGAATGAATGGAATGCATAAAATTAACTTTGGTCAAAGCATTTTTGATAGTGGATTAACACAAGAAACAATATTTCCAATTTTAGTGTAGTCTCCTAAATTGGTCTTGGTCATGGTAAAACACTATAATTCAAAGATGAAGGAAGTGAGAGATTCACATGGTAAGTTGGTGGTAAGTTTCATTCTAGAACATAGAGATAATATATTTCACCTTCTATATCGAGAATGTTTTATGCATTTAAATCCTGAGTTTTCTCAAAGTTTTTATGATGACAATAATGTCTCTTGTGCTAATCAAGTCAATAATGGGTGGATGACCAAACCAAAACTTTCTTTCACATAACTCCCAAAAAATCTTACGATATCTAATTTTAAGAATGAAATAAATGACATAATAACACTATTGAATAAAATAGTGGGGAACCCAACAATGAATTTTTTTTAGATATGGATGTACAAATTCATTTGGATCATTCTTAGAAATAAACAATATCTCAATTGGGGATAACTAATAAATAATGCAATCCATAAATAACTAATGGAAGTGAATGTCACATTAAGGTTTTATATGACTTCCTATCTTGTCTATGTTATGGCTAGCTAAAGATATTTTTATGGATTACATATAATAGGTGATTTCAAGAAGACAATAGTATATGAATTCTATCCCCAACTAGCATTGAAAGAAAACACCCATCATTTCAAAAGGGTAAATAATTGTTTCATTCATTTTGTCATTTAGTTGTTTGAAAAGAGATTTTAAACATGAGGATATTAGTAGCAACCACCAAAAAATATCTAGATGGGGAACTTAGTTCATATACTTACCCACTTTTAGTTATTTGAGAATTAGTGGTTGTAAAATTACTCCTTATATGCTTTTGAGATATGTCAGTGATAAGTGGGTGTTGATGGAACTAATGAGATAACTTGTTGAAACACAATTTTTTGACAAGTCGACACAAAATAAGAGTCAAATTTATAATTTCAATTGGTAGGTATACTTATCCATCATTGATAAAAAGCCAAATCAGTGGAACAATATATGTCTCATTATAATCTCAAGAATTTTAAGAGCATATTTGTATTTAATATAAGAAGTTTTATTAAAAATAACTTTGGGCCTTCAATCATACATCTCTCACACTTTGAGGATTATTGGATGGATTGTGATGATGAGAAAATGGTCAAAATTAGAGATTATTCATGATTTATCATGAAGTAGATAGTCAAATTTGGTATAATGAAAGTGCCAAAGTAGTTGGTGGATGATGAGGTCACATTGGATCCTATCTTTGAAAAAAAAACATCGAAACAAAGATACTACCTATAGTCCATTGGGATAAGAGAAAATCTACTTCTCTTAGAAGTGTAACAAGGGTAGTACTCTAAAGGACTCTCAAGTGGTTGAGAAGCAAAGGAGTCGATGTTGAAAACATTGATTTCAACATGCCTCCTAGGGAGGATGAATTTGGTAGATTCTGCAAACAACAACATGATGAAGCATAAAAAGTGGATAAAGAAGGTCTAAGTGAAGAATCCCTGGTGATAGAAGAAGCACAAAAATTTGAATCTATTTAACATAATATTCCACCATGAAGGTTTCTCAAGCTCAAGATCAAGAGGTTAGGTGAAAATATCTATTATTCTCATAATTCTTCAATTCCTCAAAAAATTCATGTTGAAATTTTATCACATTATCAAGAGATTGTAGAGAATACAAACCAATAATTTCTTGCTTCAAATGACATGTTGATTCCTATATCATCTAATTTCCCACTACAAGTGACTACTCATGTTTATTTGTCTTCTCATTCAAATCCTAAATTGTGCATTATCTCCTCTTTGATAACTCCAATTGACATAATTATCAAATAAGAACAAGTAAAAACATCTTTTTAAGGTTCCAAAATTAAAAAGACACCTTCTTCTAGACTAGTGATGTTAGCCCCATAAGTCTTAGCTTTTATCCCACCTCCTTATATAAGCATAATGCTATCAAATTAGTTATCTACAGTGGTGAAGAAAATAAGAAAAAATGCTAGGAGATTGACTTTGGGACTTTGACAATCCCAATCCCTTTTTTGAAAAGGTAAAAAAGAATCATTTTAGAGATGGTAATAGATGAAAAAGGAGAGAAATATGTAGAAGTGGCAATTCTGGTAGTTGAAATGGATAAATTAGAAATTAGAGTTGAAGACTATCAAGTATCCAGAGTTCATTTGGGAAAGTCTACCAGAGAAGGAATGAAGGGAGATGTATAATTGACAATTGAAACCATTTTTGAGAAAATAAATACGGATAAAGAAATGAAAGATGAGTTAAATGAAAATGTAGAATAATTGAATTTAGTGATACAAATATTGATTAGACCACTTCAACCAGTAATTACTTCATCAAGTCTTCACACTGAGACATTGGAGAAAGTGAAATAGGTAAAACAAATGGGTAATGCAGTGAAAGATTGGATTGAGAAGATCAATGATCAGGGAAACTTAGTAAATCTCACTGTGACAATAATGGTCTCTAAATTTTGGTCACAATGTGAGCATCTAACAATAAAAGAAAGTGGGTATGTAAAAAAAACAAAACTGGGAGGAATTCATCCCCAAATTAAATGAATTCTCAAAATTTCCCTATATTGACTTTATTGAAAAAGGAGTCATCAATAAGCAAGAAGTTATTGATCAAATTGAATTTCTTTAGGCTAAATAATTTAGTATTCAATTGATTCAAGAATGCCTTCAAAAATTTAATAGTGCAAATTCACTTGGAAGTGATATGATAACAGAGATTGATACTGATGCCAAAAGGTTGAAATGTCCTTTTGTCAATGATATGGATCAAGGTGGAATTTGATTTCAGTTAAAACTATGATAAAAGAATTCACAAAGAAAATCAAGGAATTGTCAATCCCATATCTACATTTGATCATGAAAAACTTCAACAGTTATCCAAATACCAAGTTGATACTGATAATCTTGACTTTAAGGAGAACAAACTCCAAAACAAGTTTCAGGAGATGAGAGAATTAGATTGATTGGTAGATATTGCTTACAAGCATACAAATAGACTAGATGAAGATTTGATAAAGGTTTTCTCTAGATATTTGTCAATTTTTTGAAAGAGAAAGAGTTTCCAATAAAGCAACAAGAAGATTGAAATTATTCTTAGCATTCCATTGTTTTCTTCTCATGTTTTTTTTGCACCTAACTTGTATTGTTGCATTGTATTTTCCCTTGAAGATGTATGTTATCACTTTTGTGAATTGTCTTTTATAATTTTTATGACTTGATTTTTTAAGTTGTGCAAATTTATAATGTATTTTTTTAAGCAATGTAAAAACATCGAATGTTTTTTCAAGTGTTATTAAGTGCTCAAAATACTTTTGTACCCTTTCAAGTTTTAATTTTTCATTGATTTTTTTCAACTCTGTAAAAAGGAAAAATAGGTGGTTTTGTACCATAACCATCCATTTTGGTCTATAAATACAAGTGAGGCCCTTATAATAAGGGTTATATATAGAAAGATTTTGTGAAAAACTTTGTAAAGGGAGATTAGATACTTTACTTCGAGAAGATCAATACAAAGAGGTATTTCTAAACTTTGTGTTAGTAACTCCTTTAGATTATGTCTTTTTTTCTTAATTCAATGTATTTGATCCTCATTTCTATTGATATCATCTTTAAGCTGTTAATATAGATAAATTAAGTTAAAAATTTCATCTAGAATTGTGATTAATATTTTAAATATATAAATGGAATTTTGGTGGGAATATAAGTGATATATTTATTGTTTCTATTATAAAATAAAAAGGGTTGCTCATCTTTGTTATTAGGAATAGGTTTTTTTTTTGTGTATGTTTCATATTCCTAAGAATGTGAATATGTCTTTTCAACCCGTTGAATGATAGATTTCCCCCTTAATGTTAATATTGCCTCTAATATGTTCATTGAGTCTCAGTGTTCAAATTGATGAATCTATTATCTAAAATATTCCATTCCTTTCCTTCTCTCTCTACATTTTCCTTTCAAAAAATCCTTTTCATACTTTTAGGTTAAAATTACTACCCCTATGATTTATAAATTTTGCTTGTAAATATTTATTTTTAAGTAAAATTTTTAGTTTTCAATAAAGGTAGCTTCACCTTCTAATAGGAGAGGCACTTTATTTCCTACATTGTTGATGTGAGTACAATGATTTATCTCTCTAAAAAATTTTCACACCAATAAACTTGAGTGATTTCAACTTTGTGAATAAGTCTTGTATTATATTGAAGTCTCTTGGGCTCAAACTATTGAGTTTATTCTCTAACTCATGACCCCTCATGACATCCTATTTTATAAAGAGTTTTCCCAATAAGGTCCACACTTGATTTAGAGTTATTGTAGATTTGATATGAAAAAGTAAGTCAAGAGACATAGACATACATAGAAGACCATAAACTTCATCACTTATATTATACCACTTCACCTTCTATGTTTTAGGTGTCAATTTTATTTCTGTACCCATAGTGATTTGGTGTAAGCCTTTGCTTCTCAAGAGGATTAACACTTTTAATTTTCACTCATGATATTTTAATGGTGTAAGAATAAAAATTGAACCTAGATCAATGGTGTAGAAAGGAAGTATGTTTTGAATGGTATGTGTTAAAATATGATGATATGCAACCCCTTTAATCTGTACAAGTTCAATTTTATAAGGTACAAGAATATTGAAAATGTGTAGAGCTCAAAAAACTCACACTTTCAAAAAAATGCACCTAAAATAGAGATATTAAATAAAATTTATGAAGTTTGAATGTTTCTTTCTCACAAAAAATAATGATCTCCACTTGTATAAATTTAAACTTTTTTGAGTGTATAAGTGTTTAGGTTGGATTTTTTTTGGAATCAACTTCCCCATAAAAAAATTATGGCCCCATAAATAAAAAATTAAGTAATTTTGGGTTAGAAGAGACTAAGGGATTAACTCCCATATTACCAGGGGATAAGACCTATAGTGGGTTCCAAATGGATGGTTATAACTAGGCTTGGTGAGTGAATGCAAGAAAGCATAGTGGAGGACGTGGGTGGGCATGATGGATGGGTAGAGGTAGGAGTGGTGTCATAATATATATAACTATGAAGTCATGAATAGTGTGAATTTATGTGATCTTAGAGTTTATTGGGGTGATAGTGTGGATGTGTGGGCATAAAAGATGTAGGTTTGCTTTCATACAGGCTTGGAGGAAACTAAGGCATTGACACATTGGTGTAGATGCAAAAACATAGAGGGAAATCATTCATGTTTATGTGAGGGTATAGGATGTGATAGATTTTATCATACTATAATTTATGTGTGAAGTAAGCCAAAAAAATTACTAAGTCAAAGTCTTTGCTAAAGTTACCAAACTAGCTAAAAAAGGTAAAAAAACTAGCAGGAAAACCTCAAATCTTGAAAAATTTGTATGGTTTTTAAAAAGACCAACAAAAACCCACTTCATATTTTATAAAACCTATAAAAACTTATAAATATTTTTATATTTCAAGTACTACTTGGTATGGAATCTTTAGATTTCAAAAATTGCCCTTTAAACCCTCGAAAAATGGTAAAAATTTGACTATCACAAAACTAGGTCATGTTTAAAGTTAATTCTAGGGTTTTAAAACCTTATAAATATAGAAAAACTATCCATTTCATATGGAGACTATAATGATTTAGATATAAATGGATTTTATATAATTTTTACAAAACCTTTGAAATTGAAATCAATGAAAAAACCATGACAAGCTAGAATTCTAGATCTCACAATAGGAATGACTAGCAGGAGTTTTGATACCATGTCACAGTAGGACACACTTGAGGATCAAATAGATATGATTGAATGAATGAATAAAAACTTTATGGATTAGTGAAACCAAAAAAATAGTTCAAAGGAAGAAGTTTGCTTCATAATAAGAAAACTAATTAGCCAAAAAGTAAATATTAAAGTTTATTATATAGGTGGAAGATAAAATTTTCTCAACATTTTCATACATGTGGGATTATATTCCCCAATGACCTTTACCAAATCTAAGCAATCTAACTAGACCATGTTGGTAAAATCACATTGTAAAAAAAAGCCTACACTAACATGTAATGGGTAGCCCCTGTCTTTATTATGTCAATTGTATTAAGAATTGTAGTGTTAATTAAATAGAAACTTATATGTATGAAAAGTGACATGATAACTTTATAAAGTAAATTTTTAGAGTTAGGATAAGACAAATGTTGGAAATATATCTAGTCAAGGCCAAATTCTAACCCCTATAGTAAAAAAATTTTCATGCAATCATAATGTCTCATTTATCATGTGAAGAGTGTATTTATTCAGTGTCATGTTCATTGTGTGAAGTGTCTTTCTGAGGCTTTGATAGAGTTTCAAGTAGTTATGTGGTCTAAAATTACTCTAAAGAAGATGGTGAAAATAAGATATGACTTTATATTATTTATAAAGTTTCATATTTCAAAAAGGTCACTTAAAACAAGGTCAATTAAAACAAGGTTGAGTGTGAAAAGGGGTTTTTTTGAGTTCCCAGATGCCAATTTTGACCTTTTAAAAGTGTAAAATGTCTAAATAATTATTGTAAACTCATGATTGACTTGTGGATATTCTCCAATCTTCTAATTTTGGTAGTGGAAGAGATTAAGTTGTATTAAAAGGGTAAAAAGAAGCTTATTTCATGTATTTTACAAAGATGTATGGAATTGTACGACCATCCATACAACAGAGGCCATGAATAAGAGAAATAGAGCATGGTAGAGGTTCATGAATAATTTCATGGTAGTTGGGCTCTAGATAGGCTCAAAATTGGTTCACACCCTTCAATTGATTTCTTTACACATAAGGACTACCTTTCAAGTTTGTAGCTAATACAGTTAGGAGAGAGAAGGTACAAGTGTTAGGGATTAGTTTATTACATTATATTTTACATTGAGATATTTACCAAGAGGTAGATAGTATATTATTGAGTTAGTTTTTTATAAAAATATATTGTTAATAGTTAACAATATATCTCATATTAATATAGTTAGGTGGTTGATATCTCATGTTATTATAAGAGATTATGGTGGAGATTTAATCTCCCATATTATAGGAAAGATATTTCATATATAATTTATGTAATAGAAAATTATTGTATGCAGAATATGATTATTATGTTAAAATATTTATCTGTCTTGTGTTCATCCCTATTTTTTGTCTTTTATTTATGTAGATCTGAACCAATTCTATTATTTGGTATCAGAGCAGGTCATTAAAGGTCTATGAAAAATGGTAGAATAAAAATCATCAGGGGTAGACCCATGTTTTTGTGTTGTCCTAATTAATGGAGAGGATTAATTATTAAAATTGTTTATAAGAAGCATATCATTGAGTTTATAGAGAGATTAGTTCTTTAGGCTTGATTTGTAGATAGATTTTCCATCTCCATTCTAACTGTATATAGTCTTGTGTTTGCATTTTTATAAATTGCATGGTCAAGATTAGAGTTGAAAAATATATAGTTCTATGTAATGCTCAGTCATAACTTTGTTTATTTCCTTTGATCACTATATCACAAAAATGTACACCTATGATCTAGTTTACATCATCTTCATCAAAATATCACCATCACTTCTACCATCCCATATTCATAGGCATATTCTGGTTCCAATTTGCCATAAATTCCCACATTCATTGATCAACATTCAAACACTACATAATATATTTGAGATCATTAGAATGTTATCAGTCCATTTGCTTTGCATGACATCTCTACTTATTCTACACCAATCCTTTTCTAGTGTGATTTCCTTCTTTTGTGTATACCATTTACCACCTACTCAAAATGTTATGTCATATTGTATTGGAATCACCCTAGTCAGTACTCTACACCAAGTTGTAACCACTCCATTGCTCAACCACGTCTCTTCCTTGGTGTCTCTACCATGGGATCCATTCATCTGTAGCACCAAATTTTGGATCAATAGATTTTTGTGACATCAAACTTGTAGAATCATGTGGATCTATCTTCTATCATTTTTACTTATTCTAAATAAATTATAGTGCACTCTAGAACTACTTCATGAAAGATGTGATTCTTTGCATTCAATGAATTAAACCATGTATGCCATCAAGCCATGCTGCTCACATGTCAAAGATATTTATAGATTTGAAGACTCCTTCAATATGTACAAATGAATTTTGACGTGCCTAAGCCATCAAAATAATACATTTAGGTGTCAGTTGAGGTCAATAGAGGTAAAGGTTGTTTACTTAGTTTTGTAAGGTACTACCAAATTTTTATCTTAGTTTTAGTTGAGTCTTATTCCGTATTTAATTAGCTTGTATATACCATTGAAGCATGTAGTCTTTTTATATCCTTTATTTATATGCATTTAGAGTTTTTTCTGTTTGGTAGCTCAAAGATTTATAGACCTTAGTTGTAAATAGTCTATTATTCTGAGTCATATTTTTGAGTTTATTAGTGAGTCCAAGTATTTTTTAACAATTCATTTAGAAGTTTGGTATATTCAAAAAGAGAGTCAAGTGTTAGTAATAAGAGTTAGTTTTAAGGTAAAAGAGTCAAAATAAAAAATGAGTCAAAATTAAAAAATCTTTGAGTCAATAATTGAGTCATCATTGTCAGAAATTATAAAAATTAAAAAATTGTTGGTAACTAGATGCATTATCACTTTTATGTGATGTCTTGAGTCATATGTACAAATTATGGTGGGGGGGGGTGGTTTCTCCTTGAAAAAATCATGTACCTGAGCTTCATCAACACTTTGGATGAGTGAAGTAGCTTCATCAACTAGAGGAAGGAAGAAATGAAGGCTAGAGGTTCCAAAGCCTCTTCTCAATAACTAATGACAAAGCCCAGAATGATTTGGTGATATATGTAGTGTGGTGTGTTTTATAATTTATGTTATGTGTTTAAAAAATAAGAAATAATTAAATTCATATTCAAGTGATGTAATTTGTGTGCAAATTCCAAACATAATTCCTTGATGTAAAAATATTGTGAAAGGATATAAAGCACCAATGTAAGTCAGTTCATGGATCTTGAAAAGGTTTGTGGTAGATCCAAAAAACCACCAGAGGTGAATAGTGGATGGAAAGAGGTTATTATTCATATTAAGGTTTGTGTTAAACCTAATTAAAACCATGGAAGGAGTGAGACTTTCTTTATATCAAGGTCATGAGCCCAATAGCGTATGCCATAAGGGGTGAGCATACTACAAGTGAGAGTGTGAATGTTTTTTCATCATGTAAAAACTAAGGGTGGGAATGTCAGGGATTAGTTTATTACATTAGATTTTACATTGGGATATTTAACAAGAGGTACATAGTATATTGTTGAGTTAGTTTGTTATACAAAGATATTATTAATAGTCAACAATATATCTCATATTAATATAGTTAGGTGGTTGACATCTCATGCTATTATAAGATATTATGGTGGATATTTTATCTCCCCTATTATAGGAAAGATATTTAATATATAATATATGTAATAAAATATTATTGTATGTAGAATATAATTATCATGTTAAAATATTTCTCTATCTTTATGCTCATCTCCATTTTTTGTATTTTATTTATGTAGATATAAACCAGTTCTATTAAAGGGTATGAAATTTTTACTAGAGAAATTAGACTTAGGGAGATTCTTGCTAAATAAAGTGGTTCTCAAATTTTATATCTCTCCCTCATGAATCATACATTTGATGTCAAGGTATTAAACAACAATCTTTCATCCATGAAGGCAACTAGCTTTCTATTATTTCTCCTCACCAGGTCATCATTTAAAAACAATTCCAATTTATAGAGCTTCTTAGGAACATGATTCATCCTTTCATGGAATTATTCAAGACATTTTAAAACTTATTAGGGTAATATGGAGCTAAATAATAGGTTTAAAATACAAATGTATAGTCTAAATGATTCTAAGGAGATTGTATAGTCAAAGAGAGAGAAATCAACATCAAGTTTTCTTGAAATATTGTTTACAGGGTCTCCATCATAATCAAATGTCCTCAAAAAAAGATTGATAAGGGTTCACAAATATTCATAGTAAAACATTGTCATTTGGCTCTCAAAATCATCTCCAAGAATCCTTGTTAAAAAAAAACTAGATTTTTTTAGCATTATTTGAGGAACTTAGCATAATTTAAGGTTTTAAATTTTCCTTACTGTCCTCCTCCAATGGCCTCCAAAATTGTTAGGTTGTGGAGCTAAAAGCTTCAACTATTGCAGACATGGAGAGGTTGCTGAGTTCTAGAAGTACCGGTGTCGGCAGTGTAACCGATGTTGGTCACATACAGTGCAGAAGGAAACTGACATCGGCAGGGAGTCGGCCGACGTCAGTCAGCACCAGGTAGACAGGGACCGACGTCGGTCACTTGTGTGTTCTAGAACTATTCATTGCACAAACAGTTAGTTAGTTGAACAGAGTGTTTGCATGTTAAAGGGCTAATTATTGTCTTGAGCTGCGTGTCTAATTATTATAATTAGAAGTCTATTTTTGTATGCATGGGATCTTATTTAAAGACCCATGAGGCATGTATTGTAATCAAGAAGGCAAGTAAAAGCATTGAAGTAAGGAAGCAAGGTTAAGGAGATCTACAAGGTGTAAGGTCAAGGAGATCAGCTGAAGCATTCAAGGAGGGGTTAACAACTCAGGTTGTTGAGTTGGTTGTGGTTGAGCAAGAGAGAGAGGGAAGAAGTCCTTGAGGTGTGGCAAGCCTTTGAGGTGGAAGAAGAAGTGGCATCTTCTTTATTGTATTTTCTTCTAAGAGTATTTAATACAAGATTGTGTATTGTCTCTCAAATTCTTTGCTGTTTCAAGTTTCTAGTTAATCATTCTGGTATAATTCCATGTTTAATTGTTTATAAGAAAGGTAATCAATTGTGCTTCCTTGGAGGGGTTCCTAACAGTTGGTATTAGAGCTTAGGTTGTAGGGAGTAGGTTATTGTTTGATTATAGGTCATTCACAGGGGTTTCTATTTTAGTGGGAGTATAGTAATGGCAAAAGAAAGTTAGCTACGAATGGAGAAGTTTAACGGCAAGAATTATCAACATTGGAGGATGCAGATAGAAGATTATCTATATCAGAAAGATTTGTACTTATTGTTGGGTGGGGTTGCATGCAAGCCCACAGATATGAAGGATGAAGAATGGAATGTTCTTGATTGAAAGGCTCTAGGATCCATAAGGTTGAGCCTTGCATCGTCTGTGATTTCCAACTTATCACAGTGTAAGACAATGGAAGAGTTGATAAAATCTTTGGAAAATTTATATGAAAAGCCCTCAGCTTCAAATAAGGTATTTCTTATGAAGCAGTTATTTACTTTGCAAATGCAAGAATGTGGATCAGTACATACTCATCTTAGTGATTTTTCTATGGTTTGGTAAACTAGTTAGCTTCAGTGAATATTGTTTTTGATGATGAAGTAAAGGCTCTCTTAATTTTATGCTCTTTACCTGAAAGTTGGGATAGTTTGGTTATGGCAGTAAGTAATTCTGCATCTGCTTCTAAAATCTTAAAAGTTGATGATGTTGTGAGTGTAATATTGAATGAATAAATACGCAGGAAAAGCACAGGTGAATCATCAGGGAATGCTTTAAGTGCAAAAAGCAGGGGAAGGCAAAGAGAGAAGGTCGAGCAAGGAAAATCAAGGTCGAAGATGGGAAGGAGATCTGAATCTAGAAATGGAAGTATCACTTGCTGGTTTTGTGGAAAGAAAGGACACACAAAGAAAGAGTGTTGGTTGAGAGATAAAGAAAATCAACATGAAGGTAATGAAGAAGCAAAGGATGCAGGTATTGTGGCACATGATGCTCTCATACTTTCTTTAGATAGTCAGATAGAATCATGGGTTTTAGATTCTGGTTCTTCTTTTCATGCATCCCCAAATAGAGATTTGTTCCATGAGTATGTCCAGGGAGACTTTGGAGTGCTTTATTTAGGGGATGGTATGCCTTGTCAAATAGTTGGCAAAGGGAAAGTGTAGCTGAAATTGCAAATGGATAACACATGGGTGTTGAAGGAGGTTATGCATGTCCCAGTTCTAAAGCAGAGTTTGGTTTTTGTAGGAAGGTTGGGTGATGAGGGATGCATAGTAACCCTCATAGCAGATTCTTGGAAGGTTACCAAGGGTGTACTTGTTTTAGCAAGAGGTAAGAAAGTAGGTACTCTTTATCTATCTACTTGTATTACTGATTCTACTTCTGGTTTATCTACTTCAGCTATAGATTCAAAGATGTGGCTTAATAGGCTTGGTCACATGAATAAGAAGGGAATGGACATTCTTGATTCAAAAGGTATGAGTTTAGATTCAGAGGGTAGTGATCGAGTTCATTGCAGGAAAAGGAAATTTGATGCTTTTGACAAGAACAGGGAAGCCTTGGTGTTTATGGAGGAGATGAGGGACAAAGATCAGTCACAGGGGATGAATAATTTTGAGTAGGGTAGTATGGATAGGGTTTTGATCCAAGATGAGCTCGTGGATAAAGAATTCATCACTTACATGAATACACATATATCAACATCAATCACAAGGAACCGACATCAGTTAGGCAGATATTGACATTGGTCATGTGCAGACCAGTAGGGTCGATAGAGTTGGGCAAGAGAAGTCTAACGTCAGTCAGGTAGGAACCGACATCGGCATTAGGGACACTAGTGTTGGCTAGGGAAATGATGTCAATAGTCAGGGTCAATGCAGGGAATCGACATCGGTCAGATGCAGACTAGGAGATGGCTGAGATCGATCACTAGAATAGATGTTGGGCAAACATCAAGCTGTCAAGGAGTCTTAAACACCCATATGGAGGTAAAAAAGGGTATGTGAACATCATATTTGTTTTTCACCTTCTTTATTTTATTTATTGCTTACTGATGGTCAAGAACCAGGAAGATATGAAGAGGAAATGCAGGTAGAATCCAGAAATAGTGGGAGCTTGGCATGGATGAGGAGTGTGAGTCCTTGGAGAAGAACCAAATAGGTGTTTGTTGGTGGAGTTGTCAGCTGGAAGAAAGCACTGGATGAGGGATGGATTCCCAAGTTAGAGAAGGGAGTGGATGGACACGTGAGACAGAAGGCTA
Source organism: Torreya grandis (assembly GCA_037957365.1). NCBI lineage: Eukaryota > Viridiplantae > Streptophyta > Pinopsida > Cupressales > Taxaceae > Torreya > Torreya grandis. Next base: position 3,040,514 of record JARHVA010001769.1, read on the forward strand.
GGGTATATGGTCTTGAGTAGGCTGCAGGACAATGGAGGTTTGACCATTATATTTATCTTTACCAGGTTGGATAATATTAGCTACATTATCTTGTTACTGTATTATGTTGCTTGTTGTAGGGTTACATATATAGGGAGTTTCTAAGCTAAGGGTAAAGTTAGTTCAGAGGTATGTCATGAAGAATTTGGGAGCAGCAAAATTCTTTTAGCATAAGAGACATGGAAGATCACAAGTTGATTTTGTCTCCAGTGGGAGTTGTCAAAAAGTTCAGATGTGGCAGGGGACTTGGATGACAGAGATAACATCACAGGTTTTGTGGTGGTTGGTCTTCAAGAGTGATTTTGAAGAGGGATACAGAGCCAAGGGAACAAACTAGATAATGTATAGGTATAGGTACAGTTGCAGCTATTTATCTCCAAGTGGGAGATTGTTAGGTTGTGGAGCTAAAAGCTTTAACTATTGCAGACATGGAGAGGTTGTTGAGTTCCAAAAGTACTAGCATCGGTAGTGTAACTGACATCAGTCACATACAGTGCAGAAGGAAACTAGCATCAGCAGGGAGTCAGCCGACGTCAGTCAGCACCAGGTAGATAGGGACTGACGTCGATCGCCTGTGTGTTCTAGAACTATTCGTTGCATAAACAGTTAGTTAGTTGAATGGAGTGTTTGCATGTTAAAGGGCTAATTATAGTCTCGAGCTATGTGTCTAATTATTGTAATTAGAGGTCTATTTTTGTATGCATGGGATCCTATTTAAAGAACCATGAGGCATGTATTGTAATCAAGAAGGCAAGTAAAAGCATTGAAGCAAGGAAGCAAGGTCAAGGAGATCAACTAAACCATTTAAGGAGGGGTTAACAACTTAGGTTGTTGAGTTGGTTGTGGTTGAGCAGGAGAGAGAGGGAAGAAGTCCTTGAGGTGTGGCAAGCCTTTGAGGTGGAAGAAGAAGTGGCATCTTCTTTATTGTATTTTCTTCTAAGAGTATTTAATACAAGATTGTGTATTGTCTCTCAAATTCTTTGCTGTTTCAAGTTTCTAGTTACTTAATCATTCTGGTATAATTTCGTGTTTAATTGCTTATAAGAAAGGTAATCAATTGTGCTTCCTTGGAGGGGTTTCTAACAAAAATGATAAATCTATTTAAGGATATTATCATGCTTGCATATGGATCTTAAACTTGGTCTTGGTATACCCACATGGTCTTCTTGTCACCCCATATCACTCAGCTCCACATACATTATCATAGACAATCATCTTTTCATTACTTTCATGCTCCCTTCACCCTTTATTTCATCATTTATCATCTCTCATCCATCATTCCTCCCCTCCATTAATATACTTCCCATAATACATCACAAGGAGGTGAAAATACCAAGTAAAGGACATCAAGTTAAATCAAACAGGTTATGAAAACCAATAAATCATCATCTGTAGCCAAAAAATGATGACCTACAACAAGAACATAATACAATTAAGCTTGTCATCAAGTACAAGGCCAAAGAAAATTGACAAGGTCTCTTATTAAAGGTATATTCTAAAATGGTCTCACCAAGATGAATCAAGGCAAGAACAAGGATAATGAGATGGTTTTGGTGACCTCCTCAAGGTCAAAACTTAGTCAAATTTATACAAGATAGTCATAGTACAATCATCATATAAATAGAAAGGGTATGGTATTTGAAAGTTTTGGTTTATGACATTAGGATGGGTGAATAATAGAAATTAAAGAAGGATTATTTATATAAATAAGACCCATATCATGTAATAAAACTTTAAGGCAGTTTTAAAAAATCATGTCAAGTGTCTTAAAACACACCAATAGGCTTGAGTAAGAACACACCTACAATAATCATATGATTTCATAAGTTTTAAGACTTTTCTAGGCTTGTGGAGGATAAATTGATCATCAAAAGGAATAGATAACATGGATATTATCAACATAAAGATGAGAGATAGGAAAGGACATGTCAAGGTTAAATAAAGGCTAAATAGGAGAAAATAGTGACGTACAACCACCTATGAATAGAAACATATAGCTAACAAGATGAGCAATAACAAGGAAAGGGTGAATTTAAGGGTTTGAACCATTTCAAGGATGTTTTAGATTTTTTTGGAATACTTTGACAAGTGAAGATCATATTCACACCTCATAACCCCTTGTGTATTGTCAAATATCTGTAGGCCTCTAAAAATCAAGACTCAGTCCATACAAAGGACCTATAGACAAAGGTACAATTAAGTGATAGAGCAAGAGAAGTTTTGTCTTCATAGTTTTTCCATGATGGTAAAATGTGAAGAAGATATAATTTTTAAGGAAAGGCATACAAATAAGTACTAGTATGAGACTTCAAGTAAGAACCATACTAACATCATGACATAAGCCTAAGAAATGAAAACCTACAACCAACCCTACAAGCATGATACATTCAATAAGGTGGAGTGTTTATTGAGAGGACTTAAAGAGTATGGGCCAATTCAAGGAGGATATTGAATTTTTAAAGAGATAATTATTAGATACTTTCTCATGAACACTTTGAGTATTTTCAAAATTCTTTAAACATCTCAAGCATTGCTCCCGTCCATACATATACCTACATCCATGCTTAAAATTAGGCCTATCTCAAGTACAAGGGTTTTCAAGTTGATGATGAAACATAAGAATTACATGGCGATAATTTTTTCAAGATAATGATGATTAGGATCATCATGAGCTCATAAAGGAGGATGAAGTGAGGACTTCAAACAAGCAACCTACAGTCTTAGGCCTTGTAAATAAGGACCTATAGTCGTGGAGAACACATGCTTATTTTAAGATCATGGGTAATGAAGGAAAAGTCATATTTTTTTGTATTTTCATGATTATATATGGTTCTCATGAAAAATATATGTAAACTCATCAATCACTCAGTTGAATACCACTTCAAACACACACCTACAACCATCCTAAGGCTAAGAGCTTATCAACAAGTGAGTATATAAAGTTGAATGTCATTATATATTTGAGGAGTTTAATATCCATTTAAATATGTTTTTTAAAGAAAATTATGATATTAGGGTAAAAATATCATGGGAATCCAAAAAAGTACATAGTCAAAGTCAACTAATGGAGACCTACAACCATACAAATGGCCTTTTCCTCCAGCACAATCATGAGAAAGATGCATACAAGATATATTCAATTAAAAGGGTGAGTATACGAATGGGAAATTATGAAATAAAAATAAAAATTGACATAATAAATACTTTGAGAAAGCCACCCCTTCACTTTCAAGATCATAAGGTGAAGGTACAACTGTGGTACGAACATAATAGCGTATAAGGCCTAAAGCTTGTTTGAGGGGTTAATGTTACAAAAAGGGGTATGGGAAGGGTTTAAAAACCACTTAAGGATCCTATTAAATTTGAAATAATATTATATATATAAAATAAACATATTTAATATAACCATTATCACCTAAAGCACTATTTATACATAGCTCAATATAGGCTTTTTGAAGGAGTAAGGTCATATATAGGTGACATGAGGTTGTTGATTGACCAATGGAGGATGAGAAAAATGAAAGGAGGAGTGTAATTATGAATTAAATTAATATTAACCTTGATATAAGATAAAAACAAAGTGGAAAAGATAAAAATAGCGATATGCTTAGTAAGTCATGAAGAAGTAGGCAACTCAAACTAGTTTCTAGTAAAATGGGCATACATGACAAAATATGCATCCAAATGACATGAAAATTTGTGGAGATGGTAATTATGAATTTATAAACCCATATAAAATATTTTTTAGGTCATTTAAGTAGGGTATATACTCACTATTTTTACATGGTCCTTAGTTGTGTTAAAACATAGTCAAGATCCAAACAAGCAGGGTTCTTGAGGTACTTCAAAGTGCAACAAAAGGTTTAAAGTTAATTATAATGTTATATAATAATGAGATGGTGTTTTAAAATATTTCATAAATTTTTTTTAGGTGATAAAACTCCATTATACAAGCATACCATGACCTTGAGAGCTAATCCAAGTAGGTAGGCTTAAAACCCTCAAGGCACACAGTCACACTTTTGCACTCTTTCGTGAACTTTTGATTTGTGAGATGGACTTGGAGGAATTTTTTAAAGTCAATTAAACCTTTTAGAATCTGGTGAAGTGAATAATTTTCATAAAATAGGTTTTGACACCATTTCTTAGGCTCTTTTCTTACACATAATCTTGACAGCCTCTCAAATCCAAACTTCACCACGTAGATAACTTGAAGATTATTTTGAATGGGAGCCCATGATTTTAACTAATGATGAGGGGATTGGTAGAAAATTTTCATGGAAATTTGTTTTCCTTTGAATTTTTGTATGTTATGAATAATCCTTAAGAAGACAAGGACCTCTAAAACCCTTATAAAACCCTCATAGCCACTTAATGAAGAAGATGAGCCAAGTTATACATCAAGATGGAAATTTTGAGACATTAAATGAATTTTATGGTCTTATCAACTCCCCTAATCTCCTTCATGACCAATTGGTTGGCATATATAGTACCTTGGCTATATAAACTAGGCTAAAAGAGGTAATTTTGAGGTAGAAATAAAAGAAAGGGTAATTACACATTAAAAGGATTTTAAGATCAATATAGGATCTTAAAATATCTCATGAAAACTTTTAAATCCATCAAAAAAGGTCATTTGGTACATTTATAATAGCAGATAGATCTGTAGGTCAAAATGAATAACTATTTCTATGTAGGGTGAAGAGGAATGAATTGATTAAGCCTATTCATGACTCTATGTAATACTATATAGGTAATTAATGTTTAAAATAGTACATTTGATCTTATAAATTCATCATGAAGTCAAGATATTGAAGAAACTATGTAGATACCTATGCTTGTTCTTAACATCTCAAGACAAAGCCTCTAGAAGGGGGTATAAATATGTAAATAAAGGTTATAAGGGAACTCAAAAACATCATTAAAATAATAATAAGTTCCTAAGGGACATGTATTCCAAGTTTTATACATAGGTAAGTAATAAAATTAGTCATCTTGGCCAATGAGTACTAGATAATGTTTGAAGAGCCTATTTTCCACCTTGAGATGAGATTTCACATGCTCACCTTGTTTCATAACTTTTTCACGGGAATATGAGGATTTTTGGGGAGTTAAAGGGCCTAATACAATAAAATTTTGTGGCATTGGTTTAGATTTTCATGTCTTATAATTTTTGAACAATTGTTAAGAGCCCAAAGCACTCTTAAACCCTAGAAAACCCCCACTAACAGACCTATTTGTAGAGATATGAAGAAAATATGAAATAAAAATCATTGAAACATATTTAATATAAATTTTATAATGAATTATACTCTCAGAAATTCATGTCCATGGCCATTAGTTGTATGGATGTTATATGGATTTGGCAGAAAATAGGTTTTTGGGAGAAGAAACACAAAGTATGAAGTACAAAGCAACTTATATGAAATAAAATACATGGAGATAAAATATTATAACTTTTATTCACTCTTTAATCATCATTTGGTCATAAATTGGCCTAAAAGTATCCTTGGGAGCTCATCCAAAACAACCACTTTGTAAGAAATCAAGGAAAAGCTAGCCTAGTCAACTTGTTTGACTAATTTTTAAATGTTTCAAGCCAAGGAGGAATATTTCAATGATATGATGCATTTTTTAATGAATTTAAATAATCCATTTTTTTCTCAATCCTATTTTAGGTTCTAATGTCCACCAAGAATAAAATTTAGGCTACTAGGTCTATTTTGGCCAAGTAGGCCTATCTATTCAATCTAGTGGAGAATATAATGGCATATAAAGTTGGTGATAATAGATAAATGGAGTTTTATCATCTATAAATTTTTTCCAAATCATGTAAATCTTGTCTATGATTTCATCTACATGTATAACTAGGCCTTTGGAGGAGTTAACTAGTTTTCAATTGGTCCAAGTGCATGCACAACTCATCTTGAGTTCCCATTCATGAGCCAAATCACTTCACATAAGTTATATAAATAAATAATGGCATAAAATGTTTTTAAAATGAGATTAGACATGTAAAATTGGCCCATCACTTTATTTTATAATGCCAAAGTTCATGCAATCATCATGAAAGACACCAAACATAAGGAGATGTCTAAACAAACTATTGTTTATAATTTGTAAATAGAAATTGACTTTGAGTTAATTCAAGTTGACTTGTCATTCCCACCTATATGCCATATTGGATAGATTTATTCTAATTTGATATATATTTATGATTTAAAGCCATTTATATGGATTCCTCAGGCTGGTATTGAGAGACTATACAAAAATTATAACTTGCACTAGAAATCAATATAGAAAGTTTGTTTGGAGATTAATTTATGGTTGTATTGTGTACTTTTGATTATTAATTTGCATATAATTGTGAAATATATCTCCTTTTATAGGTATTTTCCACACCTACTACTTGATTTCATCCTTTACAAGTTACTTGAAGAGTTACGAATAGAAATTGTGTTGAAAATTATTAGTATGCAATGTATTTAGAGAACTTCTTTCACACACCTTCAATTTTAAAACCTTCTTTCAAACCTTCGTTTGAAACATTGATGTTTAGGACTAGTCTAAAAAAGTTTTGTTTACAAATTTTTCCAATTGATTCACATGTGTGCCTAAGTTTCAATGTTTACAAAGGATCAATCACTGTTCATGTGTATCATCATAACATAGTTTTCATTTCAATAATCTTCCTTACTCTTTTCATCCCAACATCAAATAGGTTTAGTAATTTATCTTAAATTAAAATACTCATAGGATCTAGGCTTATAACTAGAGGTATGATCTATATATAAGTATCTCATAGACTTAGATTATTCCAATGTTAGTCTAAATATGAGTAAGATCTGAGTAGTCTAATTTTAGTTGGGTGCTATCTAGGTTACTAACAGTTCTGGAATGCCTGGTGGGACTACTTATTCACATGAATTGAATCATATATTTGCATATCTAAGTATAGTATCAAATTTTAGGGTGTTATTTTCAGATTTACATATATTTCATGCCACCAATAGTGGTCACAATATCCTCTATAAAAGGGAGAAAGATAGATTTCACTGAGTTATCTTTCTAATCAACAAATAAAAAGAAAGCTTCTTAGTCAAATCCAAATCCTACACCATTAATTTCCCATATTTTTTTTTGTCAAAATCCTCCTATTCAGACAAATATTATTTAACCAAAATTATTATAAATCTCATAACCCAGATGATTGTTCCCAAAAGACAAGCCTTTATGCCTTTCAATGGTGGTAGCCCCTTGAACATCAATCAATGGGATGATATTCTAGCTACTACCCTGAACTCTTCCTTATTTTATAGGATAAAATCTAGTTACTTCTATAAAACATATTGTAAATATAGATAACTATTGTTTAGTGCATAATTTGACTAAGGAAAATGTAGCAATGAGGTTGTTATAAACTTCATTCAAAGGCAAAGCACTTCAGTGGTATAGAGGATTGACACCTGTATCAATCAATAGCTAGGATGAATTTAGATGAGTCTTGTGAAATCACTTTGATGACAAAAGTGATCATCTTTCACTAGTGGAGCAACTTACAATAATCAAGATGTTTCCTCATGAATTCATGGTGGATTTCAATTATAGGTTTTAGAAAACTTGGAATAGAATCCCTGTAGTTATCAAGCCTACTCTAAACTACACATTTATATACTATCTAAAATCTCTTAATTTAGATGTGGCTATCATGATCTAATTCATGGGAGTAATTACTTTACCATAAGCTTATGAAGTAGTCATAATAACTAAAAAATTCTTAATACAAGTAGGTAAATTATCTCCAAGACCACCTATGCCTTTATTTATAAAGATCCATCCTCATGATCCTATTGTTGCTCCAATTCTAGATTCAACAAGTCTTTATCAAATATAGGGAAATATGATTGATAGATATTGGAGAATATAGAGAGTCTTCTCAAAGCTAAAAATAATAAGTTGGTTGTAATAGAAAGACAACAAACTCAACCTTACAGTCCATACTAGAATCCCAATCAAAATTATCAGTATAATAGGCCACCCTATCAGTCTAATTAACAATGAAAAGGTTAGAATTATCAATTAAGGAAATAAAATCCAAATGATCCAAGTAATTCCAAATCCATAGTTCCAACTTAGAGCAACTATGATCAAGAAGGACAATGAAATAATCAGTGAGATCAAGCAAATAACATGGTAATGACTCCAACTAGTGAGATTTATCAACAAACTTATATGCAATAGAGTTCCAGTCCTCCTCCACATGATAATCATCCACATTCTCAACATAAGGAAGCCTCTCTACCATATGGAGACATTCCTTCTTTTACTCAAGCAGAGGTGCCCAATAGACAAAGAGAAGGTAGTGGTAAATCACCTATTGAAACTACATTTGTTAACTTCTATAAAGGTGAGAATTCATTTGAGTACATGGTTGTAAATCAAGGCCAAAATATGTCAAATGTTTATAATTATATTGTGACCCATTCTAGATCCAAGAAAAGGGTAATTGGTATAGGTTTAGGTCCTAAAAAGGGAGCTCCTCTTCCTTCTTAACCACCCAAAAAGACCACCAATCAAGATGTGCCTCAAAATATATGAAATCAACAAGTAAAAGATCCAAAGGGACAAAATTTGAAGGGTCTTTACATTACTCAGTTTAGACAACATTTAGGTAACACTTCTTCTCCTAAATTTTAGCCTAGGACAACCACTTCTCCACTCAGTATTATGGATCAAATAAATAAGGCTTCTATGTCAGTTTCTATGAGGGATACACTATTGATCCCAGGTCAAAAGGACCTTGTATAAGAGGAGCTTTCAAATATCAATGTTTCAAATAGACACCATAAAAAAGAAAGAGTAAATTCTATTATAGAAAATTCAAATCAAGTTGTTGAGCCTCAATATCCAAAGGTGACTAAGCCTCCTCCCTTTAATCTTTCTATGGTCATAATAGATTGTCTGTTTCACAATTGTATGATTGACAGTGGGGCTAGTACCTTTGTCATGCCCAAGTCAATAGCTTACAAACTAGGGCTTTAGTATGAACCTCATGAGAAAGGTGTCTTGAAATTAGATGGGTCTCCTATAAATACTGAAGGTGTTTTGAAAAATCTTAAAATTATACTCACTAGTCCAAATTTTACCATTACACAAGATGTAGTTGTTGTTGATTTACCTCCTTATTTTGCACTATGTTTATCCAAAGATTTTACTACTAAAATAAGAGGATATATTTCTTCTAATTGGTCATAAATGGTTTTTATAACTAGGGAACCAAAGTCACTATAAGATTTTATCCTATTTATCGATTTCACCTATAACCTTATATGCCAAACATGTCAAATGTAAATTATAGTATCTCAAAAGAATATGAAAATATTAGTGATCAAGAACCTTATAAGTCACTTAAAGGTATACTAGATCTACTCCTTGATGAGTGGGATGATGATAACCATGGCTATGACCCCTATCAAAGTATTGAATAATTAGGTTTTGGTGTCTACTATATGCATGAAGAAGGTGACTTAATGCCTAGTCTCACTAACTCAATGCAAGATCAAGGAGCGTGGAATTTATACTTTGAGGGATCCAGATAAAAGAATAGAAGTGGGGCTGGTGTAATGTTGGTTTCACCTCAAAATAAAATATATTACTCTTCTATTAAATTTTATTTCAATTGTACATCAAATACTACAAAGTATGAAGATCTTATTCATGGCCTTTAATGGGCTAGAAAGAGGGGTATTAAGATTTTACAGGTAAAAGGTGATAGTGAGCTGGTAGTGAAACAAATTATAGGTATGAGTGTAGTAAATAATCCTATTCTAAAGTCTTACAAACAAAAAGTTTGGTATCTTATGGAATATTTATAGGTATTTGATATTTTATCCATCCATAGAGGATCCAATCAACATGTAGATATACTTGTTGTCATAGGAGCACAATATGACATTATGGATCAAATCAAGGACAATAAAAACTAGTCACAAATCAAGGTTTTATGTAGGCCTTCAATTCTAAATAATGATGTAAATTGGCAAGTTTTTGATAGTGAAAAATAGATATCTTGTTTCTTATAGAATGAGGTAGAATTTTGCCCAAAAAACTATGATAAATTATAACACCAATATGAAGATCAGATTGTGAAATTAAGATCAAACAAGTTTCCTAAAGGTTTGGTGACTTTATAAAGTATTTTTAATGAAGATGATCAGCTAAGAAAAGACAAGGTAAGCATATCTTCCAAGAAAGAACATTATGAGTAAATTACAATAGTTGAAGGTAAGCAACTCAAGTTGGGAAAAGTGAACACTAATACTGAGATAAAATATTTCATATCATTGTGTAAGGAGTTCATGGATGTATTTTCTTGGGAGTATCATGATTTTAAAAATTTTAATCCTAGGTTAGCACAACATACAATTGAACTTGAAGAGGATGAAAAACCAGTAAGATAGAAGCAAAGGCCAATCAAGCCCAAGGTAGAAATCCTCATGAGAAAAGAACTTACAAAGTTGATTGAATCAAATATAATATTTACTATCAAGCATTCAATATGGGTTGAAAACCTTGTACCCATGAGAAATACAAATGGAGATGTAAGGCTATGTGTATATTTTAGAGATCCAAATAGAGTGTCACTTAAAGGTCACTTTCCTCTTCCCTCTATGGATCATATTTTACAGAGAGTATTAGGTTCATAGAGGTTCTCTCTACTGGATGAGTACTCAAGTTAAAAATAGATATTGGTGAAAGAGCAAGACCAATATAAAACAACTTTCACCACCAAATGGGGTGCTTATGTATATAAAAATATGCCCTTTGGACACTCCAATGCTGGAGCTACTTTCCAAAGGGTAATGGATGTTAATTTTCATGGTCTTTTGAGTGAAATGGTTTTAGTTTATCTAGAAGACATTACTATATTTAAAAAATAGCCTAATGATCATATAACACACTTGAGATTGGTTTTTGATAGATGTAGACAATTTGGAGTTTCTTTGAATCTAAAGAAGTGCATCTTTGTAGTGTATGAGGGAAGACTTCTTAGACATGCTATGTCCAAACCTAGACATACCATTGATCTAGATAGAATATAAGAAATAATTACTCTATCATTGCCTAAATAGATGAAAGGATTGTAAAGCTTCTTGGGAAAGATCAATTTCATTAGAAGGTTTATTCTTGGTTTTACAAAATTGGTAAGGCCACTCATCCATATGATTAAGAATCACCAAGAGTTTACATGGAGCAAGGAGGGTAAGAGAATTTTTGAGGCATAATTTTCCAAGGTCATACTTTTCTCAATATTTATTTTAATAAATATTTCTTTATATATGCTTTCTCTATGTGTAGTACAATTTTAGCCATGCTTTGGAGTAGTACAATGTAACATAATAGTGAAGGTTTGTAATAGCCCATTAATTTTTTCAGTCAAGATTTGGAGGGATATGAAGAGATGTTTTATTTTTTTTTAAATTGTGTGCTTGATTTTATAAGAGATTTGAAAACAATCAGACATTTCGTTTCAAATAATAATATTTTTCTAATGGTAGCTCATCCTAGTGTGAAGGATCTTATCCTTAACAGAGACTTAAGTGAAAAGAGGAATGGATGGGTCACCAAGTGAATGGAATATGACATTGAAGTGAAGGTAAAAAAGATATTAAGAGGTAGATAATTATGTGAAAATATTGAATTAGATGTGAAATAATAAAAAGAGGTGATTTTGATAGTTCAGGATACTCAACATAAAATTAAAACTATCTCTCCTTCTAGCTGGACACAAGACATTGATAGATTCATCCAAAAAAGAGAGTGTCCTATGGAGTTAAATGAATAAAATAGGAGACACATCAGGATTAAATAAATAACCTACATCTTGATTGATGGAGTTATCTTCAAAAAGGACATTGGAGGTATGCATTTAAAGTGTGCTAAAACTAGTCAAATTGATAAGATTTTAGAATAGTTTCATGATAGTCCTTTAGGAGGCCACTTTGTAGCCAAGAATAAAGTATAAAAAATTATTATATTTGGTTATTTTTTGAATAATTTTTTTAAATATGAACATACATGGGTTATAAAAAGTGCAAACTATGCAATGCTTACTGTAAAATAGAGACTAGTTGTTATGCCTTTAAAGCCTATTCAGGTTGAGTATCCTTTCATGTAATGGGGTTTAGACTTAATTGGAATATTTCATCCTCCATCAAGTGCTGATCATAAGTGGGTTTTGATATCCATATATTATATTACTATGTGGGTGGAGGTAGTTCCACTGAAAGAGGCAAACGAGAACTCAGTTCTTGAGTCCCTTTAACTATCACATCACATAATGCTTTGGCATTAAATAGTGAAAAGGTATGTAAATGGGATCTTAATAATGGTATTTATGTAAATATTCATCAAATTAATATCCAAATGGTAATGGACTAGCATAGTCTAATAACAAGAACCTGATTTGCATCATCAAGAGAATAATAGAAGATAATCAGAGATCATGGCATACAAAATTGAAGACTACCTTATGGGAAGATAGAATTGATAATAAGGTCATTGGTCACTCACCTTATATTTTATTTTATGGAAGAGAATCAAGGATACCTATTTCATTTGAACTTATAACTTTAGATCTTTCATATCAGATATAACTTATGGAAAATGATGTAATGGAGGCAAGGATGAATAAACTAAGAGAATTAATGGAAACAAGAGATGATGCCATGTATACCATGTGGTAAAACCATAAACAAGTCAATAAATACTTTGAAAACATATATTCATCCAATACATTCCAACAAGGTGACATATTACTCAAATTGGATGAAGAATGTGCTAAACTAGGTAAACACTCCAAATTTGATAGCCTTTAGAGTGACCCATATATTATCATTTATTATAAGGAAATCAATACTTTAAAATTATCCAAACTAAGTGGAGAGGAACTTACTATTCATATTAATTGGATTTTCCTCAAGTACTACTATTAGGAGAGTCACTCCTTTGTACATAGTCATAGATTCATTCCTCTAAGTACACAAGTTGCATATGATTTGTTATTTTGCTTCAGTAATCAGTTATTGTTTTCAGTTTATGTTTGTTATTTATTTTATGTTAGTGTCTGAAAGTTTTCATAGTTTTATATTATAATATAAATCTGATATAGCACATATATTCTAAATTTTTAAGCTGGTCAACCCCAGTGAGTCACCAAAAATGTTGGCAATGTAGATTGTCAAGGCCAAATTCTAACCCCTGTAGTCAAAATTTTTTAGTGCCATCATAATGTCTTATTTTTCATGTGAAGAGTGAATTTTATAGTGTCATGTTCATAGTTTCAATCATATTTCTAAGGCTTTGATAGAGTTTCAAGTACGTCTATGGTCAAAAAGTACTCTGAGAAGATGGTGAAAAGAAGACAATTGGAGACTCATCATGAAGATTTTCCATAATAATTTGATGTATGAAGGTATGAAATGAGTTATAAACCTGAGATTATGATCAAAATTTATTAAAAATTTCATTTAAACCTTTTAGAAGGCTATGACATGCTTATTTGACAATCAATGTCAGTTGTCCTTTGTAAAACTATGTTATTTTGCTAGAAAAAGACAAAAATTGGTCTTTAAATATAAAATATGATAAGAAAAGGCCATTAAAATAGTCATAGTACATTTTCAAACATTTTTATGTATGAATTAATATTATTTATAAAGTTTCATATTTGAAAAAGGTCACTTAAAACAAGTTCAAGTGTGAAAATGGGATTTTTTGAGTTCCCATGTGCCAAATTTGGCCTTTTAAAAGTGTAAAATGTCTAAATATTTGTCATAAACTCATGCTTGACTCGTGGATATTCTTTAATCTTCTAATTTTTGTGGTGGAAGAGCTTAAGTTGGAATAAAAAGGCAAAAAGAAGCTTATTTCTTGCATTTACAAAGGATAAGTACAAAATTATATGACCATCTATATAGTGGAGGCCATAAATAGGAGTAGCAGGGCATGGTAGATGTCCATGAATAATTTCATGGAAATTAGAATCCAAACAGGCCTGAAACCAGTTCACACCCTTTAATTGGCTTCTTTGCACATAAGGACTACCTTTTAGGTTTATAATTGGTACAGTTAGGAGAGAGAAGGCACATGTCTAAAATTTTTACTAGAGAAATTAGACTCAGGGATATTCCTTATGGATCAAGTGGTTATCAAATTGTATATATCTCCATCAGAATCATCCATTTGAATTTAAGGTATTTAGAAACAATCTTTCATCCATGAAGGCAACTGATTTTCTATAATTTCTTCTCACTAGGGCATCATTTCAAGAAAATTCCATTTTACATAGCTTCTTAGGAACATGATTCATCCTTCAATGTCATTATTTAGGTCCTTTTCACACTTATGAGGGTCATATGGAGCTCAATAATAGGTATATAATATAAATCTATAGTCTAGATGCTTCTAAGGAGATTGTATGGTTAAAGAGAGAGAAAACAACATCAAATTTTCTTGAAATATTATTTGTAGGGTCTTCATTAAATTCAAATTCCCTCCAAGAAATATTCATAAGTTTTCATGAAGATTCATAACAAAATATTATCATTTGGATCTCAAAATCATCTCAAAGAATCTCTATTTATCAAAAACTAAGGTTTCTTAGCATTGTTTAAGGAACTTAGCATAATTTAAGGTTTTAAATTTGCCTTTTTGTCCTCTTCCAATAGCCTCCAAACTAATACATCAGGTCAAGTATATGCTCATTCTTGTATATGGTTTTTAAACTTGGTCTTGGTATACCCACATGGTCTTCTTATTTTCACATACATTTTCATACTCAACCTCCACATACATTGTCATACGCAACCATCTTTTCATTGTTTTCATGCTCCCTTCACCCTTGATTTCATGGTTTATTATCTCTCATTCATCATTCCTCCCCTCTATTCATCTCCATCCCATCATCCATCATAAGGAGGTGAAAATAGAAAGTAAAAGGCATCAAGGTCACTCAAATAGGTTATACAAACCAAGAAATCATCATCTGCAACCAAGAAATGATGACCTACAGTAAGAGAATCATATAGTTAAGCTTGTCATGGAGTAAAAATCCAAAGCAAATTGATAAGGTCTCTTATTAGAGGTATATTCTCAAATGGTCTCACCAAGATGCATCAAGGAAATGACAATGATAATGTTATGGTTGTGGTGACCTCCCCAAGGTCAAAACTTAGTCAAATCCATATACCATAGTCATAGTATAGTCATCGTATAAAGAGAAAGGGCATGGTCTTTGAAAGTTTTGGTTTATGACATGAGGATGGGTGAAGATGAACAATGAAAGAAGGATTATTAATCTAAATAAGACCCATATCATGTCATAAAACTTTAAATCAGTCATAAAAAATCATGTCAAATGTCTTAAAACCTTACCTATAGACTTGAGTAAGAACACATCTAAAAAATTTATATGATTCCACAAGTTTGAAGACTTTTATAGGCTTGTGGAGACTAAATTGATCATCAAAATACATAGATAGCATGGAGATTAGAAACCTCAAGATGAGAGATAGGAAATGACATTTCAAGGTTAAATGAAGGCTAAAAAGGAGAAAACAATGACCTATAACCACCTCTGAATAACAACTTACAACCAACAAGATGAGCAATAACAAAGAAAGGGTGACTTCAAGGGTTTGAACCATTTCAAGGAGGTTTTAAATTGTTTTGAGATAATTTGAAAAGTGAATATCATCTTCACACCTCATAACCCCTTGTGTACTATTAAATCTCTCATGGCCTCTAAATATTAAGACTCAGTCTATACAATGAACCTATAGACAAAGGTACAATCAAGTGAAGGAACAAGAGAAGTTTTGTCTTCATAGTGTTTCCATGATGGTAACATGTGAAGAATATATCAGTTTTAAGGAAATGCATACAAATAAGGACTAGGATATGACTTCAAGGAAGAACCATACTAACATCATGACATAATCCTAAGAAATGAAGACCTACAACCAGACCTACAAGAATGATATAGTCAAGAAGGTGGAGTGTTTCTTGAGAGGACTTAAAGATTATGGAATGGTTCAAGGAGGCTATTGAATTTGTAAAGAGATCATCATAAGATAATTTTACATGAATGCTTTGGGTGTTTTTAGAACTCTCTAAACATCTTAAGCAATACTCTTATCCATATATACACCTACAACCATGCTTAAAAGTAAGCCTATCTCAAGTACAAGGTTTTTAAAGCTAATGATAACACAAAGGAATTCCCTGGTTATCAATATTTTAATAAAATGATTATTAGGATCATCATGGGATCATAAAGGAGGATGAAATGAGGACTCCAAACAAGTAACCTACAGTCTTACACCTTATAAATAAGAACTTACAATCATGGAGAACACAAGCTTGTTTTAAGGTCATGAAGAATGAGGTAAAAGTGGTCATTTTTGTGGATTTTCATGATTGTCTATGGTTTTCATGAACAAGAGATGCAAACTCATGAAGCACTTAGTTGAATACCACTTCAAATGCACAACTACAACAATCCCAAGGCTAAGGGATTATCAACAAGCTAGTATACAAAGTTGAATGAAATGACACATTTTAAGAGTTTCATATCCATTTAAATAGTTTGTTTCAAGAAAATTATGATAGTAAGATAAAAATATCATGGGAATCAAAGAAATCACATAGTCAAAGTCAACTAATGGAGACCTACAACCATACAAATGGCCTTTTCCTCTAGCATAGTCATGAGCAAGATGCATAAAAGATATCTTAAAGTAAAAGGGTGAATAGATGAATGGGATATCATGAAATTAAAATTAAAATTGACATAATCAAGTATTTAAGTAAGCCACTCCATCATTTTCAAGAGCATAAGGTGAAGGTACCATAATGGTATGGACATGACAGTGCATAAGGCCTAAAGCTTGTTTGAGGGGTCAATGTGCCAAGAAAGAGTATGGGAAGGGTTTTAAAACCAGTTAAGTATCCTATTAAACATAAAATAATATTATATATCTATTAAACATATCAAATCTCACCATTACCACCTAAAGCACTATTTGTACATAACTCAATATAGTCTTCTTAAAGGAGTAAGGTCATACATAAGTGGCATGAGGTTATTGATTGACCAGTGGAGGATGAGACCAATGAAATGAGGAGTGTAATAATGAATTAAAGGAATATTAAACTTTATATAATATAAATACAAGGTGGAAAATATAAAATTATAGTCATAGGCTTAGTAAGACATGAAGAAGCAGGGAACTCAAACTAGTTTCTAGTAAAATGGCCCTACATGATAAAATATGCATCTAAACGGCATGAAATTTTGTGGATATTGTAAGTGTGACTTGATAAAACCATATAAATATTTTTGAGGTAATTGGAGTAGGATATATACTCATTATTTTTATAGTCATCAGCCTATCAAAATATAGTCAAGATCCAAATAGGTAGGGTTTTAAGGTACTTCAAGGTGAAATGAAAGGTTAAAGTTTAATTAGAATTTTATATAAGAATGGGAGGGTATTGTAAAATATTTAATTTTTTTTTTAGAGGTGGTAACACTCCATTATACAAGCATACCATGCCCTTGAGGGCTAATCCAAGTAGGCATGCGTAAAACCCTCAAGGCACATAGTCACACTTTTGCACTCTTTCATGAAATTTTCATTTGTGAGATGGACTTGAAAGAATGGTGTAAAGTAAATTAAACCTTGGAGAATTTGGTGAAGTTAATAATTTTAATAATATAGGTTTTGACTCCATTTCATAGGCTCTTTTCTTACACATATAATTCTGGTAACCTCTCAAAGCCAAACTTCAACACGTAGAGAACTTGAAGAGTATTTTGCATAAGAGCCAATGATTTTCACTGATGATGAGGAGGTTAGTATGATTTTCATGGAAATTGGTTTTATTTTTAAGGTTTGTATGTCATGAATAATCTTTAAGAAGACAAGGACCTCTAAAACCCTTGCAAAATCCTCATAGCCACCCGATGAAGAAGATGAGCCAAGTTATGCATCCATATGGTAAGTTTCAAGCATGAAATGAATTTTATGGTCTTATAAACTCCCTTGAGCTCATTTATAACCAATTTTTTGTCACATACAATACCTCAATTATATGGACTAGGCCAAAAGAGGTAATTTTGAGCTATAAATTTAAGGGTAATTGCACATTAAAAGTATTTGAGAAGAAATATAAATCTTAAATCTCTCATGAATAATTCTAAAGACATAAAATATAATTTGGTACATTTCCAAGATCAGATAGGTCTGCAAGTCAAAGCAAGTAGCTATTTCTATGCAGGGTGAAGAGGAATGACTTGATCAAGCCTATTTCATGAATCCAAATAATAATATACATGTAATTAATGTTTAAAACAATACATATGATCTCATAAACTCATCATGAAGTCAAGATATTGAATAAACTATGCAAATCCTATTATTATTCTTGACATCTCAAGACAAGGCCACCAAAAAGGGGTAGAAGGAGCTAAATCAAGGTAATAAGTGCACTAAAAAACATAATTAAAATAATAATGTCTTAAGGGACATGTATTTAAATTTTGAACCATAGGGAAGTAATACAATTGATCATCGTGGCCAAGGATTATTAGATAATGCTTTAAAAGCCTATTTTCCACCCTAAGATGAGATTTCACATGCTCATATTATTTCATACCTTTTGCATGGGAATATGAGGAATTTTGGGGAGTTAAAGGGCCTAATAAAATAAAATTTTGTGGAATTGGTTCAAAGTTTCATGGAATGGCTTTATGAATAATCATTAAGAGCCTAAATCACTCTTAAACCTTTTTCACCCATTCTAACCACTTGTACAATAGTGAAACCCTTTGGTCTATAACACACTGCATTATTGGAAAAGGGGTAGTGATATTAACCCTTAACCTTATTTAATCCTAATAAATATCTTTCCAATTCCCAAAGAATTTTAGGGTTAGCCTAAGCTCATTTCATGTATCAAAAAATACTAGAACACTATATAAATACCACTCTCATTCATTTATCTAGGGGATGGAAAATAGATGCAATTATCTTGAATAAACTCAAAAATAATGTGAAAATAAAGGTAATTAATCCCTATTCTACCATACTTATACATACACCCATATATAATAGTTGAGATCTTAAACTACTAAGGTTTCTAGTCTTAATACACACTGAAAGCATTCAAACTGAAATTCATACTAGCATTCACTTACACTTTCACTAGCACTTAGTTTGGGAGAACTAAAACAAGATTGATACCCTTTCAAAGTATTGGTATGTAGGAAACACTTATCACATGGGGTGATAAGGTCACATGCATCTTACCCTACTAATGCCACTCTACTTCTACTTGTGTTCCTCAAAACCCTAGCAAGAATGGAGGCTTAAGGTTTCACATTGAGATTAGTAAAAAATGTAGAATAAATAATTATTCAGGAATCGATCATATAAACACAAGCTTCTTAGAACAAAATTAACATCTTCATAGAACTCATTATTCTATTTGCTCAAGGTCATTATCATGGTACATGAGGACACTAATGTAGCATGCTATTGGTAAAGGGACTGTACTACTCTCTAAAGATGAATTTGATACCTATTTCATGTTGACAACACCCTATACTATTTATGTACTAATTTCTAGCCTACCACTTATCCATCTTCGTCTTTTTTTAATTAAGCACATCTCATGTAATTAATTACTATTTATAGTCTTAGAAAATAAATTAATTATTGTAAAAATAAGTGACTGTTAATATTGCTATATTTATTCCCTCATTTATTACTCAACTCTTTTATCTACTTAGGGTTTTACATTCAATAACTACCAAAATAGTTAAATTATTTGCTGAAAATGACTTACTTCAAACATATTGCTCAAAACCCTAATGTACCATTAGGGTTTCCCTTCTTATTTTCATAATTTACTTAATTTAAATTCTTCATCATGATCATTATGAAAGAATCCATTTTATACTTTTTGGCATAAAGTATTATGGTTTGTATTGCATGTTTGTTACTTACCATTTGTAGAAAGATGCACATGTATGCCACTCCTCTCATGGATCATGTTAAAACTCAGCTTATTTCATATATTGGTCCACCTCATCTTGGGCCCCCTTATTTGGAGAACATTATTGCATGGCTAATTTTAACTTACCTCTAGTTACTACTCAATGGTATAAAGCTCAGACGACTCATTTTATTCTTTCTCCTCCTAGACCTATTGAATACCTTTGCTCACATCCTACCTCTACTACTTTCCCTTGGAAAATAGTACATGCCATGATTTAAGTTGTTACTAGATGAAATCAGATGCTTCCTCAGCCTATACAAAAATAACATAATCCCATAATTCCTTTTCATCCCTAATGTAATATAATGAGACCTATGGATCATCACAATGCATATAATATTGTTGATCAGTTGAGAATAACACCATTCAATATCTCTAGATTGGAGTTACTTCAATATGAAACCATCTTCAAAGACATTATTTTTCAAACACTCAACCATACATTTTTGCCTCATGATATAAAGCCAATTTATTTTACATCTATCACAAACATAATAAATGACATTAAGGATGTTATATCTTTTGGCAATGAGGATTTGCCCACATAGATTATTATAAATCTTAATCTACCATTCTTCATTTAGGCACAAATTAAAACCACTACTATTAAATGAGTTTTAATTGACATTGGTTTAGGTCTTAACATATGTAACCTCACATTGTTACAAACTATGGGGGTTGATATATCATCCATTTAGAAGACATATTAGAACATTTGAGGTTTTGATGACATTCCCTAATAGGCATTGTGTTCTATTACTTTGGATATCATGGTCGGGCCAAAAACCCTATACATAGTTTTAGGTGATGCCTAATCATTTACGTTACAATTTATTACTTAGGAGACCTTAGATACATGACATGGAGGAAATACCCTATACTTTGCATAGATGCATAAAGTTTTTAAATTATGAATATCTATACACTTGTCCACCTGATAATAAACCATTCAAATATTATAGAGTCACTTAGCCTACTACCTAAAGTATTTCTTCAGATGGAACATCTCATATTCTCATAGAGTCCCTAACTCACATGATATGAGGTCAAGGAATCTAGTACCACTATTCCATCACATATTCTAAATCCTCATATAATAGATTTATCTTCACCCATGATGGAGAATGAACCTCCTATAACATAGTCTCCCTATCCATGATGGATGATGATATCTTCACAACATAGTTACTATTGACCAAATTTGACTTTTAGGTCAAATTGGGACCCCTATAAGCAAAAAATTGACTTTTAGGTGTTTTATGGTCTAATACATATGTCAAAAGGTGTTTTATAGGTCAATTAATGTCATTTAACATTATAATAGCCTTAATCCTTAGTCATTTTAGTCATTTTGAGTCATTTTGAGGTCAAAAAGGGGAATTTAATGAGTTGTATGGATTCATTTGGAAGTGTGAAAGATCCAAAAGGTTATGCCACATGAAATGTGTCCTTACATGTTTTAATCAACTGCTAGTAACTAAAAGTGGTAGGTGATTCAAAATAAAGAGTATATTTTTGGGGAAAAAAATGTGAGTTTGGAAATTATATGGCCCATGGGGAAGTGTGCCACATGGGATAAGATAATAGAATGTACCTTAAGATTACTAAAGCTTAGTTCCATGTTTTAAACTATCTATAAGTGCCATTTTTGGCACAAAACTATTCTTCTCCTTTTTCATCCTTCTTGGTAAGCAAAAGTTGTCTTCAAGTTTGTACTTGGTATGGATAGAAAGGAAGGTTTTAGATCAAACATATTAGGGAGGTGAAATTATACTCAGACACCTTAATTTACATATAAAGATTTTGAATAATGGTGGCCTTTGCTTCATGCACCCTATAGGTTTTGTTCCATTTTGGGCAAGTTCATATGAACCAATTAATGATGTTGATTATAGAGGATTTTATATACCTTATTAGATGTTATCCATACTTATTTTCAAGTTTCACGATTTTTTGGTGAGAAAACCATCTCAAGTTGGCAGATTAGTCTCATTTGGGATGCCAGGTAGTTTTTCACCATGTTTAAGTTTTCATGCTTTGACAATGGGTCTAGGGGGTTGTGATAGGTTCTTTATAATATTAAAATGTGGTTAAATTATCTAATGTAATATCAAGTTCATTCTCCAATCAATCTCCATGAAAGTGCAGTCTTTGAATGCCATATAATCAATTACTATAGAACTACCACACATAGTCAACCAAGTGAGCTATGCAAGACTCTAAACCACATCCATGGAGTTGTGATGGAGGGATTGAAATGTTTAATACACCTTAATATCAAAATAATTTAGGTTGAGACTTTACATTGGCATAATGAAGACTATATTAGTAATCATTCCATCACCATTACTCAGTCTACACCATGGTCTATACTTACATGTATCATACATGAACAAACACGTGAGAAGGAGGTTTAGTAATGATTTGAGGTATTTGAATTTTAAAGGACTAAATTTTAGACCTTGTTTAAGGAATAAAATTTAACATAAGTATGTGAACCCACTCACTTCCCATAATGTTACATTTTTTTCTTGTACCTTGAAAATGCCCATCTGCCTGTAGGTGCAAACAGGGAGCTTCAGAGTCAAATGAAGTGTTAAATACATAGTGGATCCTTATTTAGAATCCTAACATGTTATGTAAAGAATATAAGGCCTATTTTAGGTGTTAGTTGGTAAATGGAAGTTGAAAACCATGCTTAAATATCTAAATGATAGTGTTCAAGCACACTTTCCCAAAAAGTGCAAAACACCCTTTGGTTTTGTTGATGTCATAAGAAGTGTCAAAAATTATTATTGAATATAAATGAGAATAATTTTTAGTATCTATCATGGATAATGACATTTCAAGGTTTTATGGGAAGATGAGTAGTGGAGGATGGTAATTGAGAGGCCTAAAGTTGCTTATTAAAACACTAAACTCAGGCATTGATGTCTACAGGTTTAGACCCAAAAGAGACCTTTCCATCCCAAATTACAAAATTGACCTTAAAAACATATAAGAATGGTTTAAAATGATGTAAGTAGAATTTATGACCCAAAATATCATCAGAAAGAAGATAATTCATTGTGTTTTGCTCCATATACCCACCTTTAGTCTGTACACAGGCCTAGTGAGCACTACAACCACTATGTTGACTAAGATAGATAGTGGGATGAAAAATTACACCCAAGAGGTTAGATAGTTGATATTAAGGAAATTAATGAGTCCATAAGATTCTAGTTGGCCCTCAAAATTTAAAAGGGGTCTCTACACATCATGATCAAAGTCTTTCATGTAAAATATTCACTTACAATCAACTTTAAGTGATTGAGACAAACAATGACCTAAGTATGGGGTTTTGAGAGTGTTTTAGCCATTAAATGTAAATGAAAGTAAAATAAAATACTAGGTGTGTTGGTTGAATATTTTGTTGATCAACATACTGACAAACAAAATAGGTTTAATTAGCCAAAGTAGGAAGATTAGTCATCCAAATGTGTAGGTTTACCACATCAAAAGGGGACTGATCTCTCCTCTCATCAAGGGGAGGTTCCCTATAGGTATGCTATATATATAAATAGAAAATGATACTCAAGGGTAGGACAAACCATCCATCTCTCTTTGTTCAAAGATGATGCGTGTGGATCAAAGGAAAAACTTAAGGGAAATGATAGACAACACTCCTCTTCTTTCAAAAGTACTATTCAACTAGCCACAAGAGTACTCCTGGTAGTAACAACAAAATGTAACCAAGGACATAGTAACCAAAAAATTGAGATATAGCACAAAGTCTCCACCTGAATTGCTCAAGGTAAGATATGAAGGACAATGAGGGCACAAAGTCATCCCAAAGTCCTTTACACAAAAATGAGAAGAAAACACACTAAAGGCAATTATGGGGGCACAAAGTCTCTCCATAGTTGACTCTTTAGGACACCTTCCTAATTGCTGTCACTAATTTTGCTTGTTGAATTAAAGGAACAGAAGATATATTAAGGAAAAAGACATAAGAACAATTTCCCCAACAACAAAGATATCACAGCACAAAGTCTGAAAAGTCACTTGCTTTCTTATTCCAGTAACAAAATTTGATCAGCAATTTGAGGTCAAAGTCTCAGTAATGCCTTCCAATTTGGGTAGAGTTTCATTCTGATTGTCAAAAAGATATCCCTTTACAATAACAAGAGAGTCCCTTATATAGCCACTTCAAGGACTCAGGAATAGTAACACATCATGTTGCATTGGAATCTATTAAGAAGATAGGATAGAATTTAGGGGCATCTACCCATTTATTTTTCTCAATGCAGAGAAACATGTCATGCTATTGAAAGTTTTCAACTTTCAATGTCCACCTGGTGATCTGATCCTTCCTTCATCATTCTTTCTTTTTTGGTTAATTGAATTGGGTCCTAGATTCAATTTACTATTCTGTTCCTTCCTCACTTTTTGCTAGTTTTGGCCTTAAAGCTTATGAATGCATTTGGGCCTATAAATTACAAGGATCAATAGCTATTTTATGAGCTTTGAAATTGACGTTCGCACACCCGTCACTATGTTTTCAATGGCTAGTTCACTGTCTTGAATTTGACATCTTCGAGCACGTCACCCCTTGGTCCTTCTTTGGATTTTATATTTGGCACTTTCCCAAAAAGAATATGCCCTTTTAGGCCTTAAGAAATGATCTGCCTTGGGTTGAGAAGAGCCCCCCGCAAAGGTATCTGCCCTTCGAGCGGTCTTCGAATGGCCTTCGGGCTTCTTATTTTACATCTTCCCGAAGGGAAGGTGACCCTTCAGCTTCTGGGAAGTGTCCTTCTATTTGGCAGCTGAGAGTCCCCCACAAGGGAACCTACCCTTTGGGGTCCTTTGGCGGCCTTTTGTGGCTTTCTTGTGGACTATTTCTGTGGGCATTTTCCCTAGGCTAATTTCCATGGACAAAAAGTCCATAGAAATTTCCCGTGGACAAAAAGTCCACAAAAAAAGTTTTGATCGCTTTACTTATTTGAAAATTTCTTTGGGCTTTCTACCAGCAGCGTGTTTCTTGAATTTTTTTAGACTTTTTAACTGAAGGAACTCATTTAGACAAAAGTCTGAAAGAATTATGCCTTAGACTTTTTCAAATGCCTTAAACAAAAATCCAAAAGAATTTACCTTTGTGGGCCTTCTTTGAAAATGACCCTTCTAGAGGGTATTTTTGTTGACCAAGTGCCCTTCACAAGGGCACTTGTCCTTCGAGAATCTCTCTTGAACTTTTACATTTGAACCACTCCTTTGAACTACTCCTTTGAAACAAGGCAATTTACCAACTATTAAACCATTTGATTGAACCGCTTGGTTGAACCAAACATTGAACTGCTTGGTTGAACCAAAATGATTCAAGCTGATGAACCCTTTAATTGAACCAAGTCTTTGAACCAAGCAAACAAAGCAAAGCTTTGAACCAAGTTGATGAACCAACTGTTGAACCACTTCATTGAACCAAGATTTGAACCAAAATGGTTCAAGTTGATGGTTCAAGTCGATGAACCAATTGAATGAACTAAAGCATTAAACCAACCATTGAACCAAGCTTTGTTTCAATGACTCAAATGAAGCCTTGAACCAACTGACAAACCATTTGATTGAACCAAAGGATGAACTAAAGTGTTGAAACAAAGCAAATAAACCAACTGAGTGAAACAAAGCATTGAACCACTTGGTTGAACCAAGCCATTGAACCGTTCCTTTGATTGAACCCACCATTGAACCAAAAGCATTGAACCTTTTAAACTTTGAACTCGTTGAATCTTTGAACCAAAGTGGTTCAATGGTTCAATGGTTCAAGCCTTCTTTGCTTAGATGTTTGCCGATGAAGATTTTGATTGAACCACGGCATTGAACCAATCCCAAAAATGACCAAGTGTTAGAAATTGATTCTTTTGGTTAAACTCACCTAAAAAAGTCTTTGAACCTATAGAAATGAACCTACCTGCAGAGTTCGTAGAAACCAAGTCAGTAGAAATCAACCTGTAAAGCCCATTGAACTTGGCCTATAAAGTCTATAGATTTAAGCCTACAGAGTCTGTAGATTGTTGTGAAGCTTGAAAAATGAGGAAATTGAATGCCCAGGACAAATTTTGGAAAGGGAAGACATAATTTTGGTCTGTAAGATCAAAATAGTTCAAATGTTGTCCCAAAAATGAGTGATATTTTTGGGGGACACCAGCTGGCTCCAGTTGGGGAACTTCTATCAAATTGTAAAAGGAATTAAAGGTAGTAGAATCTAGAATCTCCAGTGTCTTCATGTGTACCATTGGGCTATAGAGTCATGCTACCCACAAATGAAAGGCATAAAAAAAAAAAAACAAAACAAAATAGAATTAAAAACTATACAAATATACATATATACAGATGCAATGATCTGATACTTCAAGAGTTGAAGTGTTTCAGATATTGCCCATTGTGAGGCAGATAAAAGAGTGTGCCATCTTGATATTTTAGTAGAAAGATATTTTCACCAATGTGCTGATGAATTATAAATGGGCCTCTCCAAAGGGAGTCAAACTTTCCATTCATCCCCTTTAGTTCTCTCCTTTTTTGTCCCATAATAAGACTTGATCCCCAATCTGGAAATCATGATTTTTGGCCTTTTTGTTAAAGAGTTTCTTTACCAGAATTTGATGAGCAGAAATTATATCCACCACCATGGTTCTCTATTCCTCTAGCTTAGTCAGGCACATGATTCTTTTATGAAGAGAGATTTCATATGTTTGATCTTTAATTGCCTTTACCAATTTCAAGGTTGGCAATTTTAAGGTGATTGGTATCTCAACATTGATACCATAAAGAAGTTGAAAAGGAGACATACCAATTGCCCTCTTTGGTTTGATTTTGTCTACCCATAGAGCATCAAACAATGCTTTGTGCTGTGTCCTTTGATTGTCATCTACTAGCTTCTTGATGATAGTTACCAGGTTCTTATTGCTAGATTTAGCTTGTCCATTCCCTTGTGGAAAATAATCAGAAGAGTGAGAGTATAATTCCATAATGGAAGTAGAATTGTGTAATCTCCTGAGAGGTGAAACAAGCTGCATTATCAGTAACAATTTTGATCAGAACTCCAATCCTGAAAATGATATTCTCTTTGAGGAAGTTGCATACAACTTCTGAAGTAACATGCTTAGTTGGGATTGCTTCTACCCACTTGGTGAAATAGTTAGTTACTGTAAGGACATAATCATGTCTAGCACTTGAAGATGGGTTTATTGTACTAATAAAATCAATCCTGCATTACTAGAAAGGTTCTTCTATGATCACCAGCTTGAGAGGCATAGCAGCTAACTTGGGTCTTCCAACAAATTGCTGACAGAGTTCACATTTTCTCACCCACTTATGTGCATCTTGGAAAAAAGTTGGCCAGTAATACCTGGCTCATAGAATCTTGTGAGTAGTCACAGGAGTAGAAAATGTCCTTCATAGGCTAGATTGTGGAAAGATTTTAAAAGTTGGTTTTGTTTCTCTTTGTCTACACAGCGAAGGAATACTCCATCTATGCTTCTCTTGTACAAGCCATTGTCCCAAAGGATAAAATTGGCAGCTTTCAACTTGATAGTCCTCCTTTATTTGTAAGACAAATGAGTAAGACATTCACCATAAGCAAGGAAATGAGTGATACCTGAATACCACTCATTGGTAGTGGAGACAAAAAGGACTGTTGAAGTATCTTCCACTTCAGCTTCTTCATGCTGTGTATTTTTTGGCTTGTTGTCAACAATTAATTAGCATAGGCCTTTACCCCTAACCAGTTTTGTCAGCTTGATGTCTAGATCAAACTCTTGGATCTTTACAATCTAATTACCTCTTTTTGTGACAAACTCCTATTGAGTTAATATAGACTTGACTGTAGTGTCAAGAACTAAGGCAATAGTGTGTGAATTCAGAATATTGAAGTGGAAATATTTGACTGCTTTCACCAATGCATAAGCATGCCTCTCTACATTTGAATACTTCATCTCATGGGTTTTGAGAGGGAAACTCATGCAAGAGATAAGAGATTCTATACCTTCCTTGTCCTATCGAACAAGAATTGCTAAAAGAGTGTGTTCAGATGCATAGCTATATATGATGAAATCTTTGTTGTAATCTAGACAAACCAAGGTAGGGGCATGAGCAATGGCAGTCTTGATATCCTAAAATACTGACTTGCCTTCTTTAGTCCAGCTAAAGATGGTCTTCCCTTTCATCATGTTCATAATGTGTCTAGTCTTCTCAGCAAATTTGGAGATGAATCTCCATAAGAAATTCACCTTTTCAAAGAAAGAATGAACAACATTCTTACTTGTAGGCAAATTATGTTCTTGAATAGACTTGACTCTGTTTGAGTCAATCTTTATGCCTTCTTTTGACATAATGTGTCAAAGGAGTTTCCCCTTTATTACTCCAAAAATAGACTTCTTAAGATTCAAGGAAATACCATTCTAGCAGTAGCACTCTAGCACTTGTTGTAAGTGGCGTACATGATTAGATCGACGCTTTGAAAAGATAGTCAAGTCATTAAGGCATACCACTATGAATTTACCAATCTCATCTTTGAAATCTAGATCCATTGCTCTCTAAAAGTTAGCACCAGCATTTATTAAACCAAAATGCATTCTTTTATATGCAAATGTACCCCAAGGTGTGGTGAATACAGTCTTGTGTTAGTCTGTTTCACCAACTTCAACTTGATTATATCCTGAGAAGCCATCCAGCATTGATAACATCTCTGAACCTGTCACTATTTGAAGCACTTGATCCATGATTGGAAAAGGGTAATTATCTTTCAAATATGCTTAATTTAGATTCCTAAAATATACACAAATGCCAATTTTTCCATTCTTCTTCCTTACAGGCACTATGCTTGCAATCCATGTGGAATGATGGATTGGGAAGAAAATTCTAGCATTTAACATTTTTTGTATCTCAGATAGAATAGTACATGATATTTTTGGATTATATTGTCTGGATTTTTGCTTGTAGGGCACTGAGTTAGCCTTGAGAGGAATGTCATGGCAGATTTCATTAGGTCTGAGAGACTTCAGGTCTTCATAAGAATATGCTAAGACATCCATGTATTGATGGAGTAAAGAGGTGAACGTGAATCTTTCTTCAGGGGTGCAACACTTAACAATGTTGACCATCTTGGGATTTTCTTTGGTGGTTAGATTTACTTGATCAAATCCCTGAGAGTAACTTGAATCTATTTGCTATTATTGATGAATCTATCATGCTTGTCAAACAGCTTCTCAAGAGAAACTAAGCCTTTATAAATTTTGTTTCCTTTTAGCTGTAAGAATTCTTTATTTATATCTAAACTAGATTTAGAGGTTGATTCATACTTTTAAAGTTCACTGTCTTCAAAACATAATTGTTTAAAATTGTCTTTTCATTCCAAGAAAGCAATGATTTGATGATCATCATTGAATACTTGCCAATGATCAAAATTGTCAAGAACACTTGGTCTATAGACCAGCTCAATAGTATACTTGTCTTCTTTGAAATCTGAATGAGGAACTAAGAGAGTTCTTGAAATAGTAATTGCATCAGCTCTATCATTAGATTCCTTGGGTATGGCAAAAATGTTGAAAGCATCAAAGCTTTCAATTTAGTCCCAAAAATAGGTTGTGGTAGTGGCGTAATCTTTCATTCTTGGTTTGGTAAAGATTTTTTATTTGACAAACCACTAATTCAACATCCCCTTTGGTGTGAAGAAACTTGATGCCTTTTTCTTGAGCAGCCTTCATTCCAAGCAGTAGAGATTCATATTCAGCTGTATTGTTAGTGTTGCTAAATTGTAATTTGTAAGATGGAGGAAACATATCTCCTTGAGGAGATATCAACACAATCCTAGATCTCGAACTAGTAGAGGAATAATTGCCATCGAATTCTAAAATCCATATTTTGTCTGATACTAATTTTTCTTTAGACTTTCTTTCATCAGAGATGGAGGATTCTTCTTCATCTGTATTGCAGCCTACTAGTTCTTTTGTTGTTCTGGTTGAACTAATTTCTGAGTTCATACTTTCAAGAGTTATATCAGGTGTTTCATACACTTCATCTATAGATAGAATGTAGTTACCCATACCTATGGATTCAAAAAGAATTCGAGCTTCAAGGGCTGATGTCTGGGTGACCACATATTTTGCCTCCTTTTTAGGGAGCAACCTCTTCATTATGCCTTGTACAGGAATCCTTGCCTCAAATAGATCCATGCTTAGTTTTCCTCCCACATCCTTGTAGAAATTTCATCTAAGAAAAATACCATAAGATTCTAGGATGTCAGCCACTATGATAGTCATCTTGATTCTCTTGTCTGAAAAGGTTGCAAATGCAAATTGGACATCTTTGATTTGCCCTAGCAATGGTACATGCTTGTGCTCCATGGAGAAACATCTTCCAAAGGTTTTGGTCAATGTGAGACTAAGAGACTCAGCTACTTTAGCAGGCATGACATTGTTAGATGTGCCTAAGTCTATAATATAGTTACTCAACTTGTGGCCATTAATTAATAGGGAAACATAGAAAGGTTCTATTTTTCTAGGAGCAGCTGGGGGAGTAATGACCAAATTATTTGGAATAGGCATGTTCTTTGGAGAATTAGGAGTTATCTTTTTAGTTTTTTGTCCTACAGGGATGGTTTGGTTCTTGACACATTAGATCAACTTATTCAATTGATCAAGATTAGACTGCAAATATTCAAACTCAAACATTTGTATTTTTGTCTTTTTGACATGATCGATTATGTCAAATGGCTGAATTGAGCTAGGTATAGAGAAAAGTACTTCAACTTTTTGAGTTTTAGGAGGGATGGGAGGTGGGCTAGTTTGTGAATTTAAAGTAGAAGGGGAAGGCAAAATTGATATTGTCTTTTGGGTGATTACCAGATCCTTTGACTGAAAACGCAGAGTGGTTCCACGCTTAGCAATCATGATTTCTAGCTATGGTTACTTTTCTATCTTTCCTTTATTAGCTTGCTAGACTGATTGGTTCTTGGACTTGGTAAACACTGCATATGATCCATCAAAATCTTCTCCCTTGATTTTAGGTTCATCTTGGTAGTTCAAAAAACTAATGTGGGAGTCACCAACTGATTCTTCTTGATTGTCTTCAAGGAGATCAACGTCATTTTCTTGATTCAATTCAGGCTAGAAAGAGAACTCTGATTCTGCTTTAAGATATCCCATTGCTAAATTATTTGGAAGAGCTTCAAGGACAAGTTTCCCTTATGGAGGAGGAAGGTGATTCTATTGCCCTTGATTCCTGGTAGCATTGCCCTGATATGACTAATTTAGGAATGTCCTTCTATATGAAAGAGCAAAAGACATTCTTTGAGCCATTTGTTTTTTGAGAGCAAGAAACTCATTTGCTAATTTCTCTACCATTGGATCTATGGTGCTTGTAGATGAATATTCAGAAGATGATGAAGCTCTATTTCTATTTGGATCTCTTCTTATCTTCCCTGCTAAGATGAGATCATCTTCTACCTCAGTGACCAAATGTTGAGCTACAGCAAGATCTATTTGACCAGCATGTCTCAAGAGAAAACTTACTTTAGGTAACTAGGAATTAATGAAAAAACATTTGAGATTCTCAGTTGTAGGACAAGCTATTATAGGAATTTTATTTCTTACTTTGTCAATTTTGTCTATGAAGTCTCTCATAGGCTCATAAGGCTCTTTCTTCATCTACGTAAGTTGAGCCAGAAGTGCATGTGCATCTTCTATAGGTTTGAATCTGGCTTCAAAATTATCTTTGAGAGTATTCCAATTGGTTATTGACCAAGCTTGTAGATGATAAAACCAATCTGCAACAACACCTTGTAGTGTCTCCACAAAAAGCCTGACTGCTACATCTTTAAATTCTACTATGATTACTCTACAAGCTATGCTGAAAGCTGCAATGTGTTCATTAGGATGAGCTTTCCCATCACCATAGAATTTGGGGAAATTCTTCCTTGAACTACGTGGAAGCTCATGTAGAGGTGGAGTAAGATTGAGAGGACCAAAAGCATTACCCCAGGGGCCTTGAACTACCATTATAGGATTATGAAAAGGAGGGATAACAAATCTCAGAGGGGTAATTATAGGCAAAGCTTTATCAATAGTAAAAGTAGATACTTTGTTTGGCAATGGAGATCTGACTTTAGTAGGGGGAAAGCTCTTGGTTCATTAGAGATGAGATGGTGAAGGAAATAGATCAAAATCACTTTGCTGTACCAATGTGAATATAAGGTCAATAATTCCTTTAGCCCTTTGGCTTTATGTATACCTTGAATCTGCCAGATTGTGAAACAAAAATGGGAAAAGAATTGACCTTGCTTCAGTTTATAGCTTGAGGCTTTAAACTGTGCATTCTTTCCTAGTTAGTGTGGAGGTGAATGGATATATTATAAATGGATAATGAATATTATATCCCTAATGGAGTTGCCAAAAACTATTGCATGAGTTTGGGAGGAAAATTTTAACAATGGGAAAACACTAAAGCAGTTCACTCTTCCATAACAAAGTACAATGGATAGGTTATAACAATAATGGGTTATATTCCCTAGTGGAGTCACCAAAAATTGTTGGTTGAATATTTTGTCGATTAGCACACTGATAAACAAAATAGGTCTGATCAGCCAAAGTAGGAAGATTAGTCATTTAAATGTGTAGGTTTACCACATCAAAAGGGGACTGATCTCTCCTCTCATCAAGGGGAGGTTCCTTATAGGTATGCTATATATATATATAAATAGAAAATAATACTCAAGGGTAGGATAAACCATCCATCTCTCTTTTTTTAGAGATGATGCATGTGGATCAAAGGAAAAACTAAATGGAAATGACAAACATCACTCCTCTTCTTTCAGAAGTACTATTCAGCTAGCCACAAGAGTACTCCTGGTAGTAACGACAAATTGTAACCAAGGACATAGTAACTAGAAAATTGAGATGCAGCACAAAGTCTCCACTTAGATTGCTCAAGAGTAAGATATGAAGGACAATGAGGGCACAAAGTCATCCCAAAGTCCTTTAGACAGAAATGAAAAGAAAACACACTAAAGGCAATTATGGGGGCACAAAGTCTCTCCATAGTTGACTCTTTAGGACACCTTCTTGACTGATGTCACTAATTCTACTTGTTGAATTAAAGGAACAAAAGATATATTAAGGAAAAAGACATAAGAATAATTTCCCCAATAACAAAGATATCACAACACAAAGTCTAAAAAGTCACTTGCTTTCTTATTCTAATAACAAAATATGATCAACAATCTGAGCTCAAAGTCTCAGTAATGCCTTCCAATTTGGGTAGAGTTTCATTCTAATTGTCAAAAAGAGATCCCTTTACAATAACAAGAGAGTCCCTTATATAACCACTTCAAGAAGGACTCGAGAACAGTAACACATCATGTTGCATTAGAATCTATTAAGAAGATAGGCTAGAATTTAAGGGCATCTACCCATTTGTTTTTCTCAATGTAGAGAAACAAGTCATGCTATTGAAAGTTTGCAACTTTCAATGTCCACCTGGAGATCTGATCCTTTCTTCATCATTCCTCCTTTTCTTGTTAATTGAATTAGGTCTTGGATTCAATTTTTTGTTCTGTTCCTTCCTTGCTTTCTACTAGTTTTGGCCTTAAAGCTTGTGAATGTATTTAGGTCTATAAATTACAAGGATCAAAGGCTATTTTATGAGCTTTGAAATTGACGTTCACGTGCCTATCACTATGTTTTCAATGGCTGGTTCACTGTCTTGAATTTGACATCTTTGAGTGCATCACCCCTTGGTCCTTCTTCAACTTTTCTATTTGGCACTTTCTCAGAAAGAATCTTCCCTTTCGGGCCTTAAGAAATGATCTACCTTGGGTTGAGAAGAGCCCCCCGCAAAGGTATCTGCCCTTCAAGTGGTCTTCGAATGGTCTTCAAGCTTCTTGTTTTACATCTTCTTAAAGGGAAGGTGACCCTTCAGCTTCAGGGAAGTGTCCTTCTATTTGGTAGCTAAGAGTCCCCCATAAGGGCACCTACCCTTCAGGGTCCTTTGGTGGCCTTTCACGGCTTTCCTATGGATTGTTTCTAGGGGTCATTTTCCTTGGGCTTTTCCCTGGGCAAATTCCTGTAGACAAAAAGTCCACAAAAAAAGTTTTGATCACTTTGCTTCTTTGAAAATTTCTTTGGGTTTTTTGCTTGCAGCCTGTTTCTTGAATTCTTTTGGACTTTTTGTCCAAAGGAATTCCTTCAGACAAAAGTCTAAAAGAATTATGCCTTAAACTTTTTAAAATTCTTTAAACAAAAATATGAAATAATTTACCTTTACATCCTTCTTTGAAAATGACCCTTTCGAAGGGTATTTTTGTCGACCAAGTGCCCTCCACAAGGGCACTTGTTCTTCAAGAAGCTCTCTTTAACTTTTACATTTGAACCACTCCTTTGAAACAAGGTGATGTACCAACTATTGAACCATTTTATTGAACCGCTTGGTTGAACTGCTTGGTTGAACCAAAATGGTTCAAGCTGATGAACCCTTTGATTGAACCAAGCTGATGAACCAACTATTGAACCACTTCGTTGAACCAAGCTTTGAACCAAAATGGTTCAAGCCGATGAACCAATCGAATGAACCGAAGCATTGAACCAACCATTGAACCAAGCTTTGGTTCAATGGTTCAAATGAAGCCTTGAACTGACTGATGAACCATTTGATTAAACCAAAGGATGAAATAAAGTAGATGAACCAAATAAGTGAAACAAAGTGTTGAACTGCTTGGTTGAACCAAGCCATTGAACCATTCCTTTGATTGAACCCACCGTTGAACCTTTTAAACTTTGAACTCATTGAACCTTTAAACCAAAGTGGTTAAATGGTTCAATGGTTTAATCCTTATTTGCTTAGATGTTTGCCGATGAATATTTTTTATTGAACCAAGGCACTGAACCAATTCCAAAAATGACCAAGTGTTAGAAACTGATTCTTTTAGTTGAACTCGCCTGCATAAGTCTTTCAACATGTAGAAATGAACCTACCTATAGAGTTCATAGAAACCAAGTCTATAGAAATCAACCTATAAATCCCATTGAACTTAGCCTATGGATTCTATAGATTTAATCTTGTAGAGTTTGTAGATTCCTGTGAAGCTTGAAAAATGAGGAATTTGAATGCCCAGGACAAATTTTGGAAAGGGAAGAGATAATTTTGGTCTGTAAGACCAAAATAGTTCAAATGTTGTCCCAAAAATGAGTGATATTTTTGGGGGACAACAAGGTTGACTTTAATTTTTAATAAAAACATATACACATCATAAGGAGGGTCCTTTAGAGAGGTATACACCTATAAAAACCAAAGAGGCAAAATTCACAGTCAATTAATTATGACAGGCCTTGGAAGCATTTTAAAACCCAAGGTGTGAAGTTAAAAAAGATTATATGTGAAATAAATATATTGGAAGGTGGTAATTAGAACTTAAAACATAATTATAAATGCATAATTAATGAAAATTAAACCTATAGGTACACTAAACAAGTAAAACATAGTCATAGTCAACAAGGTTGCACATAGTCTTCACTGTCAGAGTATGGGAAAGTGTATATGTGAACTTAAGATGATGATAAAACCTAGTACACATTCATAATGAGATTAATGATATAATTTTGATATTAAAATGGAGTGTAAATAAAATAAATGGTTTCAAATAGATAACATATAGTATAAGGTGAAATTCCTGCACATAGTCTTTGCCTCCAAGCCTGTCTTGAGGTTTTGTCTAGGTTGGATGGTTTAAGATTAAGAACAAGGGATAAAAATTTGTACATAAAATTTTTATGAGTTGAATAAGACCCTAAAATTAATATTTTTTTGGGAGAATAGGGGAATCACCCTCTATTTTATCTCAGATAGAGCGTACTTCCCTAGGGTCAAAATTAGCAGGGCTTAGAAGATGGGTGAGAAAACATGAGCCAAATGCTAAAATATCCTTGTGGGAAAGTCTGGAGAGTTGTAAAGAATAAATGGAAATATGGTAGACCATGAAAATGAGGATTAAACCATAAAATGTTATATGGAACCTCAAAAGTGTAAATAGGCTTATGAGGCATATTTATGCTTAGAGCCCAAACAAGAGGTCACTTTCAATTATAGATCTAAGTGAACTTTATAATGGATTGTAAAATGTCTATGGAGTCATTATAGATGTGTAGTATATATTTTAATATAGGTAATACATCAATAAATTCATTTTGGGCTTAATTTATAGGTAGGCCTATTGAGCATACTTAGACCCAAAACCTCATAAAGAGCCATTTGCACTTCTAACATGAGATATGATTCCTAGCCTATTGGAGAATGATTATAGGGTCATTATAGGTATTTGAAAGATTTAAAATTGTATAATAAGCATAATAACTCCATTTTTGAACTCAAAATTCTCTTAGGCCTATAAGAAATGGAAGGAAGAACTCGATAGGTTGGTTTTGGTTGCTCACATATTTTTGGAGGTTGTGCATGGGGATATAAGGAGTTAGGGGAAGTTGAGAAAGGTCTTGAAATATTTTATAGTGCAATTTTTGGTATATTAAATGTCCCATCTTTATGAATGAACCTTAAGAGTGTAAAATAGGCCTAACCCCTCTAAAACCATTATAAATGACTAGTTGAGGAAATGAGAGAGATGATGAACCAAAATATGATGACCTAAGGTTATAGAAAACTCTATCAATCTACTTACCACTAGGATGAGCTATACGTAATTATACATACAAGGTACAAATAGGGTTTTCTTGACTATTTTATGTGTTTTGTAGGTTTTAGAAGGATTATGAAGAAGAAACAAAATTTAAGAGGAATATTGAAACTTTAGATAACTTAACAATGGTAATTTAATCATTTATAACAAATCTTAAGAGTCCAAGTAATATCTCTCATCTTAGCTAGTCAAAATTGTCATAGTAGACAAGCTAGTGAGGAAGGTCAAAAATTTCAAGTGAGCTTATTTTAAGGTCTCCCTAATAATTCTAAGGAAATGGAGGGTTTTCAAATGTGTCATAAACTCCCTCTCATGGAGTTTCATGGAAAAATGATTCCTTTTTGGAGGTCAAGTGTGCAAGGTGCATGAA
Organism: Torreya grandis; assembly: GCA_037957365.1. NCBI lineage: Eukaryota > Viridiplantae > Streptophyta > Pinopsida > Cupressales > Taxaceae > Torreya > Torreya grandis. The sequence goes on from JARHVA010001769.1 coordinate 3,077,764, forward strand.
GGAAGAGTTTTCTAAACTACAAATGATGATGGCTCACTTCTAAATGATTCCAAAAGACTAGGATTGAAAAAAATTCATGGAGAGGAATGTATGAAATTCTTCCCCTTAATTATAATCAGTATAACTATTCCTAGTTAGTTATGAGGTGTTCAAGAAGCTTAAATCATGAAGGTAGTTTTTTTGAGCCAAATTAAGAGGATTTTATGCCACTTTGCAAGAGTTTGATGACTTGGATGGACACTTGTACTTATTGAACTTACATGGTTCATCACATATCCTCTTTTCATGCACAAGTAACTGATTATTTCATCTTGAAAAGTGTCCTTGTGACCCTTGGACTTCTCTCTTCTCCTCTCTCTCTCTCTCTCAAGTTCTATAAGAACTAACCATTTTGGCCATTATAGCTTATGATCCACTTGAGTATGGTGAAGCCATACTCATTTACATACCATTTGATCAATAATACTAATTATTTTTACCTTTTCATGACTGTTCATAAGTGTGTTTTTCTTGGATGATGAATCTTGCTTAGTGAAAACTATGAATTCTTCAACATGTTGTCTCATTATTTCACCTTATTTGTAGTTATAAAGCTTCTTCTTTCATGGAATGCAAAGTTTTCTAGTAAATGTCAAGGATTGAGTGAGTTATTCTATTTATTAGTGCAATTCAAGGCCTCTTGTCTAGTTCTCCTAGATTTACACATTCATCCATAACTTTATACTTTAACATTGATGTGAGAAGATGCAAATTAGAGAAGTGTATGCTCAATTTGTCCCTTGATTTCATGTGTAACATGCAACTAGTTGGAAGCCATCATATTATTTGGTGTATCACCTCCCTTAGAATAGTTTTCCTAGCCCCACCAAAAGCTTAGGTGTATTTACAATCTAAAGTGGTACATCAAGGGAGCTAAAACTATCTATAGATTTAACTCATCCTTAGGCTACCCAAAATCCTAGAGGTGTTTCCATTATTCCACTTAGATGAGGATAGATTTTCCATCTCCTCAAAGGGTGAAAATATAAGTTACAATAGGTTTTGGCATGCTCGATGGGAATCTTGGTCTAAGAAGTTGAGATATTTTTGGTGTTGTCTCTCAAAAATTAGTCTTTGAAGGCATCTATCCAAGCATCAATGGTGAATCCAAAGCTATATCAGCTGGTCAAGTAGCCCAATTTATCCTTTAAATATTTTTGGTAACATTTTTATTTATTTTCTTGCTTTCAATGAAGTTCCATGGCTAATTTTGGTGTTGAATACTATTTTACATAAGTTGGTGAGACATATCCATTTTATGGCACTCCTTATTAGCCTTGGTGTGATCCTTACCAGTCTTTTCATGATCCCTATTAACCTTGGAATGGCCATTATAATCCTTCTAATGATTTTTACTAGTCCTATAGCTAGCCTCCTCAATGTCTTACTCTTCTTAGTCAACCTAAACACTTCTTAACTCAATCCATTTCCACCTTCAAAAAGACACTCTTAAGATATGAGAAGTAAATGTTAGAGCTTGATAAACTAAGGGGACATGGTAAACATGTTCCTATACATTTCATTCATAAGGTAAGAGATGCATTAGAGCTATTCAAAAGAGAGTGGATACCTATTGAGAGAGCCAATTGGCAAAGAATCACAAGTGAGATGCTATATGTGAGTGGCTTGATTGAATCCTTGGAAGATAAATTAAGAGTTCATAAGGAGAAGCCTCACCAAGTATATCATCCTTCATATCCACTTCCATAAGTTTTATATTAGCCATATTTGAACTCTACTCATGAATAAAATCAAAATTTCCAAAGTCATCCTTTTCCAAATCAAGTGGAAGAGAGAGTTGAAAAGACCAGCTTTGTGTTTGAAACAAAATTTAATAGGAAAATTGAGTTGGCCGATATGTAGATTTAGTAGTCCATGTTAGTAAAAAAGGAAATGGAATTAAATCCCTCATTTCCCTCTTCCATTACATTCCCACCTCAATAAGAGACCTCTAGATATGCCATTCCAAATCAAAGATAAGGTGGAGATTTCAAGCCTAAGGAGATTCCAAGTTTCTTGAATACACCATCCACTCATAAATTTTCATTCCAACCTCAAGAAAATAATCATAATCCCAACATCTTAAGTTGGATTAAGATATTTAATCATGTGGAAAGAAGGAGGAGAAAAGGGTAGATAAAGAGTGTGAAGTTGAAGAAGAAAATGATCCTATGCAAGTCCCTCCCACCCTTTCTCAAGAGACCTCTTGTTATCCATGTTATCCCTATTGTACTCCTCCTCCTTATGATGATGCTTATGAAATTAAAGAGATACTTTTCCAAGAGAATTTATCCAATTATATTGAAGAGTTAGAGGCAAAGATGAAATTGATAAGTCAAGGTGTGATGGAAGGTTTAGACCCAAAAGAAGATTTTATGCCTAAACACACCCCATCTACCCTTCCTTAAGAGAGTCCTCAAGTTAAATCAGATGTTAATGAAGTGATTTTAAAGTGGAAGCAATAAAATTATGTTGTTTTATCCCAAGGTCTACCTCCCCTTCCTCAAGAGCTTCCAAAATAATCCCCTACATTTCACTCCCAATCTGATTTTGAGATTTATGTACCACCTCCACCAACTAGTTCATCTTGTAATAACCATATCACCATTTGAATTGATGTACATGTGGTATGGGAACATAAGGTGGAGTATTTGGTTGATAAAAACTTATAAATCTTACTTGAATAAAGTCTTATTCCTTGGTAGCCTCATTGGAGTAAGTCACATGACTTTAAGATGCCTAGTCTTGGCATCACTAAGAAGGAGAAAGAAATGGAGGATCTTGTATTAATTGATAATAAAAGTCATGATATGGAAGTTGAGATGAAAATTTATATCCCTCAATATATCCTAAATGATGAAGAAGAGGCAACTTCTTGTGTGGATATTTTTGATTGGGGTGATGAGGAAGAATGTTTTCATTTTACCAAAGAAGAGGAAACCTTCATTGGTTCTTCCATCACTTTGAAATATGTCATGTATGGGAAAGACAAGTTACTAATAAAAATTTGGATGAATTTTTTGAAATAATTAGAGCATGTTATACTCCTCTTCAAGGAGGCTATGATCTGGTCAAAGATGGAGAAGGCAACTTTGACACTAAGGTAAGTATGTAAAGGAAAAACAACCTTTCAAATCTATCATTTCAAGTAGCATATACATTTCATGATGACATGTTTAAAGTCATAAATATGGGATATAATATTTTCATTTAGTTGTGAGAAACACATCATCTCTTGAAAGATGTAATAAGCTCCTATTGGCCTCAATCTTCTAAGGAACAATAAACCAATCCTCTTGAAGCCATGCCTACAAAGAAGATGCAAGTTGACCATGATATGAATAGTGGGAAATAGTATGAGGCATGTGAATAACTTAAAGAGGAATATATCTACATTGGATACCTTTTTAAGGATTATCTAATTAATATTAGATCAAGTGAAGTGCTAAGGAATATGTTTAATCCACAAAGCATTCAATCCAAGGAGAAACATGATTGGCACTATGTTTCATATCAACATGAAGATGATTCAATAAGTTTTCCTTTTGATCTTAGAAATGAGGTATTATTAGTTTCTAGTTGTGCATAATATTTTTTTTTCTAACTCCTCTATGTGCCTTGAGCACATATGTGTGTGTGTCTTGTTAGTTTGTTGTATTATTTTGTGTGTGTCCTTACTTTTTGTGGTTGAGGTAATCAAGTGGTCTTGTTTTGATCAAGTCTTATGGTCAAAGTCCTTTTATTTGTATCAAAATTCATATGAATCCCTAAGCCCAATGGACTAATAAAGCTACTGGTCTGGTTAGTATAATAGGCATATTACCCATATGTGTCACTAATTTGTTGACCAAATTTGACTTTTAGGTCAAATTGGGACCCCTACAGGAAAAAATTAACTTTTAGGTGTTTTATGGGTCGAATACATATGTCAAAAGGTGTTTTATAGGTCAATTAATGTCATTTAATGTTATACTAGCCTTGGTCCTTAGTCATTTTAGTCTTTTTAGTCATTTTGAGGTCAAAAAAGAGGAATTTAATGAGTTTTATAGATTCCTTGGGAAGTTTTAAATTTATAGAAGCTTATGTAACATGCCATGTATCCTCATATGTCTTAATCAAATATTGTTAACTAAAAGTGGTAGGTGATTCAAAAGAAAGAGCAATTTTCTTGGGAAAAAAGGTGAGTTTGGCACTTATACGACCCATGGGGAAGTGTGCCATGTGGGAGAAGATAATAGAATATCACTTCAAATTATTCAATCTCATTTACATGTTTGAAACTCTCTATAAGTGTCATTTTTGTCTCAAAACTGTTATGTTCCTTTTTCACCCTTCTTGGCAAGCAAAAGTAGTCTTCAGGTTTATACTTGGTACAAATAGTAGTGGGGTTTAGATAAAATGCCTTTGGGAGGTGAAATTAAAATTATAGACCTTAATTTAAATATAAATATTTTGAATAATGGTGTCCTTATCTTCATGAACCATCCTCATAAAATTGACTGTGCTTTTCTACCTATAGTTTCATGTACCTTATAGGTTTTACTCCATTTTGGGCAATTCCATATGAATCAGTTGGTGATGTTGATTCTAAAGGATTTTTTATACCTTATTATATGATATAAATTATTATTTTAAAGTTTCATGGTGTTTTGATGAGAAAACCATCTCAAGTTGGTAGATTAGTCTCATTTGGGATGACAGACAGTTTTTCACCATGTTCAAGTTTTCATGCTTTAACAATGGATATAGGGGATTTTGATAGGTTATTTATCATGTTTACAATGTGTTAAAATTATTTAATGTCATCTTAGGTTCATTATTAAAGCAATATCCATGAAAGTGCAATCTTGGAGTGCCATACAATTAATTACCATTGAAATGCCATACACAGTCAACCAGGTTTGCTATGCAAGGCTCTAAACCACATCCATGGAGTTGTGATGGAGGTATTTAAATTTTTAATAAAAATTTATATCAAAATAAATCAGGTTGAGACTTTTAATTAGCATAATGAAGACTATAGGAGTAATCACTCCATCACCATTAATCAATCTGCACCATGGTCTGTACTTACAGGTATCATGCATAAGAAAACACATGAAAAGGATGTTTAGTACTGATTTGAGGTCTTTAAAGTTGAAAGGCACCCATTTTAGACCTTTTTAAAGGCCCAAAATTTACCATAAGCATGCGAACCCATTCACTTCCCATATTGTTGCATTTTATGCCTGTACCTTGAAAATGCCCATATGCCTGTAGGTACAAACATGGAGCTTAGGAGTCATATGAAGTGTTAAATACATAGTGGAGCCCTATTTGGAATCCTATAATGTTATTTATATAATTTTAGGCCAGTTTGAGGTGTGAAATGGTAAATTAAAGTTGACAACCATGCTCAAAGATCCAAATGATAGTGTTCAAGCCCACTTTCCCAAAAAGAGCAAAACATAGCACCCAATGGTTTTGTTGATGTAATAAGAATAAGTGTCACAAAGTCTTGGAGAATATAATGGAAAATGACATTTCAAGGTTTTTGGGGAAGATGAGTAGTGGATGATGGTAATTGAGAGGCCTAAAATTGCTTATAAAAACACTGAACTTAGGCATTGATGTCTATAGGTTTAGACCCAAAAGAGACCTCTCCATCAAAAATTGAAAAATTAACCTTGGAAAAATTTCAGAATGGATTAAAATGATTCAATTAACACCTATGACCCAAAATATCATTATAAATAAGATAATACATTGTGTTTTACTCCCTATACCCACCTTCAAACTGTACATAAGCATGGTGAACACCTATAACCACTATGTTGACTAAGATAGATAGTGGGATTTAGCATGAAAACAAAGAGGTTGGAGAGTTGATATTAAGGAAATTAATGAGTTAAAATGATCCTATTTGATCCCCAAAATTCAAATTGGGTCTCTACATGTCATGATCAAAGTCATTCATGTAAAATATTCACTTATAACCAAATTTAAGTGACTGAGACAGACAATGACCTAAGCATGGGGTTTTGAGAGTTTTTTAGCCATTAAAAGTAAATTAATGTAAAATAAAATATTAGGTAGATTTTAAGTTTCAATAAAAACCTCTACACATAATTATTAGGGTCCTTTAGAGAGGTATGCACCTATAGAAACCAAAGAGGCAGAATTCATAGTCAGCTAACTATGACTAGTCTTAGAAGCATTTAAAAAGTGTGAAGGTAAACAAGAGTATAAGTGAAATAATGATATTTTAAGGTGGTAAGGAGACATTTGAACATCATTAAAAATTCATAATTTATGAAAAATACACCTATAGGTACACTAAACAAGTAAAAACACAGTCACAGTCAACAAGGTTGCACATAGTCTTGACTATTTACACATATGTGAAGTTAAGATGATGAGAAGACCCAATACACATTAATAATTAGATTAATTATATAATTGGGCTATTTACATGGAGGGTAAATAAAATAAAGGGTTCTAAATAGACAATATATAGTCTAAGGTGAAATTATTGTAGACAATCCTTGACTCCAAGCCTGTCTTGAGGTTTTGTTAAACTTGGAGGGTCTAGGATTAAGACCAAGGGATAAAAATTTGTACATGAAATGTTTATGAGTTTAAAAATATCCTAAAATGAAATTTTTTTCTAGGAGAATATGGGAAGTAACCTCTATTTTTTCTCAGATAGAGGGTACTTCCCTTGGGTCAAAATTGGTAGGGTTTAGAAGATGGGTGAGAAAACATGAACCAAAAGCTAGAAGAGCCTTATGGGAAAGAGTGGAGAGTTTTAAAAAATAAAGTGAGATATGTTAGAACATGCATATGAGGATGCAACCATATAGGGTGATTTGGAACCTCAAAAGTGTAAACAAGCTCATGAGCATGGTTATGCCTAAAGCCCAAACAAGAGGCCACTTTCAATTCTAGATCTAAGTTAACTTTATAATGGATTAGAACATGTATATGGAGTCATTATAGATGTTTATTAGCTATTATAATATAGGGAAGACATAAGGAAAGTAATTTTGGGCTTAAGTTCTAGGTAGGCCTTTTGAGCATACTTAGACCTACAACCAAATAGAGCACCATTTGCACTTCTAACATGAGATATGATTCCTAGCCTATTGGAACATGATTATTGGGTCACTATAGGTATGTGAAATATTCAAAATTACATAAGGATCACAAGAACTCTATTTTTTATTTCAAAAATATCTTAGGCCTATAGAAAATGGAAGGAAGAGCTTGACAGGCTAGTTTTTGTTGCTCACATATTTTTGGAGGTTGTGCATGGGGATATAAGGAGTTAGGGGAAATTGATAAAGGTATTAAAAAATGTCATAGTGACATTTTTTGGCATATTAAATGTCCCATATTTATGAATGAACCTTAAGAGGATAAAACCCTCTAAAACCCTTGCAAATGATGAGTTGAGGAAATGAGAGAGATGATGCACCAAAATGGAATAGTTTATCTAGGATGATGATTTGAGGTTGTAAATGATTCTCTAAAGATACTTCCCACTAGGATGATATATACATAATTGTATGGATAGGGTAAAAAATAGGGTTTTATTAAATATTTTGTATGTTTTTCAAGTTATAAAAGGATTCTAAAGATGAAACCAACTTTAGGAGGAATATTGAGACTTGTGATAACTCATAATGGTTGTTTCATCATTTAGAACACTCTTAAGTGTCCAAATAATAGCTCTCATCTCAGCCAGTCAAAACTAACATAGTGGACAAGCTAGCGAGAAGGGTGGAAAACTTTAAGTGAGCTCATTTTAAGGTGTCCCTAATGCTCATAAGGCCATGGAGGGTATTGATAGGTGTCATACACTCCATCCCATATATTTTTATGAAAAAATGATGAATTTTGGGAGGCCAAGTGTGTATGGTGCATGAAGGAAGAGGTTTTTAGACAACATATGATGATGAATCCTTTCTAGATGATTCTAGAAGACCAAGACTACAAAAAATGCATGGAGAGGCATGTATGAAATACTTACCCTTCATTACAATCATTGGAACTATTCTTAGTCAGTTATGAGGTGTTCAAGAATCTCAAATCATGAAGGTAGTTTTTCTGAACTAGCTAAGAAATTTTTATGCCACTTTACAAGATTTTGATGACTTAGATGGACACTTGTAATTCTTGACCTTGCATAGTTCATCCCATATCCTATTATCATGCAAAATTAATTGATTCTCTCATCTTTAAAAGTGTCCTTATGACCCTTGTACTTATCTCTTATCCTCCCTCTCTCAAGTTCTATAAGAACTATCTATTTTGGCTGTTATAGCTTATAATCCACATGAGTATGGTGAAACCATGATCATTTACATAACATTTGATCAACAATAATACTTATTTTTACCTCTTAATTATTATTCATAAGTGTGTTTTAATTGGATTATGAATCTTTCTTAGTGAAGACTATGGATTCCTTAGCATGTTATCTCATTCTTTCACCCTATTTGTAGTTAGAAAGTTGCTTCTTTCATGGCATGTGAAGTGTTCTAAGAAATGTCAAGGATTGAGTGAGTTATTATATTCATCAGTGTCATTAAAGACATCTTGTCTAGTCCTCCTATATTTTCACATTCATCCATAACCTCATAATGTAACATTAATGTGAGAAGATGTAGATTGGAGAAGTGTATGTTTAGTTTCTCCCTTGATTTCATGTGTAACATGTAGTTAGTTGGAAGTCATCATCTCATTTGGTGTATTACCTCCCTTAGAATATTTTATTTTTAGTTATCTCTCTCTCTTCCCACCCTAAAGTTTATGTGTAGTTACAATCCAAAGTGGTACATCAAGGGAGCTAGCCCTATATAGAGATTCATCTCATCTTTAGGCTACCTATAAGCCTAGAGTTGTTTCCATTATGACAGTTGGATGAGGAGAGATTTCACATCTCCTCAAAGGGTGAAAATCTAAGTGAAAATAGTTTTTGGCATGCCCAGTGGGACTCTTGGTCCAAAAAGTTGAGAATTTTTTGGTGTTGTCTCTCAATAATCAAATTTTTGAGGCATCTATCCAAGCATCAAAGGTGACTCAAAAGCTATATCAGCTAGTTAAGTAGCCTAGGTTATCCTTTGAATATTTTTGGTAACATTTTCTTTGTGTTATTTCTTTCAATAAAGTTTCATGGCTAAGTATGGTGTTGAATACTATTTTACACAAGTCGGTGAGACATATCCATTTTATGGCACTCCCTATTAGCCTTGGTGTGATCCTTACCAGTCTTGTTATTATCCCTAATAACCCCCATCTAGCCATTATAATCCTTCTCATTACTCTTACTAGTCTTATAGCTAGTCTCCTTAATGTCTTGCTCCCCCTAGTCAACCTACACATTCCTCAATTCAATCTATTTCCACCTTTAAGAAGACACTCTTAGGATATGAGAATTACATGTTGGATCTTAATACAATAAGGGGACATGGTCAATATTTTCCTAAAAATTTAGTTCATAAGGCAAGAGATGCATTAGAACTAGTCAAAAGAGAGTGGATACCTATTGAGAGAGCTATTTGGTAAAGGCTCACAAGTGAGATGCTATATGTGAGTGGCTTGATTACATCTTTAGAAGATAAATTAAAAGTTCATGAGGAGAAACCTCACTAAGTCTATTATAATTCATAACCACTTCCCCAATTTTACTATCATCCATATTTAATCCCTGCTCATGAACCCAATCAAAATTACCAAAGTCACCCTTTTCCAAATCAAGTGGAAGAGAGAGTTGAAAAGACTATCCTTGTGTTTGAAGCAAACCTTGATAGGAAAATTGAGTTGTCCAATATGCATATGTAATAGTCCATGTCAGAATAAAAATTAAGTGGATTTTAATCCCTTGTTTCCCTCTCCCATTACATTCCCACCTCAAGAAGAAACCTCTAGATATGTCATTCTAAGTTGGAGACAAGGTGGAGATTCTAAGCCTTAAGAGATTCCAAGTTTCTTAAATACTTAATACAATCCTCAAGTTAGATCCCCACCTCAATAAAAGAATCCTAATACTAAAATCATAAGCTAGAGTAAGGTATTGGAATCATTGGGAAAGAAGGAGGAGAAAAGTCTAGATAAAGAATGTAAAGTTTAAGAAAAACTTGATCCTATGCAAGTCCCTCCCATCTTCCTCAGGAGACCTTTTATTCTCCAGGTCATCCATTTTGTACTCATCCTCCTCATGATGATGCATATGAAATTAAAGAGATACTTTTCCAAGAGAATCTAGCCAAGTAGATTGAAGAGTTAGAGGCAAAGATGAAATTGCTATGTCAAGGTGTGATGGAAGGTTTAGACCCAAAGGAAGATCTTATGCCTAAACACACCCCATCTACCCTTCCTCAAGAGATTAATCAAGTTAAATAATATGTGAATGAATTTATTATAAAGTAGAAGGAATAAAATCAAGTTTTTTTTAGCTAAATTCCTACCTCCCCTTCTTCAAAAGCTTCCAAAATAATCTCTTATATTTCACTCCCAATTTGATTTTGAGTTTTATGTGTAAACTCCACCAACTAGTTCATCTTGTCCTCACCCCATCACACTTTAGCTTGATGGACATATGGTATGGGAACCTAATAAGGATAATTTTGTTTATAAAAACTTATAACTCTTTCTTGAATAAATTATAGTTCCATGGCAGCCTCATTGGACTAAGTCACATGACTTCAAGATTCCTAGCTTAGGCATCACCAAGAATGAGAAAGAAATGGAGGATCTTGTAGTACTTGAGAATAATAGTAATGATATGAAAGTTGAGTTGAAAATTGAGAGACGTAAAGAGATTGTAAATGATGAAGAATAGGTGACTTCTTATGTGGAGATTTATGATTAGGTTGATGAGGAAGAATGTTTTCCTTTTTCCAAAGAAGAGGAAACCTTCATTGGTTCTTCCATCACTTTGAAAGATGTCATGTATGGAAAAGGACATGTTATTAATCATCCTTTGTATGAATTGTTTGAAATAATTAGAGAATTATATAATCCTCTTCAAGGAGGCTATGATTTGGTCAAAGATGGAGAAGGTAGCTTTGTCACTCAAGTAAGTATGCAAAGGAAAATAAACCTTTCAAATTTGTCCTTTCAAGAAGAATATAGATTTCATGATGAAATGTTTGAAGTCATAAAGATATATTTTATCCTCTTAATAAGTTAATAGAAATAAATCATCTCTTTAAGGATGGAACAAGCTCCTGTTTTCCTTAATCTTCTAAGGAACAAGAAACCAATCCTCTTAAAGACATGCCTACAAAGAAGATACAAGTTGACTATGAGATGAAGAGTGGGTAGTAGTATGAGGTATGTGAAAAATTTCAAGAGGAATATATCTATATTGGAGACCTATTTAAGGATGATCTACTTGAGATTAGATCAAATGAAATGTCAAGTAATAGGTTTAATCCACAAATCATTCAATCTAAGGAAAAACATGCTTGGCACTATATTTCATCTCACCATGAAAATGATTCAATAAGTTTTCATTTTGATCCTAGAAAGGATGTATGCTTAGTTGCTAGTTATGCATAATAGTTTGTGTGTGTGTGTGTGTGTGTGTGTGTGTGTGTTGTTAATTTGTTGTCTTGTGTTGTGTGTGTCCTTTCTTTGTGTAGCTGAGATAATCAAGTGGTCTTGTCTTTATCAAAGCCTATGGTCAAAGTCCTTTTATTTTTTTGAGACTTCAAATGACTCCCTAAGCCTAATGGACTAATAAGGCTACTAGTCTGGTTAAGGCATAATATCCCAATGAGTCACCAATTTATTTACCAAATTTGACTTTTAGGTCAAATTGGGACACCTATGAGAAAAAAATTGACTTTTAGGTGTTTTAGGGGTCTAATACATATGTCACAAGGTGTTTTATAGGTCAATTAATGTCATTTAATATTAAAATAGCCTTGGTCCTTAGTCATTTTAGTCATTTTGAGGTTAAAAAAGGGGAATTTAATGAATTGTATAGATTCTTTGTGAAGTTTGAAATCTCCAAAAGGTTATGTCATGTGCCCTATGTCCTCACATGTCTTAATCAACTATTGGTAACTAAAAGTGGTAGGTTCTTTAGAAGAAAGAGTAGATTTCTTGTAAAAAGGGTGAGTTTGACACTTGTACAACCCATGGGGAAGTGTGACACATGGGAGAATATCATAAAATTTCCCTTAATATTTATCAAGCTCATTTCCATGTTTGAAATGCTCTATAAGTGCAAATTTTGGCCCAAAACTATTTTACTCCTTTTTCACCCTTCTTGGTAAACAAAAGTAGTCTTCAGGTTTGTACTTGGTGTAGATAAAAAGGGAGGTTTAAGATAAAATGACTTAGGGAGGTGAAATTAAAATAATTTAACGTAATTTACATATAAATATTTTGAAGAATCATGTCCCGTGCTTCATGAACCATCCTCATGAAATTGGTTATGCTTTTATGCCTATAGTTTCATGTGCCATTTAGGTTTTGCTCCATTTTGGGAAATTACATATGAACCAATTGGTGAGGTTGATTATATAGGATGTTTTACACCTTATCAGATTATATCCATTCTTATTTTAAATTTTTATGGTTTTTTGGTGAGCAAACCATCTCAAGTTGGTAAATTAGTCTCATTTGGGATGACAGGTAGTTTTTCACCATGTTTAGGTTTTCATGATTTAAAAATGGATCTAGGGGGTTGTGATAGGTTATTTATCATGTTTCCAATGTGTTAAAATTATTTCATGTAATCTCAAGTTCATTCTCCAATAAATCTCCATGAAAGTGTAGTCTTTGAGTGCCATACAATTAATTGCCCTAGAACTGCCATACACAGTCAACCAGGTTAACTATGCAAGGATCTAAGCCACATCCATGGAGTTGTGATGGAGGTATTTAAATGTTGAATACACCTTAATATAAAAATAAATTATGTTTATACTTTCCATTTTCATAATGAATATTATAACAGTAATCACTCCATCACCATTACTTAGAGTACACCATGGTCTACACTTACATGTATCATGAGCAAATATGTGAGAAGGAGGTTTAGTAATTATTTGAGGTATTTGAAGTTTAAAGGAATCCATTTGAGACATTGGTGAAGACCTAAAATTTACCATAAGTATGTTAACCCACTCACTTCCCATAATGTTGTATTTTTTCCTGTACCTTGAAAATGCCCATCTGTGTGTAGGTGTAAACAGGGAGCTTAGGAGTCATATGAAGTGTTAAATACATAGTGGAACCCTATTTATAATACTATCATGTTATGTAGAGAATTTTAGTCATATTTTAGGTGTTAATTGGTAAATGGAAGTTGAAAACCATGCTCAAAGATCTAAATGGTAGTGTTCAGGCCCACTTTCCCAAAAAGTGCAAAATAGAGCACCCAATGGTTTTGTTGATGTCATAAGAATAAGTGTAACAAAGTATTGGAGAATATAAATGAGATTTTTTTTTATTATATATTATTGAAAATTATATTTCAAGGTTTTAGGGGAAGATGAGAAATGGAGGATGGTAACTGAGAGGCCTAAAATTGCCTATAAAAACATTGAACTCAGGTATTTATGTCTCCAAGTTTAGACCCAAAAGAGACCTCTCCATCCCAAATTGAAAAATGACCTTATAAAAATATAATAATGGTTTAAAATGATGCAATTAACACATATTATCTAAAATATAATAAAAAATAAGATAATGCATTGTGTTTTTCTCCCTATACCCACGTTTAGTCTGTACTTAGGCCTGGTGAGCACCTACAACCCTATGTTGACTAAGATAGATAATGGGATGAAGCATGAAAAAAAAGAGGTTAGAGAGTTGATATTAATTCAATTAATGATTCAAAAATATTATATTTTACCCTAATAATTCAAAATGGGTCTCTACACATCATGATCAAAGTCATAAATGTAAAATATTCACTTATAGCCAACTTTGAGTGACTGAGAAAGATAATGACCTAAGTATGGGGTTTTGAGAGTTTTTAAGTCATTAAAAGTAAATTAAGGTAAAATAAAATAATATAATATTTTTATTTGAAATTTAAATTAAAAAATATACACATTATGACCAAGGTCCTTTAGAGAGGTTGCAACTACAAAAACCAAAGAGGCAAAATTCACAGTCAGCTAACTATGATTAGCCTTCAAAGTATTTAAAAACACAAGGTGTGAAGTTAAAAAAGAATATAGTTGAAATAAGGATATTTTAAGGTGGTAAGGATACCATTAAAAATCATTCCAAATTCCAAATTCATTAAAATTACACCTACAAGTACACTAAATAAGCAAAACACAGCCACAATCAACAAGGTTGCACATAGTATTGACTGTCAAAGTATGGGAAAGTGCATATGTGAAGTTAAGATGATGAGTATGAAAAGTATAAATTAATAATGAGATTAATTATGTAATTTCACTATTTATATGGAGGGTAAATCAAATAAAGTTTTCTAAATAGATTACATATAGTCTACGTTGAAATTCCTGCATACAGTCCTTGCCTCCAAGCTTGTCTTTAGGTTTTATTGAAGTTGGAGGGTATAGGATTAAGAAAAATGGATAAAAATTTGTACATAAATTTTTTTATGAGCTTAATAATCTCCTAAAATTAATATTTTTTCTAGGAGAATAGGGGAAGTACCCTCTATTTTAACTTAGATAGAGGGTACTTCCCTAGGGTCAAAACTAGTAGGGTTTAGAAGATGAGCGAGAAAATATGAACCAAAAGATATAATATCCTTGTGGGAAAGTGTGGAGAGTTGGAAAACATAAAGGTAAATATGGTATAATATTCAAAATAGGATGACACCATATAGGGTGCTCTGGAACCTCAAAAGTGTAAACAGGCTCATGAGGCATGGTTATGCCTAGAGCCCAAACAAGAGGTAACTTTCAATTCTAGATCTAAGTGAAATTTATAATGGATTGTAAAATGTATATGGATTCATTATATATGTGTAGGATACATTTTAATTTAATTATTCCATCAATAAAGTCATTTTGGGCTTAAGTTGTAGGCAAGCCTATTGAGCATACTTAGACCTAAAACCTAATAGAGAGCCATTTGTACTTCTAACATGAGATATGATTCCTAGCCTATTATAGAATAATTATAGGGTAATTATAGGTATGTTAAATATTTAAAATTATAAACTAATCACAATAACTCCATTTTTTAATCTCAAAATCTCTCAGGCCTGTAATAAATTAAAGGAAGAGCTTAATAGGCTGGTTTTGGTTACTCACATAATTTTGGAGGTTATGCATGGGGATATAAAGATTTATGGGAAGTTTAGAAAGGTTTTTAAATATGTTATAGTGAAATTTTTTGGTAGATTAAGCATCCCATATTTATAAATGAACCTTAAGAGGGTAATATAGGCCTAAACCCTCTAAAACCCTTGCAAATGACTAGTTGAGGAAATGAGAGAGATGATGCACCAAAATGGAATAGTTTCTCTAATATTATGATTGTATGTTTTATAGGAATATATAAATATAATTTCCACTAGGATGAGCTATATGAAATTGTACGGATATGGTACAAAATGGGGTTTTCTTGACTATTTTATGTGTTTTATAGGTTCTAGAAGGAGTCTGAAGATGAAACCAAATTTAGGAGGAATATTGAGAATTGTGATAACTAAAAATTGTCATTTAATCATTTGTAAAAACTCATAAGTGTCCAAAAAATAGATCTCATCTTAGCTAGTCAAAACTGGCATAGTGGACAAACTAGTTAGAAGGGTGGAAAACTTCAAGTGAGATCATTTTACGGTTTCCCTAATGATTATAAGGCCATGGAGGGTATTTAAAGAAATAATAAACTCCATAACATATATTTTCATGGAAAAAATATTTATTTTTTAGGGCCAAGTGTGTAGGGTACATGAAGGAAGAGTTTTTTAGACTGTAGATGATGATGGCTCACTTACAAATGATTCTAGAAGACCAAGACTATAAAAAATGCATAGAGAGGCATGTATGAAAGGATTAATCTTAATTAAAATAATTTTAAATATTATTATGTATTTATGTGGAATTAAATAAGCTTAAATCATGAAGGCAATTTTTTTGAGCTAGTTAATAGGATTTTATGCCACTTTGCAAGAGTTTGATGACTTGGATGGACACTTGTACTTCTTGACCTTGCATGGTTCATCTCATATCATATTAAAATTCACAAGTAAATTATTATATTAGCTTTAAAGTTGTTCTTATGAACCTTGGAATTCTCTCTTCTCCTTTCTCTCTCAAGTTCTATAAGTACTATCCATTTTGGCCATTAAAACTTATGTTCCACCTTAGTATGGTGATTCCCTACTCATTTACATACCATTTGATCAATAATAATATTCATTTTTACCTCTTAATGACTATTCATAAGTGTGTTTTACTTGAGTGATGAATCTTGCTTAGTGAAGACTATGGATTCCTTAACATGTCTCATTCTTTCACCTTATTTGTAGTTGGAAAGCTTCTTCTTGTAGGGTATGTGAAGTGTTCTAGAAAATGTAAAGGATTGAGTTATTTAGTATATTCATTAGTTCCATTCAAGGAATCTTTTATAGTCCTCCTATCTTTTCACATTCATCCATAACCTCATAATGTAACATTGACATGAGATGATGCATATTGGAGAAGTGTATGTTCAGTTTGTCCCTTGATTTCATGTGTAACATGCAGCTGGTTAGAAGTCATCATCTTATTTGGTGTATCAACTCCATTATAATTATTTTATTTTATTTATATCTCTCCCTTCCCCTCCAAATTTTAGGTTTAGTTACAATCCAAAGTGGTACATCAAAGGAGAAAGCCCTATCTAGAGATTCATCTCATCCTTAGGCTACCCACAAGCCTAGATGTGTTTCCATTATGCCACTTAGATGAGGAGAGCCTTTCCATCTAATGAAAGGGTGAAAATACAAGTGATAATAGTTACCACTACTTTTTAACTTAGAATAAATATACATTAGAAAATTAGATATAGATTCCAAAACCACCACAGAGGATAATACAATTGTAATCACCTAAAAGTGGTATTTGGATGTTAAGAGTTTTGATTGAGTTGGCCTATTACTAGATTATCCCTAGACCTAAACTAGAGCCTTATACACAATTTACAATCCATTATGTAGATCACATATATCTATAGCTATCTCAAACATTGTCTTAGGATAGATTTACTAGATCCTAACCCAATTTTCCCAAAAGTCTACCAAGTGGGCATTAAAACCACATTTGGGACACTACAACCACATCGTACTAGTGTCCCCAACTAGGTGATATTTTCATTTTCCTAACTCTCTTGAAGGGAAAAATTTTCACATGTGTACCCTTTCTAAGTTTAGCCCAGGTACAATTTATTATCCACACAAGCTACATATCTTTATACATACAAGTCTATTTGATCTTTACTCACTGATGGAAAATAAATGGAAAAGCCTATTAAAACAAAAGACAAAGTGATAAAAAATAAGGTATTTGATCCTTATTCTAATCTACTTATACATACTACCATATACAACAAACCTAATCCTAGATTTCAAAGTTTTCAAAGCTCAAGCACATTCAAGGCATCTAAGTCTACTCTCATTCTAGCATTCACTTGCACTTGCATAAGAAACTAGGTGGGAGAACTACATCAAGATTGATCCCTCCCTAGAGTATTGGTACATAGGCAACTCTCTTCATAATAAAGTGTTGAGAATGTCTATCCTATCCTAATAACAAACACACATTTTGATCTCATGCCATAGTTATAAGAAGGATTAGGTTTTGAACACTAAATCAAGGTTTTTTAGGCATAACATAGAGTTATAAATTTCATGCACATAAGAACAAGACCTAAAAAATGGGCACAAATGCTTCCAAAAAATAAGAATAGTCTTGAAAAGAGGACACTAGCACCACTTTGAGAACAAAACTGTTATATGACACTACTATCTAGGTGGGGTTCTACTGTCCACTAAGCAAATAGACCTTGGGACCCTATTGATGACACTTAAACCTACTAGAACTCAATTTTTGGAACCTAGATCATCCATGATAGTCACTTTCTATATAAGTCTCTATTTAATCATATTTATTACTATTTTTGAAAATTCAAAGAAGATAAAAGTCTATAACAAATCAATTTATTAATTATTGCATATTGTTTAACTAATTTAGACATCTCATCCCTTTAATATAAACATATGATTTACATAGTTAAACCCTAAAAGGTTAAATCATTTGGTGAACATGACTTACTTCAAATATTTCTTAAAACCCTAGTTTCTCCTAGGGTTTACCTTTTATTCATTTTTATACACCAAATTAGGGTTATAAATTCTTATTTTTCTAATTTTTGTGCATAACCTATCCCATTTAATCTTTACCACATTAGGGTGTCATTTATTTTTTTAAATATTTGGTTAACTTACTCTAATTATAAACCCTAGCAATACCAAACCCTAGGTTTTACATTTCCATAATTTAAATTTTAGATTCACACATAATCTATAATCATGATCATAATGATAGAAAAAGTTAATCATTTTTTGTTTCAAATTTTAATAATTTCATTTGCATGATTTTTACCTTTAATTTGAAATGAACTCAAAAAATAATATATACATGTATAGATGATGATTTATATCTAATACAATATATATCATATTTCATATCATGTTATCTTTATTCTATGTGTAATACAATTAAGACATTATTCTTTAATTAGATAGATATATGTATACATGATGCTTCATATCAACTCAAATGTATTTCATGTTTCATTACTTATTTCACATGTTATCATTATCCTATGTGGAATACAATTAAGCCACTATTATTTAAACATAGATACTTTATTAAATCAAATAATTGTTATATTATCTAAAATCAATAAATCTCCCTTAGATTCATTTTCTCTTTGGTCCATTTTGATTTCTTTCCCATCATTCCTAGACATATTGAAATATCATTAGTTTTGATTATCCCTCATTCTTCCTGATCACAAACATCTAGTCCATATATTGGATTTATTATTAGCTATACACTCTTGGTAGACCCTGTGGTCTAGGTTATGATTTCCTCATGTGGTCCTAAATCTTGGAAGGTTTACAATACCCATGGCTATAGCTCTATAGATCAAAGCAATACTTCTTTGAGTATAATTTCAATTTTAGATATTTTACATCATTCCAACAAATACAAATATATTTTGTATATGACACTCCATGATATTTAGGTACCTCAAACATTTAATCCTTCTTATGTTGCTTCTATTATTAACACTATGAAATGGATAGAAGAACATATTTATTTTGAGAGATTAGACCTTACACCTCAGCACATCATAGATTTACACCTACCTCTCTATATTGCTTTACAAATTAATGAGGTAGGTGTCAAATAATATCTAATTGATAATGGATCAGGGTTAAACATCTATAACATCTATTTTATACATCATCTTAACATCCATGATACAAGTTTAGATTATTATGATATGAGCATCTGAGGGTTTGAAAATGTTCCATGAAAATTTTAGGGTCAAATTAGATTACACCTACCCTTAGACCATGAGCACTACCTAAAACATGCCAAGTTATGCCAAATGATGTAAATTACAATCCCTTACTTGGGAAACCATGGATTTATGCTATGCATGTAGTTCCATCAACATCACATGCATGTTTAAAATTTAGCTACAGAGGTTATATATATATATATATGTTGATAATACTTAAATGATTCCTTATCTATAGGGCATATATATATATATATATATATATATATATATATATATATATATATATATATATATATATATATATATATATATATATATATATATATATATATATATATATGCCCTATAGATAAGGAATCATTTAAGTATTATCAACATATAGATCCTTCACATAACTACATCACCCTAGTCTATAATTCAAAAGATGCATATAAGTCTACCAATTATTTCTAGTAGATATGGTAATAAATTTACTTCACCTTTCATATTGTGATATTTTTAGAAGATGGGTTACACAGGACAGGGCCTTAGAAAACATGAAAAGGGAATCCTAAATCCCATTGAATCATATGATCAATAGGGCAAAGAAGGAGTTGGCCATAAAAATTATACATCTAATACCAAATGCTCTCATAATGCTTCTCAACACATTAAATTTTTCCCACTTGTTCCATGAGGAGTTGATTTAATGAATCATGTTTATAAACTTTTAGTTGTATACCTTAATCTCATCGACAATAAAATTTATCGAGATCTACCAATTCTTGATGAGTTATCTAATGATGAATCTCTCTTAGAATTCTTGGGTACCTATGAGGATCTCCCTTCCTTCTATTATAAGAATATGTTTCCTCATTATAAAAGTGCCTATTCATACTTTGGTCTGCATTTAGATGATTTGGATCATATGTTACCTAACATAGATGATATAATCCCTACATCACCATGTACTTTAGATCGATCTACATTACTTAATCAAAAAACATTAAAATTTAATTATCTCACCAAAATTGATCCCTGAATCATATTATTAGCTACTACCATACATAAATTAGAAGACATGGATATTTATCAAATTTTAATCAATTTTATAGAAGCATTTACATGGAATTATTATGTTATGCCTAAAATTGATCCCTTAATTATAGTACATATAATTACATTATATCATAATGCCAAGCTAGTAAAATAAAAGATTCATAAAATAAATCCTAAATTTTTTCTCCTTGTCAAGGATGAGATCCGATGGTTGTTAGATGTTAGTTTCATTCAACTAGTTGCTCACCTATAGTGGGTTGCTAATATTATTCCTATTTTGAAATCTAATATATAAATTCAATGTTGTTATGACTCTAGGGACCTCAACAAAGCATGTCCTAAAGATTTTTTCCCTTTACCAAACATTAATATGATAATATATTCCATAGTAATCTATGAGATGCTCTCCTTTATGGATGGTTTTTCTAGGTATAATAAAATCAAGGTCAGTAAATAAGATCAAGAAAAGACTCATTTCACCACACCATGGGGCACTTGTCGCTATATAATTATGCCATTTGGATTAAATAATGTAGGTGAAACTTACCAATGTAATATGCCATATATCTTTCATGACATCTTTCATAAGATAGTTAAATATTATGTCAATGATTTATCCACAAAGTTAAAAAAGCAATAACATCATGCATTTGATTTATGACAAATTTTGTAAAGACTCAAAAAATACAATGTTTGACTCAACCCTAAGAAATGCATCTTTGGAATTTCCTTAGGGAAAATTTTGGGTTTCGATATATATCAATGTCACATAGAAATTGGCCCTAAGAAGGTCAAATCAATCATGGATATGCTTCCTCCTATTAATCTAAAACAAATTTGGTCCCTCCAAGGGAAAATTTAGGTAGTTTATCAATTTATGACATAACTCACAAATAAAACCCAATCATTCACTAGACTTATTAAAAAGGATGTGAAATTTGAGTGGGATCTCACATGCCAAGAGAGATTCGATACACTTAAGCAATACTTACTAAAACCTCCTATTTTGGTTTCACCTATACCTAATAAACCACTCTTATTTTACCTTTTAGTGATAGATCATGCACTAGGAGTACTCCTAACACAACACAATGACCAATATAAAGAAAGATAAATTTATTAAATCAATCTTAAACTAGTTGAATATAAGTGAAATTATTCAACAATTGAAAAGATTTACTTAGCACTAGTATTTTCTACTCAAAAAATTCATTACTACATGATTAAAAATGAAACACAGATCATTATTGATTTAACAATTTTGATAATATTAAGGTTTTATTTCTAATTTAGTTAAAGGGTATAGATTGATAAATCAGTAAATAATATGTAATAAATAACCTACTAATTTGTGAAATTTCTTTGTAATTATAACTTTTCTAAAAATAGTAATAAAAGGGGGAAAATAAGACTTAGCTTAAACTATGCTGATCTGACTAAGATAGGGTTTGATATTCACTATACAAGTGTGGGATACTATTGAAAATAGGATTATGGCTTTCATTTTTTGATTGGATAAGATCATTGAAAGTGGATAAGATTGGCACTGGTGTTTTAGTCCTTATCTAACATTGTTGTCCTAAGGAGATAAGCTTTCTAGGTTTTGTTTAGAAGGTTTGTATGATACTATCTTTAAATTTTTGAAGCCTCACTATTAGTAGTGCTCCTTATAGAGCTAATTTTCTTTATTTTTATGACTTCAATGTATTTGAACAAAAAATTGGCAAATATGGCAAAGGGGTTAGTGTGTGTAAGATGCACTTGATGTGCTTCACACCCAATGTGTGGGCATGCCACCTACATACCAATAATTTGAGGAGGGATCAAGCTATATGTAGTTATCCCTTTAAGAGTGCTTGGTGAAATAATGAATGAAAATTCAAGAAATGTAAAAACTAGGTGTGTTTGAGATGACTAAGGGATGGTGTAAGGACTTGAATTGGCTTTAAAGTGTATTGGTTGGCTATATGTATAGAATAGGGATGATTTCTTGAGTGGTCTTTCTTGTATTATTGCTTGCTTGAGTGATATTTGCCAGCTCTTTCCAAATGATCTTTGAATGGGATTTTATAAGTGTTTATTAGTCATGGATTGAATTTTCTCATGTTAGGATGATAAGGAAAAGGATGGCTAATTAGAATAAATTGACTATTGGGGCAAAAAATGAGCTTGAACAATAGTGAAAAAAGTGGAAAATAGTGGCACCGATACTTCTATTCTAGTTAGGTACCATTGTCTTGGGTAGACAAGACCTAGGGGATGGATTGGTCATGAAAAGATGGTTTTTACTTAGCTAAGATCAGGTCCAGAAGGCTAGAGATGACTGGGAATCAATGAAAACAAGCCTATGAGGGTTATAATATTAATAAATAGGGACCTATGGGTTTGGTGTCATTATCCATGCTTAAGTTACCAATTTTTGCAATTTATATGACGATATTTCTCCCCTTTATTCTAGTGATGTAGTAAAGAAAAATACTAGGACATAGGGAAAATAAAAAAGTATACATGAACTTACCTACAAGGGTGAATCTCATGAATCTTATGTGATACTAGGTTTGCATAGAGAGAGCATGTTGTGAAGTGTAAATCTATAAAAAAAACAAAGAGTAGATCAGTGTTTGCTAGATATGATATATCTAAAATAAGAACAAACAAAGCTAGGTAAAAGAGACGAATAAAAAGGAATGAATACACCTCACTAAGTATTTAGACTAATACAAAACCTATTGTGATGTTGAGTGATGTTAGATGTGTGTTATAGCAAGATTAATATCATGAACAGAGCCGAGTGCTCAATTCCCCAAAAAGTGGTTCAAGAATGCAAAGGTTGGCCCTTTGGCTCCATCCTCACTAGCTAAATGAAGTTAGGTGGTCATAATTTTGTTGATAAATGTTTAGACTATGTGTCCAATCCCTCTAAATAGGTGGATCAAGTTTACAAAGGATAGCTAGTCCTTTGGCTCCATCATTGCCCCATGAAGTAAAGTTATAAACTGATATCGGTATGGAATGTGTGTCATATGAAATGGTTGCTAAAGCTGATGAATATACTATGATTTGAAAATGTTGGTGTGGATAGCCAAATATATTCTAGAAACTACACCACTCTTATCTATTCTAAAAGATGGAGATTAGGCTTGTATGAAAGCCACTCCAAAATTGAGAATCTAGCTTATGTGGAATCCACTCGAGAACTTAAGAGCTTGAGAACTCAGAAGTTAGGATTGTATGAAAGCCAAAACAAAATGATGAAAACCACCTATAGATATAGTAAGGCATGCAACTATTGAGAATTCTTGGATAATGCTAAACTCAGAAAGAAAGAAAATAAATGTGTCGTGCACATTGCCCCCAATCATTGGTGTCTAAAACATGGATTTTGATCTAGAAGTTATACCAACTGCCCTATCTAAAATTGAAAGTGAGATCCATAATGCCACACATGATGACCATTATATCTATATTCTCTAAGAAAACTATACTAAAACTACTGATTCTGATTTGAATTATAGCTAACAAAACTATAACTAAACTTACCTTTTTATTTGTTTCTAAAAAATCTAGTTTTTTGTTGTGGATGGGAGCACTAGAAATGGATAGGGGTGCCACCAACATTATAGTGTAGTCTCAATATTATTATCCTAGGCCAAATCTAATGACTATTCTAGATTCTTGACTATCTATCTATTCTATTTTGACTAGTTTAATGTTTGGTTACTATTCTGAGTGTTCTAAAACTAGAATTTTTTGGGTGATAGGAGCTCTAATCTCTGTGACAAAACCCATATTTATTTCCCCCTCTTTTGAGGGAAAGAATAGGTACCCTATAATGACTAACCTTAGAATAATAATCCCTATAAGTGTGTTAAGCTAGAAAATATACATGGTATAATAATGATAATCAATAAGATATCTCAAGATATAACATGGTTTGAATTGAGAGATTATTAGATCAACAAGGGTATGACGAGATAGATATAACAATGTAATAGCATGTGTAATGTACTGAACTAGAATTTAAGGTATAGTTAGTGGTTAATTTTTAGTTATTAGTTAGAGGGATGGGGCATGATGTCCATCATGGCATCCAAGAAAACATTAATAATTCATGATATGGATTATGGCATTGCAAACAATTGAAAGTAATCAAGCAACAAGCACACAATGCAAGCAACAATAAGTGTAAAAGAGTGGCCAAGGGGATAAGCAAACAAGGGACATGGGAATATGTCACTCAATTTGGAAAGTAAGCATACAAGGCATGTTTAAATGCCACACACACATACAAGTGGAGTGAGAAAAGTTGGCACAAGGGCCACAAGCACATTAAAGATTATAAATAAAGAACATTGACAAATTTCCTAAGGCACACACATGAATAGAATCAAAGGACATTAGCTATTATGAACTTAGAACTTGGAAATGCAATCACATCAAGCTATTCTAAGTAAAAAGATAAAGCATGTAAAGAATAGAAAGGTACAATCACATCTAACTAATCAAAGCAAGAGGGAAAGTATGTAAGACATGTTTAGTACAAGACTAGGCATATGCTAAGAAATACACAAGTGCTAGAAAATAATGATATGTTGGTAAAGTAATATGTGTAAGCTATTATATAATGTACATCAACATGATAAATTTAAGTGTGGAGTGTAGGAATGACATAACTTGGATGGTTTTGTCTTGCATAGGATGCCCCTACTAAGTATGTGTATCTATGTGTCTTGAATGTAGAATTAGGAATGCCCCCTCAATGGGTAGAGTGAAGCAATCAAGTAGCTAGATTTTATTGCACATAATCAGAGAAGATCAAGTGATGGTAATGTAGATAAATTGGCATACAATAGCATGGAATAGTAAATGTAAGTCCCAATATAGTAGTAGTAATGTAAATCATGGATGATGCATACAATCAAAATATTTTTGTGTTTTTGACATATTTGAATGCTTTTGGATTTTTTTAAATTGTTATATTATTTTTGTATTGTGGAATTATTTGAGATATGCATAATTAAGCATAAGAAACTATATATAATCAATGCTAAGGAGAAATGATACTAACCAATGAGTCTCATGCAAGATTCCCTATCAGGGTGTCCTATATCAAGGAGAGGGATCATGCATGATCATGAAGCATGATGAAAATGTTGAGACTATGGCTCTAAAATTTGTATATGATGTAAATGATCCAAAATATATAAATTAGAAACTATGGGTTCCCTCTATAACTCTAAGAAGTGGATGTAACTGTAGGGCTCTAGGGACCCATTTGGTAGTAGGAGAAGCTCTTTGAACATGTACTCTATGTGTAGATGCATGAGATCTCAATGAGACTACCCTGGGTGTGAATACTATAACTATAATTTTATTAGAATCTTGAATATATGGAGGTGTATGAACCCTCTATACTGGTGATGGATGCCTCAACAATGTTTGAATCTATATTATAGGAAGAACTATAATTGGTGGTGAAACTAGAACTGGAAGCTGTACTTAAACTAGTGACTGTACTATAGAAGATGGTTCTAAAGTGGGGAGTGGGAACTCATATATAATTCCACCAACTATAATAACCTAATTAGTGTGATTGAATTTCACACATCTATGAATCATATGAGTAACTACTCAAAGTCTTTAAATCTATGGTTGACCAAGTAACATTTAAAAAACTCTTACACTAGGAACTATAATGAATGGTGTGGTGATGTATGTTGGACCAACCTATAGAGGAAGTACAATCTCACCCAATGAACTTTTTATATTCCTAATTAATTATTGATAACTATGTCTATTGGTGTAATAACCTACTTTGAATATCCCAAATGCTATAATAATGTCATAGTGCACATGTTTATGCTGGATCTATTATATATGAGAACAATATGAATATGATGATTATGAATGTGAGATATAATAAAGAGTATATGATAATCTAAATCATCCTTGATGATCTCCTACTTTGAGAAGGAGATGGAAGGTCTAGTTGGAACTCTGAAATTGTATACACCAAGCATGTTACTCAAAGGATGTGTTTTGACTGAAGGTGCTCTCTATGTATTTCATGGTGGATGTGCATGATATACATGGTGAACCCCTGATGTGTCCCTTTTCTCTTATTTGGAATGCTGTAGAAAATGATCTGAAAAGATTTTCAATGCTTTATCTTATTTTTGCTTTTTTGAAGGAGGCTCAACTAAAGTGCTAAGATCAATATGATTTCCATCTATTAAATATTGTATCTTATGTCTCAAACTAATGAATTTATTTGTTGTATGGCCTAGTGCCCTATGAAACTCAAAAAATTCATGCTGATCATATCCCTATGGAAGAGGTTTTTTTGGGTCAACTCCCCAAATAAGAAGGAAAGATATGATATTACAATTCAACAACTACTATAAAACTATGGTTGGATAAACTGGTAGATTGGTAAATGTATGCTGAGGAGGTGATGATAAAACCACTCGTTGAGGGGGATCTAAAGCTACATTAACTATAGGTTGATTTTGATTCTTGTTATCATTAGCATTTACTTTGTATGGGAGTTTATTATTACTCTTGTTAGTTATTTTTGAGATACTTGTGTACTTGATTTTGCCATTGAAATTAGCTTGACTTATCTTTCTTTTAGTGTGTGACACAATTCAACAAAGGAAAAGAATATTTTGAACATGATTGATTCATGAAGTGATAGTTGAAGACTCTATTTGAAGAGGCCTTATAACTCCTGATCTACCATAGGACTAGTCATCTTAGCCAAGATGGTTTTATATCAAAGAACATAATTTGTGAGATGTTTATTTGATATTTGTTTCTATTGTGAAACTTGAGCATATGAAACCTTATCACCAATGTTGATACTGAAGTGTGCAAGGAACATGTTAGCTAAAGGATCAAATGAATTGATCAACTGATTTAGTAGAATATAGAACCATTGTAAAGCATAATCTTTTAGGCTCCATGGAAATAGCTTGGTAAGTAGCTAGTCATTTGGTACATAGTCCAAGCATGCTATATGAAATGATATTAAATATGTCCCTGGATCACCCTTGCCATCATAAAGAGTAAGCTTGCATTGAATAAAACCTTGTGGCAAGGGTGTAGAAGTAATGTGATGTGCCAATGGTGTATGCAGTAAAGCAAAAGAATCAAAAGCTTGTGTAGGTCTAGAGGCACCTTGCTCAAGATGTTGTACCTTGGATTGAAGAGATCTTATCTCTTGCACAAGGGCTACCACATCAAGAGATAAAGATGTACTAGCTATAACTAGTGGCACAAAAGAAGGTTGGGTCACTATAGGGGGTTGTTAAGACATAGTTACCCCGTAGTGTTATTTTTAATTGGTGGCTCTATGGTTTGAGAATATTGACTATTGTTCACTTTTTATTATTCCTCTTGTATAATTCTAAGCATGTTATCTCGCATATCAAGATGTTTAGTTAAAATTTATTAAAGTTCTCTTTTATTAGTTTCATCAAAATTGATATATTGGGTCATTATTAAAGTAGAAAAATAATTTGAAATGTGTTTTAATGTTTTGTAATAAGTTGTAATAGGCAAAGTGATAGAAAGGGAAAGTACTCAATATAGGATATGCAAAGTCCTAAAAATAGTGAACCAAAAATTACACAAAAAATATACTGAGCTCCCAAACATGTAAGGTGATAAATCAAGAAGAAAAAGGAGCTAGTACATGCAACTAGGGTTTTAACAATAATATTTTTGTAAAATACTATGAATTTTTGTAATTTAAATTGAATTTCTGAGTTAAGTATGCAAGTAAAAAAAATAGAATTTTATGGGAAAGTATTTGATTTAATGGGACCTAGTAGATACAACTAAGGTTGTGAGGTAAATAATTTTTTTGAAATTAGTATGAATTTTTTAGATTTGAAGTGATTTTTTGATTTTAATATGCAACTAAAAATTTAGAAAATGAATGGAAAATTACTGGGATCTAGTTGATGCAACTAGGGTTTGAAATAAAATTATTTTAAAATTTACTACTAAATTTTAAAATTTTGGATGAATTTTTTCTTTAAATATTCAAGAAAAAATTTATAAATTTATGGGAAATATCAACTAGGAATTGACCCTAGGGTTTATAGGGTTTTTATGCACAATTTAAAGTAAGTTAGGTTCACCAAATGATTTAACAATTTTGAGAATATTGGGGTTTTATTCCTAATATTGTTAAAGGGTATGTTGATAAATAAATAAATAATATACAATAAATAACCTACTGATTTGTGAAATTTATTTGTAATTAGAGCTTTTCTAAAAATAGTAATAAAAGGGGGAAAATTAGACTTAGATTAAACTATGTTGATCCAACTAAGATAGGGTTTGATATTCACTATGAAATCATGGGATACTATCATAAACAAGATTTTGGATTTTGTTTTCTAATTAGATAGGAGTGATAAAAGTGGATAGGAGTGGCACTGATGTTGTAGTCCTTGTCTGGTGCTATTGTCATGAGGAGATAAAGTTTTCTGGTTTTTTTAGTAGGTCTATATGATACTATCTCTAAATTTTTGAAGCCTTGATATTAGTATTTCTCTTTGTATAAATGATTTTATTCATTTATATTCCTTTTATGTAATTGAACAAAAATTTAGAAAATAGGGAAAGGGCTTAGTGTGTGTAAGATGCACTGAACGTGCTTCACACCCTATGTGTGGCCACACTACCTACATACCAATACTCTGAGGAGGGATCAAGATAGATGTAGTTCTCCCTTTAAGAGTGATTTTTGAAATAGTGATTGAAAATGCAAGAAATGCAAAAATTGGGTGTGCTTAAGATGACTAGGGGCTAGTTAAGGACTTGAATTAGCTTGAAAGTGTATAAGATAGTTGTATGTAAAGAATAGGGAAGATTGCTTAAGTAGTCTTGCTTGTATTCTTGCTTTCTTGAGTGATATTTGCCAACCCTTTCCAAATGATCTTTGAATGGGATTTTAGAGGGATCTATTGGTCATGGATTGAATTTTCTCAAGTTAGGCCAACAAGGAGAAGGATGGGGAACTAAAAGAAATTACCATTGGGGCTAGAAATGAGCTTAGATAACATCACCATACAATAGTGGCACTGATGTTCCTATCCTAGTTAGTTTCTATTGTCCTAGGTAGATAAGACCTAGGGGGATGGATTGGTTAAGAAAAGAGGGTTTTAGCTCAGCTAGGATTAGGTCTAAAAGGCTATGGATGATTAAGAATCAGTGAAAACAAGCCTATGAGGGTCATGAAAGAAAGACAGAAGGACCTATGGGTTGGGTGTCATTAGCCATGCTCAAGTTACCAATTTTTGTAAAATTCCTTGTGTCAAAACCACATGTTTTAGGTCATAATGTGAAATGGGTTATGTTACATATAGAATTTGACCTCAAAATCATATTAAAAAAATTGGTAAAAGAACAAATAATCATAGACTAATTGGAAGCAACTCCATTACTGGATGTAAATCTTATTAATGATGATTTTAGAGATTATTTCATAGCATACAATTCCATTATAGATACATGGATAATATTTTTTGATGGTTTTAGATGTGAATTTGGTGATGGCACTAGATTTGTTTTCATCAATCCTCTAGAAGCATAGTACTTCTTGTATACTAACTTAGTTTTTCATGTACTAATAATATCATAGAATATGAAGATCTCATCTTGGGCCTTCAATTAGCTTAGGATCTCAAGAAAAAGTCAATAGTAATTTACAAGAATTCCTAATTAATTGTTAATCAAGTCACAAATGTTTATCAAACAAATGAAGAACACCTAGTTATTTATAAGGAAATGGTTTAGTGTCTACACACTTAGTTTGACAATTTTTGTATTGAGAACATCCCATGAAAAGACAACCATCATGTGAATTCAATGGAAAGAAGTAAAACATCAATGATCACCATATATATGGATGTAGAACACACTCTATTCACAATTAAATGTTTATAATCTTCATCAGTATCATTACAGACCTTATCTCTCTAATATTCTTAGTTACCACATGTATTTCAACACCATCTAAATGGTTCTCCAATATATACAATTTTTTGAATAGATCTATAACACAAGATACTTTTACAAAGAATGAAAATAAAAAACTATAATGAAACTCTCTTCACTATGTCATCATTGGTGGTGATTTATTCAAAATATCTTTTGATGGATACTTACTTTGATGTTTAATAGCAAAGGAAGATAAATTGGCTATTTGATAATTAGACAACAATAAATGTGGTGGTCATTTTAGTGTTAAGGAAATGTCACACAAGTTACTTAGACAAGGTTACTATTGGCCAATAATGCAACAAGAATATCAAGAGTATGCAAAATTATGCAAAAAATGTCAATACCCTAGTAACTTACACCATGTACCTTCATATCAACTTCAAATCATCATATCACCATGGCCATTCATGTTATGGGGATTTGATCTAATTGATAAGATAAACCTAGAATTTGTAGGAGACCACAAATTCATTATCACAACCATAGAGTATTTTACAAAATGGGTAGAAGCAATCCCATTACCATCAATAAAGGGGGAGGATATTTTCTAATTTCTCATGACCAATATTATTTATTTCTTTAGTCTCCTAATATCCATAATTATAGATAATAGTACCTCTTTCAATAATAAAACAATGAAAAATTTCTATACCAAATATAAAATTTGACACACATTCTCTACATGATACTACCCATAGGGTAATGGTCAAGTAAAGTCAATGAACATGATGATAAAATATATTATCAATAAAATAGTTACCAAATTTGGTGATGACTGACACAATAAAATCATCTATTCACTTCAGGATTACCACACTAGTATACATAAATCAATAAGATCTAATCCTTATTCACTTCTATATGGCACAAAATATGTTATTTCATTAGAATAAAAAATCCCATATTTATGAGTATCTTTAAAAAGACTCATCAAAGATGACCAATTTAGAGAGTGACATCTCCATAAATTAGAATAGTTGGATCATACATTTATCCAAGCTTTAGAACATCTCAAGCTTATTAGAATTGAATCTAAATAACCTACAATAACAGATTCCATAATAGGGAATTTAAAATAAGTGATCTAGTATTGAAATATAATCTCAAAAATGTCAACACCAAAGAAGAAAACAAAGGAAAGTTTTAACCAAATTGGATGAGACCATAAATAATCACAAAAAATCTTAGCACAAAAATATATGATCTAGCTTCACTCGATGGAAAGGAAGTCAAAAATCCACTGAACATCATGCATCTTAGGAGATTTTACATATAAATAATGAATTCTTCATTGTCATTTTCCTTGTACATTCTTCCTTCTCTCTCTCACTCCTTATACATAGTTTATTTTCATTTTCTTGCACATAGATTATACTTAGAAAACAAAAAAATAATATAACATGTCAAAATACAAAAACATTCAAATATTTCAAAAACCTAAAATTTACAAATTGTGTGCATTGCTATGTTTACATTTCTACTACTTATTGCATATTGTTAGGTATCATAGTATAGTAAATTTTATAATAAACATATGATTCAATTATTATTTTTAAATGTTTGAATATTACATATAGGACTCTGGTCCACTACATTGATCCAAACTTTTTTATCATCTACCCACTGAGGGCATATACACTGATCTAGGTTTATACGTTTCAAACATTTTCCCACTTAGGGGCATCTCATACATAGTTTTTATTACAAGGTTCTATATTTACATACTATACATTCTATTTTATGCATTGATATATCTTGATGTTGATCATTCCTAATCATTGCTCAATTTTTTTTACTATCACTAGTTAGAATCAGTGTATGCGCATCCTAGAATTTACATAGATTTGTAATACACAATTATACATAATTTCATTTCTAGTTTGTTGTAGATTAAAATTAATTGTGTTTCCTATGATTCTTCCATATTTAAGGGCATTTGAATATTCCATTTCTCTTTGGATCTATGCCATTTCTCTATTTTTATGCCTTGGACATGTGCCCATATCCCTTATGTGTGCTTTTCTACTTCTATATGTGGATAGTTGAACATGTCCTTCAATGTGGCTCTAAGCCAAATTTATTATTTATTGCATATGTGGACATTTAAAAATGTTAATGTATGTATTCATTCTTAGATTAAGTGACATGTGCTTGATGGGTGTCATTGTTACCCCTTCATTTAACCAATCTATGTTGGTGTCAATTCTTACCAGGGACAGTGTCCAAGGTTGTTTATAATAAAGTACTTATTGGTTTCAGCTAACAATACTATTTGGGGAATTTTTGGTGTTGTACTAACCTAATGTCTAATCCTAAGAATCTAAACTAATGATAAAAAGAAACACTCTTGCATGAAATGTAAAACACACCCAACTGCTAAATTGAATCAATTGAAAGCAATCATATAATGCTGTAAAATAAACTCACTAAAATCAAATATCAAATCCATACTTGAAAAATGAAAGTTATAGGAATTAAAGGAATCATAAATGCTTTTTCAAATTTGAAAGTAAACACATTAATATTTATTATATCCTGTAGGTTATAAGTCTAATCACATAAAACATATATATCAATTTCAATTAAAACAAATATGAAATAAACTTATAAATAAAAAAATAATATTTCCTATTTCCTTGGGGAGTGGGCCCTTGCTCACCCTTGGATTTAGGTTTGAATCAACTCAATCTTAAGATTATATCTTAACACATGGAATGAAATATTAATCTACTATGAGTCTTCTTGTATTCAAAATAACCAAACTTACAATATCTATGTATTCTTTATATGTCTCTAGATCCAACATGGATCTATCCTTTTATCCTATGCAAAAGGAATTAACTATCCTAAAAATTAGGAAACAACTGAACTAACTTAGAAAAATAATATATTTAGAGAGATTGGGTGGTATAGCTAAAATAGAGAAAACATGGCAATAATATTTACACATAATCAAAAAGATCCACTTGAGATTACAATTACTACATCTAGTTATATCTAACCAAAAAAATCTGTACATGTAATATATTCATATCTTTTGACTCTAGAGTTACAACCTAAAATGACAACTTTCATAAATGTAAGACCATATAGAAATAGGAATACACACACACACACACACCTTTTGATACTTTCTATTTCTAGAGAGAGAGAGAGAGAGAGAGAGGAGATGAGAGAGAGAGAGAGAGAGAGGAGAGAGAGAGAGGAGAGAGAGAGAGAGGAGGAGAGAGAGAGAGAGAGAGGAGGAGAGGAGAGAGAGAGAGAGAGAGAGAGAGATGTATATGTATAGAAATATAAAGTATAAAAAAGAGTCTTTAGATCATCATGAAAAAGGTGGGAAAAGCTTCTTGAATGCTTTAGAACATGTTATGACCAAATCTAATTGAACTTTGAGAATTTGTAGCATAGATATTGTAATCCATAGCCAATTTCTATAATATGTAACTAAATGGCATAATCCATAGTTGATTGATGTCATCTATAACTAGCTAAAAAATTCCATAACTAACTGACAGAATCCATAAATATGCTTAAAATAATCATTTCTTTGTCTTGACAAATCCTTATCTTCATGAGATCTTATCAAAGCTCTTATTAGATGTTATTATGCTATACATATCAAAATATGAATACTAAACATGCAATTGGTTAGAACATCATGCAAAAAAAGTTAGCTTAGATTCACATGAACTTATAGAGATAAAAGCATTTACAATTCACCTTAGGATATCTATAAACCTAAGACTACATGAAATTCTTAATTTAAATGACATGTTTAAGGCTATGAAGGATGATATATTATGGTAATAATGAATCATAATTTGGACTCATTATTCCCCCCACACCTTACCTTTTGTAATTCCTAATGGGAACTAACTCTCTCTATCCTCATAATTATGAACCCTTTGCTCTATTTTGAGACTTAGATCATATATGGAATATATATGTCAAAGTATTCTTTGATTGTGAGGAGTGAATCCTATATATATATATATATTTATAAAGTGAAGATGAATAGAAAACTACTCATCAAATTGTGGTCCTAAATTCTAACATGGAGACATAGGGGAGAGTAATAGAGTAGGATTAAATCTCATATCTATCCATGGTTTTTGTCCTCCCTCTTAAAGTAAATTAATAATTATCTAAATTATGACTTTATCCCTTATAAGATTCCATTTGATAGTGGTAGGGGAAAAAATTTCTCTTTGTATTAAAGTGACTAGTAACATGTGCCAATGCTATTTGTAGGCAATCACCACTTGATCAAAGAAATGTTGAACAAACCATTTAAAAATAATGATTCTATATTACAAAGTATAGAGATAATCATCATGTATCCTATGTTGTTGATGAAAACTTTGGAATTTTTAAAATATCTATTGTGCATCACTAAATTAGGGTCTAATGCATAAACTAACATCCCATGTAATGTTTATGTGATCATCATATCTGTCTTGCCATGCAATCTGATTCCTATATGTATAAATAAGATCTATGTATATATTATATATCTTTTTACTTAATATGATTTCTTTTCTTTAACCACTTAATCACACATTCAAGATATGCAATAAAACTAAACCAATAATTTGCACCACACGAGAGAGAGAGAGAGAGAGAGAGAGAGAGAGGAGAGAGAGAGAGAGAGAGAGAGAGAGAGAGAGAGAGAGAGAGAGAGAGAGAGAGAGAGAGAGAGAGAGAGAGAGAGAGAGAGTAGATTTTTACGTGGAAAACCCAAAGTGGGAAAAACCATGGAGAACAATCTCAAGTATATGAATGAGCACCAACTCAAAATACAATTTTTTTAAGCACCAACTTGTAGGAGCACCAACCCATAAGAGCACCAACCCCTTGCAAAGATTTTTGAGTACCAACCCCTCTTGTGTATAAAACACAACTATCTCTCAATGTTTCTTACTCAATAAATGATATAACTCTACAATATCTCTTACTTTTCTCTCTTTAAAAACAAATACAAACCATGCACACTCTTGCATAATACAAATGGATTCTCAAGATTTTATTTATAGATTTCCAAATGACCTTTGGAATTCACTATTTGTGAACCTTTAATCCTCATGGAAAATGGCACCAAACTTGCATGACCCTTCGTATCCTCGCATTTTAAAAGTCATATGGTGACCCTTCATAAGTAAAAGCATCTTTTCCTCTTTTGTCTTTATCTTGGTGACTTTTTGTATTCCTCCAAGTGTCTCTTCATGTAAAAATGTGCCATACCTCTTTTGTATTCACATGGTGACTCTTGAAATTCCTCAAGATGACTCTTCATGAGAATTGCATCCCATTCCTCTTTCATCTCTTACCCCATGACTCTTTAACTTCTCCATGGGCCCTCTTTTGACTTATATGCAACCAAAAAAAAAAATTCATTAATATTAAATAAATATTAACACACATTATCCAAGATATGAATATTAAAAACACCATTAAATGCAATGGGGTCTTTATCACCAATAATTCTAGACTTTGACATCAATGACAATATTTCAAACATTCCCCCATTGTGACATGTTTTATGGAGAAGTGGGTGTGATCTAAGGTGTTGAGAGAATTGAGGGATTATGTGGTTGTAACCTCCCTTATTTTTTGCCTTATTTTATGGGGATATGGTTATCTCTATGGTTATGACACCATTTTTTAAGGGATTTTGAAAATTATAAATAGGGGTGAGGGGTAACACATTATTCATTACATTTTCCATCTCATTACTCTTTAATTCTCTCTTCGGTTGGTGTGATCGAGTTTGAAGTGTAGCTTATCATCTTCAAAATTTTGGTGTGAATTCAGGTTGGAGAAATTTATCTCTGTAAGAGGTTTTTTTGTTGAGAGTTGTTTTGTACTCTTGTTTATAATATTATAGGATCCTCTTGGTGGATGTAGCCCATATTGGGTAAACAATGTTATATTGGTGTTATGTGTGTATTTAATTAGATCTAAATTTTCTTCCATATGTCTCTACTACTATGATTTTGAGGAATGAATTTCATGTTGCATTTTATTTCATAATTAATCACTTATTCCTAACAACTAGTATCATAGCTAGCTTTAGTGGTCTTACTAAGTGGTGAATTATAGGGAAAGATATTAGCTTGAGTGGGAGCTATGACATATATTCGTAGATCTAGAGTTGAAAAATTAAATGGAAAGAATTTTGGATTATGGAAGATGTAGATGGAGGATTACTTGTTTTAGAAGGATCTTCATCTCCCTTTGATGGGGAAAATAGGCCAACATTTAGGTATGGATTAGGAAGATTGGAATTTCTTGATAGGAAAGCACTGATAACCATATGATTGTGCCTTGCACCTTTAGTTGGCATCAATATTTTAGAGAAGACCACATTCAGTTTGATGAATAAATTAGGGGAGTTATATGAAAAACCCTCTACCACTAATAAAATATTTTGATGAAAAGGTTTTATAATATGGAAATGTCTAAAAATGGTTCTATAGCTAATCATTTGAATGATTTTAATACATTTGTGAGTATGATAACTTTTATTGGTATTAAATTTGAAGATGAAGTTAGGCTTTATTGATTTTGTA